>VDFB02000017.1:537056219-537209992 GCA_007258455.2 Sequoia sempervirens | reverse complement strand
TGTTTCATAGAGCTGCTCTAATTTCATGTTATTCAAAACTCGTTAAAGATGAATGAAAACTATTTCCACAGTCTAAAAAATAAATCTTCAAAAATTGAATCTAGATATGACATGCAAGTTGGATTTATTTAAAGATCTAGATGTCCTTTCCAATAGATATCCTATCTTCTTGATATAGTTGGTGATCTACTCTTATGTGATAAAAATATCTCATTTGGTATTTTCATTTCACTTTTTAGTCACAAGAGAGAAAAAATATAAAAAGGTGTATGTAATGGCGATAATCTCTATATTCATGCTTTTAGCACTTGCCCCTTTGACATTCAATGACGACTCCATGATTGTATGTTCTAAGCATAATTTTTTACTGTCATGAAAGTGTATTTTACTATTGTTTTCCCTACTTTATAAAAATATTAGTGGTGACATTCAAAGTATGGTCATTAATGGGAGGGAAAATTTGTTTCAAAACACCGTGCATCCAATGTTGAATTAACTTTTACATTACTTTTGACTATTGGATTAGTTTTATTTATTAAATTAAATAATAATATAATTTTTTTAGAGTTGTGACATTTGAGCAGTAAAGGAATTAACATTAGATCACATTGGCTATTGAATTCATTACACAATAAATCTTAATGAATTTTATACATAAAATGGGATGCCACATACACATACAATATTGAAATACTCTTTTAATATAAACTAACTCATTATAATTAACTTTCAAGTTAATTTATTTTAACAATCAATTTAATTATTAAAAATATAATAAAATTTTATGATGATGATTTATCTTCATATTACTAGAATTATTAGGATTATAATAATAAGCTTATCTTAATTACTAACTTATTATAATTAACTTATTTATAATTAGGCTTAGGTTTTAATAATACACATTAATATTATTACAATAAATAATTATTAATAACAAATTTAGTAATTAGGGTTATTGTTAAAAGGTTTATAATAAATTATTAGTAATTAGGTTAACTAAATAAGTTGATTTAATATATTAGTAATTAATAATTTAATATGATAATAAATTAACCTTATTATTAATTATAATTATAATATTAATAAAGTTGATTAATTTCAAATTATGGTTAACTTATTATAATTAACTATAATAACAACTTATTATTAGCTTATTCTAAACTATAAGATATAGAGTAGAGGAGATGGAGGGGGAGATGGAGTGAATAAGATAGAGAGAGGGAGACATTTCTAGAGATGGATGGGAAGAGATAGATACAGAGGTAGAGATGAATATAGAGCCATAGAAGAAGAGTGAGAAAAATAGATAGAGGTAGAGATGAATATAGAATAAGAGAGAAAGAGGGAGGAAAATAGATAGAGATATAGAGATAGAGGGAGAAATAAAGATAGAGAGAGATAAAGAGATAGAGGGGAGAGATAGAGAGTGATAGATAAAGAGATAAAGAGAAAGAGAGAGAGATAGAGAGATATATGGTGAGATAGAGTGATATAAAAATATAGATATAAGGAGATATAGAGAGAGGGGGAGAGGGAGAGAGATAAAGAGAGAAAAATAGAGTGAAGTAGAGAAAGACAAATAGAGATGGAGAGGGAGATAGAAATAGAGAGAGATATATGGGAAGAACAAGGGAGAGAGAGGTTGAGATATATGTAGATGGGAGAGAGAAGAAGAGGGGGGAGAGGGAGAGGGAGAGATTTAAATAGAGGGTGATATAGAGAGATAGAGAGGGATAGGAAAATAGATAAAAAGATAGGGAGATAGATAGTTAAAGAGATATATGTAGAGTAGGATATGGATAGAAAGAGATAGAGAGATGAGTGAGAGGGAGATAGAGTGAGAAACAAAGATAAAAATAGAGTAGAAGAGATGGAGGGAGAGATGGAGTGAATAAGATAGAGAATGAAGAAGGGGGGGAGAGGGAAAAGATATATATGTATAGGGATAGAGATAGAGAAATAGATGTAGAGAGATATAGATAGAAAGAGATAGAGAGAGGAGTGAGAGAGAGAGAAAGAGATAGAGCTAGATGTAATGAGGCATAGATAGAGAGGGGAAGGGAGAGATTGGGAGATAGAGATAGAGGTAGGGAAGGAGAAATAGGGAGTGTGTATATGAGTGAGAGAGATATGGAGAGGGATATATGTTTACAAATAGATAGAGATAGAGGGAGAGGGGGGAGAGAAATAGAGATAGGAGAGAGAAATAGAAAGAGGGAGTGATAAGGAGAGACAGAGAGATAGGGATAGAGATATAGATATAATTTGGGAAATATAGAAGTGGCGTGAGAAAGATAGATAAACATATAGAGAGAGCAATGGAATGAGAGAGAAAGAGGGAGAGGGAGAAATAGAGATAGGAGGGAGATGATGAGAGAGGGGGAGATGTAGAGATAGAAAGATAAAATAAAGGAAGTGATATAGATAGAGAGGTAGAGAGGAATATATAGAGGGGGAAAGAGAGAGATATAGGTGGTGATTGAGAAAAGCAGTAGAGAGGGGGTAGAGGTAGAGAGATAGAGATAAGGTGGGAGGAAAAGGGAGTGTATGTAATATTGTAATATTATGCTAAAAATAGTTACATTATTAAATATATATAATAATAAGTATTATAGAAATTTTATTAAATTTCTATTATTTGATGTTTAGATAATATTATAATATTATTTAGTTTAATGTAATTTTTAAAATAATTAAATTTATAGAAAACTTATTTTTAGAAATAATAAGCATAATATATTATAATTTTAAAAATAATTCAAATGTACTATAAATATGTTAAACAAAGTAATCAAAAAATTCATTTTTTGAAAATGACATATCTCGACGTTATTTATATATGTTATTTTATAAGATAGATATGCTATATCATTTAATAAGATATATCTTGTTGAATTAACTCCTTGAAATTAATATATCTTATTGATTTAACTCCTTGAAATTGATATATCTTGTTGAATGATATATGCATTTAATAACTATTGACACTCACTATTATATCAATTTTCAAGGAGTTATCTTTTAATAAAATAAATATATTGTTATTTATCTTATGAAAAGATAAAGTCTCTCAATAAATTTAATAAGAGATATATAAATAACATATATAAACAAAAATTTATATTTATCTATCTACATTCACTATAGCCCAAATAGGGTACAAACACACGATGTATATATTATTGTCATTTTGGATTCCTACAATTGATATCTCTCGACATTTTATATATAGACTATGTGATAGGATAGATATGCTAGTATATTATATAAGTATATATTTATTGGATAGGCTATAGAGTGTGAGATTTGAGTCTCAAACAAGTTTCAACTATCGTTTAATGGTAAGAGCCTCCAAAACCTCATTTATCACATAAATATTGATTTGACAACTCGATGGGAACATTCTATTTTCATTTGGAGAGTTTTTTGCTAATTTGATGTCAACTTTCTTTTTTCCATTTGTATTGGTTTATGTTTTAAATCTGTATGTAAATATTTCATAATCAAATAATACTTAATTTCTTTAAGGAAAAAAAATAGATTTGTCTAAGTTTATTTCATTCCATTATTTAGCACTTATTATTAATTGTTTAATCCAACCACATGCAACTAGAATTTGGAGTGTATCCATGCACAAACACATACTCTAACATATTAACATACATAGAATTTTCTATAAATATAATCCTTGAAACTCCTTTAAATGTAAATGCTAATATAAATAATTACAATAGATAATTTATTATCAATAACTATTTTATGATAATCAATAATATATTAATATTTAATTTTGAATTAAATACATTAATTAATAAATTTTAAATTTTATTTTGTAAATAAATATAAAATGTAAAATCTAAATAAAAAAAATATTACAATTTAAAAAATAAAATGTTTCATTAGATATTGTTGATGTCCTTTATTAAATGCATTAAACCTCCAACTTGCTTCAGCGCCTATCTAGGTAATTTGTTACGCCGAAGGCGTGTCCCTCATTGAGCTTTCGAAGCTCACTTTTTCTATCAAGGGTTCACAAGCCCCGAGAGGCCCGGCAAGGTGCTTAAATGAATCCGAGCCGTGCATCGTTTTTCGCCATTTTGCAGCATGCCTTTCATTTTTCGTCATTTTCCCGACTGTTTTTTCGCCGTGTTTATTGCCGCTTTGCACGCCCTTATTGGTTTCTGCTCCTCCGAACTCTTCCGCACTGCACGTTTAGGAATATAGTTTTAAAAAGAAAGAATATTTCCATATTCTAAAAGCGAGGGGCTCGATTAATTTAAATAAAACTATGCATAAGGATAAAAGTTTAGTAATAATAGAAATTCTTTTAAAAAATCTAGACTTTTCCATATTCGTTTCTTTATTTCCTTTTCCCTTCCAAGGGAAAATAATAATATGTAAATGAATTAATATATAATTATTTGTATGAGATATTCTTTAATATTATTATTTTTAAATGTATTTTTTTCATTATATATATATATATAAAGGTAAGTAAATTAATATTAGATAAAAATAAATTGATAAATGAATTAATAATTAAAGTAAATTGCAAATAGTTTATCTATTCTTGTATTTAAAAATTTCAAACTCAAGCATAAATTGTGAATTAACATTGATATCGTTAAGGTAGTTAAAGGGGATAGGGCAAATCAAATTGATGATATTTATATGCTCCCCATATGAGAACCCATACCATGAAGGTCTAACAAGGACATTAACTATTATGCAAAAGTGAGCATCAACTTTTGGTTGGTAATTAAGAATCTTGTATACCCTATGTTTGGAGTCAACCCAAAATCATTCTCATTTCTTTACCCTACTCTCAAGCAACATCACCCAATGTGCATCGCATGCACCATGTACATGTATGGTTGTTAAATGTTAGTATATTATATTATTGTTAAGAAAAAAACATAGTTTTGTTTTTTCCCTAATGTAAATTATAGGCACTACAAAGTCAATCAACCCAGCATCATTTTAGAACTAACTTGTTACAAGCCTTTATCTAGATAATTTTGTAATCCACTTTTATGACTCTTCCTCATTTTGGTTGACACTAATCATCATACAAACTCAACAACACTCTTTTCTATTTGTGTATCTCCTTCCTTGGCATTTGCATTCAAATAAAATTGTTCATCAATTTTATATTATTTTGTTGGATTTTTTCCATGGTATTTTATGGGCAGTATTTTTTTAAAACTACAAAAATAAAAAATAAACATAACATTGTTTATATCTAAATTGGCTTCACAAATAATAGTTATTTTTATATTGTTCATTAGTGAATGTCATTAAGTTCAATTTGATTAGGAGGATGTTGTCTTTCATGTATGTGATAGTATGGAAAATTAGGTTTGTGTTAAAATTATTTTAAAATTGGGTTTATCTCTTTGATTGCAGATTTTTAATTAGGAGTAGTTGCTCTTCAAGTATTATTAGTGTTGTCAATATACATACTTTTTTGAAAGTATTTGTTTGTGGTTCTTAATATCATAACATTTACAATGAAAAATGTCTCCCAAGATTCTAAAGCTATGTATGTTGAAGGTTTCAATAGGAGAAGACAAAGAAACCACAAATAAGATCTCAAATAGGCAATTATTTTTGTCGTTTTCCATTGTCTTCATCGTGTAACATCCTCCACGTGTCATGAATGTTTGGGGATTCAAAGGACCGATAGGCCTATAAGAGTAGACTTTTTACGGGGGATGGTTTCTTAGGTGGTCGTGGCATACATAAATATTTTCAATTTTAATTCTTTAATGAAAGGATAACAATCCTAAATTTATTTATTTTTAGCTATTTTTTTTATTTTGGTCCTTTTACACTTTTGGTTTATTGCTGGTGGTGGCGTTATTTCATTTATTTTATTAAATTTTGATATAATAGTTAATATTTAAATAATAAATACATAAAATAATTACATAAATAATAAATATTTATATAATAATATAATAGTTAATATATTAATCTATAATAGTAGTTAATAAAATAGTTAATATATAAATAATACATATAATATAATAATAAACACATAAAATAATGACATCAATAATAAATATTTATATAATAATATAATAGTTAATATATTATTCTATACAAAATTAAATTAAATTAAATAATACTATTAAAATCACTTTCTAAATCATCTATCAATTGATCTAATTTACTAGACAAATGTGTGCAAAAAATACACCAATTTTTTCCTAATTGACTTTTCACACCTCTTCGGCGTACCCATTGCACAAGGTGCCATATAGTAGACGTACATCTCCCAAGATTTTGTAAGAAAGAAAATCTGACAGCTTTTTCTTTATCAAGAAACCATGTCGGGAAAAAATACAAAAGATGCAGACGGCCCAAATTTTTCCATGTGGGGAAAAAATACAGAAGATGCAGAGGGTCCAAATTTTAATGCTTTTGTCCATTCATATCTCCCAAGATTTTGTAAGATACAAAATCTGCAACTTTTTCTTTATCAAGAAATCATGTCGGAAAAAATAAAAAAAATGCAGGCGGTCAAGCTTAATTCTATCGTCTTGCATGCGTAGACTCTGACAGTTTACATCGTTGATGGACAAAATAGGAAACGCCTTCGGCGTAAACATATCAGTACCACTTGTACATGGTGCGTCGCCAATGATATTACTCGGCCGGCCCCTTATCCCGCTCATTTCTTCATTCTATGTAACAGAACTGCTTTCGATTAGGCAAGCCACCTTTGAATTACTTTCCAGCTAAACATTAGCCGAGACACATGGCGAAAAAAGAGTTTGGCTCAATTCGCTACGCGGTGGTATGTATTTACTAAAGTCTTCTGCTCTGCTTATAGTTAAACCACTGGCATTTAATGTTTTTAATTTGTCTTTACTTGTGTTCCCTCCAGATTGATGCATTTACAGATCAACCATTCACTGGGAATCCTGCTGTAATATGTTTGTTGGAGGAGGATAAGAATACAGAGTGGATGCAAATCGTTGCAGCAGAGTTCAATCTCCCATTGACTGCTTTCCTAAGAAGAAGAGAAAGTACCCATCAAAATGGAAATGCTTCAGATAATGATTCTGAAGAGTTTGAATTGAGATGGTTCACCCCTATAACAGAGGTTAGTAATTTCGCAGTTGGGTTCTTCCTCGTTCACTATTAGAATTTGGGTTGTGTTAAAGACTTGGAGTGGATAGTCCATGTCATTCTGGAATAGTTTAACAGAATGGTCCCATGACATGATTTTATTTTTTGAGTTTGCACGTTGAATCCCCAGTGTTGAATTCCCATATCCACATCTACTGGCCGTGACAAAGAGAGTATAGGGTATATGTTATATACAGTGAGTGTTGGGTGTCCATTTAGGATTCTTTCTTGTTTGAAAAAAAATACATTTTGTAGTAAAGTTACTAGCGGATAGACTACATATAGTGTGAGATTCTCACACCTGCAAATCACTATCGAGTCATCCGAAAACAAGTTTCAACTACCATTTAATGACAAACTAGCTGTTGTTTAATGGTTAAAGCATCCAAAATTTCAGGTAAAAGCCTTTAAAATCTGACTTATCACATAAAAACCAAATCATATTGATTTGACAATTAGATGGGAACATTCTATTTCCATTTGTAGTGTTTTTTGTCAATTTAATGGCAAATCTCTTTTCTCATTTGCATGCTTTATGTTTTTAATTTGTATGCAAATATTTTCCATTTTTTAAAACAAAAAATCTAGATTTGTCTAAATTTATTTTATTCCATTATTTAGTACTTATTATTTTTTTAATTAATGCATGCCCAGATCCTAGCCTACTTAAGAGAATGAATACGCTTTTATGTTGATTTGATTTGCACCGGCATCCAACATGTTTCGGGAACATCTTTGTGGGGAGACTGAGCAAGAGTGAAGCCTCTGAAATAATGGGGACTAAGAACATCACGCGGTGATATCAACAATCCATCTAACTACCGTACGATTATGGTCAATCCTATCTTTGGCAAGCTCTTTGGGAGCATGATTGAGCGTAGGATCAGCAGTTGGGCAGAAAATGAGGGCAAAAGAGCAAAGGGACAGGCAGGCTTTAGGTCAAGACACTCTACCATTGATCACTGCATCACCCTTAGGCATTTGGTTGAGAAAGTTTGGAACACTCAGGGCGAGGAAGCTTATTGCTGTTTTGTTGATTTCAAGAAAGCTTTTGACACGGTACCTAGAGACAAACTATGGAATAGAATGGAGGAATTAGGCATCCCAAATGTATATAGAGCAGCTGTTCACAGATTGTACGAGAATGTTAGAGCTAAAATCAGAACAAGGGATGGTATGTCAGAATGTTTTGGTAGCGACATTGGAGTTAAACAGGGCTGTCCTCTATCTCCCACGCTTTTTGGGTTATACATTGATAAGTTGGAAGCTTGGTTAAGCAAGACGGATGGGGATGGTATTCAATTGGCAGGTTATGTGGTGAAGCTACTCTTATATGCTGATGATCTTATCCTAATTTCAAAAACAGCACATGGGTTAAGAGAACATCTGAAAGGTCTAGAACTCTTTTGTCATGAGGTTGGGATGCAAGTGAATATCACCAAGACCAAAATCATGATTTTCTCATTGAATAGAAAAGATAACCAGAATACCTTTCTTTTTGAAGGCAGCCCGCTTGAAATAGTCAAAGAATACAAGTACCTTGGGATTGACTTTCATTATAAGCTCAGTTGGGAGACTTGTCGGACGAAAAGGATACAGGGAGGTTGGAAAGCTTCTTACCTTCTACAAAATAGGTGTAGAAAAGCCGAGCTTTGGGATTGGAAAACCAAGAAAACCCTTTTTGGTTTGCTTGTTGCTCCGGTTATACTTTATGGGTGTGAGGTATGGGGAAATAGTATGTCAAAATGCAGTTGGAGACAACTAGAAAGAATTCAAAAACATCTAATAACAAGCAGTCTCAAAGTCAAAACCACTGTCCCCTATGAAATTCTTTTAGCTGAAACAGGGTCTTTTCCATTGGAAGCATCGGCTTTAATCCGGTTGATAAGCTATTTAAAGAAGGTTGAAAACATGGATAACCACCGTTGGCCCAAAACAGCTATGAAGGAGACGCTAGAACGTAGGAAGAAAACTTGGATGAAACAAAACCACAAGTGGATGAACAAGTGGGACATCAATTTGCATGAGTGTCCTAGCACCAATAGTGAAATAAAAAGCTATGTGACTGAAAAATTCAGAACTGCCATGTGGACAAACCAGATTGGGCGAAAAAAAGCATACTACATCAAAGAGTTTAACCCGACAAAGGATCATGGTGAAAAAACTTATTTAGGTGCAGATATTAAAGGGAAAGCGAGGTTGTTAGTGGCACAATTGAGGACGGGATCACATCACCTTAGGTGTGAGACCGGTAGGTGGAAGATACCCAAGGAAACTTGGGAAGAAAGAACTTGTATTTTCTGCAATAAAGGGGTTGTGGAAACAGAATGGCACTTCATCATGGAATGCATTGCTTACGAGGATATCCGCACTCAACATGAAAATAGTTTGAAAGTGGACAATATGCACCAGCTATTTGAGGAAGATAAGATTAATCAGACGGCTAGCCTTCTAGTCAAACTTAACAGCAGGAGATCTGACTTGGAAAAGAGTATGAAGACAAATTAGGCCTGTTTTGTCTCGGTCCCATAGACTGTTTGGTCTCGCGGACGTCATTAAAATCTTTCATTCATTCATTCATTCATTGTGACCTGCAGTTTTTATCTCGAATGTACAGAAGGAACAGAAAGGAAATGTAAAATACTGGGAAGCTTTCGTCAGTCATAATCTCTCTAAAGCCATTATCTATAGTGAAGCCTTTAATTTTTTTATTGAAATCGAGAAAAACCAAGTAGTCATAATAGAAGTAACGGAAACCAAAATTCAAACAAATATAGATTTAAGGCAGAAAAAAAAAGGTAAGCTGCTTTTAAAAAAACATGCAGGAGTAAATCACAAAATCAAAGCTAAAATAGTGAACTTTATGCAAATTTCAGAAACGGCATGACGAATTTGTTCTCCATGACACGCACCAGAGGACGAGAAAATATAATTTATTTACCGAAAACCTAACCTCGAAACCCTAGAGCAAAATAGAACTCAAGCTTTTAACCTCCCATGGGCAAATCATCAGCAAATAATCTATTTCCCACAATTGTTGAACCTTGTCCCTTTACAATTTTAATCATACATAAAAAAAAAATCCAGACTTGAAATAAAGCAATACAGCATCAAATACTTACACTATGTTTTCTCCAATGCAAAGCCAAACCAGCCCTCGGATGTATCCGACTGCTTTCCCTTACCATAGACTAGTCCAGTATCCTGTAAATTGCAGAAAATTTTAAATTCTCGACATTTTCATATTATTTTCCCTAAGATTTTTTTCTGTTACCTGAGGATCAGGAATGGGCCGTCGCTTCTCAACATAACGTTCTAAATTTGTCGCCAAAGCAGCCCTGGCCTGAAACAATATAGTCTCCAATTAAAATCAACTGTCGTAAGAAAAATAAAAATAAAAGAAAGGGGAATGATTCAAAGAGAAAACCTCCTAGTCTTTGCGCGTCTCCCGCTCGGGCTTGATCCAAAGGAAGTAAGCAAGTGTGCCGACGACTATCCAAGAGGCCACATTGCTCCCACCTCTTAAATATCCCATCGAATTGGAGACACATGATCTTACATTCCCTACGCTTCTCTTCTCTGCCATTCCATACTTGTGCTGGTGTTCATTAACGTTGCTTCCTCCTATCTGTCCAGTTGTCCAGACTCTCACTTTTGTATTTTTTCAATATCCTGAATTTGTCAGGGTTCAAAAAATCCCGGAAGTACCTACCAATGCCTCTCGTTCACTATGTTTTTACTTCAATTTTTATTATCTATTTAATTATTTTATATTTTATTTATTTTTTAAAGTTTGAGTTTATTTTTAGATTTTTAAATATTTTTAAAATTAATTTTATAAAGCTTATTTGATGTTTTTGTTGACCATTTTTAAATCTAATTTTTAATAGTAAAATTATACTTTTGTTGCAGTAAATACATTAATTTTTCTTGAAAAGATGATATACTAAGCACTGGTGCTTACCATGGGTGCCACATTGGAACTTGAGATTGCTGAAGTATGTGAAGCTGCTTGGGAGTAGCATGGTCAATGGATAAGAGCCCCACATTCTAGGAGGGCAATGTCATGAAGATAAGGATCCTAAAGTTGTTGTGCTTGAGGTTGGGGACTTTTCCTAGCATGTGTCTACATGCTTACTATGGGAGGTCGTGAATACCCATGGTTGAAAAATGCCTCAATTACAATTTATCTATTTTTAGTTTTCAAATCTAAATTTCTCCGTTGTTTATTTTTTAAATTCAAGGTTTCATTTTCAAATCATAACTATCGTAGCTACTACAACCCCTACATACACATCCCTTGGTGCAATGTCACACAACTCCTCATCACAGTATGCTCCAATGTTAAACCTCACCCAACACTATTCCTCCACCAAAATCTGGTAACTTTGCATAGATCTCCCGTGTCTGTGGATGTCTTTTGTCTTCACCATCATTTTATGGCCTTCAATTCTACTACATCCATGAATCTTTTTAACTCCTTTATCTTTCATCAATCTCATTACCATTTGAACCTCACACCACTTGCCCACTTTTGGAAAGATATTTAAGAAAAGAACATCAGTTGCAAGATCCAAATCAAAATGCAGCATCGTTGTAAATACTCATAAGCCTATATTCATATGTGATTTGTAGGCACCAAGAAAACACATCTACACAACCACCACGGGTTTAAATGGCATCTTAATGATAAATTTTTTGGGTGTCCAAGATAGCAAGCATGGGCAAGAAGGTCAACCATGTACACATAATGATCTATTATAAGTGCAATGTAATTAAGGTTACTCATGTGATTGAAGTATGTACAACCCCATCCACTAAACTTGCATGGTTGCATGCACACAAAACACAAGCAAAGCTTATAATGGCAGGATATGTTCTAGAGTGTTTCATTAAGTCACATATTTTGAGAGCATCTAACATGCCTTGTCTATGCTTCAACATTTTCCATACATGTCTACCCGAGCATTTCCAACTATGATATTTGACAAAATCCATGTGTGAGCCTACTTACCATATAAAAATGGAACAACCAAAAGATGAAGTGTCATAATCAACTTAATGCACTTGCAGATGAGTATAATTTATCTCACAATTTTTTCTTGATTTGAAGTGTTCCCACATTTTTAAATGAAAATCACTATAGAAACTCAGTGTCCCCTAACTATTGGTAGAATTTGTAAACATGTAACCCAACTTCCACTTGTTTCTATTAACAAACCACAAAAGTTATGCACACAAATTATACAAGCCATTACATGCAGCAAAATTTGTTTGTTTTCATGGGATGTGATGGAGAAGTATTGAAACTTACTTGAAACCAATAGGCAAGTAGACAAAATCATAGGCATAATCAACTTCGTTTGAACCATAGTTCTCATTGAAATGACTCACCAATCCGCAAGACCACAAAAATAGAATTTTGAAAAGAATTAGGGAGTTAAATGTTTTACATACTGCCTCAAACAAATGTTGCCTCATGACTTGCCATAATTGCACAAAATGGATTAATTTAAAAAAAAAATTACAAACTTCCAAGAAAATGTATTTGGTAGTTGTAAAGCCAAATCTCATAAAAATTTCTAGAATTCTACCTACGTGTGTGCAAAAATTGGGTATGGTAAAAAATGGGGTCTGGTCATTTATCAACATTCAACTTGCGTGTGCAAAAATGGGAGCTTTGAAATAGGGTATGGACATTTATCTAAGAATAAAGTAAGTATAATTTTTTGGCAGGTGGACATTACCCTGTCCCCATTTCCTACTATTTGTCAGTCACCTTTTTTCATGATTCCCACATGCTAAGCATGTATGTACAATTTTTTACTTTTTACTTGTACAATAGATGGTATAGTTGTAATATCCTCAATAGGAGCCTCAATAGGTGCCTCATCCATAATAATAGGATCAAACTGTGTATGTGAGGAATCCACCCTTGATGGCTGATCAAATTTGCCTTTTTCCTCTTCATGCATTGCCACTTTCACTTCCAATTCAGCAACCTCCCTCTAAAAATCAGCTAACTCATTATCAGTTAACAATAGATCCACATCAACACCATTAGGCTCAACAATATGGTCAATGTCATCAAGGTCAAGTGCTTCATGTGAACCCTACTCTTGTACCATCTTTTCATGCAATTGAAGGTTGTATTGCACATAGACAAGGTCATACAAGTGCTTTTGAGTCAACCTATTGCGCTTTTGTGTGTGAATGGCCTCAAAAACACTCTAGTTGTGCTCACAACTAGAAGCGCTACAAGGCTGAGATAAAATCAGATGGCAAGCTTTTGAAGATTAGGCGTTTTGGCACCATAATCTTCCCACCTCAAATCTGCAAGGATAACAATTGCCATTTATAACTTAGTAAGGAATTTAATAAACTTAACAATTAAAATAAACAGTAAAATAAAATTAAACACATGCTTTTTTACCTGGCTATAGAGTGGCTCTCCTACGAATGCAAAAATTTGAAGAAAACGATGCCCCCTCAACCTTCTTATAACTTTGTATCTCATCAAGTATAAGGCCTTGAAGGTCCTCATCATCAACCAATCTCTCAATACATGTGTTGAGGCCAAAAAGAACCTTTGCATCTACTTTGAAAGTAGGGGAGAAATAAAACTTGGGGTTCAAATAGAAGGAAACAACATGAATATGTTGGTTCCACTTCCAATCAATTATGCACCATATGGGTTCATATTTGGTCTTGTTTGACCCATACAAATGCTAAATCATCTCTTTGGCCTCATCCATGGCCTCATATAGATACCCCATGGTGTCTTGATCCCCATCCACCAGTCATAGAATCCTAACCAAAGGTTTTGACACCTAAATATCAAAATTTAACAAAATCGGTGAATTGTAATACTAATAAATAAAAAGAAGAAATTGCAATTTAACAAAATCAGCAACTTACATTGATGGTCTCCTCCATGACTCTGGCAAATCTATCATAAAAAATGGTCTTCACAACCTTCTCTGCTTAAACCTTCTTACAATAAGGACTCTCCAACCATCTTTCACTCACAAACATGTGTTTAAGGTTGGGCATTGTAGCTAATATACTCTATAAGGTGAGGAAATTAGTAGCAAACTGTGTGACTCCTGATTGAATGAGATCCTTACCATTAGTGTGCTCTCTCATAAGATTTAGGACCCATGTGTGGTTGTAGATGTACTTTGTGATGTTCCTTGCATCTTCAACCACATTCTTCACTCAGCTTATTTTCCCTATCTCCTCAGGGAGTAGGTCAAGATAGTGGGCGGCACAAGGGCTCCAAAATAATGTTGGATGCCTCACCTCTAGAAGTTTACGAATTACCCAATTGTACTGTTGGTCACAATTTGCATGGCATTTTGCATTCCCACCTCCATCACCACCTTATCCAACATGTTGCACACGGTCTTTGTATTTTTTATTTCATTGGAGGCATCCATTTATTTTAAAAATACTAGTTGTCCCCTTGAAGCCACTAAAAAGTTGATGAGTACCCTATTTTTGCCATCCATTAACCCATCAAATAAAATGGTGCAGTCTTTCTCTTCCCAATTTTTCTTTTGTTCTTCTACTAGTCAACGTGTGTTTTGGACCTCATCCTGCAATAAAGGCCCACTCAACTTATGACGACTTGGGGCCTTGAACCCCTTACCTGCCATGGTCAATGCATTGACCTATTGTTCCTAATAAGACTAGAAGCAACATTGAACAAAATAATATTGTAGTACCAAAATTTTCCATATGCCAACTTTGCCTCATGTTGCAATACTCTATTCCATGAATTACCTTCCAATGAAGGTTGGGCACTAGGAGTGTTACAAGGAACGAAAAAGTTAGAACTATGGCTGCCCACTTTCCTAATCCTTGTATCCATCGCCCAATGGAAGAAGAGCCCCATATATCTCTCTATGACCTTGTAGAACTAAAGTTTGGGATTGGAGCTTCCATTTCCTCTATTGTTCTCTTTTTTTTGCTTTCCTTTGCTTATATGTTGCAAGGAGTGCTTTCGCCTCCTTTTCAACCTCTGAACTAGCTTTTGTACATGGCGTAACTTCTTGGCAAGGGATCTGTGCAAGGTGATATTTGAGTCGATTTGTGCCACCGTTCATAGTCTTAGTGTAATGGATACAAATAATCTTTCCTCACACTGCACTTGGTATCCCATGTTTCCAGCAAGGATCCTTTGGTTTGCCACCAATTCTTCTACCTCAAAAGCCTTATTTTTTTAGAAAAACACAAATGAAGCCTAGCAAAAGAGATACAACATCAAAGATTAATAACAAGGTCATCCATTTAAATTTTAAACCTTTTTCATAATGGATTTTCATAAAGAGATAACTACAACAGTCACGACTACTAGGAATGTAGTAAATTAAATTTTGACCATATATCTTGATTCTTATCTATTGTTTTTGCATTGTGGATTGAATAAAAATATAGTAGAAACAAGTTAATTTGATTTTGCAATGTAGCATAGATGTAATTGTTACAACTTATAGTTGTTTTGGAATTTGATTGATGTGTGTTGTGTGAGGATTATCACCTGTTCACAAGGATTGATTATACAGTTACTACAGTCTACAACCACAACAAGATCTCTAAAATAAATTTGAAATAGTTCAAAATTCAAATGCTTTTGATATGTATGTCTTTAACAACATTGTAGGGTGTTGAAAAATACTCATGTTCACACTGGGCTCCACTAAAAACATATAATTTGGCATGGAAATTAGAATTCTTAAGTTTTAACCTTGCTAAGATTAGACGTGGATAAATTGGCATAACAGTGGAAACATAATCCCTCCAAACTTGAAAAATGAGATTACTAGTCAGCCAAAGACACCTTGGCAATGAACAATATATTTTCAAATCTAAATGTAATTGATAAGATGTAAGAAGAGCAGAATGAATCATACTTGCAGAGACTCCATTGGTAAGGAATTTTTGTTACATGAAATGCCTTATGATCGTATTGATCTGCTTCTCATTGTTTCTTGAACTACAATATATTAATAAGTATACCCATTGTGAATATTGTATGACTATGGAAAGTTGTAATATTGAAGAAGAGTTAATAATATGGACTAGTTAGAACTTACCATGGCAACTGGTGTTGTTGCATGAACTATGAACTATGAAGGGTATGTTGATAATAGATATAGTTGTCCAAAACTTGTTCTTGTAAATTTTAATTTTTAATTATTAATTTTCAAACCCAAGGATTTCGGGTGTTTTGAGTTCAACCGATTTTTTTCTGCCTTATCCAATTATTCGTGCTTGGAAAAACCTACATTTTTCCAATTTTTTTAATACCTTAAAGCCCTAACAACTAACACTAACAATCCATGGTGTTTCAAATTTTTGTGTTTAATATCAGCTAAAAGTAAGACCTAAAAGGCTAAAAAACCTCTGTAATCACCCTTCTAGTCGTGCATGTTGTCGAGCCCTAAGTCATGTTGAAATTCCTTAAATTGCATCTCAAAAATGTAGAAAAAAGCTTTAAGATTTTTTATGTTGGCAAAGAGTGGGTTTTATTGGAAATTTAGGCGAGTTTTTTCCCATTTTTTGTGAAAAAATTGCAAGTTTTCGGAGAAGAATTGTGGCAAGTTCAGGAAAAATCGGTGGTGAGTTTTTCTATGAGTTACTTGCCACATATTTTGGTGTGTGAGTACTCATGAATTTTGCGAGTACTCGCAGAGTTCTACAACCTTGTGTGCAACAACTTGATGGAGCACCGTGGTTGTAGCTCAATGTAGATGGTTGTCCACTAATTTGGAAGTGTTGGGTGAAAATTGTGTAATCAACTTTTCAACATAGTACACAACTAGGACTTCAAACATAGATATGTGAGATTCAATCTCTCCTCTCAGCAAGGGGAGGCGCCCTTCTTACAATTAGAAACCAACTAAAGTTTTTATAGAATATTCACAGTATTTACGAAGTAAGGGGTGCGTGTTGAATTCATCATTCTCTCTTTTTTTAGAGAAGATGTGTGTAATGCTTCACAACTGAAAACGTTCTTGATTCACAATAATAGAAACTTACCAAAAGCAGCACAACTAATTCCCTATCTTTACAAAGCACAACTTAGAGATATCAGATAAGATTATAATAAAATAAAAATGGAAACAAGCAAGGCTCATGAAGGCACAAAGTTGTTTCGTAGTCTTTTCAATTGCAGATCTGTGAGAACAATATAGTTTGTTGCATTAGAAGCACAAAGTCTTCTTATATGCAGCAATTCATTTGAACAACATGAGAGATTACAAGCTCAAAGTCTTGTAGATCCTTCAACCAAAAAGCATTAAAACATAAACAAAAATTCAAGTTAGAAATGTGACACAAAGTTCACAAGAATCACTTGAAGTCCTTTAGATTTCATAAACTAATCACCACCAATCTCAATCAAATTCAAAACACAATTGATCCAACGCAAAGTCTGGTATGCAATTTCTTCCTTTACTGATCAGATTTAGATTCACAAAACATGAACACAAAGTTTCACAATTTGTTGCAAATTGAGCAGCACTTCGTTGCAAAAACTAAAGGATAGCTAATACAATAGAAATCCCTCATATACATAGAGGAGAGGGATGAGCAAATCTAGGAAATCAAAGGAGAAAAATTAGGAAAATTAGGTGAGCTAATTAAGGAAAATCTCACCTAACTTTGACCAAAGTCAAAGTGTAATTTGTTTTCAAAAAATTACATCTCAGATTTGGTGTAATTACATTTTGAAAAATGACATTTAAGATGTCAAAAACTATTTACAAGATGCATAGGGGAAAGCATCAAAAAGTTGAACACTGGGAAATCAGGAATCTTCATGGTTCTTTGCTTGGGTGCGGAAGTCTTCATACTTCATCCTGGTTTCCTGCGTGAACTTCTCATCTGGACCAACAGTGTAATCCACAATGGTGTGAATCCTCATGATCGATCTCATGGCAGATGAGTGAACCTTCTTGCACCTATCAAGATGCGTTTTAAGGTTATCCAATGTAAGCCTTGTATCACAAATGACATCTAGAGAGGCTTCTGAAAAGTCTATATTGTCAATCAACTTCATGATGGCTTCCTTGAAGATCTGGGATAGTTCTGTGGCCGACAGGAAGATACAAATCTCCTCAAGAAGCTGCCTTGGTAACTCCTTGATTCCTCTTTCAAGAATCACACGATGCCCTTTGACATCTTCTTGTACTCGGTGGAGATCTTCTGTAAGAGACTCAAACACATGAATACGGTGCTTCAAAGATTCTCTTACCTCTATGCATTTTCCTTTGTCGGGAATCAGCTTGGCTTCCACCAATTTACTAAGCTTTGCCTGTTTCATTTGTGACCACCACAACAAGCTTTTTCCATTTCTCTGCGCTCTTGGGAAAGTGCACTCTTCTCCTTATCAAGCTTTGTTTTGAGCTTGGCTATCAGAGTAGCTTTCTCATCTACAACAATTATATTCTGAGAACCGTACTCTACGATCTTTTTGACGAAATCATACAACACCCTGCCTTTGGAAGCAAACTTCTCAGCTTTCTTGACAGCTGCGTCCTCAGCACATACCATTGCTAATAGTTGTGCATTACTTGTAGATCCTACAAGTTTCCTCACAATAGTGGCATAATGCTCTACCCTCTGTTTGTACATATTACGAGCTTGCTCTATTTTATCCAATCTTCCAGCCAGGATATCCAAAGTCACTTGCGCATCTTCTTTTGCACTTTCATTTGTAACTATGCCAAGCTAGACCCTTGTCACTGTGTAATCCTCCATGTTGACGTCTCCTTTGTGAGGTGGTATGCCAATTTCTGCATACTTATGGCTAGTTTTGTCAACATTCAGCCACGAGTACACTTTTTCCTTTTTCTTCCCTTTAGCTTTTGGAGGGACTATCTCTTCAAGGTCAAGCTCTTCTAGAGAAATCATCTGCTTCTTTCACTTCGACACTTGAGATATCAACCAAGGGGGAAGAGAGGTGGTACAAGCTTCTGGATTAACTGTTAATTCTCTTGTCACTGTCTCTTCTAAAGTAGCAACTGGTATTGTGACAATGGGCTCAGTATCTGTCATAACTACTCCTGTAGTTTGCACATTGAGCTGATCATACATTGATTCATTCATGAACCAATTAAAATCAGTCTCTGAAGTGATATCATATGATGGTGATGACAGGCTAGGAATAGATGATGGAGGGCTGGATAAAATGTCAACCATGTGTATACTTGTCATTGATGGAGTATCAAGTATGGTTGATGTTGTAGAGGTAGGTGAAACACTCACTGTGGGTATCACAGTGGTAAGAACAAGTGATGTAGGAACAGGTGGTGGAGGAGTGTTCAGATTCAGAGGTGTATGAGGAACATTTGAAGTCACAGGCGATGATGTTCTAGGAAGTTCTTCAACTACATTCTTAGATGGAGACAGTTATTTCTTCATCATGCCTGGGTTCTTGTTGATCATCCTCTTGTCCTTCTGACTCTAGTTCACCTTCAGAATCACCTTCAGACTCTTGTTCATCTTTAGAATCTTCTTCTTCGTCAGAGTCTGCTTCTATTGAAGCTTCTTCTTCAGTGGATTGATCACTGGAATCTCCTTCGTCAGAATCTCTCTTCAGAAATGACCCCTTTTCCTTTGGAGCGAGATGGTTCAAATTTCGTAGTTTTTCCTTCTAGGACAGACACTGTATCCTTCTTACTGACAGTGAACTTGATCCTTGGGCCTCTTTATGAAGAAGGGGGAAGAGCCACAGATTTGTCTTTCATGCAGAGTTCTTGCTGTTGTTTGGCTTCTGCTTTAGATTCCTCTCCCTCGAAATCAGTTCTGAAAGTCTTCATCTCAAAGCCGTGCTTGTGTAACCACTTTGCAGTGTCAGACAAGATTGGTGCCAATCTTTCCCAGATGCTAGCACTTTCTTTTTTGGACCATTGAATTGCAGGCAACTACCACTTGGCTATTTCTTGTTCATCGTAGACAACATTCATGATATTGTTGGATCTGTGAAATCCTTTGGTAGGTCAGCGACACCAAGATCTCTTATCTGCTATACAGTTAACCTGCAATAATCCATCTTATGAATGGCCTCTTCATCTCTGCATTAAGCCCAGATGTCCTCAAAATGGTATCTATGATGATGACCCTTTTGCAATTGCCTTCTGACATCTCGGCAATCAAAATCAAACCTATATCTGTAGGTCCTGATTGTCATGACTTGCATCTTAGCATAGACTGATTTGGCTTTTTGCACTGTCTAGATAGTATACCTACCAATTGTTAGTGGGAACTTGAATCCACTCTTGTGAATATTTATCCGTTCTTTGTGCACTGAAATCAGCTGTCTGCACATCTCCATGAGAACCCACTTGTCCGAGGGGTATCGTGGCAACATGTAAGGGCAACCAGTGTAGCACCATACTCTCAAATAAGTAAAAGTTGGGAATTGTAGAAATATGCTTCCAACTTTACTTACTTCCTTATTATAGGCCTCATCAGATACCCTCTTCCTCTTGAGAGTCAGATCAAAATTGAAAAGCAGAGGCGCAAAGAAAGCTTTCCTTCAATTCCAGTTGATAGAAAAATTTGTACACAGGTACTAACATTCGATTCCCTTTTGTGGATAGACCTGAAAATTGCCTCATCACAGCTGCAACATACACCAGGTAAGAAGTCATATAGAACTTTAATGTGGACAACACATTGATCAGCTATTCATGTATTTCATCGCTAATCTGTTTGCCCCAATCAATGTGAAGTTTTTGTCTTCTTATGATTTTGATGTATTCATACATCCAGTCATGAAAATTGGATGATTTAGGAAACCCCTTCACTTTGCTCAAAAATGTGATCATATCTTTGACATCTTCTTTGAAGTCACTTCGCGGGAGTCCCTTTGGCCATCTGGAAACAATTTGCCTAGGCTTTTTCAACCATTGGCTATTTATCAGGTTTTTAGCCTTGTTGGGATCAATGTCATAGACTTCTTGTGATTTTTGTATTGAGATGTCAATGTACTTCTCCATCTGTGGAACTCTAAACACAATGTCAAAGAAGTCAGGGTCGATTCTCAATATCTCGTGTTTAGAAGAATCAATCACACTTCTGCTTTCCCTGATGTAATGGGATGCAACTTGAAGGACAAATTTTGTATTATGTGCAGCAGTAGGGAACATAGACACCAAATCCAGGTTACTGTGTACGATTTCTCTCATAGAATCATCAAGGGGCTTCTCAGTTTTCTCTACAAAATCAACTAGGTCTTGATGACCAACCTCTATGTCTTTGATCTCATCCACCTTGGAGACCACCACCGTTGGCGGATAAACACCTTGATATTTGTACTTCATTTTTTTTTAGCCCTTGATGTTGATGGAGGTTTCCTGGTAGTCATTTGAGAGCAACTAAGTCTATAAGCAACAACTTTGAGGATCTTTGAGGATCTTTTGATGAAATTTGAAAAGAGGCTGCAAGATGTGGAATCAACAAACGTTAGTCGGAAAACAACATTGGCATGCATGAAGCGAGCAACGATGTTGATCAAGCATGAAGCAAGTGATAAGGCACACAAAATGATGCACAAAGTGGAAGGAACGAGGTTCGGAGCGAAGCTGGCATGTTTGAAGTGCTAAGGAGCAAAAAATGGGAAAAGTGTAAGGGCGCCAAAATTCAGCGCCCTTGCACTTGAGCAAAATGAACTTGGTGCAGAGGTGCTGAAAAATAGTGCTCCTACACCCTTGAGTGTTAGAAACTTGAGGCAACATGTTAGGGCGCTGAATTTCAACGCCATGACACTTTTCACTGTGAAGTTGGCAATTGTAATGGTGCTGAATTTGAGCGCTTCAGCATTTGGGAAGAACATTGAAAACAAGGTGTAATGATTACTAAAAACAACGTTTTGACAATTTTGAAGCATTGAACGGATTAAAGTCAACACTTGAAAACACATATTGAAGTGCATTCGACCTTGATTTCACCGCCATGGTTCTTATGAAAAGTATAGTGCAATCTTAATCACAAAACGTGAGTTTCTTTCGTTGTTCATTTCAAAGCATTGACAAAAGAATCATGTGAGGAGATAAAAACGCGCAGGTAAGGTCGACATAAGCAAAAATGAGAAAATGCACATATGCAAGAAAGCCACACCCAACACAATCAATGGAAGTTCACTTGTGTAGCCTAGCAAAGGGGAAAAATGTGATCAGGGTAAGAAAGGAACGCCCACGCATTAAGAAAACACCATAGACAAAAGGAAAGAAAAAAAATGCATGGGTTTACTGAAAATGCATTTACAAATCACAAAAAGTTATCAAACAAACACTAAGTGCAAAGGAAATAAAGAAAAGGAGAGAAGAATGACATACCTGAACAAAAACTTGAAACCTAGTTGTTAAAAATTGTTCAAACCTTCACAAAAACGCATTTTTGGAGGTGAGAGATATTCGCCCAGCAAGGAGGAGTGAAAATCGAAAGTCAAAAGTGAAGAAGAAGAAAGCTAAAATCACTTCTAAGTGATTTAGAAGAACTCAAGTCGACCCAATAGAAAGTGGCATGAATTAAGGCACAATAAGCGAAAAATGCAAAAGACATAAAAAACCATGCCCAAGCCAAAAATTGGCTATCTGGGAAGCACGTGTAAAGGCACTAAAATTCAGCACCATTACACTTGCTAAAAAATCACTTTTGTGCAGGGGCGCTGATTTTTGGCACCCCTGCACATTCACCACTTGTCAAATTTTTAACGTGGGTTGGAGTGTTGTTTTTGAGCACAATTGCACTTTTCCCAATTTTTCTAAGTATTAACAGTGAAGGCTCCTGAAGATACTCATTTCAAAGGTCTTCGTGAGGCGAATGTAGGGGGATGCTCAAATTGACTGTTTAAGACTTTGAAACACATTTCGAGGTGACTCGACAATCACCTCGTTTTGTGTGCTTGAACTTCACGAACCTAGGAAACAAACAAGTTTTGTAGGGGGGTTATCCGTGGAACGAGTGCTGCTGCGCTGCTAGATTCCGTGATAACAAGAAGATCTATGATTTGGGTGTTTGGGGAGGTAGAGTTTTCTTCTCTTAGCTGAAGAAAAGAGAACAATTGTAGAAGATACAAAAGGTGATTCTCAACATAAGAGCATTATACTTGTGAAATAATTATAGAAGATTAGATAAAGACAAAAGAGAGATTGAATGTTGTTATGCACGAAAAGCGGACACACAACCTAGAATTGTAGAATTTGGGCCAATGATGTTCTCAAAGGAAAGATCAAAGACAAATCATATGAATTTAATATAATCTTTGTTAAGGATTTGTCGGATGCTATTATTGAAAGTCCAACGAACGTTAATAGTGGCAATGACTCCTTATTTTAAGAAGCCCTCTTTTTGAAGATAGAAAGATATTTAGTATAGATGAAACTCAACATGGATGGCTTCCCAAATAGTTCGGGAATTTGTGGATGTGGGGAGTCATACCATTAGGAGGGTCATGAGACAACTTGATGGAGCATTGAGGATGTAGTTCAACATGAATGGTTGTCCAATAATTTGGAAGATCTATGGTTTGGGAGTTTGGTGAGGTGGAATCCGAGAATTTAGCAATTTAGCTTGGGAGCTACACTTTTATGAGGATTACAAGACAATTTGATAGAGTTCTACTTGGTCCAAAATTATTTTCAAAGAGAAACTTCTAAAGAATATGAGGTTATGATTGGTCAGCATGTTTTTTATTTTTTGTATTGCAAACCTTAAGAGGGGGTGTTGGAAAATAAGGCTTACATTTTGTATTTAAGTCATCCTAGTGGTGTTTAATTTTGTTAGCTATTAAGCCATTAATACTATTGTTTTTGTGTTAGTTGTAGGGAGTTAGTTTCCCATAGGGAAGTTTGTAAAAGTTGTAGGGGAAGGCAATGCTTTATAAGCATTTGCATAATACATTGTAAAAGACGCAATATGAGTATGAATATTATTTACATACTGTGGTGTTATTTGTGAGAGCAATATGGTTTAGTTTTTTACAATATTTGTGCCTGCAAATTTCAACACTTCTTACACAACTATGTTTTTTGAGTTTCCTGAGTGTATGTTCTTGGAAATATAAATGATGCTGCACACTAAATCCCTTAGGCCTAATTCCCATACCCGCTTCTACTGGTTGTATAACTTTGCTTGATGCATGTTTTTGGGACAAGGTTAGTGTGGGGTGTACATTATATGAAAGGTTTATGTACATTCATAGCAAATAACTTGATTGTCCCAGGTAATCATCTTGCTGCAACTACCTAAATAGACCCTAGATGGGTTACTAGAGAGCAGCCAGCATCCGTCTTGGCAAAAGAAGTTTCAGGTATCATAATATTCCCATGATGGATGGGAAAAGGCTATTCATGTCTAACCATAAATGTTAAACTAACTACCAGACAGGGCTGATACATTTCTATGAAGGACCAAAACAATCTTATGGCATTGATTCAAATAGCTATCAGTCTTTAGCTTCTGAGTATAACAAAACAAAGGCATTAAACCTTTCAGTTATAGACCAATTGTATTAATACATGAGCGATTCTACCCCAGGGTCTTTGTGAGAAGTTCTTACTTATTTCTTGAATTAATCTCTTGTGCTTCTTGTTTATCTTTTTAAACTGAAGACAAATTGAATATAAGGGTTAGACATGCTAGTCCATATTTTCATGATGCTCTGATCCAGGCTGGTCAAGACCTTCCTCAAAACAGATCTGAATGCTGATTCAAAATCTGTGATCCACTTTTTACTGAGCATACATTCAGACAGTAACATAAATGTGCAGATAAGAAAAGTGACAACGGTTTGGAATTCTTCTACCATGTGAGAAAAAACTCAAAAAACAGAACAGTACAAGAGAAAACATATGCAATCAGAGACACCATATTTATGTGGTTTAAAACCCTTGTCAAGAAATATCACTACAAAGTAACAGTAAGAGTGATTCCCCTTTGTTTAGGAACACAACATGCCCTTCCCTTTGGAAAGATTGTCCAAAAATCTTAGAGCCAAATGGAAGCTCTCCAATGCATCTCCTTCTTCTTCCTCCATTGACTTGGAAATGAAGTTATGAAGCCACTTGAATAGGTAGAAATCTGGATTTGTTGGATTGGATGGATTTGCCCAATTCAGTCCAGACCTTTCAATTCCTATAGAAAATTTAAAGAATTTTTTTTTTGAAAATTTCTAATTTTCATTTTTTTTCGACATTCAGAATGAATCAAATATTTTGAACTTGGAAATTGTGAGTAGAATACTTGACAAGGCTTTGTTACAATGACTTGAATGAACGCCTTCGTTGTACTCTGGTGTACATTCTCAAAGGTATCATATGGATCCATGCATGCCTCATTAAAATTTTCATTCACATATATTTCCATGAGTTAATTAAGTAATCATCATGGTGAATTGAAATTTTAAAAAAGATTTATGTTGAACACTCTCCTCGATTACTTTTTCATGACCATGTGCAGTCATATTTGCCTCAAGTTCAACATTTATTTCCTAGATGTATTTTCCTTATTAGAAGATTTGTAATGGTCTCTTACCGGGCTGGTTCTAAGGTTGCTGGTTGACCAAGATTTCGACACTCTATTCCCACCCCAAGGGTCCTTTGCAATTGTAAAAATCTTGGAATAACACCTGCATCACCATTTATATACAAGTCCATATTCCTACATGTTAGCATTAATATCTAATATCCAGAAATCAGACATAACAATACTTGCAGATTGCAAACATAAGAAAAATGACTTAGCCCATCAGGAGAGGGGAATCCTTAAGGGGCCTAAGGCCTACCACCTCCTATTGCCCAACCCTTTTCTTAGGCCTGTGGGGCAGAATGCTTAAGTGGAACTCGTACCCCTCCATGACCCAACCCTTGCTTCGGGCCTGTGGGGCAGAAACCTGGGTGGGGTTTTTAGAAAAACCACTTCAGTCATGATTCACCTCTCCTGGCAGGATTACAAGCACGATTCAGACAATTTTATTTGCAGTCATCAAATATACAGTCATTAATACTTCATTTGCATTTACACATGTTAAGCTATAAAAGTGTTCAATATGATCAAACAGTTCATTGAGCCTTAATACGAAGATAAATCAGAATACAGAACTGAAATAAGCAATATTCATGTTTACAATATTCATTATGTTCTTTAGCCATTCAATACATCCTGCAGGTCCAGCATCAGTTCAATAAACATGTAATTTGCAGAATTCAGACATCAATCAAATATAAATGCAGATTAATGGACATCAGATTTATCATGATATTCTAGGGTGGAATAACGTTTATGGAAGGAATACCATCATTGCCTATAGTTGATTCGAGGCCTACACAGTCTGCCAAATTATGATGCAGCTGTTTTTTCCAATGCACTGAAGCTATTCCAAATTTGACACCTTAGGGAAAATTAACTTTACAATGTAATTATAGCATAGGCGACTGAGCCATTTGATAAGATTGATTGAGAATGCAGACAACACAGGGGTCGAATTATGCAGACATGGATCACACACAGAATGCTGACAGTATCATTATGTCCAACTTGAGAAAGTTAAATATTAATGCTAAGTGAGAGAACTCACCGATATCCTTATGCTGCAATTCTTTCTGCTCACGATTCTTCCTTCTTGCTTGCCAAGACCTCCTGTCCCTCCTCTTATTTCTAAGAGGCAAATCATTGCATCCTTCTCTCAGTTGCGTCCCTTGCCCAGGTGGTGTATCTTGTGACCTTTCAGCTAATTTTGTTAAGGAAAGTTTAAAAGGTGCTTAACCGATGCATAGCATGTTTCATTGGTAAACAAGGAATAAGGATCAATCCTAATATCAAATTGATAATGATCCAAATTGTTCAATATATATAAAAGTTATAACTTATATAAATATATGTATATGTTTTCTTTTTTTAAATGTATGTCTTTTATGTGAGAATGGTAAATATATATAATATTTATATATTTAAAATTATCATTCTTTCCTCTTGGGGTTATGACAAGATTCACTATAAAGAAATCAAAATTTTCCAAAAAGAAGTTGTAAGATCTTTATAGCTTCTTGACCATACTCATAATAAAGGAGAGGAAAATTATCAAAAATAGGCTGAAAATAAATTTCTTCATCAAGCATAGAAGATTCATAAAAGAGAAGCCAAAATAATTTATCCTCATAAATGAAAGAAATTCTCATACCATTCTGTGTATATATCCTCTAGATCTATCCACTCATCTATTTCCCTTTCATTTTTTAATGCCACATCTAAATAATTTGTGAATTTATTAAGGGCTCGATCAAATGCATTGGATATTCTTTTCAGCATTTTGTCTTACCCTAAGATTTGAGGCTGATATTAGGTGTCTACTTACAAACCTTTTATCTCTCTCAATATTTTATTGAAAGTTATAGAAAACAAATCATTTAAAAAATATTGAATCTAGTTTCCAAAAAAGAAATAGAAACTCAATCAGATGCTTGAGCAGAAGTTATGACCAGCTGAAGTCAAGGCACCAGAAATTGCAGTTTTGCAAATGACCAATGAACAATTTGTGACAAAGATATCTCTCTCAGTGGAACTCCAAAATTGATGAAGGCTTGTTGGTAACGGTTTTTAGTCTAATTGTCAACAACAACAAAAAGAATTCACCTGAATATGTCACTCAGCATAAAGTAATGGCTCGTAAACACAACATATTTAATAATTTTCAATATATGAGCATGTTGTGTTCTTGGACACAACATATTTTATTATTTGATATAAATGAGCTATTTTGATATAAAGCTCATATTATCAAAATAGCTCATATTTTATCACATCATTCTATACAACTGGTACTAAATATTAGTGCTAGGTAGATTATTACTAGTGATTGGTAAATTGTGTGAGAATCTTCTAGAAGTTTCATTGAACTTAGTTGATGCAGGATGTAGGCAGCTTGTCTAAGAAGCTACCCATTTTGTTATAAATAAGCAGAACTCCATGGGGACCTGTTGCCTACCTTGGTACCCCCGTCCCCGTCCCAAAAATGTTTCAGGGACTTGGGGGACTTGGGGACTCCTCATAAACTTCCCCTCACCTTTGCATCTGATAGTGACGCAAACTTGAGCTCCAATTTTGATACAGACCTACTAGTTGCATCTGCTGATTAGGAACAGCCATATATTTTCTATGTTTTTGTCATTTTATAGTTGAAACTTGAAGCCTTTTTGCATTTTTTTATAATTCTTATTTAATATGTATGCACATTGACAATAAAAGAATTTGAATTTTGTTAATTTGTTTGTCAATTCTCATGTGAAATCTCGATTCAAGTCTAATGTTACGCATTAATCTTCTACAATGCCTATGATGAATACTTTATCAATGTTCTGATATGAATATTTGAAATTTCTCTATATTTTTTAAAATTTCCCTATTTTATTTTAGCCGTCCCCTTCCATCCCCTTAAAAATGACCCAAAAGTACCACCATACCGGAAACACGTCCCATCGTTCCGTCCTGTCCCCGTCCTCGAAACTTGGGGAAGCATAGTAAATAATTGTTTACTTAACCCTTCTCTATTTAATCATTCAATCAATCTATTTCCCCCCTCCTCCCCAAAAGGGAACATCCCTGTCACTTAGACATCCCCACACTTAGAAAACCTCAAGGTGATGCCCTAATGTCCCCGACATCTTTTGACAGTCACAGAGACTTGAGAATGTCACTTGTGATTGTTACTTAACAACTTTTAAGAATCACAAAAAATACTTAAAATTAAAACAAAATATGATGATGACTTGGATTACTGATCTTTTTGCTCAATGCAGCTATGCATTTCTTGTTTTGGCATTTTGATATAGTTTGATTCACAATTCTGAGTTTGTAACTTTTAGGTTTGTACTTTGTATTCATGATTGCTGAAATGAATATCATATAATTAGATGGATCTTTTGATCAATTTATTGTCATTGTAACTTCAGCACTCCCTTTTAATTTTTGAAATTGCAGCTTTAAAAAAATCTGCTCAAGTTATTTTTGAAAATTTCTTTGTAATTTAATGTTCAAATATATGGGTTTTTTTGGCTGTCCCCGTCCTCATAACCTGTCTCTGCATCCCCAAAACATAGAGAAACACTCCTGTTATTTTTTTAAAATTTTATGGCTTGGTGATGGGGATGGAGTTGATGGTAGTCTCAAATTAGTGATGACTGATGAAATAAGATGATGAATAACAAGGGTTGTTGATTCATTCCAAACTGATTGTGTATTGGTTGTGGATGTAAAATTTGTGTGTGGGTATTTTACACATATGCCACATTTTTCAATAGTGTGCAGGTACTAGTAGGAGGATCTGAAACAAATTCAGAAAATAAAGAAATATAACTATGATAAATCTTCATATGAAAGTGACGGAATTCATGATCAACCATGGGTTCTGCTTGACATTTATTTGCCAATCAGTTCCTGAAATCCCCTAATGATGACACAAGCAAAATTCAGCACGAAAAGATCAAATTAGGTTGCTTCTAGATCATTATAGCACTTCATTTATATTACATAATATACAAGGATACTGCAATACTACATGGAAAATTTCCTCTACACCTCATTTTGCATATTATTTCTCCTCTTTTTGGTTATTTCAGACTGACATACCTGATATGAGGGGCTAAAGTTTGTAATATTTGCTCATGGGTATTATTGTTTACAGCCCATATTTGGGACCTGACTTAAGTAAGACATAGAATGGCTGAAAATGGTAGCTACTTGGATAAGATCAGTTTTAGATGTTAGAAGGAAAATATGTTCTGATATAATGCAGTGTACTTTCCTCATGTATTTTTCAATCATTCTCTCATTTCGTCTCTATGGTTTTGTCATTTGTAACAGGTTGATCTGTGTGGCCATGCAACTCTGGCATCTGCACATTTCCTCTTCTCCTCAAGTCTTGTAAATTGCAATTTGGTGCTCTTCCACACAAGGTTTGGAGTTTTAACTGCTCTCAAAATTGAAGGGTTTAATAAAGAAGGCAAATCATTTGGAAGCAAGACAGAGAGATTTTCTATAGAACTGAATTTTCCACAGTTTTCAGTGTTTGATTGTGATTCTTCAGACATTCCATTGCTGTCCAACACCCTCAAGGGAGTTGAAGTAAAGAGTGTTAAGAAGACATCAATCAATGATTTGTTTGTAAGCATCTTTTCTTTCTAATCCATTTTCTTTTGACCCAAAGAATTACTCACACGTGCATATGATGTGCATGAAGTGATGTTGAAACATCCCACTCTTTTGTCTTGTTCTAGATGTTTCAACTTTCAATTATTTAAGAAAGGAAATTAAGAAATTGAGTTTCTGAGGATTTACCTCATTTTCAGTCCATCATAATATCGCCTCACGGTTCACTGAACTAATTGATGTTGTATTAGTTATTAATGTTCTTAAGAATGATGTTGTAATTGATAACTGATGATGTCATCCTACTTTCTTGGAGCAATTTTATATCTCTTGTCAATTTTGTTGACTCAGATTGCACTTTGTAGTTGGAATATATAATTGACTGATTCTTTGTGGAGTAAAGGCCTGCTATGGCTAATAACAACTCTCCCTTCACTTTAAAAGAGTTACTATCTTTCACGAGTTTGCCTTCTCTCGTAACAATCAAAATCTCCAAAGTTTCTTCTTCTAAGGGTTTATCTGATAATACAATAAGGTGCTACTTGATTACTCAATTTCTTAATTTTTTGTGTCCTTTGTTACAATAGTTTAACTGGGTTGCAGGCTTGCTTTTTAACATAAACAGCAATAGAAGAATGTTGTATGCAAATAAAATATATTGTAATGTCCCCTTCCTAAGCCATTTAGTGTGGTGGACAGTTATCAAGAGGTTATGATGTGTTGAATACCACTTTCTAGGGTGGTTTTGGATGTTTTCTTCTATACTTACTATTTTTAGTAAGTCAGTTTAGGGCATCAGCAGGGTTAGTTGTCAATATTTATTTTTTTAGCTGTTGGTGGAGACATTTAATGTCGGCATCCAAATATTTACTATGGTCCAGGATTTTATTTTAAATAATGATACTTTATAAATTTAAATTAAATATTTAACTTTATCGTTATTTAATTTAATAAAGGGACTTTATGAAGGGGTTCTTTTGGGAGACATAAGGAGTTTTTTAATTTAATAAAGTACTCCCTAAGTTGGACACCCCACTTGGGAAAAATTAAGAAACATTTAAAATTTTAATAAAGTGCATTTAATTCAATTTGGGGCATGGGTTTTGAGGAAGGATAGAATAAGAAAAGTGGGAGCTCTTCTTGCTGGAGGAGCTGGTTCTTCTTCTCCTTGGTTTGTGAGGACGAAACCCCTTGCAAGCGACATTCTCCACGTTGTTGAAAGATACAATCTGGAGGATTACTTGGTGATTTCATTTAGAGATCACAGCTGGGCATATTTGTGAAGTTTCTATTTCAGTTGAAGGAGGCTATTGCATATCAGACTTATAGCAGCAGATTGGAGGAATTTTGTGATATATCTGTTGCTGTTTTTACCTCCCAAAGTTGGCCATACCATCTCCCTAGCTGATCGTACCATCTTGGTTTGGGCATGGGATTTTGTGAGCTGGTCAACTCAATTTTTGAGCAGCTTCTTGAGGGTTTGGAGGTGCCTAGGGTCGTTGTCGCTGGGTATCACAGTTTCATCCACAAAGATCCATTCATCATTTTGGGAGCTTGTAGGAGCTGACTTCATGTACAAAAATTATCAAAGCCAATCACAATTTTTGGGTATTTTTGAAAAGGATATGTAATGCAATTTAATGATCTGGGCTGCTCTTACTTTTCAAAAATATTGTATTTTCAGATCATAAATTAAATTTGGAGATTTCTGCTATTTGCATTTCTTAACATTGTGTAAAATCTTAGTTATTTAACTGCTGCAAACTACTTTAGTTCTGTTCATTATTGTTAAAAGAAACACCTTCTGCATTTCCATCTTCTTCCTGTATTAAAAACATAAAAAAAAAGGTAGAATAGGGGTGTATGTTACATATATCTAAGAAGCTAACATAAAAACCAAGTTTACTTCTACATGAGGTGGTACTTAGATAGCTTATATGCCACTTCATTTATGCTTCCTAATATCATATATGATATCCCAAAGATATATTGATCCATTTTCCAATTGAAAGAGAGCTATTTTCTTTTACTCTTTATTATACTTTATATCCTACTTTTACGATCAAGATGTACATGTTGATATTGGTACATCATTCCTGTTTTGAGTTTTTCCACATTTCTTTTACATTCATCCTATTGTTCATACATTGCTTGTAACATGTGATGTGACACTTGGGTTTTCTTGTAAAATTTTGAAGGTCTAGCATAGGACGAGTGATTTGAAACTAGGTATTACTTTCAAGAGGTTCTTTCTTATACCAAAGGTAGGTTTCTTCCCAAAGTGTCTGTCCACTTGTGAAATGGGATCTTTACATGCCTTTCATGGTTTTGTTTTAATATTTTTGTCTGTTTGATTGCAGGTTTTCACCATGGCTAATGTGTAGATGGGCACCTAGGTGTTAGAAACACATTTATGTAGATTCCATGTGAATTTAGGATTCATTCACTAACAAAATCACCAGGCAGGGTGTCCTTGAAAGCTAAGTTACCGATTCGTTTTTGGATTCGGGTACGGGTACGAGAATCCGGTACGGGATTCAGCAAAAAAAAAATTTTGGGTTTGGGTACGGCTTGGGTACAGCAATACAAAAAACATATAAAAATCAGAAATATATACATATTTGCAGCAGTAATTAAGTTCAGAATACACCACCATATTAATAGTCTAATAACATAGCAAAAATACATTGCCATGGTAAAGAAACTACAGAAGGAAAATACTCGGCAACTTAAAAAGTATTAAAATATAATACTTTGAAGAAAATGCTATTTTTATACATATATTTATATTATCATTTCATATCTTAATAATAAATATAATTTATATTGCATTTATTTATAATAAATACAATAATAGTATATATTAAATAAATATAATAATAAATATATAATAATAAATATAATAATAGAATAATACTAAATATAAATATATAATAATAAATATAATATATAATAATGGACTAATATAAGAATATAATAATAGTGCTATTGTGAGGGATAAGAATATACAAATAATAATATAATTTAAATATTATGAGGGATATTAAGATATACAAGATTAAGATATTAATATCCCTCTTAATATCCCTTATATTACAGTGCCGTGGAGCGGAGTCGAGGTCGGGTTGCGAAGGCCGAAGGGATTATAGTTGGGTTGCGAATGGATTGTAGTGGACGCCTGGACGGAACAAAATTTTGAATGCCCATGGCTTGAGCGAAAGGTCGGAAATCTCGAGTGAAAGGACGGGACCAAATTTCGAATGCCCTAACCTGCTACAATAAATTGCGTGTAACCTGCTACAGTAATGCATTTTATCGAGGACTATCCTGCTACAATGAACGGCGAGTAAAGGTAGGAGTTACTCGTTTTTGCTAAAAATCTGGCGAATACTCTGCGTTGCCGTTTGAATCTATATCAACTTCACGGATTCTGTTTTTAATAATAAAAAATGATTAAAAAAACACATTTTTATGCGGACTAGGTGTTTTGACGTGAAAAAACTTTGCGGATTCTGCTCAGATTCGTCGCGCCGTATCCTAGAAGAATCTGCAGAGAGTCCTCGAATCTGAAACGTATCCACAGGGAAAATTTCAAATCCTGGCTGAATCTGTATCGTACCGAATCCGAATCTCGTATCCGAATCATACCGTATCGTATCCGGAGGCTTAGTATGGCGAATCGGTAATTTAGCTTGAAAGTATTTTTCTGTTGAGAAATGTTGCAAGGTCTAATGCTTTGTACCTTATAGTATTATATTACAAGGTATAAACATGGTCTTCTTGGTGAGATTATCTTCTATGACCATGTTTTGGCTATTTTGTTTAGAAATTCAAGGTAAATGTATGGCAAGTGATCCATATTAAGTCTAGGAGTTGTACAAGGATAATCCCCAAACTAACCAAGAGATGGATCTGTATAAATAATCTAAGAATTATGTTGAATATGGAATGAAAATGAAAGAAAACTTGCACAAGCAACATTGCACATTCAATAGAGATAAGAGATAGCTGAATAAAGGTCTTTTATTTGTCTTGAATAGGGCATGATACATAAGAGTGCAATACCGGACTTAGAGACTGGATTGAATTATCACTATAGACCAAATTCTGTGAATATTGTATGGTGTTGGGAGTGTATCTAAAAAAGGAAAACTGTTTGTCCATGCAAGGCTTAGAGCTTTGTGGCCATGTTATTCCTATGGGCTGAATCCTAACAAGGATCATGTGGTGTTCAAAGTGTATGTAGATGATGGAGTTTTGTGTAGCCAACAATTATCTTGTAATGTCCCCATTTTTAGCACTGCGCTTTCCAGTGATTGATAGCCCATCCTCGGTGTGTTGTAGGCTAGTCAGAAGTAGAATTAGGGTTTCTGGCTACTTGATGGTTTCTTCTGAAGATTCTAGGGTTTGCATGTTGGAGTTTAGCTGTTTGGATTATGGATTCCTTTTGGGTTTTCAAAGAGCTTCACAGTGGTATGACATGCAATTGCATCGGGCAACCTTTCCGGACTTACTATTTTTAGTAAGTTATGACGGCTACATCTTGGAGTTTGGGATTTTGGATTGAAGATTCTTTCTGGGTTTTTAGAAAGCTTCACAATGGTATAACATGCATTTTGATCCAAACAACTTTCTAAATTTACTATTTTTAGTAAATTCTATTTTTGGCAGTAGTTCAGTTGGCATCAGTTCAACAGGCTTTCCTCTTCAGGCCGTTCGGTCGGTATTGTTGATTCTTGGCCTTTTGATGCATTTTTGCAGAGATAAGTTATTTTAATTAAAATAATGTTATATTTTCACATTAACCCCTTGGCCTAGCAGTATGACTTTAAGTTGTTTTAAAAAGGGGGTCTCGAGGGGTGGACGTCTCATCAGGAGGCTATTTTAAATATTTTTAAGGTAAAAAATAATGCTTGAGGAAATGGACGCCTTTTTGGAGGAAAATTTTATTTTATTAAAATGAATTAATCTCCTCATGTTTGGACACCCAAGGAAGGAGATAATTGAAGATTCAATAAAATACAAATACAAGTGGAAAAGTGGATTTGAAATTTAATTAAATTGGGCGCACTTTCTGGAGGCTTCAAAAAGTTCTTATCAAAAGCTATATAAGGAGAGGTTGGGTCTTCATTTTGATCATCTTTTGTCTACCATATTGTTATGCTGCTAGATTGTTTTCAGGCAAAGAGCTTTGAGGAATGCATCCCTCCTAGCAAGGATCAAACTTCGTGTTTGGGAGACAACACCTAGCTGATATTGAGATTGCTTCTCACTCAAAGAATGCAAATGGAGCTTACACTGGAGATTTTCAGATGTCTTTTACAGTTTTAGTGTTGCTGGTTGCAGTCACTGCTGAAGGTCATTTATGCTTATAAGTCATTGCACAATTTTTGTTTGGTTTTGGGTACTTTATGGTTTACCTATGTCATTCTCACCCTAGGGAGCCCCTCTCTGGTGAGTTTCAGATTTTATTAGCAAGTCTTGGATTTTATCTTTTCAAATCGCCCTTTTGGAGGGATTTTACATTGCTGAGTTGTCTTGGGATTCGTGCAAAAATAAATAACTCTAGTTTGCAGTTGCTACATGTTCTCTTCTTGGTCGCCTATCATCTAGGAGTCTATTGCATCTGATTTCATGTAGTTTGGTGTTGTGTTGAGTTCTCTATGAGCATTTTAGTGGTCCTTGTAGTTGCTGGTTTGCATATCAATCAGCTGGTTTTTTATATCAGACTTGTTTAAGTTCAGTTTTGGAGTTAGTCTTGTGAGTTTGGAGTCATTAGAAGTTGGGAATAACATTCTTCCCAGTTGCATAGTTGCTACTTTCTCTAATCCAGTGTTCTTGCAGACATTCACTCTCATTCTAAGGCTACTACGGTAGTACTGTTCAGCCATCATTCTTATCTTGCAAAGTTTCGTTGTAATTTCCCACTCTTAGTGGAAGAGATTGGCCACTGCACAGTCTTCATTGTATTGCATTAGATCCTCAGCACCATATGTTAGCACCTCATCCATTCTGAGTTTGAGTGCACATCCTTGGTGTTTGAGTTACTTTCAGCATTGCATCATTTACAATAGAATCTCCGCAAAATGGTAGCGCCTTACCCACCTTGGGTTTGGAGTGCACATGCTCAGTGTCAAGTTTACTTTCCAACATTGTATTTCTTTTCTTAGTACCTCCGCCATATGGTAGCACCATTCCCACCTTGGGTTGGAGAGCACATTCTTGGCATTGAGCTTACTGTCAGCATTGTAATTCTTTCCAATTGCTACTGATGACCCTCTTGCTATATGACAACATCATTCTCATCTCGAGATTGAGTGCGCATTCTTGGCAAAGAGTTACTTTCCAATTGCTGGTTTGGTTTGAGCTAACCATAACGGGTGCTTCTTGTGCTGGTGTGTTCATTCAAAAATTGAAAAAAATTGGGTTGGCTCATTACGTATCTCTTTTGAGTCATTTCTGTCTGAATACTGGTGACAATATCCAACTGACAATTAAATATATTAAAATTGGTTACAAAAGGGAAATAGCTACAAACACCATTTGCATTCCAACTATTCGATCTAACCTAGCCATTCCTAAACATGGAAGATGAAGTGTTGACTACATTGATGATGTGGCTTGCTTGTGGAGCACAACTTGCTGACATTTTGATTTGGACTATTATTTGTAGAAAATATGAAGATTGCAGGCTACAAAGTCAGCAGAGTGTTCACTTGCATAATTTGCAATGGGAGCTGCAAATATACCTTGGGGAGGTATGAACTAGACCCTAAGAAGTTTGAGAGGTGAAAATAGAAGGTTGCTTGTGTGAGATGCAAACTACAAGGTTGGCTGATTGTACTTTGAGATGCAAACTTAAAACTACAAGGCTGACTAATTGTGCTGTGAGATGTAATTCTGCTGTGCTATCTACAAAGAATGTGGAGTTTATAGAATGCAAAATGAGGTGTGAATCTGCAGTTTTATTTGTAGAGAATGTGAAGTTTGTAAATAATAAAGCTGTAAATCTGCAATGATATTCACAGAGAATGTGAAGTTTATAGACTGCAGAGCTGTGAGGTGTGAATCTAGAGTGTTATTCACAGATAATGTGAATTTCATGGGTTGTAAGACTATTTGAGCTGTGAATCTGCAGCCAATGGTGAAGATTCATCTTGGGGTGAGGGCATGGGATGAGTTGCCTGTACTCACATCATTTGCCCTTTCTTGAAAAGCAATGGTTCCCATTGCTCTTAGCTTTGAGAGAAAGAGACCCTGAGACCTGTGGGTGATTTCTCTTGAATGAAACTAAACTTTACAAGGCATAGATCAGAGATTCATAAAACAAGAGAGCATCTTGTTAATATTGTCATTACAACTTGCACACTATTAGTGCTTCAGGAGTCTACATTTTGTATCAAGTCTAAACATATGGGTTGTGGTTGCCACCCAAAGCATACAAATCGCTCTTCAAATTGTCCCAGTTGCTGATCCAAAAGTTAGCACATCAAATATCAGGACTTGATGAGTGACATTCAGCGATAAGTTAGTGAATTGTTATAGCAGTCTATTAGAACGATTCATTTGGGTGTTGGGATTTCAAACTTATATTAGCATTGGATTATTCAGATCCATTATCACAATTAACTGATTTGATGCATAGATGACTTAGGTAGTTATTTCTGAATGTTAGTATTACTGTTAGCATTTAGTGGTTGGAATGTTGCCGGTGCGTCTAACCAACAATCTCTATTGAGATGTCAAATTACTATGAATTTTCAATTGGGGGCATTACAATGGTATCAATCTAGCTTTGTGAAAGAGAATTTAACCCTATGATTATGATAACCCCCCCTGAAGTTTAATTGTTTAAAATGTTTTTTTCTGATTTAATTGGGGTTTTGCTAGGCAATGTAGGAAAAAGAAAATAATTGCAGAATTGAAAAACTCAAGCAATTATATTAATCTATCAACTCAGATTTTATTAAATGCTTGGAAAATTACATAAGATTCATACCCGAAAACCAATAACATAAAATGCAGATCTGAAAATGATTTTGATCAGCAAACTGTGAACCTCTAAACTGGATGCCACTGCTTATAGCCTCTTAAAAAAAACCTTCAAACTGCTGCTCAATTGGTACTCTGCCCTAGACGCTTGCAAATGAGGTGAAATATAGCCCAAACCCTGAATGTTTGGGTCCTAGGATTCACATGCCCTTGGCTGTATCTTGTACGGCCAACAATGAAATGTATGGCCTTGCTGAAACCACACGTGCCAACCTTTGTTGGACTGATCAGCAATAATAATCAGAGAATAACTCTCTGATTTGCAATAAACTATTCTGAATTTTTTTGAAATGCTTGATCTCTTGAACCAGTGAAGCTCAAATAATAACCTCTGGATGAGATTATTCAATCTAACACCCTTGGGTGATCTTTCACACCTAACCTTTGGATGAGATTATTCAATCTAATGCACTTGGGTGACCTTTCACACCTGTAGACACTATTCTTTTCGAGGGATTTCGTCCTCAGAAAAGCTTCAATCTCCAAAACCAGCAAACCCTTGCTCAGTTTCTCCAAATTGCACAAGTTTCAATGAAATAATCAATAATAATGAAAAAGCAGTCACTTTTTGCTTTTTATACATTCCCAAATTCCAATGCCCACACTTTGCGAAATAATCATTTAATATAATATTTGCTTTTATTGCTTTTAATCCATTTACATTTTAATATAATATTAATAAAGTATCATTTAAATATAATACTTTTTTAATTGCCACTTAACCCCTTATAACACTTTATTAAAAATCATCATTAATAAATAATCTTATTAAAGTTAAATTAACTTTAATAATATAATTAAATCATTAATTCCCAATAATAAACCAACACCAACTCAAGAGAGTGATCTACTCACATTTTCTCGAAGTAGGCGTGATGACAGCTGATCCAAGCATGACTTACTATAAATAGTAAGTATGAGCAATATGACCAAATAAATGACTTACTAAAAATAGTATGGGAGAAAACGTCCAGAATGGCCTCTGGAAGGCACACCATCAATTCATTGAGCCATTAAGCTGAAGAATACTACAATGAACATCAAAAAGCCTACTGAGGAGCCACTAATTACCCTCAAAAGGGTCCCATAAACATCTCATTAGTCTATGAGACCAGATAGTAGACTAACCACTACAAAGATACTGATCTAGAAAAAGGGGACATTATAGTTTTCCCTCCCCAAGATTGCTTGTCCCCAAGCAATCCTGACCTGAACACCAGGCGTGTCTCTTGAATGTCGAAATCCCAAATCAGTCTATGAAATGCTCTACCAAAACTCCACTACAACAACTGGATAACGATAGAGCCAAACTCGGTAGCTCTGTCAATCACTATCTAGAATAGAAACAAACTGCCAAGCATAATGGATCCTAGAGCCTGCATCCCAACTAGAAGCCCACCATACTCAACATCTACTGACCTCCACTGCATGAATCTAATATAATCTTCACCAAGTTGAAGATGTTGAAACAACACACTATAATAATCTTCATGTATCATAACCCTCCATGGGTGTACTCCACCTAGATCCCATGGACAAATTTGGAATTTGTCATTCCTAACTCCTGATGGCCTTGCTGCACCATTCTAACTACACCAAAAATGCCAAACCGCTCAAACTCATAATACTTGTAAGATTTGTCTCCTTCCATAGAAGGAAACACCTCACACCAACCATCCATCTCACACTTGCGTGTCATTCGCAACATAATCAAATCAACCGTGAGTAGGCTGAAAGTGCAACTATATGCATATCGCACAATGTAGACATTGTGGAATGCATAAAAAATCTCTGTTGGGATCCTAATCCAATACTAGGATCCCAAATCCTGCGATTATCACCATACACATGGAAGTTGGAAGGAAGATCATAGCTCCTGAAATTACCATCAACAATCACACATACCCCTTTCAAGTGATTGATACAAATGATGACAACAGCGATAAATCTGAAAATTAGATTCACAGCTATCTTGGGAATGCTTCCGCTGTCATAGACTGATAACACCTCATTAATACTCAACCTCCAATTGCTATAAAGGTAGTCCCATGCACACAAATTCATGCAATCAGCTGCAATCATCAATGTAACATCTGAAAATATGAAGGTTAGCAACATAAAATGATTGCAACAACCATTAATCACCAATGTGGAAGCTAGAAACAAATGAACCATGATTGGAAACTCTTCCACAATACGTTACATACTGCTGAAATGACCCAACCCTTGAGAATTCTCCATTATCAATTGGGAAACATCCTTCATGATCCTGCTGCTATAAGGTTTCTTTGGAGTTATTATCCTAGTGATTCCTCTCATACTAGACGCCACATTACATATCATGCAAGGCTGACCCAAAGTGAACTCATTGCCACAAGATGAGAGATCTACTGCTGCCCTAACTTGCAAACTATGATTCTTGTGTGAAGGATAGCCTTTTATTCTTGATTCCCAATAGCTTAATGGAGCCCCTAGATCTCATATTCTTATGTGTAAACATGCATGGATTCTATCATCTCTCTTGCGATGCATCTTTTGATGAAGACGTCTTTGTAATGACAAAGTAGAAAAATTCAATTCTCTACTCTCATGCCTTGGATTATAAACCAAAAGATGGTCAAATTTCTTACCTTCAATTGCTGGTCTGAAAATTGTAGCAGGCTCAAACTCAACATTTTGCTCAAGTGCATACTCCACTATGTAACTTTCCTGTAAATCAGACCTGTATGTTTCATGAGTTGAAAAACTCTACTCATAGACTGAATTAACATCTTCAAAATGATCAAAAAACTCATCAACAGTTGCTGACTCGAAAATTTCAGGGTGCTCAAAACCCTCATTAATTTCAAGTGAGGCCCCTTTCTCATGCACATCTCTCAACAAGATCATCCTGTAACTCTATCTCATAAAGTGGGTTATCATAAGATATGTTTGCTTTCATCTCAAAGAGTTGATTATCAAAAACTTGAAGGTTACTTTCAACATTTGGTTTAGGCCAATCATCCCCATGATCTAGCTCTCCTTCACAAGGAGGCTCTATGTTATCTTCTTCAAGAGGTCTCAAGTACTCTTCCTCTACAGTTACTTTTGAAATTTCAGTTTCATCATCATTTGTTTTTGGTTCTAGCTTCTTCTTCTCTAACTCTTCCTTTGTGCTAGTTTCTTCATATATTGCAATTTTAGGATCCACCTGAGTTCTTTGATGTGGAGTCTTTCACTCATCTTTTTTCACACCTGGTTTCACATGTTGGGTTTCACAACTATCTTTAGATACTCCCTTTTAATGTTTGGGTCCTTCATTAGATTAAACATTTCTTGCATCAACTCACATATAGACTTATCAACTATAGGCGTCTTTTAACTCTGCTCTAACAACAATCAAAAAGAAGCATGAAGATAGATATGCAGGTGCTGGTTATCAACATGCAAAGATGTGAACCTACTGAATTTATTATTTACCCAATAGGATGGCAGGAAATATTGAGCTTTGATACCACTATAATAAACCCCTCTGAAGTTTAATTGTTTAAAATGTTTTTCTAATTAAATTGGGGTTTCCTAGGCAATGCAAGAAAAAAGCAAATAATTGAAGAATTGACAAACTCAAGCAAATATATTAATCTATCATCTTAGATTTTATTAATGCTTGGAAAATTACATAAGATTCATACCCGGAAGCCAATAACATAAAATGCGGGTCTGAAAATAATTTTGATCAGCAAACTGTGAACCTCTAAATTGGACGCCACTACTGATAGCCTCCAAAAAAACTCCTTCAAACTGCTGCTCAATTGTTACTTTGCTCTGGACGCCTACAAATGAGGTGAAATATAGCCCGAACCCTAAATGTTTGGGTCCTAGGATTCACACGCTCTTAGCTATAGCTTGTACGGCCAGCAATGAAATGTATGGCCCTGCTGAAACCACACGTGCCAGCCTTTGTTGGAATGATCAGCAATATTAATCAGCAAATAACTCTCTGATCTGCAATAAACTCTTCTGAAAATTTTGAAATGCTTGATCTCTTGAACCAGTGAAGCTTCCAATATTCAATTGAATATTTACTCCTTTACTTGGCATGCTAAGATTTGACTACTGTTTATTAGAATTTATCTCATGCGACCGGCTTACAAGGATTTGCACTACAACCGAATATGTTCGTGCTTTGACCAAGCGATACTCCAATCATGAAGCTATCTCATATAATGGGCGATCCCTTTATCATTGCGAGTCTCTAGAGATATAAAATGATACAATCTAATATACTATTTGAATATTCTGCACAATGGCCGATGATTTCTTTTTGTCCATAGCAGCTTTCCAATGGACAGATTTACCTTGCTTATTTACTTTAAATTGCGTCTATAGTTATACAAATATATCTGAACCCTTTCTTTTTTTCCTCTAACGGCGGCCTGTGAACTTCTGCGATCTCTTTTGTCTTTTGGCAGCATATACTTTTAAATCTTGTTTGTGTGCAGACTTTTATGTCGATTCCAATAACCAAGATTTTTGGCAGAGCCAATCAGCAATTCCTTGCTTGTGATTAGAATTTGGAGATTTTTGCTTGTTGGCTACAAAATATGCAAACTGCTCCTTCTGCATATGATTTTTGGTGGTGATTCCTTTCCTTGGCCACAACTTCTTTAGACATTCAAACAGCTATAGATAATATGGATGATCATCATTTTTCTGTGACCTATTTCATAGGCTAGCAAGATTTCGCTCTGATACCATTTGTGATGTCTTGTTCAATTTTTATTAGTTTTCAAACCTTGAAGTCTACAACAGTTTAATACAATGGATGCCTTTGGGAAATATCTTAAATTCTGCTTGAGTTAGGGGTTTTCGTCCATCAACTCTACAAGGAAGAGGAAAGGTTTTTGTCTTTTAATTATCAGGCCTAGAGAGGTTTCGTCCTCAGGCTGTTAGAACATAGTCTATAGCCTCAGGAGATAACATCAGCTATATAAAAATGTATTCCATATGGTGGTTACTTCTACTTGTTTGGTTTCTCTTATATATCTTTTTCCTTCAATAGTCATGATTCTTCACATACCCCTTTGACTTTTGATAAATTAAAACTTTAGTTTTATGTTTTATGATTATATTATATTTTATATTTTGTTTTTTGATATTTTAATTTAATATTATTATTATAATCCCATTTTGAAAAGGGGATATTTCAGTAGCTCTAGGATTCAAGCTTTGATTAAAAATTTCTCAAGGATATGAATGATTTCTGTGGCCTCTGTCTACTTTAGTCCTGGTTTTCCTTGGTAATTCTTTCAAGGTTAAGGCTATCTTGGAGAAGCCAATAGAAAATCTTACTATAGAAAGCCTGCAAGTTCGAGGATTTCCAGATCTGTAATCTTTTCATCAATTTCATCCCAAACATAGGTCTTCAAGGAGATATGAAATGTCAATTTTTTTCCCTTCCCATACTAAGCTGTCTTGAGATTTTTTTTATTAATAATTTCACTCTTTTGACACATGATAACCAAGAGCAATTTTTTCTCAGTTTGTAACTCATTCTATAAATAATTAATTAGTGCAAAGCTTGGCACAATTTTTCAGGATGATCTTAAATTTTTATTTAAAAATTCTGAATGAATTTCTGTCACTCGGATGAGAGCTGCATGAGGTTACAACTTTCATTAAGCCATAGGAATTTTCATTTTGCATATTGTTTTCTGTCATCTAGATCAATTTTGAAATGTACAATTTTAAGGAATCCATACAAGATTACCTTTGCATCAGTAGAAGACAACACAAGATCACTGCTTCAATCATTTTGCTCATCATCATTTACCCAATATTTTTAGATACAAGGACTGAGGGACCTAAGTTACAAGCAGCACGGTTACAGTTCTGCTTCATGCATTTTAAACTAATTTTCTATGCTTTATACAAATGCAATTATCTATAAGGTGATATGTGTATTGTAGTAGCATGAATATTCAATGTTTTCATAACAAGAAGACTATTTATTGTGGTGGTTGATGTTATCTGTTTTTGAAGATTGAACTTGCTTCAGGAGAACAAGTTGAAAGCCTACAGCCTCAATTTGATGAAATTCATAAATGGAGTGGCAGAGGGGTCATTGTAACAGCGCTTGCTCCCCAGCAATCTGGATTTGATATTTACTCTCGTTTTTTCTGTCCAAAACATGGCGTTAATGAGGTAGGGAATTTGAGTTTCCAGGCCAAATGGAATGTTATTCTCAAGCAAATGTTTGTTTATTTGGAAATTTGTTAATTGTATGGCACTAATTGCAAAATCTTCCGAAAAGGAAATTTATGTCAAATTTTAGTTCGTATTGTGTGTTCTATAATAAATCCTTATTTGATCAATAACCAAAAAAGCAAATAATGATAGATGCAATAAGTATCATTGGTTCCTTAGCATAAATTTTGAATTAAAAAATGTTTCTTCATTCATAAGATGATGAAATTCTGTAAAAAAGAAAAATAATCCCTAACATTGAATTAAAGTTTGACATAAATTTCCTCTGAGCTTGAAGAGATCTTGATTTTTCTTCGATCCTCAGAATAGGGTGAGTTTTCTCTGATAACAAACTCTTGTATTTATGTGATAACTATCTTACTCCTCGGCTCTTAACTTGAGGATTTGTGAAATTGATTCCTTTTCTAGTCTCTTGGAATCTTACTTGTGTATTACATTCTCTCTTCACCTTTCAGGACCATGTTTGTGGAAGCGCCCACTGTGCATTGGGACCTTATTGGGCCACAAAGCTTGGGAAAACCCATTTAGTTGCTCACCAGGTAAAATTTTCTTTTCATGATAGGTTTAGATTGGAATTGAGCACATGGAGGGTGCTTTCATCTAGTTATAATTAGATACCAATCTCTCTTTGTAGTTTCTGTTTGATTTATTTTTTATGCGTATGCATAATTGCCTATACATGTGAATGCAGTTATGGTTTCCTTTTTATTGGATGCTTCAAATATCTTGTAGTTTGGGTGGTTGTCCGAATTTACCCAATCCTTCTGTGAATTAGGCATCAAAGAGAGGTGGGAAGTTGGTCCTTCAATTGGTAGAGGATGGAAAGCGAATTCTTTTACGAGGTGAAGCTGTTGAAGTCATGTCAGGCACTCTTTCAGCTTAGGTCAAGGAAATATGAGAGTGCAAAGATCTTGATAGATATGATTATAATATGGCTAGTCACTGGGGGTAATTAAACTCTTAAAGTCATCAAGTTACACTGATTGCTGGGGAATTACCTGTAATGTCACAATCTTTTTAAGATATTTGTAAGAATCTATTTATTTATCTATTTCAAAACTGCTACTGTCAACAGTTGTGATATACTTGTTGTAGACATTTCCCAATTTGGGTGGTTGAAAGTCTTTTTCATTTACAAAACACTAATTGTAGTTGACTGGCAGAATGGTAGAGCACACAGACATACTAGGATGCCACCACAAGGGTATGACCATACATGTGTTGGCATAATGAACAAAAATTTAGATTATAGCCATGCCAAGAATGTGTTGGCATGATTAGACCTACAAAGAACATGATCATTCGGTTCCTTTCTATCACTTCAACTGAAAGACTATTATACCAACCTTATGAAGTCTCGATTTTACAGCAAAATGTTGGTGAACCACTAGCAACCCCAAGACTCTATATTGAACTAAGCACTTGAATTCCATTTCATCGAGCAATGGTGTTATCTCTGTGCTGTTGGATTATTCACCTACCAGTGCTTGTTCAATTGTGGGAATATAGGATGTTTGTTTTACTTTAAATTAAACACATCTGTTGCTACATAGTTACCTAAATCCTTCTTGTTGCTCCACTTCCATTTTCTCTAGTAAGTGTCCAATAGAAGATGGCTTTCATTGAAGAGCTTGTAATGGTTTTTTGGCCTACGCTTTATAGCATTCGTGATTGATTTAGATTGCATGAAATGTATCTTTGATGCAGCATTTAATCCAAATATTTCTTCAACAAGTGACCCTTTCCTGCCAATATTTTGCTAGTTAACAAAGGTGGTGCTAGAGGAGAATATGCTACTCTTCAATGTGAAAATGAATGTGTAACTTAAAAGGGCAGGTAGGTTAGAAGCAGAATACACTGGCATGCACATGGGAGGCTTCAATTTCAAGTCTTAGCCTTTCCATGCAAAATTACATGGCACCAAATCTAGAAAGCCAGGATCCCCAAGCACCCAAGTGTGGGGAGCGAGGGGGTGGAGGGACAGGGGGTTTGCAGACAGTAGTAGGGGAGGAGTATTGGAAGATAGTGTACCATATTACAAACTTAATAGGAGCCAGCAATTGCAAAGGGCTGGTGGCTTAGTTGTAGACCATCCTAGCATTCATATGTTGGGTTCTAGGATGGTATCCTAGCCAGACCATGCAAATTGACAAGAGTTCAAGCTGTCCATGTCAGGATTGAAACATTTGTATAAGCCTTAATGTGAGATCTCAATCATCACACAAGCCCTCATAGTGGTAATAAGGACCCCTTGCCAAGGTGCCGAGGTTTGACATTGTAGCTATAGTTGAAAGAAAAATACCTTGGCATTACCATGTATATTGAAATGCTCAAAGGATCCCTCAACTTACTAAACATTTTTGAAGATTTGAAGTATATGTGAAAAAATAATCTCTATCCACTCTTACCATTCACTTTCCTACAAGAATTACCCCATAAGCTCTTATTTTGGTGTTTACTACATCCCCTTTATCTGTCACAAGAGTGCAAATTATGCCTCCAAATACTTTAGGAAATCTTGTCATTCCTTCCTTACATCAAATAAATTTTATAAGTAACTTCAGCATTTTATAAGCTACCTATGAGTGGAAAAGCTAAGTAATAGTTCCTCACTACTAAAATCACACTTTCCTAGCTAGAGGGAGATTAAGGCTACTCTAATATTGTAAATTTTTAAATTTAGGCATTATCAATTGACATGGATACCAGTAAATATATGAAAAGAAATATGGATACCTAAGTAAATGAATTTGATCCAGGTCTGTAAGTATTCATATTTGGTTTAGCTAGAAAGGAGGTTCATATTGACCAATAAGAAAGGACTTCATTCATTCCCTAACACTACAACAACCTCTTTGAAGGTGTCCAAACATAGTGCCTTAAGGGATTTCAAACTCAGAAATTGCTTCGAACTCCTTGATGTGGGTCAAGGCATGCATTGCAATGGATACAACATTCAATGTAGGACATGAAGATAGAAGGAAGCTTGTTTTAACCAAAACCGAAATGCAATGCAATGCTGAAAGCATGAATGAGAAAATGCAGTTTATGGATCCACTCAAGTGCAATTGGGTTAGCGCCATTGAAGATTGTTGCTTCACATGAGCTTTTTCAAGCTACAAGGAGGAATCACTCAACTTGATTGATCTTTGGATAGTCACCACAACATAAGTTAGACAAACTAGAGTATGACAAGGAATTTTACTTTGATGCGGGGCCAAGCTAGTAAATGAGCAACTAGCCCTTCTTGATTATGAGGTGAGTTCTAACATGAGTATGTTATGAGTATGTTATATTTCTTAGAAATCAATTTGAAAGATTACAAAACAAAGAACTAAAATATATGAAATTAAAAGTGGTTTCACATTCGAAAAGCTTGTAATGCCTATAGATGGGATGCTATTAGTATGTGGATGCTATATGTTGATGTTCATGTACAGCGTCGGTCATTACTTCCAGCTGATATCCTTTACTTAATGATGATAAATTAAATAATAGCCCAAGGCTATTTAATTTATAGAGACATCAATTCTTGAAGAGGCACGATTTATTGGAGGTGCTATTTGATTGTTAAAGCTGACATTATGATTAGTGAAGAGGCATGAATAATAAAGAGTTACATTTGTTATCAAGGCCAACTTGCTTTTGGAAAGACATGACTCCTCCATTCGTGGTGTATATATGCTCAATGGAACTTCATTGTTTGGCATTCAATCCAGATCCATCCATTCAGTTTGTAGTTCATCCTTATCAAGTTCAAGCAAGTGCGAATTTACTCAAGGCAGATCAAAATTAATCAAGGTCAAGTTCGGCATTATTGGTGGCTGAGATTTATCAATATATTGCTCCATTGTAATTCTGTATGTGCATCAGTTTGTGATGCTTATTATTGGCTTTCCAATTGACTCATTGTAAAGGAGACATTCTGTGTTATATTCAATATATAAGTGATATATTGTTGCTGGGTTTTTCTCCCTCAAGAGGAGGGTTTTCCCAGGGTATCTGCTGTGTTTTGTGTTGATTATTTTGAATTAAATTCTGTGCACTAAATCTGATCATTAAAAACAACACTATACAATGCACTATGAATTTTGAACTTATCCATAGGACCAAGGGAGAATGAGCAATGAAAGATACAAAGCAAGAATCAAAAGGCGAAATCATAAATTCTATGCCTATGACATCAATTCCAAACTACTAGTGCATAGACCAAATTTTAAATATTGTGGGAAACACATAAAATGCCTAAGAAAAAAACACATTTTAAAAAAAAAGGCTAAAGAGGGTCATAGGAATAGAAGGGGTTATAAACAACTCACTACATTAGAAATGTCTATCAAATGCAAGAATTGTAGCCTAGACCAAAAACCCTAAAAGGTTGATAAAAAGACGAGTCAAAAAAAAATTAGGCTCATTTGCAACTAAAAATAGGAGAAATCACAAGAATCAAGCTTCTATACACATTAAATAGCAAGGTATAAAGATAAGAGCATAGAGATGGACCCAAACAATTCTTCTTACCAAATACATTCTAATTTCCCCCTATTTTTGGAATGGGTAAAAGGTTGCAAAATAGAGAATCTAATGGAAAAAGTATAAAATGACCAGCTATCTAGAATAATATTGGATTGAAAAATATTAGTTGATTTTTTGGATTCATGTATTTTTAGTTTAGATTGTAACCAATAGTTTGAATTGGTTGTTAGTAATAGAATTGGAAAAAAATCTTATCAAAATTAAAATTTGAAGAACATCTCAAATTAATGATGGGATTTTTCTATGCTTTTGCATGGTGTTAATTCTAACAGAGATATCCATGATGCTCTAAATGCACAGAATATTGAGTCATTGTACATTATATGGAGTGGAGCTATGATTGTTTCCAATCTCAAACGTGTATTAGTGAGACTTGCCTTAGATGTGGTACATCTAAAAAAACAAAATTGGATAGTGGTTAGGGTGAAGGATACCATGCTACTAGATGATATCATTGATGAACTATTACTCTATTGGAATGTAGATTTACTACACTTTTCAATTCTCTAGAGTGAGTAGGGAATGAATAGTGCCTCAAGGACATCTATTGCCTACTACAGATCCTAGAAGTAGGGATTTAAAAGGGTGGATGAACATACTTGCTATTTTATGAGCTAAAGGTTAGGAATTCTGGCCTAACTTACCAATGAATGCATGGTTTGCACAAAGGCGAGCTATGTGAAAAGCTTTGTTGCACCTTCAAAACAACTAGCTCACAAATTGAAGTGTGGTAATCAAAGTGAACAAATATGATGAGAAACAAATAGATTCTAGTTTGTGCACATCTGTTGGATGTGACGCCAAGTAAACATGCAAATGTTGTGTGTGGACCTAAGCACTATAGGGTTGGCTTGAAGCAAGTCAATAAGAAAAACATGAGGGTGTTAGAAATTAGGATAATATGTGAACCGTTAGAAAAAAATGAATGGGGAAAAGGGACTCACAATACAAGAAAGGAATCCCTAATCTTGTTATTTTCCCAATAGGGGGGAGGTTCATTCAAGGAAACCTAGGATCCCAAATTGGATTGACTATCAACACAAAAGTGAGTCAATTCTCAACAAGGGAGACCTAGGAAGATTCCTTAGGCTTTGAAGGGTTCACCACCAAGCAAAAGCTTGGAAAAAGACAACTTGATATTCAACTCACAAAACCTAGCAATGCAAGCCGAATAATGTATGCAAATGACAAAATTAAGTAGTAGAAAGTTAGGATGTATGTACCTGGAAAGTTTGGAAATGCGATAAGGATTTTGGAAATGCAAAAATGTTGTTAAAATATGCTAGAGAGGACTAAGACATCCTTACTATCTTCTTAGTCCCGTTGCTATTTTTTGGGGAAAACACAGAATCTTTGAATGTTGGAATTGGATCTAAAGGAATCTCTGGAAATTACTTCTAGGAGGACTAAGATGCCCTTACTGTCTTCTTAGTCCCGATCTAAATTTCTGCAATCTTGGAATGTGATCCTGAGATCCAAGCTTTGGACTTCCTTCTTCTTAGATCTCAGGTGTTGAAACTTCCAGATCCTATCTATAGGTGACTTTCCATGAAGATGACAACTTTGTAATGGAACTTTGCAACTTTGCACTCCAAATGATTTTCAACCTAAACCGGAAAACACAAACACACAGGGGAGGAAAAACTTGTTGATTGTTAGTAAATGGGGGTTTGCCTTGGTCAAACCCCTTGTTGGTAATTAAACCTTGGAATGAAATAGAATAATGAAGGGAAATGATGAATGACCAAAGTGCTATGTTGCAACTCACCAAACCCTTGTTATGAAATCTACAAACTTGTGTGAAGTGGCTAGCTTGAATGCAGATCTTGAATTGAAGTAGTGTTTGATAGATCTTGACTTGAATTGCTTGCTTGAATCAAAACCCTACATCACAAATGTTAGCTCAAAAACACACATGATGCAAGAATATCTTTGACATGATGCTTGAATCTTGATGATGGCTCCAAATGCTTGACGAATTGCTCTTGAATACTCTTGTGAACTCAATTATGCTATTAGGAATGCTCTCACAAAAGTCTTATATCAAAATGAATGAAAAAACCTTGTATTTATGCTTATTCATGCTTAATATCCTGAAATTACACCACACCAAACTGACATATGAATTCATTAATTAAAGGAGGCTAAATCCCATCAAGATTTGAAATTAAATCCTGAAAATAATTTTAGGAGGACTGAGAGGCCCTAGGTGGTGTCTTAGTATCGAGGCTTGAAACTTGGAGCACAAACTCCAAAAAGGGGCCTTTTAAGGTGCCTTTAAAATCAAGGTCCCAAGACCTTTGGAGGACAAGGACACCCTAGATGATGTTTTAGTCCTAGTCCAAAAATCAAGGACACAACCAAAATCAGTAAATTATCATTTATCCTTTAATATTTGTTGGGATTGGCCATAAAAAGATATAATTTATTAGGCTTGTGGATGCAAAATAGGACCAATTAAGACATAAATAGGGATAAATAAAGCAAGGTAGACTCAAACAAGTGTGAAAATGCAAAGGTATGCATTTTCCTACACTACAAGATGTAAGTACAGTTGGAATAAAATAGCACCATCTTAACAAAGTTTGAGAAATGCGATTTAACATATCAAAAGAAAAAATTCTAGCTTAGGTTGATTGGAACCCCAAAAGGCTGACTAGAAAGACAAGTTAAAGTCAAATAAATAGTAAATGAAGAAAATAATGCAAATTTACCTCATTTGTAAATAACAATGAGGAGAAATCACAACAATACTTATGAAAATCAAACCATAGGGTATGAGAGAGGACCGCATAGAAAGACCTAGGTAAATCTTCTAACCAAATACATTATAATTTTCTCAATAGAAAAATGCAATATTTGAGAATCTAATGGAAGTAAGTATACAATGACTTATCTGTCTAGAATAATATAGGACTGAAAAATATGGAAGTGGACATGTGTCAAATAAGAAATCAATGGTTATTTTTTGGTTTCATGTATTTTGGTTTAGATTGTAACCAACAATTTTGAATTGGCTATTAGGAATAGACTTGGAAGATGAAAAATTATGTTCAAAATCAAAAATTTGAAAGATTTTTAATGCTTTTCTAGGGCATTGATTCTAACAGAGGTGGCCATGATGATGCAAATAAACACAATGTTGGGTCTATAGAGTGGAGTTAGGATTATTTCCCATAGATTTTAGGAAAAGTGCATAAGAAAACATAATTTTGCAATTTTTGTTAGCTATGTAGTATTTGTTATTACTTAGATATTGTTACTAGATTAATATTTAGATATTTTATTTAATGGTCAATATTGTTAAATTAGGATAGTTTCTATTATGTTTGTTCACTTCAGTTAGTTTTTGTTCTTTTTAGAAACTTCTTTTTTCTTTTCTAATTTTTTGTATTGTAAAATCTATAAAGAGAGTGATTGCCTCTTTCAAATTAATTAATTCATATTTTACCATTTACATGGTATTAGAGCAGGAAAACTAATTTTTTTAAATTTTTTCAGGTGCTCATTTTGTCTGCAATTTATCGAAGAATTTTTTTGTTGGAAAAGTTTCGAGGATTTCTAGAAATCATGTGGTTGTTTTTGGAGATTCTTTCTTGCATTTTTTCATCTCATAAAATCACATTTTTTATTGGCATCTTTTTTCTTAGATAGTCGTGTTTCTTCTAGTCACAATTTTTCATTTTTTTTGGGTTATTACTGCACAATTTGTTGTGCAAGCGCGATGTCAAGGATCATCTTTTTCTATTTGTGGGTTTGTTAATATCACAACTCCTTTTCATGCCCTTGTTTCTAATTTCCATGGTTGTTTTTTCAATCTTTGCAAATCACCATTTTTTGAGAAGTTCGGGAAGATTTTATTTTTGTGTTTCTAAAAAATGTATCTATTCTTGCAAATCAATGGTCTTCAAATATTTTGTGGAGCGTTTTTTCTTATTTTCTAGTCACTAGGGTTTGAAGATTGACTTTCATCAGTTCATGGGTTTTCACAATATTTATGCTGGAGTCTATGGTATTTTCTTGCCTTTTTCTTGTGGTGCCCAGAGTTTTCTACAAGACCTAGGGTTTTTGTGACAAGTTTTATTTTCTGTTTATAGGTGTCATTTGTTGAAACTCGTGGAATTCTCTCTATCTAAAGGCATTTTTCGTGTTTTTTGAAAGCTTGTGAAGAATAGCCTCTTTATCTCACATTGTGCTGGAGGGAAGTCAAAAATTCAACGACCATAACTACAACACCTGGAAGCAGCCAATGATGGCCATATTTGAGTATCAGTTCCTTGACCAGATTGTTCTGGGCAACAAGACAAGTCCTACAACGGTGGATAAATATTAGGAAATGTTTGATGAACAAAATCGAGAAGCTACGATGCTTATTAAATTATCGGTCATTGATGACCAACTGCCTCAGGTACCATCTGGAAAATCAACTAAAGAAATCTAGGATCTTTTGAAAGATCTTCATGAAACATCTGACAAGAACTGAGTGTTCTTTCTAAAGAACATGTTCTCCATCATGATGGACGAGAAGACAACTCTGTAGGAGCAATGAACAAAAATCAAAGACATTTGTGATCAGCTTGAGGCTATTGGTCAGAAGATGGATGAAGAAGATATAGTAGTAATCACTCTGAAGAGTCTACCAAAGTCTTATGAGCACTTTATTGAGACGCTCAACATTACCTCAACTAATGTTGCCTTGAATTTTCTAGAACTTTGCACCAAACTCCTGTAGCAGGATCATTGGAAACAACAATTTGGTAGCGGTGCTAGTTCATCCTCCACAAAATAGACATTTCCTGCTAAGACATTTTAGAAGAATAAGAGCAAGAATCATCCCTCTTAGCAGACCAACCAAGCTCAATCCCAAGACTCTTCTAAGAAGAACGTTTAGTGCAACTATTGCCATAAGTATGGTCACATGAAGAAAGATTGTCAGAAACACTTGGATTCTAAACATTCCAAGCAAGGAGAGTCTGAACCTAAAGCCCATGTTGCAAAGCACACTGATAGGAGTTTGCATTTTATGCCTTTGTGGCCAAGAGTCTAGCAGATCTTGTTAAATCCTCTGCTTGGTATGTTGATTCAGGTGCATCTTGACATTTCACTCATCATCGAGATTGGTTTATTGAGCACACGCCATTTAGAGATTTTGTTATCTTTGAAGGAGGTGAAGAGTAAACTATTGTAGAAAAGGGCAACGTGCAAATTCATTTTGGAGGGAGAAATTTAATATTTCTCGATGTATACTTTGTATCTAGCATGGAGCTAAATTTACTTTCAGTTAGTCAGATCATGACTCACTCTCCTCAACTAGATATTATTTTCAGCATGCATACATGCAACATTGTTGATAGAGAGGCTTGCACTATAGTTGTTCAGGGACTTGAGGATCATGGTCTATATAGACTTGTTGATTCTGATGATTCTCAAGAGCATGCTATGGAAGCCAGGAGTACTAAACCATCAACAACCTCTAGCATTAGTATTATGGGCACCTGAATATGCAATATCTCTCAACTATCTCAAGATGATTTGGTTGGTGGTCTACCTATGATTTGGACTCAGAATCATGGAGTATGTGAAGCTTGTCAAGGTGGAAAGTAGCATTGGACTCCATTTTCAGATGGTGACGCATGGACAACTTCCAAGGTATTGCAGTTGGTTCACACTGATGTATGTGGACCAATGAACACTCCTTCAGTTACTGGTTGCAGGTATTTTCTGTTATTTGTTGATGATTTTAGTAGAAGAATGTGGGTTTATTTTCTTAAAAACAAATAAGAGGTGTTTGATATATTTCAACAGTTTAATGCCTTAGTTGAGAAAGAGTCAAACTTTCCAATAGTCACTCTTAGGTATGATAATAGGGGGGGAGTTTTGTTCTTTTGACTTCTCTAGTTTTTGTGTTGCACATGGTATTAAGCACCAACTTACCACACCCTACACCCCTCAGTAGAATGGTGTCATTGAGTGTCACAATCGCACAATTACTGAAATGGCTCGTTTTATGTTGAAGCATAGAAATGTTCCTAAGAAATTTTGGGCAGAAGCAGCTCACACTATAGTCTATCTTCTAAATCGGTATCCTACTTATGTCATTAAGAAGATGACTCTTGAAGAATCCTAGTTTTGACGCAAGCCTAAGATCAGCCACCTCAAAGTTTTTGGCTCTACTATGCATGTGTGGATTCTAGATGCCAGGCACACTAAGTTGGATTCCAAAAGTCAGATTCTCATGTTCATTGGTTATAGTGAGAATCATAACATATAGGTTGATTAATGTAGATACAAATCATCTCATCTTCAGTCGTGATGTTGTGGTTGATGAAAATAGTGGGCCCCTCTATTAGTCTTCTCCTATTGTGAGCCCTGAGGATCAGTCTATGCAAGCTTATGATTTGGGTGTTTGTCTTCCCCTAGCTCCACCTGATGGGAGGGATTTTACAATTGTGCAGGCACCTCAATAGAATATTGCACCACTTGCCCCTCCTCAGGACAATCTAGATCCTAATCCAACTGATGTTGTTCCGGCCGCCCCTGGTGATGTTGTTCCTCCTGTTTCAGATATTGGTACTTCTACGCTTCAGCCGAAATGGTATGCTAAAACCATAAGTGATCTCCATGATGATGAATTGATTGAGGGTAGATCTGCTCAGAAGAAGAGCAAGCAACATAATATAGTTAATTTTTCTCTTATGGCCAACCTCCATAGCATCTCTAAGCCTCAAACATATTTGGAGGCTAAAGGCATACTTGAGTGGGAGCAGACTATGGAAGCTAAAAATCATGGTCTTCTAAAGAATAACACTTGGGTCCTCTCTGATCTTCCACCTGGGAAGAAGCCCATTGGTTGCAAATGGGTGTATAAAGTTAAGTACAAAGCTAGAAAAACTCTTGATAAGTATAAGGCTTGGTTAGTAGCCAAAGGGTTCTCACAAATGGAGGGCATTAATTATGAGGATACTTTTGCTCCCACAGCCAGAATGAGTACTATTGAACTTTTCCTCACTATTGCAACCTAGTTTGGATGGAAAGTCCATCAAATGGATGTTAAGAGTGCATTCCTCAATGATGATCTACAAGAAAAAGTCTATATGATGCAATCTCCTGGTTTCAAGGTTGCTGGTAAAGAACACCAGGTATGCAGACTAATGAAAGCACTCTATGGCCTTAAATAGGCTCCACGGGCATGGTACTTGAAAATTGATAAGTAAATCGTTGATCATGGTTTTTAGAGGAGCCCTTCTGATTCTAATCTGTATGTCAAACAGCCTGGTAATGATATTTTTTTGCTTGTTGTCTATGTTGATGACCTGATCATTACTAGTAGCTTAGAACATCTGATTGAGGGGATCAAACATAATCTCAATCAATCATTTGACATGACATATTTGGGACTTCTTCATTATTGTCTAGGTGTTGAGGTTTGGCAGATAGCTGGTAGCATCTTTATCTCTTAGTCCAAGTATGCTCGCAGTCTGCTTGATAAGTTCAGGATGAATTATTGCAAACCTGCATCTACACCTATGGAGAAAGGGCTAAAACTATCAACAAAATCAGATTCACCTGTGCAAAATGAATCAACATTTAGGCAACTAGTAGGTAGCCTCATTTATCTCACTTCTACTAGAACTGATCTCATTTTTGTTGTGAGTTACATCTCTTGCTTCATGACAACCCCTAAAGCAGAACATTGGGTTGCAACGAAGTGTGTGCCGAGATATGTGAAAGGCACTTCTGAATTTGGCATTGTGTATAGCAGGTGCAAAGATCCTAAGCTGATTGGATTTACAGACTCAGATTGGGCAAGTTCTATTGATGATAGGAAGTCTACTTTTAGGTATGTTTTCAGTTTGGGTACAGGTGTAGTCACATGGACCAACAAGAAACAATAGGTTGTGTCTCTTTCCTTGACTGAAGCTGAATATTGTGGAACTGTTAAAGTAGCTTGTGAGGCAGTTTGGCTTTGAAGGGTGCTTTCTGAGATGCAAGTTTCTCAAGCAGGGCCTTCCCCCTTATACTATGACAATCAAGGGGTGCTGAAACTTGCCAAAAATCCAGTCTTCCATGAAAGGACCAAGCATGTTGAACTTCATTGTCATTTCATCTGTCAGCCTGTCGAAGATGGATCAGTGGTATTGTAGTATGTTCCAACTAAGGATCAAACTGTTGATATTCTCACCAAATCTATGAGCCCGAATAAGTTTGTCAAATTTAGGGGGCACCTTGGTGTAGTTGAAAGAATGGCCATTAAGGGAGGGTATTAGATTAATATTTAGATATTTTATTTAACAGTCAATATTGTAAAATTAGGATAGTTTCTATTTTGTTTGTTCGCTTCAGTTAGCTTTTCTTCTTTTTAGAAACTTCTTTATTCTTTTCTGATTTTTTGTATTGTAAATCTATAAAGAGAGTGATTGCCTCTTTCAAATTAATTCATTCAAATTTTACCATTTACAATCGTAACTATTTGTTTGTATACCAAATGTGTCATATACTTGTGCTACGTAGAGTACAACAATGAAAAGTCTTGCAAATTAAATGTAGTGCTTGTAAATTTTAGCTGTATAGTCAGTCTCTTTCATCATTGTCATTTTAACATGCGGTCTGTATGTCAGGAAAAAAATACTATCAACATCAAGTCAGAATGCTGGAAGCTGGTCACCAGATAGAACCAATTTTGATTGGAGGCAAACAGGTTATCGTGGTTATGCAGATTCATCAAGACTGCACAAACGTGAATACTGATAAGTAGTTATCTATGAAGTTCCATTCGCATCTTCCTCTGATTTCCGTGATGCAAACTGCGAGCTACACATTCCACTGAAAGATCTGCCACATAACCTTTGCACTCATGTTTTGTAATCAATAAACAACATACTAATATTCCGCGAACAACAGGCAGTTTCCATTATGCTGGTGATTTCATTCATAGTGAAGGCCTTTGCCTGTTTGTTAACAAGGACTCAAATTCCTTTGGATATTTTCTAAGATTCGTCATGCAACCCAGACTGCAAGAATTCCTTTGGAATCTATCTGCACAAATAGGTAATATTGTAATACGTACTGGATTCTACTTAGCATAAAATCAGAGGTAATTGCATGAAAGTGTTTATTATTGCCCTACGAAGAAAAATCATAATCATTGTTTACTTTATCTGGAAAAGGTGGGTTTTTATGCTAGCAATTTTCAATTGTTTAAAGCAAATGTTGAACATGAATGAGCTATATATTATGAAAAATGATGAGATAAATGAGTAATTATGGTTGACTTTGATTTTTGTCCATCTTAATTATTATTTTTAAGTAAAAGGATTGAATGTATGTAATGATTGTCCATGCACGCAGTTTGTCTTGATAAAGTTGGAACAAATGTCTATAATCAAAAAAATAAATCTAAGAAAGGGTTAGTTTTTGTCACACAAAGTAACATCATTGTTTTATTTCTTCACAAAAGTTCAATTTTTATCTTGGTAATTTTGTATTGTTGAAAGTAAACGGTTAAATACATTAACTAATTATGAAAAATGATGAAATAAATGAGTAACTATTGTTGACTTTGCACCCTTATCCATCTTAATTATGGTTGTAAATGAAAAATGATGTATGTATTTATATGCATGCACATGCACACATGAATAATTGAAAAGAAAATGATGAAAATGGATTCACATCTTTTGATGAAAAATGATGAGATAAACGAGTATTTATCATTGACCTTTCACTATTGTCCACTTCAACTATTGTTGTATAGGAAAAGGATTATATATGTAATGATTGTATACGCATGCAAATAGTCTTATTAGAATTAGAACAAATGTTGACAATTCATGAGACCATTTTATAAAATTGCAATTTTTACATAAAAGCCTTTTGTGTTAAATTAATCTTCTTTATTCCAAATGAAGTATCTTGCAACATGCACGCAAAACCAATACTAGGTGACTTTTTCTTTATAATTTTATATATCTTTAATTAAGAGCATATATATTTTTATTTAAAAACAATGATTTACAAATGCCCCTCTTGCCAAACAAGGATAACTCAATATCATGTTGAAAATTAAGTTTCATAGATTATGATTAGTTCATTACGTGTGCAACAAACTATCTAATGTTGTTACAACAAACATGTGCCTACCAAACTACAATTAGATTACTTGCTACCATGAATTTCCAATGAGCTTAAAACATGCCCATAATTTAAGAGAGTTTTAGTCAACCTTTATCAATCAAATAGTGAAGTTAACCATTACTAACATGTTAGAAAACACATTTGTCATTGTAGATTTGTACTTGACTCCGCCCAATAAGTAGTGAAAAATGTTCACAACAGTTGGAGAAGTTGTTATTGGTCAACAACTTTCTTATGCCTTTGAGAGTGGTAGCTCTTGAAAGGAAATATGCATCCACCCAAGATAATTTCCACATAACCCAAATAGAGAAATTTATGCAAAAGAATAGACAACATACTATCAAAGATAACACAAGATATACCCTAGGAAAGCCCTCAAGAGGGAAAAGCCCAACCTCTAAAAAAAACCATCGCTCATGTATTATTTAGCAATAAACATTACAATACATTTTTAGAGTCTTCCATGAACACCTTTGAAACATCAAGCCCTCTACAATCACTCCATGTGAACAAGCATGTAACAACACATCCCATGCCATGCTTCAACCCTCACAAATACTAATAAGACATGCTCTCAACCCCTTAGCCAAATATTCAAGCCAACAAGCCAACTTTAGACAACTACCCATGCACTTTCTCTCATAGAAACAAGCTCACACAAAACCACCATGTGGTATTACATAAAACCATGCGATTAATACCACGAGCTTACAAAACCATTAACCCCTAGATTTAATTATTGGTACTAAGTTTTCTCGACATTAAATATTTTTTCCATGTGCAACCCCACCTTAAATGTTTAATCTAATATTACATACAACACATAAAGTGGCCCCAAGAATGCTAACCCATGTGATGCACACATCCCTATATCCCCTAGGTGCACCACATAATAATAAAATAATACATTATAACATTATGCAAGGTGGACAACACACCTTTTCCTAACAACCCCTCATATGATAAAGTTATAGGGTTTTGGTGGTACTTTTAACCTAAAAATGTCAAGAAAAAAATTAAAGAAACCCAACAACATAATACAAATATTGACTTAGATTTCTTCAATTTATTAGAAATTAAATATAAAATATTTCACCACAAAAGAAAGAAACTACATTTCTATACATCCATGGCAAAATTTACAAGATATTTTTTATGCTATGATGATAATGGAGATATAACATGTCTATTTTTCAACATACAAATAAACAAATTGATAACAACAAAATTTAACATGAAACCTAGAAATATGATTGCACTTTCCATCAAAGAATACCCAATATGTTTATATTCTTAACAACTAATTGATTATTATCATAAAAAGGTGAAAGAAGTACAAATATCATTATCAATTGATTTAACATATGATAAACAAATGAAAATACATAAAAAAACACCATTACACCATGATCTAAATGCTTTCTATTGCTTTGAAATTTTTTACAACACCCAATCCTTTGCTGTGAGAGCCCAAAAAATCCTTTTTACATTGTACACCCTTATATATCTAAGCTTTCTCTTTGTAATTGCCTAGTAAATGTTTCTTGAAATATAATAGTTAAAATAACTATATGGTTATGTTTTACTTTACATTTTCTTGAATTGGGCCCATTTTCTAACTTAAGTCACTTTTTTAGAGGTAAAATAAAATCAAAACCACCTAAGGGAAAAAGAGCACATCATTGATCTTGTTAAGGTGACATTTCATCTTTTTCCACTTCTCCTTCATTTCTTTCTAAGGGCATTTCTATTTTTGGAGATTGTTATTGGTGCAAGGAAGGTTTAGCTTTACATGTGTGAAACATCTTGATGGCTGGAGAGATGAATTTACATTTTGGAAAACAACATAAGTCACTCAAAGATTTCAAAAAAACTTGACAACGCGAACCTTCTCTAGATCTTGTTTGTAACTTGATAGATATCTAGTACAATAATTGAGGACAACACAACGACTACTAAGATTCTTTATAGATTCCATGTTGAAAACTTCTTTATTAAGCAACATTTTTTCAATCATATCTTTGAAATCCTCTCTGATAATATGAGTGTCTATGAGTTTATTTCCATCTTTAGTTAAAATATTATAATCAATAGATAAGAATTTTTCCTGAGAAACCTATTATTTCAATTGATCACAATATTTAAAAAACTTATTATATTTTGTTATAGAGTCTACTTAATAGTCAATAACTTCCATTCTACACTTCAAAACTATAAGGTTTATTAATTCTCTTCTATTTTTAAGAACATCTATTCAACAAGCATATTAACCTCAGTTTTCACTCATCTATTTTATGTCCCTTATCACCCCTAACCATATATATTCTTCTTTCTTGGAAGTCCTCAATTCATCTTCTACTTCCTAATTTTTAATTTCTTCTTCTTCATACATTTTCTTACCTTCATTAATGAATTTTGGTCCATCTAGGATTATCCTCTCAACCCATGGTTCAGTAAGCTTCCCATATGCTTGATACTTACTAATCTTTTCAAAATATTTTTTGTTGAAGTCACTTCTAGGAATAGAATAGAATTATGAACATCATCCAAAGGATGAGAAGTATCAGTAATGGAACATAGGTATGATGATAAGACCTATACCTAATGCTTGAGTTATTTTGTTTTCATTTATTTTTATATCCTTTCCACCAAATTTGCACCTAACACCTAGAAATTATGGATGCCACCCTCATGAGTTGAGGGACCAAGATCTACTTTGGAGATGTTATATTTTTTTTCATTTCCTCCTTATTCTTTTTAGATATAGGTTTAAAAATTTGAAAAATTATAACAGGAATAAGGAGGAAATAGGGGGTTGGCCAATTGAGTAACTAACACTTGTAGCCAAGAAGAATTTTCATGAGATTTATCCAAGGAACTAGAGGGAGGTGGAGGTGGTATATAATACTCTTAGGAATAGAAGGCATGGGGGTTGAATGAGGTGAGGCATTAGGAGAAATACCATGTGTGGGAGATGAGATAGGGGGTTTTTGTTGTATATTATCTTTAGGAGTACTAGAATTAGCCAAGTATTTATCTTTACCATTATCTTGAATAAGGTTTAACTACTTCTTCTTGACATTTAATTTCTTTCATTTAATTTCTAGGTACCATCATCACATGTATTAGAGTGTTGTATTTCTAGATTTAATTGTGTATAATTTATTTACATCAATGTTTCATATCACAATCTGTGATCCATCATTAGGATGAGAAGAGAGTTGTAGGAGAAAAATGGTGAATTGCAGACCAAGAATGGCTAAAAAGAGATGGGGAGGGAGTTGGAGATGCATAAGATTCAAGGAATTAAAATAAACAAAAGGAGAAAAGGAAAGGATGATGAGAAAAAGAAAAAAAGAGATGAATAAAATAAATTCATCAAGCCTCAAAAATAAATGCATCAATAAGGGTGAAAATAAAGGCTTAAATGAAACTAAGCAAATAAGTGAAGAAATATAAGAATAAGAATAAACAAAAATAATAGAAAAACATTCACAAAAATATACGTTTAAAAAATGTTAAATATGTAAAAAACAATAAAACTAAAGCAAATAAATAAATGCAATCTATAAATAAAAACTAAGCAAGTAGATACAAGGAATAAAATAATAAGTAATCTAAAAGAAAAATATTAAAAAATAACAAGAATAAGCAAAGATTAAAAAAATAGATACCTAAGTAAAAAATAAAAATAATGAGAATAAATATGATTGATAAAAAGCAAATAGCTAAGATAAAAAACTAAAAAGAAAACATATAAAAATGGGGACAATAATTAAGCTAAAGACATTAGATAAAATCTATAATTTTAAAAACCAAATATATAAAGAAACCTAAAAATAAGTAAATGAAAGAAAATATAACAAAGAGAACCAAAAAAAACAAAGGAGAGTAAAAAAGATTATAAGAATAAAAACATAATTTTTTTTTGAAAAGGGGATAAAAAAGTGAAAATAAAAAGACTTAAAAAATGTAAAATAAAATGATTTAGAAAATATAAAAGAAAACTACAAAGTTTTGAATATAGATGTCTATATTTAAATATTTAAATATAGATATCCATATTTAAATATTTAAAAATAGATACCTATATACTAGAAAAGCCAATAAAAATATAATGAGAGCATATAAGTATTGACAAACAAATGAATAAAGATATCAAAATTAAAGAGAATCAAAGGACAATAAAAAGACTTGAGATGAATAAAGCAAACCCAAGAAAATTAAAAATAGAAATCAATATCTAGAAAACGATAAAATATTATTAAATAGATATGAAAATTTGAAACTAAAGAAATATAAAACCAATCGATAAAGACATAAGAAACACTAAAAATGGACATAAGATATACTAATAAAGATATCTATAAATAGAGGACTAAATATCTATATATAGATATATCTATATACTATATGAGGATATCTAAATATCTATATTAAGAAATTTATATATAGATATCTAAATATCAATATGAAGACAATATAGCAATAAGATATCTATATATATAGATATTAAATATAGAAATATAAATATCTAAATGAAGACAAGATAGCAATATATATAAGTCTAAATATAAGTTTAAATATAAAAAACCAAAAAGAGCTAAAACTATATATAAATATAAATATAAGCAAAGAGACACCTAGAAAGAACAAAGAAGGAAAGGAGGAAATGAGAGGACAAAGGAACAACAAGAATGGAACAAGAATGGATAAAAAATGAAGACACTAAATGCAAAATATAAAATAGAAAGATGAACCAAGGAAAGAAGATAAAGGAAAAGGAAAGAGGAAAGAAGAGAAAGCTAAAAAAGACTAAGAAACAAAGGGGAGATGAGAAACTAGAAGGAGACCTCGAAGAGAGGCTAAGGGTAGGAGGGAGAACCAAGGGACTAAATGAGGGGGATATATGGAAACAAGTGGAAAGAAAGGAGAGGAGACAAAAAAGGTGGAGGCGAGGAAAGGAGGGGACAAAAGTGAGGCGCGAGGGCTGGGTTGAGGGTTTTAAGGTTAGATAAAAGAGGTTTCCAAGTGGAGCTTAATGTCCACCCTTCATTTGAATTGAGGTTCGTAGGGTGGTTGAAGATTTCAATAGCTTCTCTAAGCTTCCTTTTGAAGAAGTTTTCTATGCATAAGATTTGAGTGTTCTCAATGCAAATGCTTAGTGGTGGAGGAATGGTCGGCTAGGGCAGATTTAATGACACGCTCGTGCATGATATCTACATAATTTTCTTTGATTTTAGTACTAATAGACCATCTAGTTTCACCAATGTAAGGGATACCACAAGAAAAAGCAACCTTGTACACGCTAGAATTAAGGAAAATGTTTTAGGGGTCTTTGAGGGAAGGGATGAGGTTTCTTACTTGGTTGAAAAAGGTTTGAAGGCACATCTAAATCTAGAAATACAACTCTCATAGATTATGGACTATGGAAATCTAATGTCTCTAATGATCACATCTATCTTCAAAAACCTTCTTAAAAGGATCTTCATGATCAGTTCCTTTTGAAACATTTCCTTGATCTCTTGTAGCATATGATACAAAATGAGTTTGGGAAGAAGGCTCTACCTACTTATCTCTATTCTTATTTTTCTTTGAAGTCTCACCTTTATTTGATGACTTTGTGGCTATTGTTTCAATACTTTTTTCTTTAACTAGTCTTCTGACGTTCGAACCACATTGTTCATTCTCTCATCAATGCTTTTAATTTATTTATTGACACAATTAATTGGTGGAAGTGGTTGTGTTTGGATCACTACATGATAAGTAGGATCAACTAAGTTTGGTCTATCATCTTCCACTCCTTCAATATTCCATCCCAATAAAAAAATATTCATTTGATAGAGTAAGTCTTATCCAATCTCTTTTGAACCTTGAAATTATATTTACAATCCTCTTAGAAATATTTTAACTCTAGCCAAGTTTCTTTGAGTTTAATATAATTCTTGTTATCAAATGGAAATCTCATTGTGTGAAAATGAATAGATATTTTAACAAAGGATCACTTAATGATTTGAGCATCATATGAAGTTTTGCATCTAATGGTTAAGACCAATTGGGAAAGGAAACCTTACTTTATGTGTTTCTTGAAACCTTTTGTTAACCTCTCCAAATTGTCTAAAATATTTAATTAAAATAAGTTTCTCACATATTGTGGTAGTTTATAGGGATAACCATAAAATCCACCAACTAGAATATATGTGCATCTTAGGAACTCAATGTAATAACTCTCGTAAGTATAAGTAACTAGTCACAACTTTAGGAGATAATCTTATTCTAATATTACCTTGAAGTTTTCTTACTATTAACATTGTAAAGTAATTTCTTACTCTCTTGAAACTCTTATTACTATGTTCAAGTTGTAACTATAAATATTGATTTTAATTTTTTTAGTTACATTATCATATACTCCTCGAGTGACAAGTTGTGGCCAAACTTACATACTTACAATAACATACAATAGATATAAACACATATAGAAACACTAGTCCCTTTCAAAATTAATGAATTTTTCATGTAGATTGTAACTAATGGTACCAACCCAATTAATAAACTTATCTAAAAAAATATGACTATGAAAAATTATGCATCCATTTTGTGAAGCGATTGTAAACTCTCATTCTTCATGACCCTATGAAGTAAAGTGACCATATCTAAAATATCCTCCACATAATGAGATATGTTCATATTCTTGGGTAATCAAGATATCCCTTTCTTAGGTGCTAAAAGCCAACTTCATGCTAGAATATTAAGACATATCTTTCTTCTCATTAAAAAATTGATAACTAAAAGACTTGATTAGATATTTGCGTATTAATTTTTGACTAGCAATCTTAATGTAATTCCAAGGGAAATGCCATCTATTTGGGTCACCAATTTATCATCCATAGTTCACATTTCTCTAATTTTTGGGTTATGTACTTAATATATGCTAGAATTAGGTCTACACTGTAATACCCCTTGTGTTGTTGATACTCTTTTGTGTTGGTTTTGTATTTGGTTTGTAATGGTGATTAGTTCACCAGATTGGTTGTGGGTGGATTCATAGTTTGGTTGGTTTTCTGCACTTGACATTACTTATGATGCTTGATGATACATTAAATGGTGATTATGTTATTTGGTTATGTTATGGTTTTCTTTAATAATATATGTGGTGATGTTGTGATTCTATGCTACTATGGTTTCTGATGTGTGTTGCTAGTGAGTCTTGGTGAAAGGATAGAGTGGCATCACTCGCTCGTGAGTACCTTGCTACCCCGCGATTACCTTTCATGGTGTGTCTACAGTGGAGATTTACATGCTACTTGACGTTTGTTTCTATGCAGGATGCAAGTATTGGACACTGACTCCACCTGCTTGACAGGTTTGAGTGCATCCCATAAACCCAATGGGTATGATGTTGAAAAGGAAGTTGATAGGGAAGTGTCCCTGTCCCAAGTTCATCACCTTGTTGTGAGTCCAACGGTGTCTTTGCCTCAACCTCGTCTTTGTTTAAGTTTGGGTTAGTGTTGATTATTTATTTTAGTTTGTAAATGTTTGTTATTTAATTAATCTTTATTTTATTGGGATTAATTAATGTTATTTAGTTGATATAATTATTTGTAGGTAATTGTAGTTAAAATTAATTGATTAAATTTTCTTGATTGAGTGAATAGTTTAAATAAAAATATTAGATGCTATTATGTGAATTATAATTTTAAACTTGTATAAGGTAAATGATATTAATTCTTGAATTTTTAAATTAATTAAATAACATAAATGCTTCATTATTATCAAAAGAAAATAATTAAAACATTAGTTAAATAATAATTAGAATAGTTACGGGAGTGAGTGGGAATTGAATGGAAGACTCTTGTTAAAAATATTCTCGGAGAGAATATTGGCCATACTGTGAAAGTAAAAAATCACTTCACAGAGAAAATTGGCTGGGAATGGTTTTTTTTTTTGTTTTTATGGAGTTTCTGGTTAAAAATTAGAGGAGGTGTCCAGGAATATATTTTTGGGCTCATATTTTTCATCTTGCAGGAAGTCGATATTTTGGAAAGGGCTTGAAAGTTGAACTCTGAAGGCGAAGCTTTGCTCCAATCCTCATTCCTTCAAGCTTCAAGAAAACAGGTTCCTTTACTGTTTATTTAGTTATTCTATTGTTTTTAAAAGATTGTCTGTACAAATTTTATTCTGTAGAAAATTTGTTGGAAGATTATGTGTCGAAAAGTTTGTTAAAATTTCCTGTGTAGAAATTTTTTGTTGATGGTTACTGAAGTTTTGTCATGATTATTTTACTGCCTCTATAGAAAACTTTATAGTGAAATCAGAGAACCTCGTAGAAGATTATTTTAAAATAATTGAATCTTCAAAAGGAAACTAATAGAGGGTTTAGAAAATCTCTATAGGTTTGAATTGAGATCCTCTGGATTAATTGTGTAAATTGAAATCCTTTGGTTGAAATTAGAAATATCTCCTAATAGAAAAATATTTGATTAAACATATTCTTCTCTGCAATTACATATTTTTTTGGTTTTTATATATAAGTATATATTTTAAATATATAAACATTATATATTACTCTGGGTCTTAATTCCTTGTAGAGAATTTGATAGATATTATGTTGAAAACCCCTGATTAAAAATAGGCTTTCTGGGTAGTGTATTTACCAGATATTTTAAAAAAATAGTTAAAAAAATATAATATATATTATATTGGGGGGTCTGGCTGTCAATGTACCCTTGCTCCCCATTCTTTATTTGTGTGCAGTGGGGGGGGTGTGGTACACAACCAACCCACAACTGGGCACAACAACCTATGGACTGTTGGGTGCAACCCTGGGTGGGGGTTACGGCCTCCCCATATGGGGAGGTTCGTAGCCTCACCACAACACTATATAAGTTATTGTTTGAATTTTTTTATATATAAATTAAAATTCGTATTTTTGAATATTTATTGATTTATTTAAATGAATATATATATATATATTATATGTATATATATATAATATATATAGGTTTAATATGAATATATATATATATACTTGTCCAAAATTATAAAAAATATTACAAAGGTTATTTGCAATGATTTCATGTTGTTACTAGACAAATTGAAAAAAAAAAAGTTATCTTAAAATACATGATTATTAAGTATAGTAAATTTTCATTCTTAAACAAATTCTTGATGTTGAATAATTATTTAAATCTTTGATTTTCTTTAAGTTCTTTGTCGATTTCCATGAGTTCGGTTATAAACATTTGGGAGCCCTTAAATTAGTTGACCTTTCTATATGAGTTAAGGTTATTGTTTTGAACTTCTAGATGCATGGGAAAATGGTGGTTTATTATGTGACCTTTTAATTTGATACTCGTCTTTATTTTGACTATAGTTGTGATCTTGAGTTAAATACATTTGGTTTGTACCATTCTTTTTATGAGAGTTGATTTATATGACTTTTGGCAGGATGGATTTTCCTTGTAGTTCTATTTTCTGGTTCAATATTCTTGTTGGTACAAACCCTTGGAATTTGATGTTATGTTTTGGGTTTTCTAGGGAGAGTGGCTCTACGTGGGCCCCGACGCAAAAAGGGGCTATCAGGATAACCCATGTTAGAGTTAGAGTAATAAGTGATAACCTAAATTACTTAATTAGGGGGTTGGGTAGTTAAACATTAACAAGATAATTGTGGATGCCTTGTCCACCTATTAGTTCTTTCACAAACTAAAGGTGGGATGAGAAGCCCATGGTTGGCAAGATCGTTGCCTCGTCTCCATGAGAGGTTAACAGTTCTGCACGAGTCACCCTATGGGGTTGACGCCTAGTGAAGCTGTCAGGATAACTATAGATGGGGGCCGAAGCCTTGAGAAAGGTAGTCAAGATAACCCATGTAAGACTGTGCGATGACACTCTCCTCTAGCTTTCCCTTGAGTTGTTTTTGTTGCTAACCTTTGGAAGTGGTCTTTTGATGTTATGTTTCCCTTTATGTGTGCTCTAGCTTTTCATGTTTTGGAGTTTAGTCTTGTGTATTTGTTTGGATGTTCTTGGTCGGGGACCCTTCCTTATTTACTCCTAGCATGGGGTGGTAGGGTGGAAGGTGCTACGCACCGCATTGGGTTCCCTGTCATGCAGTTGTACCCTTTAGTGCAATGTTTTACAGAGACAACTTGATCTTGAGTTCACATGTTTCCTGATGTATACTTATACTTCTACTATACTGTGTATTGATTCGTTACTTCCCCATGTGTTGGGTAGGCTTATGATGTAATCTTGAGTAATTTCTCAATGAGATGTACCTGTAGATTGATGTAATGTATAATCACATTATGTAATTCATTCTTGAACCATAATTGTCAATATTGTTAATGTTGTGTTATATCTGAGAAAATATGTTCTTTATATTTCCAAGTACAATTTGTTATGAATACATGTATGGTTTCTATATGGTTTATTCTTGTCTCATTGCTTATCTTAATAAATGTTTAAATTAAGATATGTGAATGAATGGGTTATGTTAGAATAATTGGTATTTACTTTTATCAACTTTGTTATAGGATAGATTATGCAATGTCACCTCGTGTACCCCAAGGGACTTAGGTGTTTAACTTGTAAATGTTAGTTATGTTAATTGCATTAGTAAACTTAGTGTTTATTCTCTACGTTTTTGAAAAAAAAATTGTTGCATTTTTAGTTGTCCTTTGGGGTTTGTGCAACATGTTGTTACACCTTATTATCAGAGCTAGGTTTGCTAACACTAGGTAATTTGGATAATTTGAGTCCGTTAGGAAACCTTTGTGTTAACTCTTTATCTCACATAACCCCAATTATTGTGCAAGATCATGCCTTAGGGTAGAGGTTGTGGCCAAGGAAGAGGCTGAGGTGGTGGCCATGAAGCCAATTGCCAAAGTCCATCACCATCGAGTTCCCACAGTTCAGAGTGTGAGTAACGATAGAGTTCCCAAAGCAATCTGACAAGTGGTGGTAAAAATTTGTATAGCTAGGTTTAGATGGTCAGTTGTAGCATTTACTGGAGGAGATACTGGGTCATTTAGGCCCTAGGAAAGTGGAAGAACAGAAGTTGGAAATGGAAAGGGAGAGATCTCCTAGACGTGGGGAAATAATAATTGAACAAGATGTAGTAGTGGTAATTCAAATGAAAGACCTCTTGAGAGGATGACCTCCCACATTTGATGGTTCTATTGGGGGTCTTGAGACAAAAAATTGGCTGATCAATTTGGATATATGTTTTGCTATGCATCTCTATGGTAGTAATACTAGGGCTAGGTGTTCCATCATGCACCTTAGAGGCTTCGTGTACACTTGGTGGTGACTGGAAGAACAAAAATTACATATTGACATCGACATGGTGACTTGGGAATTGTTTATGGAGAGATCCAGGGCCTGTTTCCTTTTTTATCACTGGAGGCAGTGTAGAATAGATGAATCCCATGAGTTAAGACAAATGGCAATGTTCGTGGAGTAATACGAGTGTCATTTTTACAAGCTCAAACAGTATGCAGGGATTGGTAATGATGAGGCAATGCTTGTGCAACACTTTTTCAAGGGATTAAATGCCTGAATCAATGGTGGAGTTAGAGTCTTTGAGCCGAAGACAATGGAAGTAGTTGTTGAGAAGGATTTTTTGGTAGAAGAAAATTTGGAAATGGCATTGGGAGGTCACATAGGAGTTTAGATTGACAGTGCTCCAACAACAAGTTTGGTTCTAGAGGTGGACAACCTCAAGCTGTAGGATCTTCTAGGAACTTTTGAGCACCCTCTAAGGGTGGTCTGTAGTAGTAGCAACAATCACAACCCAAACATAACAAATCACAGTCTCAGTAGGGAGACAGATATCAAAGCAGGAAGAACTGAAGTTGGTAGTGGAACCTGCATAGAGCACACAGTCGACACCTTCTTGAGGTAGTTTCCAGCAATCGAGTGCACCATCTGGTGTTAGAGGTTTTGGACGAGGCACAAGTTGTTTCTCTTGTGGGAAAAAGGGACATATTTCCAGACAGTATCCACAGAATATCACTATAGGTTTTAGTTAGAGACTAGCTACTTCTGAGCTGACTGTGGGCGATGCAGGTAGAGCACATCAGGTATTTGTGGTAGTAGACAATCACCAAGCTAAACATCAGGGCACTGTAGTTGAGACATCAGGTGCATTGTATGGTACTAGCATTTCCATTCTCTTTGATACTAGATCATTAGATTCATTCATTTCTTCCTCAGTAGTAGAGTGCTATAGACTGGTGGCAGCAAGGCAAGGCGTTAAGTGGTAGGTCGAATTGGCCTTCAGGGCAAAGGTAGTGGTTGAGTCACTAGTTGAGGGTTTTAATTTATAAATTGGGTCACTCATGACTACAGTGGATCTCCAAATCCTACCTATTGGTTCATATGATGTGGTTCTAGGTATGGATTGGTTGAGTGCCCACCGTGCCATAATTAATTTTTGACATAAGGTTGTGTGTTGTGTTGATGATGCAGGTAATGAGGTTGAGATCATTGGCATGCAAAGACCTATCTCACTACATTTGATCTCAAGTATGCAATTAAAAAGGTGCTTTAGATAGGGTTTTCATCTATTTGCTATGTCTGTTAATGATTTGGACTCAGAAGAGAGCCAAGGGATCTCATTAGATGACTACCCCCTTCTTAAGGAATATTTTGATGTTTTTCCAAGTGAAATTTTAGGGATGCGACCAAAGCATGACATTGAATTCAAAATCAATCTTGTCCCTGGAGCTAAGCCTATATCTTGGGCTCCATACCAGATGACAACATAGGAATTGCAGGAGCTTCATTTTTAGCTGGAGGAACTTTTAGAAAAAAAGATTCATCCATCCTTGTGTTTCCCCTTGGGGAACACTAGTTATATTTGTGAAAAAGGATGGTTTGCTCTGATTATGTATTGATTACAAATAGCTCAAAAAAGTGATGATCAAGAATCAATATCCTTTTCTAAGAATTGATGACTTGTTTGATTCAATAAAAGGAGCTTAAGTTTTCTCCAAGATTGATCTTAATTCTGGCTATCATCAGTTGTGAATAACCAAAGATGATATTCATAAAACTGCATTTTGCACTCATTACGAGCATTATGAATTCACAATTATTCCATTCGGGTTAACAAATGCACCATTAGTTTTTATGAGTTTGATGAATTGAGTCTTCTAAACCTAGTTGGATAGTTTTGTGTTGGTGTTTCTTGATGGCATCATGGTTTACTCTAAATCAATGGAGGAGCATGAGGAACATTTGAGGTAGGTATTACAATGCTTGAGGGACAATCAATTGTTTGCTAATTTGGCTAAGTGTGAGTTCTACAAAACAGAAGTGAAATACTTGGGGCACGTCATCTCACGTGTAGGTATCACAGTAGATCCATCAAAGATCCAGGCTATTGTTGATTGGCTAGCACCCAAGAATGTTCCAGAGACTCATAGTTTTATGGGGTTAGCGGGCTATTATCAATGGTTTGTATAGGGATTTTCAAGGATTGCATATCCCATCACTTCCCTTCAGAGAAAATGGAAGAAGTTCATTTGGTCAAATCAATGCCAGTCAACATTTAAGACTCTTAAGGACAGGTTGAATAGTGCACCCATACTAGTGGTTCTTGATCCTACTAGGGATTTCGCGGTGTGCACTGATGCTTCCTTGGAGGGCTTAGGAGCCGTCTTGATGCAAAGACGTGTAATTGCATATGAATCTTATAAACTAAAAGATCATGAGCTAAATTACCCCACACATGACTTGGAGTTAGCTGCATTGGTTCATGCCCTTGTGAGATGGAGACACTTCTTATTGGGTCATAGGTTTGAGCTTCACAACAATCATCATAGTTTGCAATACATTTTTACTTAGTCAACCCTGAATGCCAGACAGAGGAGATGGATTGAATTCCTCTGTGAATATGACTTTGAGGTCAAGTATGTTTAGGGCAAGGAAAATCTAGTGGCAGATGCTCTGAGTCAGTGGAGACATGAGATTTCTGCAGTGGCTCTTGAGGTGGATTTGAGGAGTCAAGTCCTCACAACGCTTCCCATAGATAGTTGGTATCAGGAAGTGAACTCGAAAATTGAATCTAGCAGAGCTTTAGAAGGAAAGTTTGCAGGGTACTCACTAGAGTCAGATGGTCTTTTGAGATTTTTGGGCCACATGTGTGTGCCTTCTACTGAGGGTCTTCAGACTCTAATTATGACTAAGGCACGTCGAGCTCCCTACTCTGCTCACCCGAGAGTTAAGAAAATGTATGCAAATCTTCAGGCACTGTACTTTTGGGCTGGAATAAAGATGGATATTGCAGCTTTGGTGGCTAGATGTTTGGAATGTCAAAGGGTTAAGGTAGAACACCAACATCTCGCAAGCCTTTTATAGCCTCATCTCATTCTGGGATGGAAATGGGATATAATTTTTGTAGACTTTATTATGGGATTGCCTATGAATTCTCAACGTCATGATGCTATCATGGTCATAGTGACAGATTGACCAAGGTGGCACACTTCTCCCCCATGCGATCATCTTACACTACTTCTTCAGTTGCTAGAATCTTCATGGAAGATATTTTTTTTTGCATGGTATTCCATGAAGAATCATTTCTAACAGAGATCCAGTGTTCACATTTGCATTGTGGACATCATTGTGGTGTTCCTTAAGAACTCAGCTAAACTTTAGTTCTGCTTACCATCTTGAAATAGATGGTTAGATAGAGAGAGTTAATCAGGTTCCTAAGGACATGCTTCATATGTATGTGATGGATCAACAATCACGTTGGGAGGATTATTTGCATCTAGTGGAGTTTTCCTACAACAATGGATATCATAGCTCGATTGGTATGGCTCCCTTTCAAGCGCTATATGGTCGTCCTTGTAGGACCCCATTAAGTTGGGATCGTCTTGAGGAAAAAGTTCTCCTAGGTCCTGAAATGCTTCAAGACATGGAACAATAGGTAGCTTGCATCAGAGAGCATCTCGTGGTAGCTCAAGATAGACAAAAAAAATACACTAATGCACATAGAGTTGACCGTTAGTTCTCTGTTGGTGATCAATTTTTTCTAAGAGTGCACCTGTGAAAGAGCCCATTCCATTATAGAAAAAGGTTCCAAGCTCGTTCCTCAATTTGTTGGACCATTTGAAGTTTTGGAGAGGATTTTACCCATTGCTTATCGCATAGCATTGTCGCCTGGTCTATTGCGGATTCATGATGTTTTTCATGTTTCAATTCTTAGGCCATATTATCTAGATGTTACTCACGTACTTGATTGGAATGCTCTTCAGGTCAAGGAAAAACAACTAGCACTTGAGCCCGTGGCTATGCTACAACATCAAATACTCACCCTCAGGGGTAGAGATATTGAATAGGTGTGTGTTCAGTGGGACCTGAATGATGAGACTTTGGTGACATGGGAGGATGCATCTCATATTAGAGAGGCTTACCCATATTTATTTAGCGGCTTCCAGGAGTAAGCCATGTTCTAGAGGGGGAGGATATAATACCCCTAGTGTTGTTGATACTCTTTTGTGTTGGTTTTGTATTTGGTTTGTAATGGTGATTAGTTCACCGGATTGGTTGTGGGTGGATTCATAGTTTGGTTGGTTTGTTGCACTTGACATTACTTATGATGCTTGATGATACATTACGTGGTGATTATGTTATTTGGTTATGTTATGGTTTTCTTTAATAATGTATGTGGTGATGTTGTGATTCTATGTTGCTATGGTTTCTAATGTGTTTGCTAGTGAGTCTTGGTGAAAGGATGGAGTGGCATCACTTGCTTGTGAGTGCCCTGCTACCCTGTGATTACCTTTCATGGTGTGTCTGTAATGGAGATTTACATGCTACTTGACATTTGCTTATATGCAGGATGCAGGTACTGGACACTAACTCCACTTGCTTGACAGGTTTGAGTGCATCCCATAAACCCAATAGGTATGATGTCTAAAAGGGAGTTGATAAGGAAGTGTCCCCATCCCAAGTTCGTCATCTTGTTGTGAGTCCAACAGTGTCTTTGTCTCAACCTCGTTTTTGTTTAAGTTTGGGTTAGTGTTGATTATTTATTTTAGTTTGTAAATGTTTGTTATTTAATTAATCTTTATTTTATGTGTGATTAATTAATGTTATTTAGTTGATATAATTATTTGTAGGTAATTGTAGTTAAAATTAATTGATTAAATTTTCTTGATTGAGTGAATAGTTTAAATAAAAATATTAGATGCTATTATGTGAATTATAATTTTAAACTTGTATAAGGTAAATGATATTAATTCTTGAATTTTTAAATTAATTAAATAACGTAAATTCTTTATTATTATCAGAAGAAAATAATTAAAAAATTAGTTAAATAATAATTAGAATAGTTACAGGAGTGAGTGGGAATTGAACACAAAATTCTTGTTAAAAATATTCTCGGAGAGAACCATACTGTGAAAGGCAAAAATCACTTCATGGAAGAAATTGGCTGGGAATGGTTTTTTTTTTTGGTTTTTATGGGGTTTCTGGTTAAAAATAAGAGGAGGTTTCCAGGAATATATTTTGGGGCTCATATTTTGCATCTTGCGGGAAGTGGAGATTTTGGAAAGGGATTGGAAGTTGAACTCTGAAGGTGAAGCTTTGCTCCAACCCTCATTCCTTCAAGCTTTAGGAAAATAGGTTCTGTTACTGATTATTTAGTTATTCTGTTGTTTCGAAAAGATTGTCTATACAAATTTTATTATGTAAAAAATTTGTTGGAAGCTTTTGTGCAGAAAAATTTGTTAAAAGCTCATCTATAGAAAAAATTTGTTGACGTCTGCTGAAGTTTTTCCGTGACTATTTTACTGCCTTGGTAGAAAAATTTATAGTGAAATCAGAGAACCTCATAGAAGATTATTTTAAAACAATTGAATCTTCAAAAGGAAACTAATAAAGGGTTCAAAAAATCTCTATAGGTTTGAATTGAGATCCTCTAGATTAATTGTGTAAATTGAAATCCTTTGGTTGAAATTAGAAATATCTCTTGATAGAAAAATATTTGATTAAACATATTCTTCTCTACAATCACATAAATTTATTTGGTTTTTATATATAAGTATATATTTTAAATATATATACATTATATATTATTCTGGGTCTTAATTCCCTGTAGAGAATTTAATAGATATTCTATTGAAAACCCTTGATTAAACACAGGCTTTTTGGGTAGTGTATTTACCAGAGATTTAAAAAACAAAATAGTTAAAAAATATAAAATATAAATTATATTCGCGGGGGGGGGGGTTGGCTGTCACCGTACCCCTGCTCCCCATTCTTTATTTGTGTGCAGTGGGGGGGTGTTGTATGCAGCCCACCCATGACTGCGCACAACAACCTGTGGGTTGTTGGGCGCAACCCTGGGTGGGGGTTGCGGGCTCCCCATATGGGGAGGTTCACAACCTCCCCACATTGCTATACAAGTTTTTCTTTTTAAATTGTTTTTTTTTATATATAAATCAAAATTTATATTTTTGAATATTTATTTATTTAAATGAATATATATATATATATATTATATGTATATAATATATATATATGTATATATATATAATATATAATATATATGTATATAATATGTATATATGTATATATAATATGTATATATGTATATATATATATATAATTATATATATATATATATAGGTTTAATACGAATATATAAATGTATATATATGTGTGTGTGTGTATATATACTTGTTCAAAATTATAAAAAATATTATGAAGGTTAATTGCAATGATTTCATGTTGTTACTAGACAAATTGATTTTTTTTTTTTATCAAATCAAATTGAGTGATTTTTAATAAATGAAATAGATTGAGTAAACTAATAGTTTAATTTCCATGGTGTCTTAAAATGTGATTGTTAAGTATAGTAAATTTTCATTCTTAAAAAAAATCTTGATGTTGAATAATTATTTAATTCTTTGATTTTCTTTGATTTCTTTGTCGGTTTCCTTGAGTTCGGCTACAAACATGTGGGAGCCCTTAAATTAGTTGACCTTTCTATAGGAGTTAAGGTTATTGCTTTGAACTTCCAGAGGCATGGGAAAATGGTGGTTTATTATGTGACATTTTAATTTGATACTTGTCTCTATTTTGACTATAGTTGTGATCTTGAGTTAAATACATTTGGGTTGAACCGTTCTTTTTATGGGAGTTGATTTATATGACTTTTGGCGGGATGGATTTTCCTCACAGTTATTTTATTTTGTGGTTCAATGTTCTTGTTGGTACAACCCCTTGGAATTTGATGTTATGTTTTGGGTTTTCTAGGGAGAGTGGCTCTACATGGGCGCCAACGGGCAAAGGGGCTGTCAAGATTACCCACGTTAGAGTTAGAGTAATATGTGATAACCTAAATTAATTAATTAGGGGGTGGGTAGTTAAACATTAACAAGATAATTATGGATTCCTCGTCCACCTGTTAGTGCTTTCACAGACTAAAGGTGGGCTGAGAAGGCCGTGGTTGGCAAGATCATTGCCTCATTTCCACAAGAGGTTAATGGTTCTGTACAAGTCACCCTATGGGGCTGGCCCCTAGTGAGGCTGTCAGGATAACTATAGATAGGGGTTGGGGCCTTGAAAAAGGCAGCCAAGATAACCCATGTAGGACTATGCGATGACACTCTCCTCTAGCTTTCCCTTGAGTTGTTTTTGTTGCTAACCTCTGGAAGTGGTCTTTTGATGTTATGTTTCCCTTTATGTGTGCTCTAGCTTTTCATGTTTTGGAGTTTAGTCTTGTGTATTTTTTTTGGATGTTCTTGGTCGGGTACCCTTCCTTATTTACTCCTAGCACGAGGGTGGTTGGGTGGAACGTGCTATGCACCCCGTTGGGTTCCCTGTCATGTAGTTGTACCCTTTAGTGTAGTGTTTTACAAAGACAACTTGATCCTGAGTTCACATGTTTCTTGATGTATACTTGTACTTCTACTATACTATGTATTGATTTGTTACTTCCCCATGTGTTGGGTAGACTTATGATGTAATCTTGAGTAATTATTCAATGAGATGTACCTATAGATTGATGTAATGTATAATCACATGATGTAATTCATTCTTGAACCATAATTGTTAATATCGTTAATGTTGTGTTATATCTAAGGAAATATGTTTTTTATATTTCCAAGTACAATTTGTTACAAATACATGTATGGTTTCTATATGGTGTATTCTTGTCTCATTGCTTATCTTTAATAAATGTTTAAATGAAGATATGTGAATGAATGGGTTACATTAGTAGAATTGGTAATTACTTTTATCAACTTTGTTATGGGATATATTACGTAATGTCACCTCATGTACCCCAAGGGACTTAGGTGTTTAACTTGTAAACATTAGTTATGTTAATTGCATTAGTAAACTTAGTGTTTATTCTCTATGTTTTCCAAAAAAAAATTATTGCGTTTTTAGTTGTCTTTTGGGGTTTGCACGACGGGGCATTACATACAGATTGAATTTCTTCAGGAAAACCACCAACACGGTCCAATCTATTTTAAGAAATATTTTATAATAAGGGGATTCTTTTACCCTCTTCTATTCTATTCCAAAAACCTTGTAGATTGACTTTCTCTAACTTAGTGTCTCCAACCTTTGGGAATGTAGTCTCCAAAATTAATAGTAAATTATAACCTTGGTTTTTTTTTTGCAAGAATGAAAACAATGAAGGCATTTTCATTGATGTCAATAGGTCAATTGGTGATCAACTGGTTGTTGTTGTCATTAATGTCCTGGTTGTAGGTTATTGGTTGTTCGTGTTGAGGATATTGACAAAATTGTATTGAAGAAAGGTTGCAGGTGTTCAGTGGTTGCTCCAAGTTTTGCTCTAATATTTTCTCCTATATTTGTGTGGTTGAAGATATGTTGATCATGATTGTTGGAAGCTACTATATCCAAATTTTTTGGTTGCTAATTCATTGTATAGTGTGAGTTATGTTTACCAATTGTGAATTGTGGTTTTCTATGTTTCTGGCTGAGGTCTAGGAGAAATGTTGTTGGTCAAGATTTATGTTTGTTAAATTCTTATGACTTGTATTTCTAGAGTTAAGTTGATTTGATTGTATTGAAGATAATTTCAGTATTTGGAAGGTTTGTGCTTAATTGTTCTATGTGTTTAATTTACACTAGTTTGGCCAACCTTGTATTGCACACTATCTTCAGAGTTTATGAAGTGTGTTGGATCTATTTGGGTCCTTATCAGGCATGTGTTTAGGCCACCCTCATTCTAATACCACCCTAGGATGTTTTGGCACTGTCCTAATTTGAATTTAATGTTGGATGGTTGACTTTGGATACGTTTCAAAGTTGAAGATGGTATAAATGCAGGATGAGTTAGTGGTGAAAGAGAGCAAGTACAAAGAGAGATAAGTGCAAATAAATATAGAAGATATATGTGATATTGATGTGAATTAGTGAGTGTGTGTGATGCAAGTGTGGTAGATCAGTGTGAAGCCTAAACGTTGAGTTTCTAGATGTAGTGAGTTGAAGGTGTACTCTATCATTCATGCATGTCTACGAGTGGTTGAATAAATTGTGGTGGATTTCTATATTGCATTTTGATTTTCTTCTCTCTGTAACATATCTCTTCTATATTCTTTGTATCTTTGTGGTAGTGATCCCTCAATTTGTTAGCCCTATTGGACAATAAGTCCTAATCCGTACAACGAGTCCTTGTATTGGCTGTGATCCTTTGTAATTAGTTTTGATAAATTCTCTATAGTGTGAGTTAATCCTCACCATGGTTTTTGCCTTATCATTTTTTCCACGTAAATTGAGTGTTATTGTGTTTGTGTGTTGGTTTTTCATTTCTGCACTTGCACTTAATGTTTAATCATTTAAGTAGTGTTAAGGATTAGTTTAGGTGAATGTTTTAAAAGTTTAATTTAGTGACAATTGATTCACCCCACCTCCTTAGTTGTCATATTTAACATTTGTATTTTATGATATATATGTAGATGAATAAATATAGGGTACATTTCATGATTTTCAACAGGGTGATCCCACAAAGCTAGTTTACAATTTTTGGGAGATTCTAATTTTTGTTGAAATCACATATTTTTAGAAAATATAATGATTTAAGCCTTTAAAAATTCCATTTAAAGAATTTCGATTGAAGAGGGTTTGATCAAACAACCTTAGATCAAACCCCCTTGGATAGATCCCCACTAGTTTTAAACCATACCTGTAATAGAGTCTCCTTTACACCTATCAAAATGTTGATAAAAAAACACTTTTGATTGACCTTTTGGAGGATCAAATGAATTAATTTAAAATTTATTTTTGGTAAGTATGTAGTGCTTATCATAAGCTTTCCAAAAAGTATAAATTTAAATAAATTTAATTTAATTATTATATTTATTTTTTATTTCTTGTGAATAAAGGTTTTTCACCGAAAATCAAGCTCTTTGTTCTGTACATGTGGAAAAATAGAAGATTATAATTTTTTTTTGAAAAGTATGAGTGCAATAGATATTGAAGTCCTTGATCCAACAAAAAGAATTTTGATACATACAAAAAAGTTATGTGTTATACGGTCCACCTATGTCTAAATTGTAATTGGTTTGACTTTGAAACTTGATTAAGGAAAAAATATTCAATAAAACACTATGAAACCAATTGGAAACACTAGATATCATAGTTAAAAATCTAAATTAAAAAAAAAAAAATTATCCTTCATGGAAAAAAGGTTATGTGTTATATGATGAGTGTCACTCCTTAAATATGGTGTTTACTGAAAAAAATAGTTTTCAAAGGAGATGGAAAAAGAAGTGCAATCTAATTCCAAATTTTTGGAAAAAATACATTTAGAATCTACAGAAAAAATTTCACAAATCACTAGTTTGCATCATCTTCAAATTCCTCATAGTTTAGCCGCTATAGGTGCCCGACAGTGAAGATTTAGTTAGAAAAAATCAGTTCAATGTCCAGTTTGGCCAAAAATTGTAAACCAATATTGTGGGATCACCCAACAATATTAAATATAGGTTAGATCAAGGGCACTCTAGGGTTTAGAAATATTTTTTATATGTGAAAGAGCACCTAAGGGAGAGGAATTCTTACTGAAAAGTCCATAGGAATACCTTTGAATTTTGTGTTTTATTGTGAATGAGTGTAATAGTGGTGAGAGAAAGAGACTTTCATGGCCTTTGGAATGCTTTTTGAATGAAACAGCTCACTTGGGCACACAAGGAGGAGCTCTTTTTGGTGGGATGTTGTTGGAAAATTTATGTTTAAAAGGAATATCACTATTTATTTTTATAATACCATATACATTTTTTAGGGTTTTATTTCATTTATCGACACCTAAATAGTTGGAAAAAACTCTATGACCTTTGATATGGTTGTTACAACTTCTTTAGTAGTCACGTCTAAACCTTATTCTTTATTCCCCTTTGATTTTTTAGAACATTGAATAATTGTTAAAACTCCATTGGTTATTGATGACACTTTACAATATTCATTATTTTCTCCCATATGTGTTACTTGTTGGCTTCATGTTAGGTTGTAAGAAACGATACCTTTAAAATCCTTTCTATTTATGCTTTAATGGGCTCCAAAATTAGTTTCAATTACCTTTTCATCTTTTGAAATAGGGTTTGAAAGCCATAATTTTTGTTAACACTTTTATTCATTAAGTGCTTGTTGGAGCTTTGACAAATTATTAAAACCCTCATGGCCCTTAACATAGTTATAAAAACCTACCAAGTTGCTAGTAAAGAAAAAATACTATCACTTAGCTTTTCCTTTGACTTTATAATTGTTGTGAAGATGGTGTTGAAATCTGATCCACAATTATGAAAGCTCTTTGGGTGTTGACACACAAGAATTCTTTTACAAAGGCTTTGCCAAAGGAAAAAAACTCTAGGAAATTCAAGTGAGATCAATAAGATTTTTGTAATGTTTTTCACTCTTGAACATTATGTTGACATCAATAGAAGAGGGTTAGTGGGGACCTATGCGAGGGGATATGGATAAGAAATGTATAATGTTAAGAGATATAAATAATAAATAAACTATGGTGATGATTACAACAACATGATACTAAAAATGATATGATTCAATATTAATAACATTGAAATTTAAGGGAGCAAAACATACACATATTGAGTCAAAAGGAGGGACCAAAAAGGAAAATTTATATAAGCTCATAATGGCAAGGAAATCTAAATATAAATGACACCATATTAAGAGTAAGGATAAAGGTAAACCAAAATAACAATGCACAATTGGATAGATAAAAGGATAATGGTGAAATTAATCAATTCTCAAAATGCCACCTAGAGAAGAAGGCTAGGAGAGTAAAATAAATATAAATGAAAGCTACAATAAAATAATAATACTACTAATCTAATTAAATAATTATAATTAATAAGGGATGAAAATAAGCATAATAAATAGGACACAATAGTAATAAAATGAAGAAGTGAAGCAATATGAGTAATCAAATCCTTCCAAGATCATAAAGACCTAATCACAGCTTTAGAATCTACAATGTGGTTTGCATGTGCAGTGGTTCCTATATTGGAGAGACTAGATTCTCCATATGACCCATGATTAGAGAGAATAGGGAAAACACCAAACATGATTATAAAACAAAATTATTCCTTTTTGAGCACTCCACTAAGGAAAAACACCACATTTTCATTAAATACTCCAAAGTTATAGTGGTTAAAGATAACTACAAAAATAGTAGAAGCCATCAAGATCAACAAACAATTAGATAACAATATTAAAACATAGATGATGTTTTGTGATTCGAGGTCACTCTTTTATTCCTATAATAAACTATCTTAAACCTAGGTATTTATTCACATTCTCTCCCCTATTTATTTAGTTTACACACCCCTTTGTGTTGTTTAATCTTCTTGGTTTTTATTCTTTCTTTATTCCTTGAACATTTTGACCCTCTCCCCCCTATTTGTTCCTCTTCACCTTCCTTTTCCCCCTCTTTTTATTTCACCTAGTTTTAAAGGTTTTTTTCTTATCCAAAATTCACTACTACCTCATGCCTTGTCCTTTTTTCCAAGATTCTCTTAACCCAATCCTCCTAGATTTTCTTCAATTTTTGGCTATATCTATATCTCTTTATTTTGTTGTCTCTTATCTTGATTACCTTTTCTCTCAGTTTTCTTATTTTTAACCTCTTCTTCCATGCTCTTTCTTGTGTTCTTAATTTTTACATGTCCTCATTGATTCTCGTGGTCTCAAGTATCTTTCCTCAACTCCTAATTATTCCCTTGAATTATTTCTCTTTCTATTTTAATGTTTCATTTTTTTTTTGTCTATTTATCTCTCATTTCCATTCCTTTTTTACTTTTTTATTTTTTTAATATTATTCTTCTATTCTTATCTTTCATTTTATTATTTGAATTTCTCCTTTCTTTCCTCGCATCCATTTTATCCTCCTCTAATTATTAAATATATTATTCCAAGATCAACTAAACATTAAATCACAATCTGAAAAATAAATTAATATACCAATATAAAATTATACAACAAAGTTGAGATAAAAAATTTGAAGTAAAAAAATATTTTGTAGAAGAAAATCAAAAGTGTATTGATGAAGATGACAACTTGAATTCTTACAATGCCATATCTCTCCATTAAAATTTTTTATAGTTTCAATATAACAAGATAACTATGCATGCAAAATGTTTAAATTAATAAAAAATGGTGCTTAGCAAGGAAGTATGAAGAAAGGCAGGTGATTTGCAAGGAAGGTGGTGGAGCGATGATGTGGAAGATTGGAGTTCACGGGAAGATGATGCACTAGAGAAGAAAGTCGGGGTGGACAACTAGCGACCACATTGGGTCTTTGTTGGTGGTAGATGGTTTGATTGTTGTCACCCTTTGTATCGGACACATGATAAAATCAATCTGACATTAAGGACACAAAGTCACAATCAAGGAAATTGGTGGGCTCGAAGGTCTCCACCATGGATAGATCCGAGACGATGAGCTCAAAACAAGGGCAGACACAGTAAAGGCTCAGGTGACTATGGTCACAATAAAGTCTGTAAGGCGGCAAGAAATTTGAGGAGGAATGGGTGGTTAAGGAATAAATGGAACCCTAGTTTGGAAAGAAAGGAAAATTGGGATAAAGATGGAAAACCACCGGCTAGTTTGAATCTACAAGGGAGTCAAGGAGATGGTCAACCATGACCTACAAAAAAAGGTAAAACTAGAAAAAAATAAACATGGGTGGAGAAGGAGAGTCAAGCAAAGAACAGATAGACTAACCCTAGGGCTCGCTTGAGAAAAGTAGTAATAATCCCATCAAAAACAACTGAGTCTGGGCAGGAAAATTTGGAGCCCTTCACGGTCTTTGGTAAATGGTGGGGTGATTGTTTCATTAAAGAGGAAATGAAGCAGTGGTGGGTAAGGAACTAGGGAGAGGAGGTGAAGATAAGCTTTTTGCAAGATAATTATATTCTCATAGAACGTGCTTCTGTGTGAATCAAAGATGACATTTTAGGGAAAAAAAAAAGAGATGATGTTTGAGGGGAAACGGTTCTATTTCTTCACTTGGCAACAAAAATTTGAGTTGGGAAATTTCATTCTAGATAGAATGGTGGTTTGGGTGGGCTTGTCAGGATTGCTAATAGAATTATGGAGTGTAGAGGCTTTGGAAAGCATAGGTGATATTTTGGGAAAAATGGTAAAGGTGGACGATGAGGCAATCAATTCAGGTAATGAAGGAAGAATGTAAATATGCATTGAAATTGGACTATGGAACCACATTGAAGAGGATTTGGAGATAATTCATGCAGAGGGAAGTTATTTATAGCACCTGTGTTGGGAATTCATAGAGGAACAACAACGCCTCAAAAATAGATGGACAAGTGGAAACTTTTGGGCAAGCAACAACCTAGACCCTAAAGGTAAAAGGATTATGGACCATGGGGAAGGGCCTTCTAGTAACAACATAGACACCCAGGTATCAAGGAAGATAACATTGGAGGATAAAGAGGAGCCACCAAAAGAAGCAGAGGTATCAAAAGAAGACATGAAATTGGACTAGGAGATAGGAAATGACCTAAAAATGGTTGTGTATGAAGGTGCAAAACCCCAACCTTGGGAATGGGAGACAATATTTGAAGTGGGAAGTGAGCTTCATGCAATGTAGAGGGAGGTGACAAAGGCCTTTGAGGAGCATTTCCCATCCTCATAATATGTGGAAGCGGATGAACTTGGTTGTGATTCAAATATGCAATTAGCCCCAGTTTTGGAAACAAAATGGAATATGACAGACTTAGAGGAGGTAGATAAGTTGGTTAGTATAGGATAAGGTAAAAGCATGTCAGGTGCACTGATAGTGATAGAAGAGGGCTAGGAGAAGGTTGAACAATAGATAGAGGTAGTGGATCAGAACATTTTTGATGGAAAGTTTGGGGTGCAACCCACAATGATTGGGAAGAGTAACCCAAACTGTGGTGATAAAAGGAAGGTAGGAAGGAAATCCAAAGAGGAGAAGCATATTTTGGATGGGGAGGCTATAGGGAAGTAAAAAATCAATTTCATGTTTCTAAGATCAGGGAAGGGTGTTACCCTTCCCGGGAATAATGAGGTTGATAAGTTGGAATGTTAGGGGCTTAAATGCCCCTAACAAGACGTTTCTATTTAGATGCTTTTTATAAAAGTCAGAGGTAAACATAATAATGGTGCAAGAGTCGAAGTTGGCAAAAGATGAGGTAGATTCTTAGAGGTTGAGAAACAGAGGTTGGAAATTTTTGCTTATGGAAGTGAGAGGTGCATCAAGGGATGTAATGCCACTCTCAAAACAACAAGCTATGTGTGTCAAGGAGGTGACAACAAATAAGTCATGGCTGTCAACAAAGGTGAGGAGCTACAAGGTGAATATAGAGCTAATCATAATCAATGTGTATGGCCCAACATCCATTCAAAGAAAGAAAAAAGTGTGGGCAAAGATTGTAACATTCATACAATCACAACAAACTTCTATATTTATTTTTGGGGGGGCTGTAACACCCTTCTTTGAACTAGTGATAAGAGAGGGAGCATCTAGGTAAATTCAAAATCTTAGGAGGATTTTGTGAAATTCGTTGTAGAGCAGGGTTTGATGGAGATAGCAATGTCGGAGGGAACTTTTACTTGGACAAATTGAAGGATGGGTTTCAGCAATATCTCAGAGCGTTTAGATAGGTCCTTCTTTGGTGGAGACTTGGGAAATTTTCCTTTTTCCTTTGAGTGCAGTGCACTACCACAGGCAGGCTCTGATCATTATCTGGTAAAGCTTGACATCCTCGGTGACAAAAACACAATAATATGCCCATTTAGATTCGGAAAAAAGTGGTTTACGAACCTCAAACTTTTGTCTTTGCTTGAAAAGTGATGGAAGAACGAGCAACCAAAAGGAAACAAGCTTTTTTGCATAGTAAAGAAGTTAAAAATTTTGAAGTAGAAATTGAAACAATGGAAAAAAGATACTTTTGGAAATATCTTTGAGGAAAAGACCAAGTTGGAAGGTCAATTGGCAAGTGTGAATGAATCACTGTTATCAAATGGAATGGACAAAACTTTGTTCTTGAAAGAAAAATAACTAATTTGAAAACTAGAGGATCAATTGGTGAAGGAAGAGATTTACTGGCAACAAAAATCCAGGGAGCTTTGGATCAAAGAAGTGTTGGAATAAAGGAACATTGAGAGGGGGGGTTGAATCAATGTTCTACAAAATTTAACTTTATTAACTTGATCTTTAAACCACTTATAGCATTGAACCAAAAAAAAGATTCAAGAACACAAGACAATCAACCACAACACCATAACACAAGGATTTTTACATGGAAACTCTATTAGAGGAAAAAAAATAGTGGAGATTAATCTACAATATGAGTATACTCAAAATAAGTATTTACAAATGGGGAATGCACATGCATTCAGACACACTGCCTAGAACTCACTGCTCAAATACAAAAGGCTTACTGCCCAAAAGAAGACTCATTGTCTTACAGTCATAGATAGACAAATGGAGTGGATGAACTATGAGATAGCATTTTCTAATGCCTGATTATAGCTCTGGCTAAGCACATTGACAACATTCTTCACCTTCTATTTGATTCTGCTCTTGAAACTCTACTTGCTTTAGTCCAAATCACAAATCTTTATTTTGCTCAAGTGAAATTGCACAAAATTGATCTATATTCCTTCTAACTTTCGCATCATATCACATCACATCTCAAAATGATATGAATAATCACTTATATATATCCACAACTAGAGATTACATCAGCTACATGTCAACTTTTAACAAAATATAAAATGTGCACAAACTGTCGGCCCAATCCATAAATAATTATCAATGCGAACCAACCAATGTCAGCCAAAACATAGTAGGGACCCAAAACAACATCCTTGAACATGAAACACCTTAAATAATTATGCCTCGAATATCCACAACACACTATACTCACTTAGTTGACCTTTTGTACTATTAGACTGAAAATCAATAATCCAGATCTTCTAACTTGCACACCAATCAATACGAGGCCATATGAATCAAAGATAAGATAGTTCATATATCAAAAGACCTTCCTTGAGATCCACAACAAAAAATGATAACAAGAAATTACATATGAGCCAATGTACACAACTTTGTTAGATTCCCTTTTTTAGCTTTGACAGTTAACACATAACTTCAATCTAACTTCTGGTATGAGCAATTACTAAAATGAAAATAGGATTACTAACTAGGGTTTCCATCAATCACAACACCAAATGAATTTTGCAGTGTCTCTTTCCAACAATCTCCCCATTTGGCATTGATGGAAACAATTAGTGAAAAATGACTAAGTGTCAAAATTAGTACCAACATGAATACACTACAATCCTCAAAACTTCAAAAAAGAAATTAATCACACCTCCCCCTGAGATGAATATGAAAATTTTCATTTTCCCACACTCCCCCTTTGAAATCAATGACAAAGATGGGAACCTGCATTCCAAAAATCATACAAAATTTCTATGAACAAACTGTATATGTACATACATGCTTTTCTGATACATGGACTGGAATATGTCTACAAAATTGTTCTTCGACAGGCTTAAACTAGTGTCCCAACCCTTTTTGAGACTCTCCAAAATAGTCATGTGACCAAAAAATAGGTAGGATTTCATCTTTGCTAACTCAAGATTTTCCAGATCATTGACACTCATAGCATCCTATGCTTCCTTCAATGCACTAAGCATTGTCTCCATTTTAGGACCAATTATTCCTCTAAGCTCACATACCCTTTCAACAATTTTGTCTTTTTCATGCTTCAAAATTTTAATTTTTTCAAGCAGGGATATAACTTGACCTTCTTTCTTACCCACATAAACGATTAGAGGATCAAAGGCTTGAGAAATATTTGCTAACTGTTTCTCATATTCCTTGATTTTCTTCTTAGTGACCTTAGTGAATTTAGAAAAGGATAAGCATGACTTGTAGATATTTCCACCCTCATATAATGCACCTTGAATGTTCTTTTCATAGGTAGCTCATAAGGATTTATCATTAGCAATCATACACTTCAATCTATTGAACTTGTTTGCATCAAATTCTTTCTGGACCTTATCCATAGTTGACTTTTCAAGAGGCTCAAAGTGAGTACTTACAAATTTGATAAGTTTTTTCAACTGACTGAAGGGAGAATCAGATGAGTCCTTGACATGTGTGGGCATGATCTTCTTCAAGATATCAGATGCAAGACTTAGCAGTTCACTATCTTCAATGTGAGATTTCAATATCTCCTCCCTTGCCTTGGCCTGAGCAAATGATGTTACCTTCAACTTCTGAATAGGAGACAAAGTGGCCAAGTTGATGGGACTTTCAAGAAATTCATGGTCAAACTCCTCCTATTGTTCTCCTAAAAACTTCTTTACTGCCTTTGCAATGTCTCTTGCCTCCATAGCAACCTCCTTTTCCTCAGCCTTCTTTTCTTCAATCATATATTCTTGCTTGGCTTTGGGAATCTCTATTTCTTCAACTTTAGGAGCTTCAGTCTCCATGGGAATTTTAGCATCTTTCATATCTAGAGGATTTTGAGTGTCCTCAATTGTGACTTCTTTCACTTCTTTAGTTCCCAAACCAGATGGAACATCTTCATCATGAGTTTCTTCAGAGACTATTATATCTATTCTTCAACAAAACTTCCTTAAGAATTTTCTCAATGTCTTTTGCCACTTCCTTAGTTTTCCCGATCATAAGCTTATTCACCCTTGATTTTCTCTTAAATCCTTTTTAGCATCATTGAGGATTTTCTTCATTTCTTCTATTGAAATTACCAGACATAGATCGACAAGTATGCTTTCTCTTATTTGTTCATCTTCAGCTCTTGCATTTACTCTCCTCATTTCTAAGATTTCATATAACCCTTTAGGTAACTCTAACATTATTTCTATGAGAGTCATATTGAAAGTATTCAAATATTTTATTGTGGCTTCTTCAAGAGTTCTCTAACTAGCACTATCAAAAGTGTCATACCATTCAGAAAGTGGTTTGAGATTACCATCCTTGATTAAATCTTTTTCCACTTCCTCTAGAGTCATACCTAATCTATCGGTTTTCACCTTTTTCTTTTCTTTCTCTTCACCGGAGGGCTTGTCCTTAGATACTATTGATGCCTTTGTGCCCTTATGCTTGATTTCTCTTACTTCTTCATCTAATTCAATTTCTTCATCATCCTCAACAACAACATAGACTCTTGTGCTTTTATCCTTCTTCCTCTTTCCTTCTCTTTTGGATGTCTTGACTTGAGATTTTACTGGGATTGAATTCTTTGTAGGATTGGATGAGGGTGTAGAGCTCCATGTAGATCTAGATCTGGTAGAGGATGTTTCCAGACTAGCTGACTCAATTCTAGCAAGCTCCCCTTCTTTAGCTTGTTCTCTTTTCTCCCTAGCTTCCCTCACTACTTCCATTGATATGCCAATGCTTTCTGCAAAAGCTTCAACTTCCTTTCCGACTTTTTGAACTATCATAGGATTCTTTAGTTCTACATGCACTTGCATATTCTCCTCTTCAAAGGTACCAAACCTTTCTTCTATTGAATCCTGAGGTTTACTCAACAAGTATTGGGCATACAACTCCAAAATGTGTTCTTCAACCTTATATCCCATAGGCATTATCCAAACTATTATAGGTTATGCTCCTTCCATAAAACACTAATCAATGTCAACCATGAAGAAAATAGTGTCCTTATATTTTTCCACAAAAAATTTAGGAATCATTTCCCTAGCTTGAATTTCACTTTGAAAGCTTTTGAAGTAACCCCAGATAGCAATTTTCCTTGCTTTGTTGTCACCAATTTTATATAAGATGTCTCTAATTGGAATAGCTATAGGTTTGTCACCTTCCCATTGCACTTTACCAACTCTTGGAACTTCATTCATGAAGTAGAAGAATAGACATAACAACATATTGCCATACTTGAAAGAGTTCTTCTTGTCCTTCTTGATTTTACCAAGATTTTCAATTAGCTGGCTACGGAGTAACTCACATAAGTCATATATCCTACATTTTCCTTGACCATTTGATAAGTTGCATAGATTGCAATACTGGATACAGAGTTATCCTGGTTGGAGTGATAGATTTTATATCCAATAACCATAGAAGAAAATCTTACATCCAATTCAATGATGTCATGAATTGTTATGGCTCTTTTGTCAAAAATGTAACCAGTTGCCTTAGTGACTATTTGGTTCTTCACATATTTCAATGTCGGTAACCCACCAGATGAATTTAGACTAGTAACAATGCTTATAGCTTCTCTTGTGATCTTGAAAGGCTGATTTAACCACATGAACTTGGCATGAACTTGACTTAGTATGTACTAAACACATTCATTTTCATCAAACATGGGAAACTTCACAATTTGCATGAACTTCTTCTCCTCCAAAGTCTTAAATTCAGGACTTACATAGAGATCCTCTCCCACAATGTGATTTGTGTATAGATTTAACAACTAGGAGCTTCCTAACTCCTCAACATTTGCATGAATATATGTCCTAATAACTTCAATATGCAAAACACCATACAAAATGGAAGAAAATGCACCTAATGGTTTTGTATCAATGGATTTGAACAGGTGCCATTTTCATTTTGGGTGGGGTCTATCCTTAATATCTACAACCAATGGAGTGGCCATTTCTAGAAATTTCAAGTTCACAAGTTTTGTAGATAAATACCTTTTGTCGGATTAGGGTTTGTTTTTCGAATCGCCTTTAGACTTGTATCTCACCAAAATCACTTGCAAAGCTCTCCAAACTTCTTCTCAAAATGCAATGTGATGAATGAGGAATAGAAGTAACCTTTTATCATTCGTACACCTAAATTTTATTGCAATAAATACTTTTTCCCTAGGTCTTCCAGATACCCTGTTTTCATAGTCTTGAAAGAAAATTCTTTTGCGGACCTTTAATTTGACATAAATTTCCTTCACAGGTGTTCACAAAGCATCTATAGATCATTAATGCAATCATTGAAATTTGCCACATTCTAGTACCAACTACCAGCAGGGGGTAAATATTTTCTTGAGAGCTCCTCCTCAACTAGAGGCCTTAAACTAATTCCTAGAGGAATTTCTAGTACCATATTCTGGTGTTGACTCATTTCCTACATCAGACACACTCTTCTTCATCCATGTCTTCTTCATTTGATTCTTGATATCATCTGTCGTAACTTTTCCTTTTCCATTATCGTCCTCTTGCATATTTTTCTCTTTGTTTACCAAACCCTTCCTACTTCTATAGAATCTTGCAATGTGACCAGATTTGTTACAATTATAGTGCATGACACTTCTTTGTCCAAACCAATTATTCCATTGATTTTCTCTTGATCTGCATTGGTTAGCAATATGGCCAAATCTATTGTCGGCATAACATTTGACATTTCTATTGAAAAAGTTGTTTTCATATTTTTACATTCAATTGACTTATGACCATACTTATTGCAATTGAAACACTGACCGAAGAATGATGGACCACTTGAATTCATTTTTCTTCTACATTGAGAAGCCATATGACCAAATTTATTGCAAATAAAACAATATCCATTGAAATTTTGAGCATTAGGTTGTCTTACCGGATACCTTCCTGCTTTGTTCATCTAATTTCCTTACCTAAATTTCCTTTGAACAGATTTGGAGCTTTCTCCTTTCTCATATCCAAGACCTTGCTTGTCATTTCCAATTTTCTGACTTTGAATCAGTTTGTCAAGCTTGGTTGAGCTACTATTAAACTTCTCCTTGTATTCATTTGTAGTAGCAAGTTCATCCTTGAGTGTAACAACCTGTCTTTCAAGATCTTCATTGTTTCTGGATTGTTGCAATTCAAGTTCTAACTAATTGAATCCATCATTAATTCTATTGCATTCATCAAATCTTTCTTTCAAGGACTGAGCAAGATTTTGTTCATTCTTCTTTCTCTTTTCAATCTCCTTGGTCATCCTCATCACAATAGATTCCATCTCATGTTGTAGGACAACATTATCTCTGGTGAGCTTTTCACATTCTTCTATCTCTTGAATTAGACATTCATCTTCCATGCTTTTACTCTCTTTTTGCTTGAGTTGATCATAAAGATCCTTTCTCTTTTCCCTAGACTTATTGATTTGATCTTTCAATGATTGAATGAATTTCTCAGCATTCATGAGGCTCTCTTGCAATTCCAAGACTTTAGATTTGGACTTATCAAGATCATCTAGTGCCACCAAAAGTTGTTGTTGAAGACTGTTAGAATCCATTGAATCACTTTCCTGGATCTTCCCCAAACTATTAAACTTCTTACAATGAACTATGCTCTGATACCAATTGTTGGAATCAAGGAACATTGAGAGGGGGGGTGAATCAATGTTCTAGAAAATTTAACTTAATTAACTTGATCTTTAAACCACTTATAGCATTGAACCAAAAAAAAGATGAAAGAATACAAGAGAATCAACCACAACACCATAACACAAGGATTTTAACTTGGAAACCCTATTAGGGGAAAAAAAAAAGTAGATATTAATCCACAATATGAGTATACTCAAAATAAGTATTTACAAATGGGGAATGCACATGCATTTAGGCACACTGCTTAGAGCTCACTGCTCAAATATAAAAGGCTTACTTCCCAAAAGAATCATTGTATTACAGTCATAAATAGACAACTGGAGTGGATGAACTATGAGATAGCATATGCTAATGCCTAATTATAGTTTTGGTTAAGAACATTGACAACATTCTTCACCTTCTGTCTAATTTTTCTCTTGAAATTTTATCTACTTTAATCCAAATCACCAATATTTATTCTACTCAAGTGAAACTATGCCCAATCGATGATCTATATTCCTTATGAATTTCACATCATATCTCATCACATCTCAAAATTATATGAATAATCACTTATATATATCCACAACTAGAGATTACATCAACTACATGTCGACTTTTAACAAAATATAAAATGTGCACAAACTGTCGACCCAATCCATAAATAATTATCAATGGGAACCAACCAATGTTAGCCAAAACATAGTAGGGACCCAAAACAACATCCTCAAACATGAAATAACTTAAATAATTATGCCTCGAATATCCACAAAATGCTATACTCACTTAGTCAGCCTTTTTGCACTACTAGACTAAAAATCAATAAACCGAATCTTCTAACTTGCACACCAATCAATACAAGGCCCTATGAATCAAAGATAAGATAGTTCATACATAAAAAATTCCTTGAGATCCACAACACAAAATGATAACAAAAAATTACATATGATCCAATGTACACAACTTTGTCAGATGCCTTGTTTTAGCTTTAACAGTTAACACATAACTTCAATTTGAATTCCGGTATGAGAAATTACTGAAGTGTGGATAAGATTACTGACTAGGGTTGCCATCAATGACAACACTGGATGACTTGTGTAATGTCTCTTGCCAACAAGAAGGGGACAAAAATTCAAAGTGTTTCCACAATTCCACAAAGGCACAAAGGGAGCTAAACAAGATTGATCACCTTTACACGTGTAATGGTGGGAAAATTGAAGGAGCAGGGGAGATTAAAGGAAGAGGCTGTCAAATATTTCCAAAATCTGCTCAACAACAATGAAGGCTTCAAAATTACTACCTAGAATAACCTCCTTAGGAATATTCTCAAGCTCGTAAGTTGGGAACAAAATCAATCTTTGTGGCACCCTTTCACAAAAGAAGTAAAAGCGACTATGTTTCAACTTCACTTGGACAAAGTGTCTGGGCCAAATGGATTCCTGACACTCTTCTTCTAGAAGTGTTGGGGATTCTTGGGTGTTGATATCATGGAAGCATTTGAGGAAGCTAGGGCAATATGCACTCTACTAAAGGAAGTAAACAACATATTCCTAGCCTTGATTCTAAAGAAAGGGAAGCCAAATTCTCCGGAAGATTTTCGGCTGATTGCACTTGCAACAAACTTTACAAAATCTTAACAAATTCAATAGAAACTCATCTGAAAGGAATAATACCAACTTTGATAGCAGAGGAGCAAACGAGCTTTGTACCTGTTCGATCAATTTATGAAGGTGCAGGGTGATCCCACAATAGTGGTTTACAATTTTTGGCCAAACTAGACACTAAAATTATTATTTTTAACTAAATCTTCACATTTGGGCACCTATAGCGGCTAAACCATGAAGAATTTGAAGATTATGCAAACTAGAGTCTCGTCAAATTTTGTCTATAGATTTTAAAAATACTTGTTTCAAAATTTTTGGAATCAGATTGCACTTTTTTTTCCATCTCCCACGAAAACTGGTTTTTTTTTAAAAACAACATTTTACAAAAATGACGCACACCGTATAACGCATAATGTTTTTTCCATGAAGGATAAAATTCTAATTATTTTGAATTTAAATTTGTAACTTCGATATCTAGTGGCTACACTTGGTTAGACAATTTTTTATTGAATATTTTTTCTTTAATCAAGTTTCAAAGTCAAACCAAATACAATTTAGACATAGCGCGACCGTGTAATGCATAACTTTTTTTTATATACTGAAATTCAATTTTTTTTTTGTTGGATCAAGGACTTCAATTTATAGTGCACTCCTACTTTTCAAAATTTTCTTTTGATAATTTGCTATTTTTCCACATGTGCAGAACAAAGACCTTCATTTTCGGTGAAAAACCTATGTTTAATAAAACTAAAAAAACAAATATATAATAAAACCAAAACATATTAAAATTATATTCATTGGATAGCTCATTCTGAGGACTACCTGATTCCAATTGGGTTTGTGAAGATTCCTCCATTTTCATCCTTAACCCAAACTTTGAAGTGCCAAAATCTAGTTTTTTTTTGTCTCAGGGGGGGATGAGGAATAAGGGGGTTTGAATGAACCTCTAGGGGTTCGAGCGAACCCTTAGGGGTTCGTTCGAACTAGGGTTCATTCGAACCCTAGTTCATTTGAACCCCCCTTCTATAAGGGGTTTTGTTGGGTTTTTTGGTGGGAAAGAATTAAAAGGTTTTGCTTGAATCCAGGTTCTAGCGAACCCCTAATGGGTTCAGTTGAACCAATAGGTTCGTACAAACCCCTAAAATCAAGTTTTTTTCCATGCATTTTTTTTTGTGAGTTTTCCTTCCTCACTTGAATTGTAAACCACTATTGTGGCTTCATGTTGCAATAATTGCACAAGAGATTATACACTCCTTGTAAAGCAACAGAAAGGTTGAGATGTTGTAAGAGAGGGGGACCACAGTGTGCAAGACCCCAAGTCACAGAGGACCAAGATGTGAAAGGTTTCCCTAACTTACCTCAACTAAGTGCAATGTTTAGGGTTATGAGGATGAGAATGATGAGGACTATGATGGCCCACAATCACTTTGAAATCCTAAACTTTAATGTGGGGCTAGGCAAGTCAATTTTTAGGTCCAACTCTATGCCTTAGGGAGCTCTCTGCCTGAGGACGTCAACACAGACTCTAGACGACAATGCGATATGCTAGTGTCTCTAAAGCGTGTTGTAGTTCATATGGTTAGACAACTGCAGAGACAAGGTTGACCTCACCAAAAAAACTAATGGCCTAGATACTCAAATAAATGGCCAAAATGACACTAGCAAGTAAACAAAGTATTCTCTAATGTTGTAAAGTAAATAAGCAAGAGTGATAAAAATGAGGAGAATCTCACCAATGAACTCATTCAAGAGTTGATTCTCTAAGAGCTCGCACATCTACACACAAAAATATGGAAAATGTTGGGTGGTTGTATAGGGTCCTACCTCAGTCACACCCCCGTTTAGGTGTTCCCACCGCCACAGACAACCAAAAGAACAAGATAAAGAAGTAATAACATAAATAAAACACAAGCACTACAAAACAGTACTATGCTACTCAACCAAATGATAGAGGATAGGAGAGGGAAGCTTACCACCTCCACCAAGAGCACTCAAGGCTGGTTGGGGGAGAAATGAGAGGAACTCAAGCCTCTGCTTCGAATGGCATGGTCCCAAATGTGCTCTACCAAGTTGATGGAGTGAGATGTTGCTACAATGGGATGCTTGGAATGCTTGGAGTGAGTAAAAATGAGGTTGTGAGAGTGAGAGTATGGAAGCTTGAAGTGTGAAATAATTTTCAAGAAGTTGAAGTGAAGTTGTGAAGAATTGAAATGCAAGTTGAAAGAGTGAATATGAAGGAATGAGGAAGAAAATGACCATATTCGGGTTGATCGGCTGAAGGAGGTGTTATTACTTCACTGCCAATGAGAAGAGTAACACCTTTGTTGGCTTAGCTGTAGGAATCTACTAGGGATGTAAGCGTGTCGCACGGGCATCCCCGATAGAAACGCCTCCACCGACACACAAAATAGGCACTACGTGAACTGCCAATAGTGGGCTTAAGTAAAATTAAGCCTTCGAATTTGGTTTTCTAAGGTGGATAAAGGAAAAAAGGGGAATTGCATGTAGGGTGAAAATTCGATCTTATACATTTTTCCCCCACTTTAGTGAGCACGAGTACTGATGAGTGCTCGGTAAAGTAGATCAAGAAGATAGTAGGGTTAGAAAAGTATCCCTGAACCATCAAGGAAGTAGTACTCAGTCTAGCGTACCTAAAGGTGAAAGAGAAGTGAAGGACTCCATAGCTATTTGGAACCATGAAGTTAAAACAACAAAGTGTCTTACAGGCCCGCGGACTTGCAAGGAGGAAGCCCCAAGGAAGTGGACTCCACAGATTTAGGAAGTGGCGACATATCTACTCACAGATAGAGCATGTCAAAAGTGGTGACATGTCTACCTGTAGATAGAACATGTCAAAAGCAAAGACACATCTACCCGCAGATAGTATATGTCAAAAAGCGGTGACATGTCTATCCGTAGATAGAACATGTCAAAAGTGGCGACACATCTACCTGTAGATAGAACATGTCAAAAATCAGCGACATGTCTACCCTTAGATAGAACATGCCAAAAGCGGTGACATGTCTACCAGAAAATAGAACATGTCAAGAAGCGGCGACATGTCTACACGTAGATAGAACATGTCAAGAAGAAGTGACATGTCTACACGTAGATAGAACATGTCAAGAAGCGGTGACATGTCTACTTGCAGATAGAACATGTCAAAAGCGGTTGGTCACGCAGACCATTAAAATTTCAAAGGGATCCCTTCAGAACCCTTCAAAAGGAGAGGGGTCCACTCAAGGGATGTGTCCTTTGAAAGGTAAGGTCTAGTCAGGCTACCCCCGAGCTAGACATGAAAGGGAAAATGGAATGAGCCTAGTCAGGCTGCCCCCTAGCTAGACATGAAAATATCCATTCGCCATAAAGGCTTTTGAAGGAAGGGTCCCTTGGGAACCTGCCATGAGGAAGAAAGGGGGTCCACTCAAGGGATACAAAATTCAAAAGTGACTTTTCTCTCATAATGATTCATCATCAAGAAATCCTTTCAAAAGATGTTCACCTCATTAAGGAATTCGAAAGGAAGGATATTTCCCCATGCAAGGGGAAGTTAAAGTTGTTCCTACTTTAGAGGAAGGTCTTCAAGTCCTTTCTTTACGAACCTGTGATGAAGGAAACACATTCTATTAGGGTTCCAATTTGAGAATGTGATTCTAAGGAAAAATTATTGTGAAGACTTTCCAGAAAAGATTCGCTGGCAACAAATTCATTTTTTGAAAATTGAAGTGTTGAAGAAGAGCGTTGTCACACATAGGAGGGACAACTCAAGCAAAGAAGAGAGAAAGATAAAGGGAAAGCAAAAGAGAAGAGAAAGAAAAATACAAAGGGCACAAGGGGATCTCATTTAGTGGGGTCAGATCTATCTGAGCTCATATAATAATAGGTAACTTCAATGCAAGGAAAAATATCATCAATCCCCAACCAGATCAAGAAGAATTCATGGAAAACAGAGTAAAAATAAAAAATTAGGTCAACATGGAAGGGAAGCCTAAATGCCCCCAACGCTTTACATAATCCCTAATTTATCAAAAATCAATCACAAACATGGAAGAATAATGGCACAAATAGAAGATGATTCATGACACAAAAACCACGCCTATATCCAAGCACCAACAGGGATGACAAGGGTCATTCAAGCATACATAGTGCAGGTACAGGAGAACACATCACAAAAAACACACACAATATCAAGAAAAGGGGTCTCCTCCTAACATTGATCAGCCAAGAGGTTGTCTGCTTCCCAATCTAGATCCTCATAAGGGGAAGGAGGATGATCCTACAAGGGTGGAATGTTAAGAGGAGGAGAATCCATCCCTCCCACAACAAGGGCCAAGGAAGAGGGCCCCTTGAGGTCCTCTCCACTGAGCTCTTGTGGAGTCAAATTCAATGATTTCATGAAGATTGCTGATAGGGCTGGGACTTTATCCATGGAATTGAACTTGCATCCCATGGGAGTACCATCCCTATTCTCAATAGATGAGGCAGGTTGTGCCTGAGATTCACCACTAAGTTTGTTGAATGATTCAGGAGCAGTGACAATCTTAGGGGAAGTTAGGTCTGGTTCTGTCACAAGGATAGAACAAGTCATCATGGGGCCACCTTGCGAGGAAGGTGGAATTCTCTTACGTCCTTTGTTGCCAGAAGGACCAACCTCTGCCTCTTTCTTCGTTGGAGGAGATGAACTCCCCATAGACAAAGCTAGGGGTGCAGAGGAAGAGGAGGATAGAACCACAAAAAACATGACCGAAGTGTTAACTATGTCCTTGTGCTTTGGGAAGGGCTGAACATTTGAGACAAACATAAGAAAAGGTGGCTCCACTAAAGGAGTGATAAACACCTGTACCCATTTCGGGTTAGGCACATTAGCACTCACAACAAAAGTTAGGAATGAGCCAGACTAAAGAGGAATAGAGGGAAGTGAGGAAGGAGATGCTGCACAAGGTCCTAAAATAGGAGCAGTCATTCCTTCCTCCTTCTGTTGTGAGGAAGCCTACTTGGCCAAGAGAGCCTTTTGATGGCTCTTGCATTCACATGCAAGGCGGTTCCTATGGCTCTTAGAAGTTGGAGCTTGTGAAGGGATAGGAGGTTCCTACTCAAGAAGAGGAACATCCACTATGGTTGTTTTAGGCAAAGGAACGTGTTCCTGTATAGGAGTAGGGGGAGCAAGCTAAGGAGCAATAGGAGGAGTCGACTCAAGAGCCTTGACAATGGGCCTCTTTTTGCTCACTACCTTAGAAGTAGGAGTAGTAGGACGCCACAGAGGTTGAGATAAGGAGGAATCTCCTCAAGAGACCTTCTTCCTTTCATACTAAATGGGTCTAGGCTCCATCAGAAGAACATGAAGCTTGAATGCGGGATGCTTAGGTTTTCACCAAATAGGCACCGTGGGGTTCTCCTACAAACAAGGAGTGGAGCCTGACAGTACCATAGCTGAATGAGAAAAAGCATCAGATTGGGCAACAAAAGAGGAAGGAGGATCACAAGACCGCTTCTCTTCTTTCCTCTTTCGAGCCTTAATGGCATCACTATCAACCTTCAAGCAAGCCCTATGTGAGATAGGATAAGGTGAGGGAGGGTACCTCACTTTCGGCCTTAGGCACCCTTTATTATAGTTTTGATATGTCTTGTGCAAAAGGTATGTCCTAGGTGGAAGAGGACCCATAGATGCATGCCATAGGTGATCCAAGGAGTAGCTACCGCGTGCAACTGGTAATCAATAACCACTATCGTGGATCACGAGCACGAAACCTCCATGGATAAATTTTAGATATTTATGCACAACAGAGGGTATTGCGTTCATCGCCACCAGCCAAGGGATACCCAATTTTACTCTGAAGAGTTTAGATCTAGGGATAATATCAAACAAGAGGTTTATAGACTTAGGCCCAAATAGGATGATAGGACAATGCTACCCAAGGGGGGTATAGAAAGCCTGTCATGTGTGCAAATGAAACTCATAGGAGCATCATATCCATCCTTATGTTAAAATTTTATTATCATAATCTCCTATGTTATTATATTCATTTGAGATGTCGGGTCAATGAGAACACCTGCTACGATGTTCCCATTGATCCGTACAAGAATGTAAAGAGGAGATGGTTCCCTGTTGAAGCCCATTGGTAGGTCCTATGAACTAAAGGTTATGCCAAGAGTACTATCCATAGGCTGCATAGAGGGGATGGGTTGATGCAAGAAGGAATCCATTACACATACTAGACAACGCTTTCATAGAATCCCCAAAGGTTATTGGATAAGACGATGACCCAATTAAGGTTTCGTTGTGCAATACCTTTGGAACCTTCCAACTATGCCACCTAGGGATCGCAGGTTAGGGTGCAAGGTGATAGCCTTACAACAATCACACCTCCAACACTCCTAGAGTACAAGGAAAGGGACTGTTAGTATTGCAAGAATGGAACCAAAATGGTTCATGTCAGGTTCACCAAAAATTTAAGAGAGGGGTACCACCGCGTGCAAGACCCCAGGTCATGAAGGGCCAAAATGCAAGAGGTTTCCCTAACTTACCTTAGCTAAGTGCATTTTTTAGAGTTATTAGGATGAGAATGATGAGGACTATGATGCCCCACAATCACTTTGCAATCCTAAACTTCAATGTGGAGCTAGGTGAGTTAGTTTTTAGGTCCAACTCTACACCTCATGGAGCTCTCTGCCCGAGGATATCAACATAGAATCTAGACGATAGTGTGGTGCACTGGCTTCTCTAAAGCACACTATAGTTTGTATGGTTAGAAAACTATAGATACAAGGTTGAACTCACCAAAAAAACTAATGGCCTAGCTCCTCAACTAAAATTCCAGAATGACACTAGCAAGTAAATAAAGTATTCTCTAATGTTGTAAAGTAAATAAGCAAGAGTGATAAAAATGAGGAGAATCTCAGCAATGAACTCTCGCCAGTTGATTCTATGAGAGCTTGCACACCTACACACAATAAGAGGGAAAATGTTGGGTGATTGTATAGGGGCTTGCCTCAGTCAAACCCTTGTTTAGGTGTTCCCACTACCACAAACAACCAAAAGAACAAGATAAAGAAGTAATAACATAAAGAAAGCACAAGCAATACAAAACAATACTATGCTACTCAACCAAATGATAGAGGAGAGGAGAGGGAAGCTTACCACCTCCACCAAGAGCACTCAAGGTTGCTTGGGGGAGAAATGAGAGGAAATCAAGCCTCTGATTCAAATGGCATGGTCCCAAATGTGCTTTACTGAGTTGATGGAGTGATATGTTGTTGTAATGGGATGCTTGGAATTCTTGGAGTGAGTAAAAATGAGCTTGTGAGAGTGAGAGTATGGATGCTTGAAGTGTGCAAGAATTGTCAAGAAGCTAAAGTGAAGTTGTGAAGAATTGAAATGCAAGTTGAAAGAGTGAATATGAAGGAATGAGGAAGAAAATGACCATATTCAAGTTGGTCAGCCGAAGGAGGCATTACTACTTCACTGGTAATGAGAAGAGCAATGCCTCTGTTGGCTTAGCCACAAGAATCTGCTAGGGAAGTAAGTGCGCCGCGTAGACGTCTGCGCACTGCATGGGAATCCCCGATAGAAATGCCTCCACCAACACACAAAATAGGTGCCACGTGGGCCACCAACAATGGGCTTAAGTAAAATAAAGCCTTTGACTTTGGTTTTCTAAGGTGGATAAAGGAAAAAAAGGGGAATTGCACATAGGGTGCAAATTCTCTCTTATACAAATGTTAATAAAATTGGATATTCAGAAAGCATATGATATGGTAGACTATAGATTTCTCTACAAAATATTAGAAGCATTTGGATTTGACATGGAGTAGATTGATTGGATCTTTAGCTACATCTCAAGCCCTCATTTCTCAGTTTTGGTCAATGGAGAGCATGTCAGTTTTTTTGGTTCCTCTAGGGGACTAAGGTAAGGGGACCCCCTTTCCCCTTTCATTTACATCTTGATGGTAGAAGCTTTAGGGTGCACCATAAGCAAGGAGCTAGAACAAGGTAGAATTGAGGGTTTATAGGTCACAAGGGGAGTGCCAGCTTGCTCGCATAAGCAATTTGCCAATGATACTTTGTTGTTTAGAACTCTAAGTGTTGAAGCGGAAATTTTTAAAGAAATTATAAATGTGTATGGAAGTGCCTCTAGTCAACAAGTTAGTGAGACCAAATTGGAGGTTTTGTTCATCAATACTCCACATCGACAAGAAATTCGAGTGGCAAGAGCTCTTAATTTTGGAATAGGAAATTTTTTGATTATATATTTAGGGCTTCCTTTAGCAATGGGTATAAGTAACTCCAAACTTTGGGACCCTTTGGTTGAGAAAATAGGAAACAGGATGACTTCCTGGAGTGGAAAATGGTTATCGTGGGTTGGGAGGATTGTAATGCTAAAGGCATCGATATCATCCTTACCCATTTACTTACTATCATGCTTGGCTCTTCCCAAAAATGCATCGAATACAATCAACAAGGACATGAGAAGGTCTTTTTTGGAAAGGATCCTCAGAGCAAAAGAAATATCCACTCATTGTTAGGGACATGGTCTGCAAGGCGAAGGAGAATGGAGGGGTGGGCCTTCATGATATATTGAAACAAAATCGTGCTTTGGGAGCAAAGCTAATTTGGAGCATGTTTGAGAATAACAAGGTGAAATGGGAAATGATTCTACACATAAGTATCTTATTGGAGAAGCAGCGAATAGTATCTTTCTCATGAACGAATTACCATAGGGCTCAAGGCTATGGAATTACATCTGCAAGTATATTATGTGTTGTGGGTATTTCAAATTTTTACTAGTTTTATAATTTATTGCCAAAATTTTTTGGCAAGTATTTTATATCCAAGAATTTTATAAGAATATTTTAGCTAATGGTAATTACAAACTCTAATGACCAAGAAAATATTAATTTTAATACTAATAACATACTAGAAAATTTTCCTCCTATATCATTGTTTCCACTTATCCCTTTGACTTTTACATTATAGATATTTTCTTTACACATTTTTTTATTTTTCTTATGCTTTCTCTCACTTAATTATTCATTAGATCATTATTGATCAATTCCATGAAATTTTTTGTCTATTTTTTCCTTCATTTTAACTCCTCTTACCTCACTTTTGAATACCCTTCTTTCATCTTCCCTTTTACTCCTTTTTCTTATTCTTGTATTCATCCCTTTGAACAATATTATTATTTTGATTCCCTATCAATAGAATTATTATTTCATCATATCTTTCATTTTTACTTCCATTGCTTCCTCGACCTTAGTTTCTTTATGGAATCTTGAGATTTATTTAGTTAGACTTCTATTATTTTATCTCTCCATTTGTGTGATCCCACTTTGTCTTAGCTTATATTTTGTTGCAAGGTGTCACCCTTGGTCTCCTCAGCGTGGGTCAGCATGGCATTCAGGCTTCGTGACATGGTTTAACCATCTCTTGTGGATCTTGGATTTTGCATAAATCCAATTGTTATATCAGGCATTAACAAGTCGATCTTTTGGTGCAATGACGACTTCCTATTCAACAATTGGTATTAGAGCCGAGGTCATAGATTCAAACCCCTTGCTTGTGCTGGGAGGATTAGTGCAAGGTATCTCCCTTGGTCTCCTCGGTGTGGGCTAGTGCGGTGCTTGAGCTTCATGACATGGTTTAACCACCTCCTGTGGATCTTGGATCTTGTATAAATCTAGCGGTTGTATTAGGCATTAACATGTTGATCTTTTGGTGCAACGACAACCGTTGTTCAACATAATCACACTTTTAATTTGGTGCCATTTACATTTACATTCCCTTCACATAAAATATTAGAAACATCATTCTTTTTTCTCCTTTATTTTTGTAAGGGTGAAAAGTGCATCTTTGGATTCACTTTGACCCTTCTCCCTAGTACAATAGTTGACATTCAACATGTACCTTATCTGATTGTAGGTCCTTATTCCCCAATAGTCTAGATGGAACTCATATCTATTGTTTTTAGCAAACCCACAAATTTGGCCTTGAACTTGGTCCAATATCTCAAGTATAAAATCTGAACCATTTTTCTAAATTTAAAATGATAAAATTTAATAACATTGAAGTTAGACAATCATTGGTAATACATAATATTAATTAATTTATATTTAAAAATTAAACACAAGTAAAACAAGTTAAAATAACATTACATACTACATCAATTTACATGGGAAAACCATGTTGCTAGTAAAAAAACCATAAATAGATAATTTAATATTAAGAATACTTAGAGTGATATCTATCAAAGATAGACTAAACCTAAGGATATAATTCACTGCACTTCCACAAGGCTTTATTGTATTCTTCATAAGCCCTATTTTTTTATATAATCCTTCCTACACCACATTATGTGAGAAGAATCCTCCCTTAAATATATGGAGAAGGGATGGTAAAGTACTTGAAAGGGTAGTTATCACACCCTTTCAAAAACTACCTCTATGAATAATTAAAAAATTAAAAACTATCTATTTTTTTAAGAATTTGCTAATTGTTATAAGGAGTAAATGACTTTAAAAAGCATAGATTAAGAACCTTTAAATATAATGGTTTTTTTTTCCTCTACTAATATTATTATTTTCTAATAAAATTAATCATGGGCCCAATCTATGTCTCCAACTAGTAATTGAACATCAAATCAAGCATTAGATATTCAAATTTGCATGCTAGGGTGTTATATAGAAGGATAAATCCTTGGGAAATTTTATTCATCCATCTATTGACTCCTTCACATGACACTTGAGCATTGGCTAGAGGATTGCATCAACGCCTACACTCATAAGGTTAGACATAGGAATTTTAATTTTTCTTGGCAATTTTACAAACATGTTCCAACTCATCAAATCAATTAAGGAGCCTAAATAAGGTGGACGGTGGTAAGGTAGTAGGCTTCCTTTCCTTAGGACAACAAGCTCCATTGGTGATTTTAAGAATCACCATTTTAGACATATGAGGGAAACAAGAACTTGATAAGTTGGAGCACACAAATCAAGGTCGAAGAGAAGTTTTAAGACCACGATAGTAGGATCAAGGTCGTATGTGAAAAAAACAATGCCACTATTGCAAGCTTGAAAAAGAGAGTGAAAACTAGTTTATAGTCTATTAGGCATTAAGTGTCACTTATATGATATTAAAATCTAGATATGAGTCACCAAATGTCTACTAAAAAAAATTTCCATTTGTCACATCTAGATCTAAGTATACCTATCTATCTTTGTCAATTTATCTACATATTTCAATTTTTTTGAGACTTAGCTCCATTATCTAGGTTAATTAAATATTCTATAATTAATTGATTATTCTAGATAGTTTGAAAATGGTGATTTTATTATTTATTATTTTGTTGAACCTATTTGATCCTTCACCCTTAGGTTTGACTTTAGGGTTTAATTTTTTAATTTTTGTTTTAGATATGTGTTTTCTAATTTTTAAAATTTTAAAATTAGTTTTAATTATTTAATTTTTATTTCCTTTTAGTATTTTTTCTTATATATGTATATATTACAAGGCCTCACCATACCCCTACCTTTCTATTATGGAGTTCATTACTAAATTAAATCCTACATAGATTTTGGTAAAGTTGAAGATGTTATGATTGAGTATTTCAATGCTAATAATTAATTTATTAGGGGAAAAATTGTTTGATCATGTTGTCCATATGGAAAAAAAGGATATGAAAAATTTGGCTATAACTACACAAATTTTAAATTCATCAAATCTTGTAAATTTGGGTAATGATGCTAATAATTTTGCTTTGGCTAATACCCTTCATAATTTGTTGATTAACAAGACATATGAAATGGAAGTTCTTTGAGTTTAGAACAAAATATAATCTCATTAAAGGATTTGAATGGTCTGTTTCCCCCTCTCTCTCCACATCTCCTTCCCAAGCTTCTTCTTTCATTGTCCCTCCTAGCTTTAGTATGCCACATGTTTCATGCTTTATTCATTCTTCTACTAATCCTCTTATTGTGATCACTTCTCATTTTCAGCTTCTCACATTACCTACCTATCACATCCAATCTACTTCTAGTGTTTCCATCTCTCATCCCACTCATTTTGTACCTACTTCTCATATTCTCATCTCGTCTTTGATGCATAAATAATCATAAAATTGTAAAATGTTTTATAGAAATGAATTTTTTTGAACAATTAAATAGATTCAAAATTTAGAAAAAACATAGCAACATGGTTGGAAAATAGAGGAAGAAAATATAAAAGAATGACACTATGATTTGGGTGGTTTCAATATTAGAACCATGACAATAATAGCGACCCTCGATTGTGTAACGTATTCTAAAATAAATAGTCAACATTTTAATTTTTTAGTATAAACATGAACTCTTACAGGGCTTGGGAGAATGGTATAACATCCACAATTCTATTAAAGGAGGTGAAAACATGTGTTTGAGGTATGGAAGGATATAGAAAAATCTATATTGGTTAGAGAAAAGAATATTTAGTTGTTCATAGCACTAGGTTTGGAAGAGATAAGATAATAGAAATTTCCATTAAATAAGCAAGAGCCAACTTGAATCCAACCAACCTATTATACTTAGAATTGATAAAGGCGATGTGGTATTTTGCATTACCATAAAGTTGGTTTTTATCTCTTAGGAGAGTTCCTTGGATAAATTATTGAGGTGTGGGATTGATTTTACTACATGTTCTCCTTTCTAATATAATCAATAATTCCCTCTCTCTAATAGTTTGTTTTGTATATGATAGTAGAATAGTACGTTTAACACATTTTTTGTGTGATTCCTAAATTCAAGTTTAATAGTTTATGGATCATTTTTTTTTTCTATTAGACTACAAGAATCAGTCAAGTATCCACCCCCCTATAAACTATAGTGCGCCTGGTAAAAAATTTTCATGTGACTAGTGGTCTTGGTGTAACATGCCCTCGGGTACCATGGTTTTGGGGGGGAGACTAGACCTTGTGACCTCTTGCTTGCAACAGGATGCTTTAGCCAATCGAGCTACACCCCCCACCCCAGTTTATGGATCATTTTGGTATCAAAGTGGTTTTGATTTTTGTGGGATTTGTGGAAAGTGTGGTTATGATAATTATAAGAGAAATAAATCTTAAATAAAGGGGACAAATGCATAGATAAACACATTATAAACCACATGAAGGGAATAACAAAAAATCAATAATAGTTATGACAACATCAAGAGATCATGAAAGGAGAGATAAATATGATGCAAGAGAAAAACTTAATAGGTAATATGGTAAAAGCTCCATCTAATATATTTAGCATAGAGGAAGGAGAAGGTATAAAAAATGAAGATTTATTAAAAGAACCATTCAAAGAAAAAGAAGTAGCTCTATTTAAAGTAGAAACAAAAAATACAATTAAAAATTTTGATAGAGAAATTAATATCAAAAAAGTTAGTTTCTTGGTTAAATTAATTAAAATTTTATTTTAATGTTTACAAGGTTAATGGGGTAAAAATCATTATTTTTTTATGCCTCAGCATGGAAATACATGTACTTTTATGCTAGGAAAATTATTTCATTAAATTATAAAAAGAAAATATGACAATTGTAAGCGGCCTACTTAAGAAGAATTCAAGGAATTGATCAAAAATATTTATATCCATTGGGCCAAAATTATGATGAAAGGATTATGTGAACATTTTTAAAATAAGAGGATGAGAAAATTGTATAATATTGCACCATGGAGTTTTGAAGACAATCCATGTTGAGTTATCATGGACTTGAATGAAGAGTATATGTTGATCAAGTACCTTGGAGGATCCATTCTCACATTAGAAGAAAATTAGTTACCACCAAGCCAAAATAATATTAGGAAAGGTGTTTCAACCTTTCTCCTAATGTTTTTGATTAATGATAAACAGGTTTTGAAGGGTGCTTGAAATATTGAACAAAAAAGAAAGTGGCAGTAAAGATAAGACAAATGGCTGCCCACCTAAAACAACAAAAACACTAGTTGATTAACAATCCATCAACACACCGTCAGTAGTCCATAATAGCCAAAAAATAAAAAATAGAAAGGTAGCCAAACGACCATTACAGTAAATCTTTAAGCTTTTTTGCAGCCTCCAAATCCTTGGCCACCAACCTATCATGCATTTCCATGATTTCTTCAACATCACGAGAAGGATCCTTCTTACCTTAGTTCTTCTCCTTGTATGTACACTCAGGCCAACAACCAAATCAGTCGAATGTAGATCCAACCTAGCACCTTCCCCATGATCCAAGTTTGTATGATCATCAAACAGTCCCTTCTCGGTTAGCTCCTTAGCCTTCTGGTTGAGGAAAACCATACCCTCAATCGAGGCCTCCAACTTCTCCCTGCTTATATTAATGAGTGTGTCCAAGTCCCTTCTAAGTTGCCTATTTTTTCTTTCTAGCACCACCACTCTCGGAACAAAGTCATTCTTCAGAGCAACAAGCTCCTCCACCATACAACCCACATTGGTGTTCAAGGATCTAGAAATCCCATAAATAGACTCTTTCTCCTTAAGACTACGAAGAGTAGAGATGTTGCATCTAGCAATGGTATCATGCTTGTTATGAAGATCCTAAATTTCTTGAACAAGCAACATGAGCATATTAAAAGAGATATCAAACCCTTCTTTGACAAGGCTTGATGCTTGAGAAAAATCCATCACTCCCCAAAACACACCCCTGTCCTAATGGGAACCAATTGAAGGATCCTCAACTAGCACATCCTCAAAAACAAGCTTGTCCTTCCCACACTCCTTAGAAGCAAGCCCCCCAGTAGTGTCATCAAGATTGACCACTGAATTTCTCTTAACAACCACAAGGGACCCACCAATACCCAAGTTCTCACCTTGAATATTACCTTTCACCTTCTTAAGATTAGCATCCTCCTCCTTAGCATAGGACTTAGGCTTCTTACCATCAAAACCCTCAAAAACACCTTCAAGAACCTTCAACTTGTGTTTAGCACATGGAGCTTTGGAGGATGAGGGCTTAACATCACCCGTTGAAGGAGTATAATCTAAATCAATGTTATATCCATCAGACCAGCCCTTTGACTCTTCTTCAATCTCCATACCTTCACACTCTTGAATATCCTTAATCCTAAATTTTCCAATTCCTTTCCCCTTCTTCTTAGAAATAGGGGACTAAGGGGGTCCTAACAATGTAATTAGCCTTAATAAACTAAAAAATAAGCAACATTAATCCTTCATGTAGATAAGGATTCTTGGGGTTTTTTCTGTAATTTGAAATACCCTCTTCTAGAGACATCAATAGATAAAAAGGGAAAGAAACCATCTTACCATGGTGAAAGTGGTTGAGTAGAACAAAGTGATGACCATAGAGCATCGTAAATATGCTATCAAGAGTGAAGTAGCACATCAACGCCACCACAACCTCCTACCAAACTAGTTTAATCTTCATTATGTCATAGCCTCTACAGTTCAAACAAACCATTTTAGCCCTTTCCTTGTCACAAAGGAAATTTTGCTTGGAAGATTGTGAAATGTTCTTGTCCCTGTAGAATTTTTTTCCTTCCATGGACAAACTAGTAATGGTAGTAACCCTACCAAACATACTCACCACATGGCCATGCCAAGCGTCAAAAAACTCCTTAGAAACCAAGGATTTGAAACCCTTGAGTCTCTCCATGAATGGAGTAACATTATCGCTTTGTAGAATTTCCCAAACTCTAGCATTAGCTCTAGTTTCAATCCAAGACAAAGGCTTCGTGTGACACTTATCCCTACCCATCATCGAATTACTTGCAGACAGAAAGAACAACTAGAACAAAACAAGGGAAATACCCAAAAAACCACCTAGAAAGCGTGTGAGGAAATAAAGAGTAGTCTAAAAGGATATAATGAATAGGATGCTTAAACAACTCAGCTGAATGAGGAACCAAATTCCAATGAGCGTCAACTATGTGAGAAGTCCCATCAAGCAGCAAACTTCATGATACCCACGCAAACCCAATATCAAGGAGGTGGGAAAAAATAAAAAAATAATGAATCTCATTAATAATAAGGCTCCTTAAATCAATAGGAAGGACATCATCCTCCCCCCATGATCTAGCTAATGACACACCATAATTATCCAGCCAATCAGCTACAAAATTTGCCTCCCTATAGGCATGTGAAATGTAGATTTCTTTAAATTCATCACATAAAGAAATGGCATCTGATATAAAGTTTTTAATAGACCATGATGGAGGAGACCTTTTCTTAAGGCAATTCACTATGTTTAACGAATCACCTTCAATCCAAAGTTTAGAGATCCTAAAATCTCTAGCCATCTTGATGCTATGATAGGCAGCCACTGCTTCAACAAGGTGGTTTGTCTAGATTTCCAAAGGGAGTGCCACCACTGAAAAAAACCTACCATTATGATCTCTCAACACTCCCCCACAACGAGAAGGACTTGGATTACCTTTAGCTGAACCATCAAAGTTGATTTTGAACCATCCTGGAGGAGGGGGAAACCAAGCCACCCCATCCCTCATAAGATTAGCCTTTCTTAGGGGGTTAGCAATGTCAAAGGAAAGTTTCCAATTGCTAGCCACCTCAACAACATAATAAAAACTCTGCACTCTACTCAGAATATCAATCTTATCCACCACCAACATCAAATTCTTCTTAACAAAAGAGATAATTTTGAAGAAAAGGGAGAGAGGAGAGAGAGAAGTATCTCTGAAAATCCTATTATTGCTCTCCTTCCATAACCCCCAAAGAATATGCAAAAAAATGAGAGACCAAAGAAGCTTCAAAGAAGGATTGGAAGAAGGAGCCTTCCATTGGAGCCAAAAATCCCATATAGAGGCAAGAAAAATCCACTCCACATGCCAAAGCTTGAGAAAAAGGGACCAAACTTCTGGAGCATAGTTGCAACCAATATACAAATGTGAACTATCCTCTGCACCCATCATATAAAGGTAACATCTATTTGACATGGAGAACCCCCTCTTGCATAAATTGTTAATAGTAAGAATCTTATCCTGCACCAACAACCAAAGAAACATGTTAATATTGGGGATAAGATGTGGACACTAAACTAAGCCCCAAGGCAGCCTAGGGCCCACTATTTCATTACAAGACTTAAATGTAGAGGCCACTGAGAAGGTTCCACTTAGGAGTCTATTCCAAATCACCTTATCCCTACGATGTGATACAAGGATGTGAATTCTTGAAAACTCATTAAAGAGGTCAACCAGCTTAGGGAACACCTCATGAATCTTCCTCCATTCCCCATTGACAATGTAATTTTCCACGACTCCCAAATTCATGAATACACAAGTCCCTCCAGGGATTCACCCAATGAGATAACTTTCTCCTAATGTTATCACAAGTCCCTCCAGGGATACCTTTCTCCTAATGTTATCTATATGAAGAATGCAATTTTTGGACTATAAAATAAAAAAACTTAATTTTTGGGTTAGGGAAAATAAAAATGTTCGGTTGTTTAGTATTACTTCCAACAATGTTTGTTGTGTAGATATTTTCAATCTGTTCAATTAAAAAAATGGCACCAATGGCCTCCTAGATCAAATTTTGGGCCTCCTACATTGGAAATGAAACAACATATAGAAAACATAAAAGAGTTGTAAGAGAGAGTTACACTTGTCGACCAACATATGATGTGTGTTACAATGTGTCATAAGGAATTTTGAATGGAGATAATGAAGATAAAATAGAAAACCTAAATTGGTGAGTGGATTATGATGAACTAATGATAGGTGGAAGAATATGCTTTATTAATCCTTTGAACTCATCTTTGGATTTGGGTGTTAATTTTCTAACTAGGCATTTGGGCACCACTTTTTTGGGTGGTTTTAGCTCATAATTTTGGAATACGATTTTATAGTTATGTATTATTTCTCCTATTTATTGGGTGCTTGAGATGAATGTTAAGATAGTGAGTTTTTAGGTAATCTTATGCTATTGGAATCACTTCAAATCTCTATTTGGTGATACTCTTGTAAAGGATTTCTTTGCAAGTTCATTGTTGGTGGAAATCGTGTTTGAGTTCTAACTCTCTACAAGAAACAAAAACGCATGCCAAGAATCTGAGGATGTTTCCCTATAGGATGGTTGGATTAATTAAGCTAACCTCTACTCTAGATGACCTCAATTTGCAAGATTTAATACATTCACTCCTCCCACCCCTTGGAACATATCAACATTAACAGGACAAAAGCATCAATAAAAAGAAAGCAAGATTCAAACTATTGCCCCAATCAAACAAAAACTGATTCTTACATTATGGAGCTAGGAATATGCAGTCATCATTTCTTATTCATAGGACAAGAAACAAAATATCAACACCATACATTGCAAAATAAGAGATAACACCATCCACAAGTTTACTCGATAGGGGAAAAATTGTATGGTCTCAAATTTTTGCAGACTCAACACCAAAACATTGATTCCAAACAAGCTGACAACTATCAATATGTCTAAAGAAAATTCTAGGTCTCAATGTTGCTCTCTACTTTGAACCCTCATGTGTAGTTCTGTTCCTTCCATTTTACCTAAGAAACATTGACCAAACACGAATCACCGAACAAACAAAGCACGGTTTCCTCTATTTCCTCCAACCGATCCTATTCTTGTACATAGGGTGCTTCTCTTCTAACAAAGCATCGAACTTTGGTAAACAAAATAAAATTCTCTTGGTTCAAGTCTTTCTTTCCATAACTGTCTTTTTCTTTAGGCAGTCACACAGAAAAACATGTGGTGATCCTTGTAACCATCTTTTTCATTCCTTCCAAAACAAAGAAAGCTCAATGGAAATCAAGGGACTAGTTCACTACCCCTCCAATATTGCCACTTGTCAACAAGAGGTAAGGAAACTGACACAAAACATAAAATAAATAATAGAAAACCAAAATTACAAAATAAAAAAAATGATGCCCCTGCATTAGGCTCCTTAGGGGGATTTTTTTGTGAGCATAGCTCACAAAGGGAGTTGGGTAGTAGAACTATCCTACCGAGCACTATGCACTTGCAGCCTATCCCTTAAGGTTGATAACCAACAATCTGTACTATTACTTCTTCCTTTTCTGCCAACATTTGGCTAAACCTCCATACATTGTACTTCTCCATACTCTCTTCATGTTTGTTCCATTAGTTGATTGCATATAATCCCACAACATTAGACTAATTCCTATTCCACAACCCATCTTATCATCTCCAATATACTTCGTCCACTCTCTAGTTAGCCTCTCATTGCTCCATCTTTCCCATTTTCTTTGTATTTATTGCCAACAATAATCAACCCCACTATATTGTTTGGATTCTACATACCTTTCCATATCATTCATTGTATCATATTCAACTATATTCAAGGGGTTTGAAAGCTGAAATGTTACTTCACCATTGGTGTATGCACTATTCATCACACCTCCTATCAGTACAAGACATTCTTGCTCAACTGCCTCAATTCAAAGAGTTAGGCCACCTTCTACGTGCTCTTTTATTATCTCCACACTTTTTCAATGTAGATTTGTGCCCATGTATTCATCTTGACACTGTTTTTCCAAACTCCCATGTATCTCTGCATCCATCAAATTAATAATGGTTACCCCAATTGCATAGTCACTTGTGTCAACACATGTTGTTGGGTGTCCTACCTGTAATTCAACATTGTTTACACCTGTGCACCCTCAAAGAAAATGAAGGTTTACCTCCTTGGTTATTGTTGCAACTTCCTTTGACTCTATCATTTATAAACTCTTTTCTTCTTACCAGCACCACCTTATGACTGTTGCTATGGTTTTCCTCTATTGGTTCATGTAAAGGAAACAAGGTATGCTTGAGTCCATCCTTCCCAAAAGTGTAGGTATTGCTTCTTTAATCATGTGCAAAATTTTAGTTAAATTGCCAAGGTCTACCAAGTAGCATGTGACACACATCTATAGGCATGATATCACACACAACACTATCCTTATAAATTCCTATTTGAAATTTAACCAAATCTTTCTCATCTACCAACAACTGATGACCCTTTTGTAACCAAGAAACTTTATACAAACGTAGGATGTGTAGTTTTGTTAAGTCCTAACTTTTCCACCATTTCCATAGAAACAATATTATTAGTACTACCACTATCTATAATAAGTTTGTTGCACTTACCTTTAGCTTTGAACTTCATCTTGAATAGAGCTTTCCTTGTACAGGTTCATGATTCTCCTTAGGTAGTTTCAACAACACTCTTTTGAACAACAAAGATTCCCCTGACTTAGGTTTGTCCTTTCTTGGAGAAAATGATCTTGCACTCTTCTGATCTACTTGCAGGTCACCTAATACCTCCTTTTAGGTCTTGTGTAACCTCCTTGGGAAGGTTCTGGACACTCCCAACTCTTGTGACCTGCATATTGGTTGCACTTAAAACATTTACTTGTAAAACCTCTTCTCGTTCCTTGATAACCATCACTTCTCACAAATATTTCTCCTCTGTCTTGATAACCTCCTCTTTTTGACTTAACTTTCCCTCTAGAGTTATTTGAGCCTCACCATATTAATGGTGCTGTTATCCTCTTTCCCCATAACCTTGTCCTCTACCTCATCCTTGCTGATTTTGCCTCCTCATTAGCTTCTCCTCTGCCTTAATGGAAAATTGGTAGGCTTCCTCCAATGTTCTTGGTGACACTAAAGTAAAACCATCCTACAAATTGTATTTCAAATCATTTAGGTATCTATCGACCTTTTCCATATCCTTTTCACTATGGCCTGACCGAATCACCAACTTATACAACTCTTCCATGTATTCTTTTATCGACATATCCTTCTACTTCAAATTTTGCAATCTTCTAAAAAAATTAGTTTGACAGTCTGCTAGAAGGGACTTCATCTTCAATTTGGTGACCATCCTGTCCCATGAGGTTATCTTTTCCTTGTTTCGCTTTCATCTCTCAAATTGTAAATAGTCCCACCACATTGATGCATGGCCTTTAAGCCTTGTACATGCAAACTTCACTTTTATTTCCTTTGCAACTCCTTCATATTCAAAGTATTTGTCCAGATCATTGATCCGGTCAATGAGCTCTTCTCTATTCAATCTTCTTGAATACATTGGAACCTGGACTCTTAATTTGGCTCCTACATTCATCACCACTTTTATCAACCTTTCTTCCACACCTTTTGGTTCTTCTTGATCTTCATCCTCAATTAGTGGTTTTTCTTCTTCCACAACTTCACTCACATCATCAGTCATTACTCCTCTTTGTTGTTCCTATTTCATGGCATCCGACCTTGCCAAAAAGTTCTACAAAATATCCAAAATCCTTTCTTCATGGCCTCTTTGGCCACCACCTCGTGCACTACCTCTTGGCATTCTTCTTGGTGGTATTTTTCTCAACTTCACCCTTCCTAGTCACTTATGGCTCTGATACCAAAAATTGATGGAAACCACGTGTTTGAGTTCTAGCTCAGGAAACATAAACACATGCCAAGAATTTAAGGGCATTTCCCTACAGGATGGTTGGATTAATTATGTTAACCCCTACTCCAGATGACTTCAATCTGCAAGAGTTAAGACATTCACTCTTCCCTCCCCTTGAAATGTATCAACATTAATAGGAAACAAGAATCATTAATAGGAAACAAGCATCAATAAAAGGAAAGCAAGATTCAAACTAATGCCCCAATAAAACAAAAACCAATTCTTAAATCATGGAGCTAGGAATATGCAATCATCATTTCTTATTCATAGGACAAGAAACAAAATATCAACACCATATGTTGCAAAATACGAGATAACACCATCCACCAATTTACTCAATAGGGTCAAAAAATTTTGGTCTCAAAGTTTTGCAAACTCAACACCAAAACACTGATTCCCAAAAAAGTTGGAAGCCATCAATATGTCTGATGCAAATGTTGGGTCTTAATGTTGCTCTCTACTTTGAACCCTTATCCATAGTTTTGTTCTTCCACATTTCCTGAGAAACATTGACCAAAAATAGATCCTATTCATGTACATAGGGTGTTTCTCTTCTAACAAACTATTGGCCTTTGGAAAAAAAATCAAACTCTCTTGGTTTGAGTCTTTCTTTCTATAACCATCTTGCAATCCTTATAATGATCTTTTTCATTCCATCTAAACTAAAGAAAGATCAATGGAAATTGAGGGATTAGTTTTCTACCCCTCCAATGCCGCCACTTGTCAACAAGAGGCAAGGAAACTGACACAAAACATAAAACAAACAATAGAAAACCAAAATTCCAAATCAGAAAAGTGATGCCCTTGCATCAATTGTAACTATGTTTAGATTAATAGATAGTTTATTTGGCTACTTTAGAGTGTGGGGTTTTTCTCCTATAAGGGTTTTCCCCACATACATATATGTTATGGTATATTTTTAAATATTTTTAAATGTGTTTCTACTTTATGTAATTATAAAAAATATAAAATTTGCATAATAATCTCCTCAAAGATTAGTTTAGGAAGCATTTTTGCATACCTTTCTTCCTTTGAAATAATTTGATGAAATATGTGACCAAGATTACTATCAGGAAAGTGAAGAAAAGTTACCATTATGCATAGAGGTGGAAGTGGGGGATCTTATCCTCACTTAAATTTTTGATAAGATTTTGTGGCCCAAAAGCCTCTCTTTAAGGGACATATGATCCACAAAGGATCATGAAATTATAGTAAAAAATGTGTAGACATGAAATTTTATGAACAATAAATTAGATCTAGAATTAAATAGAAGATAAAGTAAAGTGGTTTGAAAATAGAGAAAGAAAATGTAACAAGATGACACTATGATTGTGGTAATGACCTTTTCTTGTGTAACTCAAAATATGAAATGGACAAGAATTATTTCACCTTCTAGTATACACATTTTCTAGTATGTAGGAGAACATTCTATCATCTACAATTTTATAAAATGAGGTCAAAAACATGTATTTGAGGTATGGGAACAAAGTTGTATTGATCAAATAAAGGAAGATTCATTTTTTTGTGGTGTTTGGAAGGGTTGAACAATAGAAATTTTACCATTAAATGATTCTTAATTTCTTGTATAAAATTCCTTTTATTATAAAATATTTCGTTCTAATTTGATCAACAAATTCCCTCTCTAACATTATCATTTGTAAATGCAAGTAGAACACTAAGAATATTTTTATGATTCTTAAATTCTAAGCTTAAGAGTTTACATATCAATCTTCATCCACTAACCCCAATCTATCTACACTCCATTTATTATTTTCCATGGTATCACTTCTAATCTTCTTCCTCTCCCTAATGTGCATCTTTCTAAACCTAAAACTCTTTTTAAAATGCTTTGTGAGATGCAAATCAAAGTTGATGTATTATCCATTAGAAACAAAAAGGATATAACTAGTGAGGTAAAGCATAACACAGTTATTTTTTTCTAGTTAGATTTGTGGACGCTAAGTTTGAAATATGCAATGGTAAAGGGGATCCAATAACACAATTAAAATATTTAAATGCTACATTTGTGGATTGTGTATGATGATAAGTTGTATAAACTTATCAATATATTGTCAAGGAATTTAATGGATTTTTACAATTGAATGGTTATATTCACTTCCTCATGGATCTATACATTGCTTCTCTAATTTGGTTATTTGTGAATCAATTTAATTGTAATATTTGCTTGAAGATAAATATTTACATTTTTTAAAATTATAAATAAGGGCCCAATGAGCATGCACATGACTATTCAACTACCAAGATACTAACTACTAACTAAAAATTATCACACAAAGACCACATAAGCACTAAACACCCAAACAACAAAGAAAATGGCCAGTCCACATGGAGAAGTGAGTAACTATCACCCATAAACTAAAAAATTGCCCATTCAAGAAAATTGGGTGGTCACCAACAAATAACAAACCAAATCACCTAAATGAAATTGTAATAGTCACCAAGTTTTAAAGAAGTTGAACAACCAATATCAGGAGAATGAATAATTGTCCAAGTGAAATGGTTTGATGCATTAGCATTGCTAAGTCAGGAAAAACATAAAAATTTAGTCCTTATAGGAAGTTAAATAACCACCTACATCACCTCCATGACCTTCAACATGTAGTCAATATCAAGACATACTACTAAAAGCAATGAAATAATAACAATCACAATCTTAGTAGATGAATGTTGTCCCAATGACCTATATAGGGTCAAACAAACACTTGTCAAGAGATCTTATACATTTAGGTGCAAGATTTAACATCGATAGCAACCTATAAGCAACATACAATAAACTTGTATCATAGTTATAATAGGTGGGTCTTTGGCCTAATAGAAGACTTAGTAGGTAACTTATAGACAAACTATGTCCAATCTTTAGCAACCTACAACCTTTCAAGTATGTATGTTTGAAAAAAATGTCTATTAAATAAACTACACACAAAATTTTGAAATATGTTTTTTATAATATAAATCATTTGAACCAAGATACTCCTACACCATGAAGACATATCTTCTTAAATCAACAAACTAAATACATTTTTTTTACATTTAATGATTAAAATATTCAAAATATACTTACCCATATTAATCAATGCCTAATTATTAATGTTTTGCATGTTCCAATGCGGTTCCTAATTGAATTTAAAAGTGAGGATATGATCTTGCAATTCTAAGTTAATGTGCACATATATACATCTTCTTGTATAAAGAAACAATCTTAAAGCATCAACCTTATAATACTCCATCTCAAGCTTTTTAGCTTGAGTATACCAGGACAAATCCACTCCACCTCAAGCCATAAAAGAATATGGGTATAATTTATTAATATTATTGATTATTTTATGGACCTAAACAAGAGTGATTCATGATCAAATATTTTTTCTATCATATTTACATTATAAATTGTGAATCCCAAGGTTTCAAAGTTCCAAGCTGTTAGTGTTACCACCCCCAAGAATTCAATCCCTCCCATTACATGTGATGTTGACTTAATTAGCTGATTTCATTGAAAACTTGAAAAATCATTGTTAATACTACAAGCAACAACAATTCAACAAACTTCATTTGATTTTCAGGTATATCAGTGTTAAAGAGACATGAAAGATTAATTCATAGATTGTAAAAATATGGTAGAGGAGTAGCAGATGAAGCTGAGGCGACCGGAGGTTCCGAGCATCCATGACCTCTCAACAAAGGAATTAGTGTAAAAAACCAGTGTGGTGAGGAGAATAATAGAGCCATGTGACGTTCCTGTCTCAGGTATGGCCTTCTCAGGCTTTGGAAAGGGAATGCACTCTTATCACAGAAAATCCACCTCCTCTGTTTTAGAAGAAACCCCCAACATTAGAGCCGATAGATATGTTTCCACTGATGTCAAGACGATGGAGGCGTTGTTGCTTCTGATTGTGTCTTTGGTTTTTTGTTGGAGAGTATTGGCGGAAAATGAGAAATCTATGCAAATTTTCTTCAAGAATCTACAATTGCTTAACCCTGAACTATTGGAAATTTGATAAAATTAGCTTCTCAATCATTCAGATTTGCTACTACAGGGTTTTCTCTCTGCTTAAATATTCTTTTAAAATTTCACTGAAACTAATTTGCTTGTATCCCTCACTGAACCACACAAATTTCTATGTTTTCTATTTTATTTTAGAATCCATTACTATAATTAACTATACTGTGCTTTTATGGGAAATCTCCCTTTTCTATCAATGCAATAAGATTTCCACAATCCATATGAAATTAGTTTTTTTGTTTCTGGATTCGATTGTGTTCTAATTTTTTTTTTCATCAACGTTTCGGATCACACTCCATGATCCATCATCCTTTTTCAGCTCTCCATCCTGATGATGGATCACGGAGTGTGATCCGAAACGTTGATGAAAAAAATTTAGAACACAATCGAATTCAGAAACAAAAAAACTAACTCCCTTTTCTATGTTAATATTATATTTTTATGTCACTTACTATGAATAGATTGAAGCAATAGTTGAAGGAGATAGGTTTTGGTTCATTTCATTTTAAAAACATTCTGCAGTGGTAGGGTTTCGTAATTTTTTCTACAAACTATGCCTATTTTTTCTTGTTGGCATCGTTGACAACATGACACAATTTGTGCATAATCTTGAGGTAAATCACTTGCCATAGTTTCAGTGAATTTTATTTTTTTGGAATAGATACGCAACGTAAAACAATTATGTTAGTTATTTGTTAAATGAAGGTAGTTGAAACTCCTCACCCCACGCCTGAAAACAAACTTTCATTCACAACCAATATTTTCTTGTGAAAGGCTGTAGAAATCTTGTTTTGAAGTTAAAAAAAAAGATTACATGATTCTCAGGAGAATTGCTACAGAGTCAAAAATTAATCCTTCATAGGTTGTACATGAGGAAGAAACATGCTAAACTTTGTCTTAATGGTAATCAGGAGAACATTTGTATTAATCCCAAAATATGTCTTTGTGTAGTGTGTGCCCTTGGAAAATCTTCTAGAGAGTCTGTATTAAAACTATACTCTTACGAGAAGAAAGGACCCATTGGGACATATTAAAACAAGTTATAACTTTCCCCAATGATGGTCTTCAAAACATTAGTACTCACATGTTAATAATTTATTCCACAAAATCCAAAACATTTCTTGTTGGTTTTTTTAGTGATAAATTGAAAGGGATGTTACAAACAAGAACAATAGACCATATATTCAAGATAAGCTCTCTCAATATTTACTTGAGTGTTTATTTTTTCAATAATATAAATAAGCAGGGTTCTTTGAACTTTTGAAAAAAAATGACTGCTAAGAACTATTGGCACCCATGCAAGGCAAAGAATTAAAAGATTAGAAATATATATATTTGGATTCTTCTACATGTTTCTATAAGCATTAAAGTAAAGAAAGTGCCCATTTGATTCAAATGTGTAGTCATTCACTAATTCCCAAAACCTCCTCTGTTTGATCATATTTACAATCTATAAAACCACACATTTATTTGATTCATTTTATAAAACAATCCTTACGCCTTAAATATACCTGCACAATTTGCATAAATATTTAGTTGCAACATCGATATTTGACAAAAAATAATCTTTGTCGTGCTTTGATGGATATCCATATTTGTAGCTCAACATGTCTTTAATATTAATGTTTTACAAAAATCTTTACCATGTGTAGTCTATGTATGTGGCCCACCACATTTTCCTTAGAGACATTTATGTCAAAAAGCTTATAGACTTTGTATAAGCTTCAAAATTTCTAAAGATTCTTCAACAAACCAATTTATTTTATATTTTGTTTATCAAGGAAATTGTATACATGTTTGTGTGCCATGAAGTGTCTATCATGAGATTGCAATATATAATGTCTAACAAAATCCTACAACCTGGATTTATGCTTTTATGCATGTTTATATTTCATAAGCCATGAGAGTGATGGCGGAGGTACTGGAACTAGGCTTTACAGAAAACAATGGGAAATATTTGAAAGTTTCGAAGTCTTTTCAAGATATCCATTTTTTTTAGATCCTACTTATCAAGATGTGAGGATGCTAATAGAGGTTGTAAAACTTGGTTTAACATTTCTATTGCATTTGAACAAAGTTCTAGGAATGTTTAGAGATTCTTTCATTTATAATGTCTATTGCAACAACCAAGGTGTTAAGATTCAGGAACTTAGCTTTTTATTTATCAATTTCATTTACTTGCAAGAAAGAATACATTATTGATTTACAAAAATTGTGAAGTTGTTAAAATTGATTTTTGTTATATTTTTGCAACTTGCAAACACGCAATCAAACTTCCAAATTTATATTGATGATCTTACATCTAACCTTTTAATCTTCATTTCAAATGTAAAGTGGTAAAATGACTATGTATTTTCACTGATTGAGTATAATAAGAGTATAAACAAAGCATGTTTGTTGAAGAATCTTTAGAATTGTTGAAACATATACAAATTCTATAAGCTTTGGAATTAATATCTCTAAATAAAACATGGTGGGCTACATACACATACTACTTAGGATATACCTAAGTTGAGTCATAAATTCTAACAATCTTGTAATCCACTTGGGAATTGCTCAAAAGTATGAGAAGGGGAGGAGCATAGTGGGAGGAGAAGAATAAGATTACAATTAAAGAGCACCAAAAAATTCATCAAAGGATAAAGAGGAAAGGTTGGGGGTAATAGGAAAGTGATTCTCAATAACGAAGTCTCATGATTATATTATTGGTGTTGGGGAATGGTTGGTATAAATCGATAGCTTTTTATTAGGATATGCAACAATCTTATTACCTCTATTGGTATGTGTAGACACGTAAATTATCTTGATTGATATCACACACTTGATTCTGATTCACTAATTTCGATTCTTCCTTAATCACGTCCACACTAACCAATTAATTGAATAATCTTTATTTAATTAATTTAAATTCTTCTTAAAATAAGATAATAAACCTTATCAGATTATTTCATCATTTTCCTCCTTTAATTAAATAAATCAACTTTATTTAATTCAATCATAATGTCTTCATTTAATTAAATAAATCAATTTTATTTAATTGAATCCTAATGTTCTTCATTTAATTGAGTAAATAAAACTTAATTAAATTACTAATCTTCCACTATCTTCTCATTTGATTTAAATAAATTGAAATATCTAAATCAAATGTCATATCAACTAATTCCATCTAAGTTAATTAAATCCTAATTAACTTCTAACACTAATCCTCCATTCCTCTAGCTTTTGCAAGTTGCATATGTAAATAAATTTGTTTGATTTATAAATTCCTCCTATTTCCATTCAAATATGGCATATTCTTGGAATATTCCATTTATTTTAACTCTCACTCCCATAGGACTTTTATCCTCCAACTTGGCATTAAAGGCTCTTAAATGTCCTCTCCTTGAGCCAACTTGGCATTAATTCCTTTTACATCCCCTCTTGCACAAGTCACTTCTTCAAATTCAAATTTCACCTACATGCATTTAACATGCACATTGTTCAAAATGTGTTGCACTCTCCTTCATTAGCATGCTGACAAGTGGCACAACGCCATTGGTTCAAGTCTAATCCCACATTCTTCCTATTCCTTATTCTTCAATCCTTCTCCATTATAAATAGAGGCCTCCTCTATTTGATTTAGCATCCATAATCCTTGTAAGATCACTATGCTCATTTGAATCCACAATCATTGACAACTTCATGCAAAGTTATTATCTACATATTTCATCCATTTTCATCCAAGTTATCATAGCATTTCTCATCCATAGCTAGGCTATTGATAATTTTCATCAAGAATCTCACATCATCATCAAGCTTGTCTAGGAATTGGGAGATGGCTTCTTTCCACATCAAAGAAGCACTAATTCCCCCATGGAATGCTGGTTTGAGTATTTGAATAAGATTCATTAGCTTTCATTTAATCAATTTACTTTATTTCTTATTCATTGTATTTGAATGAATTTCATGGGAAATGCTAGTTTAGATTTGTTTATTAACTAATATTGGATTGTTTGTTCACATTTGAGTAGCTCTAGACTAAGCATTCACATTTTGGTGCTAGGAGGGAAAAAATCTCAAAATTAACACATTTTTTTCTCTATTTCCATCATTTTTTCCATTTGTTGTCTTTCCAAGTAAAACAATAATGTTGGAAGAAATAGTGATGCAAACGCGGTCTTTTCTTTTCCACAAAGCGATGCTGAAATCCTCAAATAGCGGTACAATCATTTCAATGTCGCTATATATCGATGATACCTCTGTGTTTCAAATGACGTCTTTGCTTTCTTGCTTTTACATTCAATCTTAAAATGATCGTATCTTGGTCATGTATTTTGGTCTTTTTGGAGCTTTTTTTTTTAAATTGGGAAGAATTTGATAAGATATCTAATGGTGTAGGTGTTTCTCAAATTTGATAGAGTTAAATTTTTTAAATTTTCACCTAAAGTCAAATCACATTGTAACTTGGTCTAAATTTTTGGGTTTTTATGCTTAGTCATTCATCTAACCCTCTTATCTTCTTGTTTCTTGATCTCATCTAACATTTTGAGTATGGATTCCACATTTTAAGAGGAGCATGGAGCGTTAAGTGAAAGAAAATGAATTTGATATCCATTGTCTAGGAAAAGAAGAAAACAAGAAGTGCTTCCTATGACACTTTCTTTTTCATAATTGTAAAAAAGTGTTCTTTAACACTTTGGGAGCATTTATAATCCCATCTTTGGATATTGTTATCTTCAGCTTTAGAACTTAACTACATTTTTTTTGGGTTGTAAAAAGAACATACAAAAGCTTTCTTTTTCACAAAGGGTTAAAAAGAACAATTAGAAATTGACTAGATTTGATTTTGGGTCTTAAAAATTGAACAAGCAACTTCAAACACTTGATTTTGGTGCTATAAAAGAACTCACTATTGTCTTTGGGGATTTAAAATGGACATGTGTTTATCTTGTTTTGTAATCTTTTCTACAAACTAACGCCATCCAAATGTGTATGCACTTTCTCATGCTTCACGACGATCTTGAGAATCAAAAGCATTTTGGTGATATCGGGTTGTCTAAAAGATTGTCTCCACATTTTGAATTTGGGCTCTTAAAATTGAAAAAATCTTGCTAGTGTGAGAAAGGACATTGTGTGGGTATGTGTAGGATCATCATGGAAAAAATAGGCCCTTAAGTGGCAAAAATTTCAGAAAAATTAGAGTTAGGAAACTTGACGTAAAAATTTGAATAAGTTATATATATTATCTCAAAAATATGTAAGAATAGAATATTTAGCAAATTGAATGTAGTTTCTAAACTACTAGGTTTATTTAAAAAAAGAAAAAATCTATTCAATGGTGAAAATTTGAAATTTCAATGCAGTAGTCATAAATTTTAAGGAAAAAATAAAAAGTAGGTGTCTGTCTGACCACCCTAACCACAATAAAATGATAATAATTTTTATAATATTTTATATATAGTAGAGGATTCATGTTCAGATGTGATGCACATTTTTTTGTAATTTTTTTCCAACTAAATAATTAATTATGAATTTTTTATTACAACTTTTAAAAAATATAAAAACTTGTATGTTTAACCATATTAACTTGGTCAAAACTCCATGAAATTCAATTTTTATTTTTTTAATCCTAGAAAATGAAGCATAGAGTGTGACACATGTTTCAGATTCAAAAAATGTGATATCGTTTGAAAGATATAGATTTTTTCAATCAACCTGTCAGGACTTTAGTCATAATTCAAATAGGAAATGAATAATAATTATTTATTAAATTCAAATTATATCATAATTAATATTGGTGGAAAGCTGAGAATCTCCTTTAAAAACCCTTTTCATTTCATCAATTTTGGGTAAAAAATTGTCGTCGGCCACATACCTTACACATACATATCATATCGCCACTTTTTGGCCCATCATGATCTTGCACATACCTGTTTGTGTTCTCTCTTTGTTCATGCAAACAAAGATTGATCGAACTACGGATGCACCTACTCTCTTTTGTTTACCTTTAGAGTGCCTTCCTTGGTGGGAAAAAGTACTCACCCCAAGGGAATGACCCAAGTGGTAATGAACGTAAGCCAAGCTCTTCCAAACTACTATATAAATTTGTGGTAGCGATGGAAATCATAAACAATGGGAAGCGGTGCATGATAACTCTCCCCCAGTGTCTTTATGATGCGTAAAGTCCTTGTTCTAAGAGTTGGGAGATCTCTCACAAGGAGTTTATCATTGTACCCCCTAAACTGGATGCCCTTACTACGAACCTTTTTTTAGAATCTAAAATCCCAATATTTTTTGGCATTAGGAGGTCAAACCTCTAGAGCCATCCCACATATTTGTGATTCTTTGTAGAGATTAAAAGTTTTTCATGGGAGATTCATGGGAACTAAAGCTTGGATGACCCATAGAAGTGAGTGTCATGGAGGGGAGCCAGTGTGGTGAAGCTTCTAGTCATCCACTCTGAATAAGTGCAGCTAGATTTATCCAAGTGGGAATTTAAAAAATATTTTCTTTTCCATCCTAGGATTATGCAATCTTTGAGTCAGTTAAACATATTGCTTGGATCCAAAATCTTGAAAACAAACATTCAACAAGGACATCAAATTTCAAACCGTTTAGTAGAGGAAAATACCTTTGAAAGGTCCAAGTATTACTGCTTGTCCCTAGGCATTCTATCCTTAGAGGCTTCTAAAGATTTGTCCTATATCTCAATTTTCTCTCTCTAAAGTCAACTTAGGGAAACTATTGCCTTGATTCTCTTGATTTTCACATAATGGACCTTGTGGAATGAAAGGAAATTGAGACATAGACATTTAGTTTGAAAACTAAGCAAGAAAGTGTGGATGTGGTAAAAGCAATTCATTAATCAAGATGAAATCAATTGAACCCCAAACGAGTGCTTGTTAGCTTTTGTCTTATGATCTTCCAAGCAAAACATTGGTCTTTTGGTTTGAACTAACTCATAGGGTAAAGCATGTTCTTCACTATCTTGGTCCTATAAAAAAGGTCCTTCTTAGATTCATTTAGGATCAAACCAATCATTTCATCCATCTCAAACACCAATCGAATCCCATCTCACAAAAAAATTTGAACCATTGGAAAAATCATTCACACTAGACTTTTTGTAAAATCCTTCAAATCAACATCAAAAATCACCTTGTTTAGCTAAGTGTGTGTGGATGAATCCTTCCTCATATTCCTAGTTAAATTATCATCCTTGTGGACAAGTTTATTCCAAGATAACATCCAATATCTTGGATTTTATAAGTTCATCCAAATTAAATCCAAATCAAATCCAAGTCAAATCCAAATCAAACCCAAAATCAAAAATCCAAAAATCCCAAAGTCTAGTATTCCTCCAAGGGTTTTAAAAGTTCAACACCCATATCATTCACCCCTTTCATCCTTCATCTCATCATTGGTCCTAAATTCCTTAGAGGTCAACAAGGTCAAAACACAAGAAGAATATGGAGTATAAACTTGATTCTTACATCATGAGTGGTCTAAATCAAACAAACTATCAAAGCCTTACAAAACCAATGGATTATCAAAACTCACACTAATACAATCCATACATGGGATCATTATCTCCTACAAACTTCAATGATACAACAAATGTGAGTACACCCAATCTAAATTTTGGAACACATTTTCCTATGGTATATTTAAATCAAAGTCAAAACCTACAAATCTATCAACCAAACAATCAATGCATGAGTCTTCAACAAAACAACATTATCCCACCAAATCCATACATGCCAAATGTGCATATACCAAGTACAAGTTTACAAAACATGAAAATATCAAATTCACACTTGGTAAACTTTGGGATCATAGATATGTTTGCGAATCATACAAATGTTGTTCAAAGTCCAAACAAAATGTTAACGGCTCCATGTATTGATCCAATTCAAGGTAACACCATACAAAATCAAAGCTACCTAAATCAAGGCAATATGTTTCCAAACCACAACAATGTTCAATTTCAACGTATAATGCCAAATCTAAACATCATCCCAAATCAAAACATTGTCCAAAATTGATTTTTCTATGATCCCATAGAAACACCACAAGTATACATTCCAAGTTTTCTTGAAAAAAACCAAATCAACTCTATCAATGGTGTCAAGATCAAATTTTGTGGGATTAAATTGCTACACTTACCAAAATAGTTGATTCATTGCGCCAAGAGACATCTCCACCCCAAAATCGATACACTCTTCCATTGGTTAAACCATGTCATCAAAGCATTGAGTTGTGTCCACAACCACATCAAGAACAATATCTCCAATGTCAAGAGGTTGGATATCAAGATCAACAACATCAACAACAAACCCAACCTCCACATTTTGAAGATCAATCACCACATCTCAAAGATCAATCACCACATCTCCAAAATTAGTCACCACAAGGCCAATTTAAAGTACAAATCTCACAAGGTAACAAATGAAAACACACACCACTTGGGAAACCAATCAAATCGGTCATGCAACAGTTGGTACACAAAAATCTCATCAAAATCCCCTTTTATGAAAATTATCAAGAGCCTTAAGTTAAACCACCAAGGTATAATGAGAAACACCTTTGTTATTTTCACAAAATAAAGGGACACACAACATCAAATTGTATTCAAATAAAAAATCTCATCTAATCCCTTATTGATAAAAAAAAACCTATTGGCCCGGACAATGATTAGGATTCAACCACGAGTGAAAGCATTGACAATCTCCCCACCACAATTGTTGAAAAAAATGATCAAGATCTATCCATCAATGAGCACCTTGAATATGTTTATACCCCATCCAATGATCAAATCAACATGCATCAAGAGTCACTTTTTAGTCATGATCAAAATCCGTCAACAATATTTGACAATGATCTATTTCAAGGACTGTTAGAATTATTTGATCCTATTGACATAATCTATGATCCATCAACCAATAATCATGTTGAAAATGTCTCTACATCACCTAATGAGTTAGAGGACATATCTCAAGAAATTATTCCAAAGCATGATCAACATCTTTCACCAAAGTCTAGCAATGGTCCTTTCCAAGACATATTCACATCCTTTGAGCTCAAGGTTACATATACTAAAGGAATCCTCAACTCAACATTTGATCCAAGTCCACTTGAAGATCAAGAGGATATTAAGCCATTTCCCATGCCTAATGAAGACATCCAAGAACCCTTTGTAAGCAATTCATCCTTTGAAACTGGCCCATGTCAAGAACTTGATCCAAAGCATGTCAAAAGCAATTTCAAAATCATTCAATATCAAGAATTTGTATCTCCAAGATACTACAATTATCTAATGGAAACTCTCCTATCTATACAAGATGTCGCAAATAATATCCATATACCACATGCTCCTCCTACCCATGAGATGCTTTCTTTAGATGGACATGTAGATGATCTTCATTCAAAACAAGAGTCTGATACTCTTGATATCATTACCAAGGAACAAGAGTCTCCTACTCTTAACATTTTTACAAATGATCAAGATATAGAAAAATCTAGAGACCTACGAAATGGGTCCTGAAGAAGGCTTATGTACAGAAGTTATGAATCAAAAACATCATGTGAAGGCATATCAAAAATGGATCATGAGGAAGAATTTTACATAGAAAGTGAATCATCAACACCTCTTGGAGAAGCATTAAAATCTAATATTTCACAAGATCAAGCCAAAGATATGAATCAGAAAGTTATCCCACTTATGGAGGATCCTATCACTTATAAACTTGGATCACTTACCTTTTTTAGGGAAAGCTATCTTATCAATGAAGAAGCTATCACCTTTGAAGATCCACAACAAAGCAAAGGAGTAGCACCTTGTTTCCAAGATAAATCATATCCTATTACAAATAAAAATTTTCAATGAATGAATTATCAAGGCAGAGGATTAGGCCTACATGAATAGGTTATCCTAGAACCAGTGCAAATTATTGGCAATCCTAAGCATCAAGGTCTTAGTTATTTGACAATTAAGGGATCTAAAAATATTAGTGATACCTCTATAATATTGGGGCAATTTTATCTAGTGAAAACATCAACATAGGGAGCACAAAGAGTCCTTATGGTGAAACCAATGCCAATACTACAACTAGCCATGTCATCAATCTTCATCCACCCATCACCCCATCCATGAATAGGGGCCAACATCAAAAGAAAGATTTGAATCAAAGCACAAAGGACATTATCAAAGCAAAAGAAGTTGGGAAGCATAATGAACAAATCAAATACACATGGATAGCAAAATATACAAAGAAAGATTATCCCTATCAAACTCCATTAGTCAAAGAAACTATGGGGAAAAATAAAAAGGGGAAAAGTATCCATCAAAGATGTCCACAAAGGAAAAAATAGGCGTCTCAAGCAATGCACAAAGTATATCAAGCAGTTGGTCCTAATTCCATGCACACTTTTGTATCCACCCATTATTCTTCATCTTCCCAAGTTTGGAGAGTCAAAGGTTCCAAACTATCAACCAATCCAACTTTTATTCTGAAACACACTTCATCCACTCCTCCACGCATGATATCCAATTCTCACATTGACCATGTACTGGCAGCAACTCTTCATCATAAGGATTTAGAAGGAACTATATTGCAATATGCGCACAAAGATAGAGTTAACTCTGGTATCAAAAAAGTAGATTAGGAATCTCAAAAATTGCATTCAAGTGCACATATCTTGCAAAAAAACTTCTTCAAGTAGGATATCGATGACACATTATGAAAGAAGAATCTATATCGGCACCACTAGGCTATTCAATATGAGCTTAAAATCTTAAAAAAAAAATTAAAAAAAAAGAACAAAAAAATCATGAAAATAGTAAAAATAAAAATTGTTCTCTAGTGAAAACCATTATGGTGGTGCTTTGGATAGGTACCATGATGAAAACTTGGAAAATAGGCGTAATGTGTAGAATCAAGCATCTGTGTGCACTAATTTAGGTGGAAGCATCTCATCTCATCCATAATAAATCCAACATTCCATCCATCTTATCCATAATAAATCTATTCATCCATGAACCATTTATCCAATCCATTTTCAACCATCTACATCCATCTTCCAAATTATCTTAATCTTGAAAAATTTTGGTTCACACTTTACACTTGCTTACTGTAGACATCTTGACATGAGTCATTTTCATTGATCCTATCCTACCCAACTTTATCTGAGCCATGAAGCATTTTCCAAATGAGCATTATTTATTCAAACACCTTATCTTATCACAAGATGACCCATATCTATCCATCCATACATCTATGCAAGCATCTATCCATGGCATTCCATACATTGCTAGACATTGAGGGCAGATATTTACATCTTGCTTTGGGAATAAACCTTGATCTATATCTTCCAACTTATGTGGTGATCTGAACATTAGCAAATATAAAATCAAATTGGTCAAAACATTTGTGATACAACAATCCAAGTCACTAGCCCATGGCATATTTTGATGAGAAGATGTTCCTTATCAAGCTTTATCTTTCATTGAATATCAATCCAAACAATCAATATCATTTGCATCTAATTGGTACTTCAGCATCACATCAAATCATTCAAACAAGTTTTTGTTCCAAATCAATTATCATCAATCATGATCAATCAAATTCAATCAATCCATCATCATCTCATTCCTTGTGTTGCTTAACACTATACTTGCATTGTTGTGTATCCTCAACAATGATATCATCATCAATCCATCAATCAAATCTAATTGATCCCTCATCATCTTGGGATATCCATCCTAATCCTTGTGTTGCTTAACACTATCCCTGCATTGTTGTGTATCCTCAATAATGTTATCATTAATCTATCGATCTGATCATTCAACCTTAGCTTGGTTTTCAAAAAAATCCCAAAATAGAGCATTGATATCATCACACATATCCATATCCAAATTGTCAAAATCATGCGAAAATCCAAAAAAATCCAAAACATAACAAAATCCCAAAATAGGTTAAAAAGTTAAAAAAATGTCAAAAACATGCTATCTGAACTACGTCATCTTTGAGCTTAAATGTAGGCAAGGCTAATCTTTGATCATCCCCTGAGACACAAAAACATTCAAAAACACAAAACCCAAAAAATATTCACAAAATCTCATAAAACACAAAAACATTGAAAAATAAAATAAATTCATATGTAAAATCTTGAAAATACCAAAAAATAGTTTCAAAACATAAAAAACATCCAAATATTTGAAAAAAATCCATCCATCCGATCTTGCTTTCACTCGCAATAAAAAAATCCACTCACAATAAATGATCATCACTTCCAACCTTTGGTGAAACAATTAGAAACAAGTCTAGCAGGTTAAAAGTGAAAACTCAAATGTCAAGGGTCTCAAGTCTAGGTCAGTAGGTAAACAAGTTGGTCAACTCTTGATATTAATAGCCTAATCATCTAGTTAATCCCAAATCATTCAATAACATCATGTCCTAAGATGCATCCTTCCTACAATGGACATCATCAGGCATCACCATAGTTTAGTCTTGGCTAGAGGTATGAAGAACATTGACTTGTTTGTGTACTTGATCTTTTCTTTGATTTATCTTATTGTGCTCATTCCAATGACCTCTCGATGATGTCTATCAAAAAGATTTAGAGAGAAAGGAATGAGGCATTAACTATTATCTTTCGTTTGTTGTGTTTGTTGGACGTTCTTGTAATATAACTTGGAAAATACTTGCTTCGTTAGGTATGTATGGAAGGCGTTTTGGGCAGCTTGTTGACTATTACATTGTTAGGTTTTTCCTTTTTGTGTTTTGGTCTGAAATATTTGAAATATCTAAAGTACATCCTAGTAAGGTTTTTGTATGTCAAGTGTGAACATGGATACTCCTATATGCTTGTCGAGCCAAATTCCATCACACTAGAAACCACACCATCCTAGTTGTCCATACCTTGATGCATCGTATCTATGTGTGTTATCAAACATAAGGTAAGTAAGCCCTTTTAAAATCCCAATTCCTAATAAGCAATACATCATCAATCCATCATCATATTTAATAAAGTCTCGATGACTCATGGACTTGTTGGACTTCTGCATCTTCTTAGAATCAAGGGTTCATCCATCTTATTCTTCCTCTTATATCCATTTTATTCTTCTCATTCTTCTATCTTTACTAACATTTGCATCCAAGTATCAAATTTGTGTGTTATATCAAAATATGCATGAGGCTACCCATGGTCAATGATTGTCTATACATCATCAAAATTGTCTACATCAAACATTTGAGCTTTCTAGTCCTCTCTGATCCAAATTGATCTTGAATCTTTATCACGAGCTTGACCCTCAAATCAAAATTTTTGATCGATCTCTCGAGGGGTACCTAGTGTACCAGTGTACTTTTCGTTGGGGCAACAATAGGGCATCCGAAAAAATTAGAATTTTTTTGAATTTTGATCTCGACAAGATTATTCTTTGAACCAATGCAACAGGTACATTGTTTCAAAGAGGGAAAAAATGTAGACATGTAAATTATTCTAATTGATATCATGCACTCGATTCTGATTCACTAATTTCGATTCTTCCTTCATCACATCCACACTAACCAATTAATTGAATAATCTTTATTTAATTAATTTAATTTCCTCTTAAAATCAGCTAATGAACCTTATCAAATTATTTCATTATTTTCCTCCTTTAATTAAATAAATCAACTTTATTTAATTCAATCCTAATGTCTCCATTTAATTAAATAAATCAATTTTATTTAATTGAATCCTAATGTTCTTCATTTAATTGAATAAATCAAATTTATTTAATTAAATTACTAATCTTCCACTATCTTCTCATTTGATTTAAATAAATCTAAATATCTAAATCAATGTCATATTAGTTATTAATTCCATCTAAGTTAATTAAATATTAATTATCTTCTAACACCAATTCTCCATTCCTCTAGCTTTTGCAAGCTGCACATGTAAATCAATTTATTTGATTTATTAATTCCTCCTATTTCCATTAGAATATGACATATTCTTGGAATATTCCATTTATTTTAATTCTCACTCCCAAAGGACTTTTTTCCTCCAACTTGGCATTAAAGGCTCTTACATGTCCTCTCCTTGAGCCAACTTGGCATTAATTCCTCTTACATCACCTCTTGCACAAGTCACTTCTTCAAATTCAAATTTCACCTACATGCATTTAACATACACATTGTTCAAAATGTGCTCCACTCTCCTTCATTAGCATGTTGACAAGTGGCACAATGCCATTGGTTCAAGTTTAATCCCACATTCTTCCTATTTTTTATTCTTCAATCCTTCTCCATTATAAATAGAGGCCTTCTTTATTTGATTTAGCATCTGCAATCCATGTAAGATCGCTATGCTCATTTGAATCCACAATCATCGACAACTTCATGCAAAGTTATTATTTACAAATTTCATCCATTTTCATCCAAGTTATCATAGCATATCTTATCCATAACTACCTGTTATTGACAATTTTCATCAAGAATCTCACATCATCATCAAGCTTTTCTAGGAATTGGGAAAGGGCTTCTTTCCACATCAAAGAATCACCAATTCCCCCATGGAATGCTGGTTTGAGTATTTGAACAAGATTCATTAGCTTTCATTTAATCAATTTACCTTATTTCTTGTTCATTGTGTTTGAATGAATTTCATGGGGAATGCTAGTTTAGATTTGTTTATTAACTAATATTGGATTGTTTGTTCATGTTTGAGTAGGTCTAGACTATGCATTCATAGTATGGCCCTCAACATGCCTAATTTTATTATCAATCAAGGCTTGGATATTATGGTAAAGTCCCATGCAATTTCAATGTCATCACCATTCACTTGATGATATCCACAAAAAGCATTGGTGTCATGGCCATGAGGAAGCAACACATATAGATTCAAAAGTAGAATCGAGTAGCCCCAAAATCCTGATATTTTTAGATGCTTACAAAAGTGTGCAAACAAAGCTTGGGCATGCCAATTTTTTTTTGGATTTTGATTATGGGGTTTAAATTTTTTATAATTTTCTTATGTGACACAAAGTGTTGTTCCACTTAATTTGGTGAATACTATTGCAGAGTCCTTTGTGTTTTGAATTCAATCTACCCTTGCCCAATAATGCATAAGATAGTAAACCAATAAAAAAAAGGATTTGAAAATTTGCATTATTTTGAAGATTTGTTGATTTTATGCTATCCTTAGGTCATGTAATGTGAATCAACACATATCTTTTCCTATCAATTGAATGATTGTTGCAGAAAATATTTGTTATGATTGTATTTGGCATCGAGGAGGTTTGAATGGTATTGTAGTCCATGGGATGCAATCTTCCAAAGCTTTTTAATATGTGATTGCCAATAGGAGGGGATTATTTCAAAGTTCACATATCTCACCTTTCTATGAAGCTAGCTTTTATGTGCTTCACTCACTTCAAATGTTCACAACATTTGGTTATGTTGGTTATCTTTGTTGACATTAAGACTCACAACAAATTTGAGTATCTAATCTACTACTGGAAAAGCATGGTCAACATTAGAGCCAGGCTAGAGATGGAACACACAAATGCAATAACATCTGTAAAATAAGATATGTAGACTAACGTACCTACCTCATCAATGCAAACAAAAATTTTCAACCCCTCATAAAAAACTATTCAAAATCATATAAAATAATTTATAAAATACAATCGACATAACTATTACACCTTTCAGTGTAAATGCTAATAGTATGCTATATTTTGATCACAACAACTCCATTCAACCTTCAATAAAATATGCATTACACATTATGTTATTTCTTACACTGACATGAAATATGGTTAGAAGTGCGGGAAGTACCAAAACAATTCATATGAAGCCAAAGTGAACTTTTTTTTTACTTCGCAAAAATAAATTTAGGCGAACGCGGGATTTCTTTTATTCTTTCCGTTTCCCTTTTGGCAAAAGTGCAATCACGTGGTTCACTGATTAGCAGAAAGCGTTTAAAAAAGTGGGGGAGTGCCTTACTACTTATGTGGTTGAGTATAAATGTTCAGTGGGGACAAAGTACTCAAAAAAAAAAAAACAGAGGTGTTGGACATTGGAACATATTTAGATAATATTTTCTCCAATGTACGACTCCTTCACATGCGAAATCATCGCATAATCCGTTGATACGTTGCAATCAATGATTTTGTTACTGCTAATTTGGCAAACCCTTTGCCCTGTAATCCCGCAGTTATTGATATAAATCATGAACGAATTTATATAATCTTGGCCAATTGGGCCTGCAATTTCTGCTACAGCAATGGGGCTTGCAGAAGAACAGTCGGAATTCGAGGTTACGCAAGGCGGATCTACCGTCACTTCTTCCATGATTTCGTAACATCTTTCAAGCTTTTGCTGAAATTTTTACAGTTGAGATTTTCTGTCAATGAAAGTTTTCAAGAAACAATAAAATTTATACTTATACGCAAAAATTTACGTTTAAATCCCAAAAATAAAAAAATAAAAAAATTTACGTTTAAATGTCAAAATTAAGCGAATGATAGACTGTAATATTCACCTTGTCCACGGGGATGATATTGCAGAGATTTGACTTTAGAAGATGTGCTTGTGTCGGAAGCAATTCCTCCAGAGCACAGTAAATTGATGAGAGAGCTATTATAGACGGTCTGAATTCCACAAATTGAGATTCTGTCACAAGAGTGCATATAATGGCCGTTAATGATGATCGGTACCTTTCTTGCGTTGACAAAAATTAAAAATTTGTGACAAGTTCTTGAGGAACAGTAAATATTACTTTTAACTTTTAAAGATCTTGAATGCCTTCGCCTCGATGGACGAAATATATTTATTTCTTGTAGCGTACAGAATTTTCTTTACAAATTTGCTGCTATGTACCGAAGTCTTATTAATTTACCAGAGAGAGTCTGAAGCAATAATTCTGTGACTCGAGCACGTAGGAAGGTCTTTAATATGGGAGTTATGTTCAAGTATGGAAGCACTGCATCGGTGTAAGAAAAGGCCGTAACGGATCTCAGTCGCCACTCCAGCCTGTTTAATATCGTCACCTCCATGCGCTGTAATGTCGTTGAATTGAATGTATACTCCACTCCTTCGACCTGTTATTGCCAAAGATAAGATAAAGAGGATCTTTCATTTCTAAATTTGGAGAGAAACTAGTCAATAATATATTTAACAAAATAAAGCTTCAATTAGCAGGAAAATATTCGAGGAACCGTGTGAAATTGAATTTTCGCTCCAAACCAGGATCCGTTCAATGTAAGGGAAGATTTTCGCGTGGATTTATAAATGTAAAGTACTTTGCTTTAAAATAATGATCAAGAGATACTGACTCTACGGTTAGATTAAAGCGTCGTACCTGTAGATCTTGCAGAAGAGGAACATGAACCTCTTCCTGCTTTGCAGCCACCGATAAGCATCCGACAGCGAGCAAATCAGTCATCCATGCTTTCCATGGCTGGATCGGCAACCAAGTTAACACATTCAGCAATATGCAGAAAATTTAACACAAATAACGATACGGACTACCTAACATGGCAATTCTCACCTGGTCAACACTCCTGGCTAGAAATCGGTCCAAGCAATTAACGGCAGAACTAACAGTATGAGGACTGAAGTTGAAATGACCGCTGGCCTGACATCAGTAAACAAAATCTCAACACAACGAAATTTACTCAAAGTCATTCCCAATTATATCGGCGCAAATGGAGAACAACAATATACCTTAAGCATCCACTGCACAGCCCTGCACCGTGTGCCGCGTAGACCAACGGACTGCAAACGGCAGCAATAATCATCTCCAGGCATAAAGCTCTGTTCCTTTGCCAGCAAAACCCTCACAATTCCATCGTCTTCAACAAACGGCGGAGGAAAACCAATTACTTCTTGCCAGGCCTCGAAAGCGGAATCTGTGTCGCCCTTCGATGAACTAAATGTTCCGATTTCCTCCTCACAAAACAGACTCTCACTACTAACGCTAACCATTTTGCCGCAGTGATGAGACTCGACCCTGCGACTAACAGTACGGCGATTTGTACGCTGCGAATCCCAATGCTAACGAACTGACTCCGTATTAAAATAATGGCGCGAGCTCCATTGCAGTAACATTCTATCGGATGGCCGAGCGTTTAGCGGCGGAGGGTCGAACATACGACCACTTTGCCTTAATGATATTTGCGCGGGGAAGAACAATAATAATGTTAAAACAGCAGCTACATTAAGACAAGAAAGAGAGCAGAGAAATTAAGAGGGGATTTTGTTGGTAGCGTGACAAACCAATGCAAACAACAAATTGGCAGCGTTGGGAGACAGATTAGCAATGGCCCCCTTTTTGACTGAGTCTCCTGTCAGCCTTCTGCCTTCTGCCCTTTGCCGTCTCTTTAGTACTCCCCGGTCCTTTTCGTCCAAGATAATTCTAAGTGCTCTAAGCTGGGGTCAACATTATTTTATTCCTAGTCGAGTCAGCGAAGGGGGGTTAAGTCACACGTTGGTCGCCATGAAACATAAATGTATATGCCATCAAATTTTACCTGGCACACGTGTGCGCACGAGACTTCCCATCGCCCAGCCTCGCAGAAACGCTTTATTTCCCGTTACTTGAAGGCCATTTACTGTGGCCTCTTTAAGGACAATGTGACCAATATTTATGATTTTTTCAATTTGCTGCATGTGACGGTGAACAAAGGGTCCCGGCATTCCACCACTAAAACATTATCACGTAATCTAATTTTATTTACTAGCTATTGCACTTTAGGTTTCTATTGAATTTGCTATGGATACAATACATAAGAATCAAAATCATCATTAATATCTAAAAAAAATTAATGGTTGGCATCTTCTTTGTCCCCATTCTTTGGAGGTTTGGCTCTCTTCTCTTACATGCGAGGGTCGTGTAATCTTAGCAAAAACTAATAAAATGGTGGAGGGTGCATTAGACTAATGGGTGTGTTAAAATGGTTTCTTCGAGAAGTTGGAGAGTTGCTACATAACTCAAATTCAATGGACAAAAATCTATGCACAAGTTCAAATCTTGCTATTGAGAATGCCTCCATCTTTTCAATTGAGAGGACATATTTTGCTTTGTGTAATTCGTTATCCTTTGCATGGGACTTGGTCTTAATAAAAACTCTTCTCCCTATCAAAGTTATGTATGTAAACCAGTCCAGACTAAAAAAATCATCATCAATGGGTAGAGATGAGAAGGTTGTAACACTTTGCTTAGTTTAGAGGAGTTGCAGATAACATACATGCTCCCAAGGCTGCTTCTTTGTATTGTCATCATCTTTACATTTCTCTAAACATTCTACAACAGTTCATTGAGTTGTATGGGTTATTGTATGGATTCCAATTTTTCCTAGGCCAAAGTTGTTTTGCCAATCTTAGGCAGGAACGTCCAATATTTTGTCAAGATTTCCTAGAAATTGACACCTCACTAGTCTTGTGGCAAGGAATTTTATGTCTTCTTTCATCTCCTCAATATCAAGGATCCACAAATAAGGATGCTATGCCTGAATTAACTTTGTATCGATGACTTTCCTTCAAAAAATCCTTGCCAACCACCCATTGCATGTCCACTTTGTGCATATCCTACAATCATTGCATTCCATGAGATAACCTCTATTTGAGGCATTCTGTCAAACAGGTCACATGCCTTTTCTATGATTCCATATTTTGCAGACATGTTTAACAGAGTATTTCCAACTATAATATTTGGAAAAATCTGTATTCCATGATGTTTTGATAGATGTCGATGACTCCATAGTCTGATCCAAAGCTCCCATGTTGGCACAAGCAGAGAGAATATTGACAAAGGTTGTGGAATATGGCTTTACACCTGCCAATTGCATTTTCTTGAAAGTTGCACGAAGTTAGCCTAGAAATCATTGTAGTCCATGAAATGACATATTTTTTAGGTATTTTGTCAAACAGTTCACGTGCCTTGTTAATGCTTCCATTTTTTGCATGCATGTCTACTAGGGACATGTTGACTAAATATCTAGCAAATTTCCTCTATCCTTTATGCTTCAATGGGTGTCCATACCCTATTCCAAAGCTCCCATTTTGGCATGGGTAGGGAGGATGTTAGCAAAGGTTGCAGAATGTGGCTTCAAACTTGAAAATTGAATTTTCTTGGAAATTTTTAAGCCTATAATACGAACTTCAACCCTTTTGAAAGAATTTACATGTGAATGTTGATATTTGAAATTTAGATGCTTTACTTTCATAAACATTTATGCTGGTTCTAATGGTTGCATTTGCTTTGTTATTAATTTTTTTAGGTTGCTACAAATGTGGCCTCATGAGCCTGGATGTGGCAGGTGTTGCACATGTAGTTAATTTGGATCTGCCAAAGGTTTGTTTTAGTAGTATGTAATGGTTTCATTAATATCAAACAGTCTAGGAGCTTGGAGATTATTGATGTGCTATTTGCATGGATCAGGTGAATTAGTTGGTCGACTTGAATGCAATTTGTGTAATTGTTTAACCAAATTTACTTGAATACATGTAGGATTTCCTTAAGAAGTGTAGTTGTTTAACCAACAAGAATTGGAGACTGTTTACATAGTTTTATTATAACAAATCTAGAAGCTCTGGTTGGATCTAATCAAGGTGAATTATTATTAATCCTTCACAAAACATAGAGATATAATGAGTATGGTTACACCTGTGCGGCTCACATAGTGTCAGAGCCAAATGGATTTTTTAGGGCTAATAACTAAGCAAAGGTTGAAATGTGTATTCAAAACAAGGCATAGCTTCATCCTCATGGGTGGTTGGCAAGGATTTTTTGAGGGAAAGGCATCAATACAAAGTTAATTCAGACAAAGTTAATAAAGATAACTGATAACTCTTCTAAAATCAGATTCAATTGATTTGGAACATATGGGATTTGATAGAGATGACTATATTTGATAGGATTTGGTACATCCCAACAAAACATCAGAATTCAACTATCAACAAAATTAATTTATGACTCACTAATGACAAAATGTTGTGTTTAGGATTCCAACAAATTGACCATTAATCATTGGTCATTTTATTAGCACCAAACTAATCAAAAAAGGGGTTTTACTATCCACATAGACCATTATGGATCGTTTGTGGCCCTCATTTTGTCAATAACCTATGTTGGTGGTATTCTCGTATAAAGTCAACATAGGGTAATTTCCTTGAAATCTCGCAAAATTTTTTATGCACCAGGCATGATATCTTTGGAGTTTATCTTTACTACTTTGTTAATGCCATCAAGGTTAAGGTTTCAAATAAATTGGACACCTCAAATTTTCTCATATAAATGCATATTCATCATCTTGAAGCTTATAGCTTGTGCAATGCCAATTCTAATCACCCGTGGAATGTCATTTTATGAATGCGAGTCCCTTGATGACAAGCAGGGCATATTGCATGATCATCTCTGTTAATACATCTTATGATCAGCAAGCAACGCTAGTTGAGATTTCAAAAGGTAGTTTCTGTTCATGCATCTCTCATTCAGGAAAATTAAAGGCTGCCTTAGCTTTTTTTAATCATAGAACGCATTGAAACATGTATGAATGTTCCAAAAGGGAATGGATTCATGCCAAAATGCATCTCAAATTAAAGTAGTCATGGTATTTATATACCATGTGTCTCCTTCAATTTCTGAGTATGCCTTCTGTCCAGTGAGCTCCATCTTAGAAACTCGGGTCAATTACTTTGAAGGTGGTTTTTCAGAATCTAGAAGATATTATGCTTAGGAAGCACACTGGTAAACTGCATGCTGATCATCTAGAGAGTATGCAGATTTTGTATATAGTTCAAAGTTTGCAGGCTCGATGGCTAGTGGTGTACAAGTTATGCATTGTCTAGTCTCAGGTTGCCAGCTATCTTACTTCTACTTTGGAACAAATTTGAAGGAATAAATACAAAGTTTGTGAACCAATTAACCAAAACTTTTAAACCAAGCAAACTGGAATTTTGGCATATGATTTCATATCTATTGCATATCTCTTTTGAGATAGTTTACAGAACATGAAATCATACCAAAAGGAACTCCAAATCCAGTAAAACTTGTCCTTCAAATCTCGGCTTGTTTGAAGCCAGTTTGTTTTGAGTTTGCTTAGACTCTATATTTATGGATTGCCATTTCTAACTGTAGCTATAATGTCTCTATACATTGAGTTTCCAAGAAATTTAATAGTGCACTATTAGTTATTTTGTCTCTAAATTTGTGGTTTCCAAGATCCAAACCAACCACAATACCTTAACACATTTGATCTCCAAGTATTTCATTAGTGCATTTTTGGGTTTTTCTGATTCTCGACGCAAATTTTGGGATTCCTCAAAAACGAGCCTGGTTTTAGCTGTGCTTGTGAAAATGTCCCCAGTGGGAGCCGTGATCACAAATGTAGCACGATTTCTTTTGACATTGCAGCTTCCTTGTCGCACAATCTCGCTAAATTTGGAGAAACCAGGAACTGGGGCATTTTTGGTAGAAAGACCGGCTGAATTTGTAGAAATTGGAGCCTTTTTGGCAGAATTCGTACGGTTGGTGGAAATAACGCCGCTACATTTGTTTTTACGAAATCGTTTGGGTTGCGGTGGAAAGCAATTAAGACATGTACGGAAAAGCAGTGATATCCGTGAAAAGCGAAAATAGAACTGACGTGAAAAAAATAAACGATAAAAATGCGACGGATGAAATGATTTTTATCGACTCTTCAAATGCGACGGATGAAACAATTTTTATGTCTCCCGAAGAGTTTAAGCCGTTGATAGCTAAAAACGGCTTGGCTCTTCTCAAATTGGATACACCTTCGGTGTCATTACTCTGCCTGCTACCGTGCTCAGACGGCCAGGGTCGTGCCGGTTTTAGTTCCATGCTAACGTGCGTTAAGCCACTAGTACTGTCATTGCCACTAGAAATAAGTCAAGGTTGGCAAGTTCCTTTCCAAAATTGGCGGGACTTAAGTGGCGTAAAATTTACTGACTACTGTTGGAGAAGCCGCCAGATTTGGTGGTGGGGATGTCGTTTATTGAGGGCCGTGTTTATCATGTCATCGAGATGTATCAGTGTCTCGGCCCACGTCAGCATTCATCATACATAATGTTTTTCATACCAATGGTAATTACTATAAGATATTTTTTAGGTGCGGTGGGGTGGACACGCTGCCCAAACATTATACCAAACTTAAAAGTATGATTTCTAGTGGCACTGGCGGTACCAATGGCTTAACGCAAGTCAAGACGGAACTGAAATTAGAGCGGCCCTAACTGTATGAGCATCGGTCACCAGCTACTGGTGGGAGTAGTAAATAAAATAGATTATGTGGTAATGTTTTAGTGTTGGGGGTCGAGACCCTTTGTTTAGGTAATGGCTATGCAACCATCAAAACAAAAGGCATGGGCGCTCCTGCATCCATGGGCATGGTTCACCCATGCAACCTAGACCTGCCACTACACCTGCAACTAACAGTAACAACCTCTCAGTGTTGTAGATTGATTAGTACTATCAAGGTTTATAGCCCCATTAACATTTAGGTCAAGCACTGCACCACTAGCCTCCGCAAAGATGTTCATTTAATTCCAATTCATAGCCTCCTTCATGCTACCAGGGGAAAGCAATATTAATGTTCACTTACATGGGGTAGGACCGACCAAGTCTATTTGCGACAAAAATTACCGCTCAAACACTTTGATTGGACTTATAATGCAATTTCACATTTTTATCGCCTATACAAAGGAGAAACACGTTAAGTTTCATACTTTTGAACTTTCCTTGGTTGGTAAACATCACCTTTATTCCTTGTGCCCCCATAACCCCTCTTCCTTCTATCCTACAAGTTTCCAAAGTTCTATTTCCTTGTACATCAAGTATCTTCTAGTCCTAAACCCTACACCCTCCTATATAAGTTATGTTCAAAGCCTAATACTCTCCCCACCCTACATTGAGTATCTCCTAATACTAATCCATGTTCCCTCTAGCATCATGTATCTTCAAATCTTGATCCCTGCCCACTCCAACGTAAAGTATCTTTGAAGCCCAATCCCTACTCCATATAGCATCATGTATCTCTAAAGACCAACCCCTGGTTCCTCTTCTCATTGCATCCTTCAAGTATGTATTTCCTAAACACCTCACCTTTAGGCATGGTTTTCCTTAGACCCACTATTTAACTAGAGATTTCATCTATCACCATGGTCAACTAGGGACACTATTAATGGGCCTCAATTTGAATGTGATAAATTGGTGAGAAAATTTCATCAAACACCTATGAGTACAAGTGGTCCCACTTTGGGCCTTCAACTTCTATATATAAGGTGGATAACTTCATTAGTTTGGAACATCTTTAACAAATTCATCAATAAACCCTAGCCCTAATTTGAGCACTTATGTACTACTAAATATGAGGATGAAAACCCTTATGTTATAGATATTAGTGGATGATAGATTGTTTATTTCTTGGAATTTAAAGGATGAAAAACTTTTGGATTCTTGAGGGAAGATTCATATGGAGATTGCATCTGCACTTCAAGTTGAAGAATTTCAATAGTTTGGAAGATTTCAACATTTGGTAGTTTTAGAGTATATTTGTATTCATAACAAAAAATATATTCTTTTCAATAATTTGTAGTAGAAATGTATTTGAATGATATAGTTGAATGAACTTTTATAATTTACTGCCAATTTTTTTTGGCATGTATTTTAAATCCAAGAATTTTAGAGGAATATTTTAGCTAAGGATAATTACAAACTCTAATGAGCAAAAAAATATTAATTTTAATACTAATAACTTACTAGAAAAATTTCCTCCTATATCGTTGTTTCCACTTATCCCTTTAAATTTTACATTATACATCTTTTCTTTACTCTTTTTATTTTTTCATTTTGTTTATGTTTCCTCTCACTTAATTATTCATTAGATCATTATTGGTTAGTTGATTTTCCATGAAATCTTTAGTCTATTTTTTCCTTCATTTTAACTCCTCTTAGCTCAACTTTTCAATCCCCTTCTTTCATCTTCCTTTGTGTACTCATTTTTCTTATTCTTGTATTCATCTCTTTGAAAAATATTATCATTTTGATTCCCTGTCAATATAATTATTATTTCACCATATCTTTCATTTTATTTCTCTTACTTCCCTAACCTTCTTTTCTTTGTAGAATCTCGAGCTTTATTTAGTTCGAACTCTATTATTTTATCTCTTCATTTGTGTGATGCCACTTTGGTTTAACTCTATACTTACACCTTTAATTTGGTGCCATATACATTTGCATTCCCTTTGCATCAAGAGATTGGAAACATTCTCTTTTTTCTCCTTTATTTTTGTAAGGGTGAAAAGTGCATCTTTGGATTCAATCTGACCCTTTTCCCTTGTGTAATGGTCATGGTGTGAAAATGACATTTTTATACAAGAGTTGGCATTCAACATGTACCTTATTTGATTCCAGGTCATTATTCCCCAATAGTCTAGATGAAACTTATAACTATTGTTTTTAGCAAAACCACAAATTTAGCTTTGAACTTGGTCCAATATCTCAAGTACAAAATTTGAACCATTTTTCTAAATTTAAAATGATAAAATTTAATATCATCAAAGTTAGACAATCATTGATAATACATAATATTAATTTAATATTTAAAAATTAAACACAATGAAGACAAATTAAAATAATATTACATAGTACATAAATTTACAAGGGGAAAACTATTGCTAGTGAAAAAACCATAAATTGATATTTTAATATTAAGAATACTTACAATAATATTTATCAAAGATAGACTAAACCTAAGGATATAATTCAGTGCACTTCCACAAGGCTTTATTGTCTTCTTCATAAGCCTTAATTTTTTATATAATCTTTCTTGAACTACATTGTTGTAGAAGAATCCTCCCTTAAATATATGGAGAAGGGATGGTAAAATAATTGAAAGGGTAGTTACCACACCCTTTCAAAAACTACCTCTTTGAATAATTAAAAAATTAAAATTTATTTAATATTTTAAGAATTTGTTAATTGTTATAAGGAGTAAATAATTTTATAAAGCATAGACTAAGAACATTTAAATATTATTATGTCTTTTTTTGCTCTACTAATATTATTATGGTCTAATAAAAATTAATCATGGGTCTAAGCTAACTTGTCTCCAACTAGCAATTGAACATCAAATCAAGCATTAGATATTCAAATTTACATGCTAGGGTGTTATATAAAAGGATAAATCCTTAAAAAAAATTATTCATCTATCCATTGAATAATTTAGATGACACTTGAGCATTGGCTAAAGCATTGCTTCAACATCTACACTCATAAGATTAGACATAGGCATTTTAATTTTTTCTTGACATTTTTACAAACATGTTCCAAATCATTGAATTAATCAAGGGGATTGAATAAGGTGGAAGGTGGGAAGGTAGTAGGCTTCCCTTCCTTAGAACAACAAGTTCCAATGGTTCTTTTAAGAATCACCATTTTACACATATGAGGGAAACAAGAAATTGATGAACTGGAGAACACAAATCAAGGTTGAAGAGAAGTTTTAAGACCACAACAATAGGAACAAGGTCATATGCGAAAAAAATAGTGCCAAAATTGTAAACTTGAACCAAAAAGAGCGAAGACTAGTTTCTAGTCTATTAGACATTAAGTGTCACATATATGATAGTGAAACCTAGATATGGGTCACCAAATGTTTACTATAATTTTTTCTCCATTTGTCACATCTAGATCTAAGTATATCTATCTTTTTGAATTTATGTACATATTTTAACATTTTTTTTAGACTTAGCTCCATTATCTAGGTTAATTAAATCTTGCATAATTAATTGATTAGTCTAGATAATTTAAAAAATGATGATTTTATTATTTATTATTTTGTTGAACCTATTTGACCCTACACCCTTAGGTTTGACTATAGAGTTTAATTTTTAATTTTTTTGATAGGTAAATGCTTTTGATTGGAGCCATGAACCAGTTAATTTTTAAATTTTTATTTTAGATAGGTGTTTTCTAATTTTTAAAATTTTAAAATTAGTTTTTATTCTTTAATCTTTATTTCAATTTAGTATTTTTTCTTTTATATATATTACAAGTTCTCACCATACCCCAACCTTTCCATTATGGAGAATTCATAAATTAAATCATGTCATAGATTTTAGTTTAAAGTTGAAGATATTATGGTTGAGTATTTAATTGCTAATAGTTAACTTATTAGGGGAAAAATCCTTTGATCATGTTGTTGATGTGGAAAAAATGGATATGAAAAATTTGGCTCTAAATACATAAATTATGGGTAAGTGCACCAAGATGGTTCCCAAAAAGGGGGCTTAAGTGGCCACTTTTTTTTTCTGAAATTAGGAAATACTGGCCTTGGACGTGAAATTGAGGATACTTACACTCTAAATTTTGAGATGGAAAAAAGAAGAATTCAAGTGCCCTAGTCTACTTTTTAAACTACTAATTTATTTTGAAAATGTTTGAGATTAAGGGGTTCAAAGGATGACAAATTGGTGTTGTTTTTGTTAGAACAAACAACTCGTGTAAGCCTTGTACCTGAACCTTTTTTAAGTATTTTTAAAATCTCTACGGTTAGTTTTTAGATAACAATATGTAGTTAATGCACAAATTTTCTAGTAATTTTTTAATGATTTTTTTTTTTACTAATTTTCGAAGTGGACACTTCCTGAAAAACAAAATTTTGGTTGTGCTACCCCTACAAAATTTGGAAACTAATTGAATTTTTTAAAAAAATTAGAATGGAGTCTAGTTTATAAAAATGTAACTATTTGAAATTTTGATGAATGGTTAATTTATAAAAAAAAACACCAAACACTATTTTTTGTCAAAAAAAAGGCATACAAACAAAATAAATTATGGATGAACGGCTTACCATTGTTAGAAAGTGAAAAAAAAAATCGTTGGATAATGGATAGCTAAGAGAGAACCTAACATTATCTAGATGTTCGATTTGTTTGATATTGAACCATGTATAATCCTGACGGTGAGCACAAACCCAAATATGTGAAATAATGTAGAAATTGTAAAAACAGATCTCTGGTCATTGGGAATTCCCTCCAAGCCTTTGGGTTGGTATTCCAAGGAAAATACCAATCCCAAGGCTTGGGGATTCCCAAAGAAAAATATAACGTGAGCGTGTTACAACACGCTCGTGTTATATGTTTGTTTTGACATGGTTTTATTCATTTATGAGAATATCTAGCAAAGACATAACACAAGCTGTATAACATGCTCAATTATGTCTTCTTTATGTTAAATGCATATTGAATCTATGCTTATATATTTGTATGTTTGTATGCACATTTATGCTTGTATGTCATGTATGTATGCATGCCTACTTGTATGTAAAATTGTATATATGTGCATGTACATGTATGCTTATGTATGTAGGATTGTATGTATATATTTATTATGCTTGTATGTATGTATTTATCTATGTATTTAGAGGGAGAATTTTAAGAAAGAGAGAGATCTAGAGTTTTCTAGGTAGGGTGGGAGAGGGAGAGGGAGGGGGAGGCGGAGAGAGAGAGAGAGAGAGAGAGAGAGACAGGAGAGAGGGAGAGGGGGTGGAAGTGATATTTTAAGAAGAGAGAGTGGGGAGAAGAGTTAGATGATTAGGACTTATCTAGGTAGGGTGGGAGGGATAAAGGGAGTGACAAAGAAAGGGGGGAGGTGGGAGAGAGAGAGAGAGACATAGAGAAAGAGAGAGTTATGTAGGTAGGGTGCCAAAGGGAGAGAATTGAGAGTGTGAGGGGGGTGAGAGGGATAAATGTATTGTCAGCTCCCCATATATGCACCCTATTTGCTAAGCTTTCAATGAACTTAGCAAATTTGGAGTAACATGGTCCACTGCTTTCAAGTTGTGGGTAACTTGTTCGAAAGAAGACCTCCGGGTTATGGGTCGGCTTCCCCGTTTGATGTCACCTAACTATTAAACTTCTGAGATAAGGGTTAGGATGCATAAAATAAACCTAATGTTGAAAAGAAACTAAGGTGATGCACCAAAACAACTTAGACCTGCTAATAGACTTACACATTCAAATTAATATCTCAAAGCTTAACTCACAACTCTCTTTCCAATGTAGTTCACATAAATAATTTACAAGGTTTGTAACAATGTTTATAAAGGGAAAAAATAGATTTCACAGTCAATAACACCACTAAACAACACAAATTATAACCTGTAAACATACATTTTCTGTCAAATGGATGCAAGAAAACTTGGGACAAGTTTGCAAGGAAAAGTGACTTTTCAAAAAATAGATTGATCAACCTTTAATGGCATACCATAAAACATGAAGAGAGAGCTCCATGAAAATAACTCTGAGAAAGTAAAGCTATCTTCCTGCTTGAAAAGAAAGAACTCCTTCAAATGTTCAAAATGAACATACTTAAAGCAACACCCACCAAAACCTCTCACACAAGTGTTTCTAGAAGATTTTGGTTGGATAAAACAAAAAACTCCCCAAAAGTGTGACAAAAATGCCTCCAGCTGGCCTCCTTTCCACCAAAAATAGTCAAAACAACATCCCACACATCTCACACTTCTGCAAGTCATCATTGGTCCTCATTCAATACTTGACCATATTCTCCATCATGCAATATGGGTGTTTTTTGAAAAAGCATGGCTTTTAAAACATTAAAGATAGCGATCTTGTTAAGTGATTCATAAAACATCACTTAACAAATCACTTTACAATCAAGCACAAATCAAAGGGCCCCACCATTAAAATGCATTACATTTGCATTTGAAGCAACTAAAAGTGACTTTCAAATCACTTATATGATATTTCAAAAATTGAAAACCAATGCAACATATAATATCATATCTAAAAGCTTTCAAAAAAGCAAGAGCTCTTCTAAGGCACTTTGACTATCAACTTACCATATTCTGCATTTTACTCACACATGGTCATACACATTGTTTTGTAAAGGCATCATAATCCAAAAACACTTGGCCAATATGGCCGACCTCCAAGTCCCTTGGAAAGCATATTCCAAGTCATGATGTTGGGAAAACACAAGGCATGTCACATTTTTTGCATGGCACTCCATATGTGTGTTGAGGACTTAGCATATGTCAAAATAAGGGAAGAAATCCCTAAGGCATAAAGTGCCTAAGTGATAACATATGATGCAAATTGATGACTTAGCAAAGTTTTTTTTTTAAAAAGGGAAAAGTTCTTAAGGCATAAAATACCTAAGGGAGAACACCATATTTCAGCCCCCATTGCATTTATCATGTGTTTGATTTTAAAACATGGGATTAAAATCCCATCGAAATCCAAAGGAGGTCAAACCCTAAATGAAAAAACATTGAAATGATGAAAAAACATCATCATTTGGTTGTTGAAGAAAACTAGAAAATGATGCTATGCCGCCATGGGGTTTCAAGGGCACACTGGAAAATGCTTTACTGTCTGGTTTTTCAGTGATTCTATGAGGAAAACACCATGGAAACTCAGGTAACAACATTTGTTTTGTATGAATCTGCATTTTTTCCACCTAAAGGCCATTTTTTGGACTTATAGGCCACAACCAGTAGCATTTTGATGGAATTTTTTTGACTCATATTGTGTCATTCGTTCTCTCTGTTTGTTATTTCATTTGTTAACAACCACCATGAGAACTCAATGAATATTTATTAGAAGCAAAAGCTTGAAAGTTTTGCAAGAAATTTGTGAGAAAAATCTCAAGTGAGTTGAATCGACTTCATTCTTATTGATTTTGTGCAAAACAACCCATATTCTTGTTTCCTCCTTGAGAATAAAGCATAAAATTCATGATTCTTTTATGTATTTGTTAATAAGGACACTCCCTTGTGTTGTTTATGTTGATTTCCTGAAGAAAAAGACCCACTAGCTGTGGCCATGAACATGAACAAAGTATTTTGTGTTCATTTCTGAAACCCTCATGTATTCTTTTGATTTCCTCCTTGGATTAACAAATCTTTGACAACCCAGATGGGTTTCTGGAATGTAGAAAAGAAAGAATTAGCTGTGGGTTTGGCCTCCATTAAGCAAACTGGGTCTTCTTGTATTCATGATTTTTTTTCTTCATTTTGCATTTTAATTGCAAAACCCCTATTTGGGTATCCTGTAGCATGTATATTTGTTGAAACTACAACTTGTTTGTAAAAAACCCATGTGGGTTATATGATTTCTTTGAAAAGTTCAGATTTGTTGCAAGAAATGTAGATAATTTTGTAAATTCTCTCCATTCTTTTTTAAAAATAGCAATGTTGGCTCCATTTATTGAAACCCTAAGTGGGTTTTTCATATTTTGCAGGAAAAGGCCAATGCGGCCTATCATAACACATGAATGGCTTTTCATCTTTGAACTCCTGTAGAAATTTTACCATATTTCCATTTCCTTTCATAGATTTTATGATGAACCCATATGGGTATGTTTTCAACTTGAAAACAACTTCATATTTTGTTAAAAAATGAGTCTCCATGTTATTGCACCGTATCTGTTCTGAATAAACAACTACATGAGATGATCCATTTTGTTGCAATAAAAATTGAGTTGATATTTATATTGGAATTTTGTTTGCATCTTTATCAACAACCAAGTTTATAAAACTTCAAACTGTAGCAAAACAAGTTTTTTTCAATGAGCATCTAAATCAGTTTTGCAATGTATTTCATTTATACAGAATGTCTTTAAAAGACACAACCCCAAAGTGGGTTTATCACTGTGAATGGCTTAGAACTATATTTCACTCTTTTGAGAATACCATACTCCTTCTTTAATGATGCTATCTTTCATGTTCACAACACTCATAGTAACCTATGCGTTAGCTTCAACACTTGACAAATCATTACTATATGCAACTTTGGCACATGATACATATAAAGGATTACCTCATAAGTCACTCATGCTTGATTGTCCTTCGAGTGCATAGGAAAAATGAAAATAAATATGTAGCTTATTATCCTTATTGCAGCAAGTATTCACAATGTTTGAACTTTAAACTGTGATTTTCATTTTCTAATAATGTTTACCATGAAATGAAACATGAATGTAGACTTACATTAGAATGCAAGAAACCAATAATGAAATGCACTCCTTCAGCTGAGTTCCTTTCTCCTTTGATAGCTCTTTATCATGCACACATTTCATTTCTGTATGTTTTGTGACCAATCACTTAAGGAAGATCAACTAGCTATTCATAACATTGGACTGTGATACTGTTGTGAATGGACTACATTTTCATATCCTTTGATAATCGTGTTTTATTTCTGAACCTTATGTAGTCATAATGTTGCTATTTGATTCAAAGTCTTCATACTTCAATGGCACTGTTCTTGTTCATGACTATGCTCTGTTCACTAAAGCACCATGATTCATGATGGTTTCAACAATTGAATTTCACGAGATCCTCTAATTCAATGAAGACCACTGCCATCTTTAGTATCAGTGCTCTTCCTTTCTTTGTAATATGCTTAGAGGAATCATTTCTAGAGGAAACCATTTGGAAACTTTCTCAATCATTTACATAGGAGTATGGAGAGTAGCATACCCCTATCCCATGTTTTCTTGCATCCATTTGACATAAAATGTATGTTTACAGGTTATAAGTTGTGTTGTTTAGTGGTGTTATTAACTGTGAAATCTATTTTTTCCTTTTGAAAACACTGTTATAGAACTCCTTGTAAATTATTGATGTGAATTGCATTGGAAAGAGAGTTGTGTGAGTTAAGCTTTGAGATATTAATTTGAATGTGTAAGGCTATTAGTAGGTATAGGTTTTTTTGGTGCATCACCTTAGGTTCTTTTCAGAATTAGGTTTATTTTATGTAAATCCTAACCCTTATCTTAGAAGTTTAATAGTTAGGTGGCATCAAATGGGGAAGCCAACCCATAACCTGGAGGTCTTTTATTGAACAGGTTACCCACAACCTGAAAGCAGTCCCATGTTAGTCCAAATTTGTTGAGTTTATTGAAAGCTTAGCCAATAGGATGCAAATTTGGGGAGCTAACAGGGATAAAGTGAGAGTTAAGAGAGAGGGAGTGGGAGAGAAGGGGTTGGAGTGAGACAGACTTATCTAGGTAGGGTGGGAGGGATAAAAGGAGTGAGAAAGAGAGAGGGGGGTATGAGAGAGAGAATTGAGAGAGAGAGGGAGAGAGAGAGGGGGGAGAGAGAGACAAAGAGAAAGAGAGAGTTATGTAGGTAGGGTGCTAGAGGGAGAGACTTGGGAGTGTGAGGGGATGAGAGGGAGAGACTTGATAGATAGGTAGTGAGAGGGAGTGTGAGAGGGATGAAGTGGGAGAGAGAGAGTGTGTGTGTGAGTGAGAGACCTAAGAGAGGGAGAGGTTGTGGAAGGGAGTGACCTAATAGAGGGAGAGAAAGAGGGGGTGGAGTGAGATGGACTTATCTAGGTAGGGTGGGAGGGATAGATAGAGAGAGGGGAGAGAGAGAGAGTTACCTAGGTAGGTTGCCAGAGGGAGAGACTATAGAGAGAGAGGGGGGGTTTGAGGGAGAGACATGAGAGAGATGGAGAGAGAGGGAGTGGGAGAGAGTGGGAGGGAGATAGAGAGAGGTAGATAGAGGGAGCGATAGAGGCTGGTAGGGATTGATTGAATGAGAGGTACATAGAAAGAGGGAGAGGGTAGATAGACACAACTAGAGAGGGTAGGAGAGAGGGAGGGAGGGATAGGTGAGATGTATAGACAGAGAGAAAGAAATAGGGGTTGAGGG
>VDFB02000017.1:537026401-537054537 GCA_007258455.2 Sequoia sempervirens | reverse complement strand
AGAAATAACGCACTCGCGTTATAATGCGAGCACATTTTGTGTTGCACTAAAAATGGTAAAAAAAATCAATATACCTGTGATCTCAAGGCCACATTTTGCATATTCTCTTGGTTTTGCATGTGCTCTGACAAAAAGTAGCTTTTTGATGATGTTGTGAAGTGTGCATGCATGTTTTTCACATTCCACCACCTTTTTCATGATCTTTCTACCACCTTTGCATGAAATAGCAGATTTTTCATGTTGAAAGACATAATATCAATTCAAGTTTGAATTCCATTGAAAACTAATATACAATTGAAGTTTGGAGGGGAACAAGCTTTTGAAAAAGTCAAATTGTTGAGGAGTTTGAAGAAAGAAGAAGCTAAGGCTACATAATTGGGTTGAACTCCTCCATTTGAAACTCTATTTTTTTAGGTATGTGAACTCTTTACACATTTTCTTTCATTCTATTATGGCTCGCTTTCATTTTTGTTATTTTTCATATTCCATATTGATCATTGTTTGTTTTTCATTATAACCTTAGGTTGTCAATGCACATTTTAAATTACACATTTCTATACACTTTCCAATTACATTTTTAAACCACATCTCTTTGAGGAATTTTGTTATTTAACAATTGACTTACCTTGTGTATGCTTCCACATTTTGTATACACATATATATGACATACATTTTAAGGAAGTAAAATAAAACATAATTTCTAAATCCTTTATTATGTATGTCCATACCACTCTCTAAAGCTTTCATTGAGGTATTTTGTCAAACAATTATACCAAGCAGCTCATTGCCTTGTCTATGCCACCAAATTTTCTATACATGTCTCTTAAAAATTGGAATATACTTCTCCCACATTGATAGATCTTATAAACTATTTTTGTTTTCATCTCTATTTCTAAATTTACCTCATCACTAAACCTACCTCATCACTTTTATTTGTGATATATTTTAAATGTTTCCTTGGTTAGTCTACCTACAAGGGATTCTAACCCTTATCTCCATTGTTACTCAAATACCGTGACACATAGAAACTTCTCGTCTAATCCTATAGGATCACATTGGACCCCTTTGTAGAAACCTCTTTTGGTTTTTGCTATCTCAGAGTGGTTTTCCTATAGTGGTGGATTTTCACTTGATGGAAAAAGTGTCAAATGTAAGCAATGCAAAGCTGCAAAGTAGTGCAGCTTTCATTCTGCAACTCGTGTGACCAAATGAACTATTCCAACACATCTAAATAGTTATATTTACGCTAGGCATGGTCCTCTTTCACACCCAAACATGCATAATCACTCCAAGCTAAGTTCAACCAAATCGATCCCTTACGAGTCCAAAGTGAAAAATGGCTGCAAACTTTAGCATGCTATTACTCAGATACTTGGATGCTTAGAAATTTCTCGTCTGATTCTATAGGATCATGTTGGGCCCCTCTACAAAAACATCTCTTAGTTTTTTCTATCTTGGAGTGGTTTTCCTGTGGTGGTGAATTTTCATTTGATGGAAAAAGTGTCAAATGCAAGCAATGCAAAGTTTTAGAGTGGTGTAACTTTCATCCTACAACTCGTGTGACCAAACAAATTGACACATTTAAATAGGTATGTTTACACTAGGCATGATCCTCTTTCCCACCCAAATATGTGGAATCACTCTGAGCTACATTCAACCAGATCGATCCCTTAAGAGTCCAAAGTGCAAAATGGTTGTGAACTTCAGCATGTTGTTACTCAGATACCGTGATTTTTAGAAAGTTCTCATCTAATCCTACAGGATCATGTTGGGACCCTTTTCAAAAATCTCTCTCAATTTTCGCTATCTTGAAGTGGTTTTCCTGTGGTGGCAGATTTTCACTTGGGGAAAAAGTTGTCAAATGCAAGTAGTTGAAAGTTGCAAAGTGGTGCAACTTTCGTTCTGCAACTTGTGTGACCAAAAAAAACTATTCAAACACATCTGGATGGGTACATTTACACTAGGCATGGTCCTCTTTCACATCCAAACACGTGGAATCTCTCTGGGCTATCTTCAACCAACTTGATCCCTTGATGGTCCAAAGTGGAAAAGGGAAGCAAACTTTGACGGGCTATTACTCAAGATCTGTGTTTCTTACAAACTCTTCATTTGAGCCTACAAGATTGCATTGGGCCCCTCTACAATAAATTCTCTCTATTTTTGTTATCTCTGAGTCATTTTCCTATGGTGTCCAGTTTTCACTTAATGGAAAAAGTGTCAAATAGAAGCAATGTAAAGTTGCAAAGTGGTGCAACTTTCGTTCTAAAACTCATGTGACTAAACGAATTGTTCCAACGTGTCTGAATAGGTATGTTTGTGCTAGGCATGGTCCTCTTTCACACCCAAACACGTGGAATTGCTCCAAGGTATGTTCAACTGGCTTGATCCCTTATGATGGCATGCAAAACAATCAAAAAGAGAAATATACACATGACAGTTTAGAAGTCCAAGTATTCCAGACAAAAAGCATACGATTATTGGTGTAGAGCACCGTGTTCCTCCATTTGATGAAGAAGGTCTAGTTCAATGGTTTTAATCATTATAATGTTAAATAAGTCCATGATAGGCTCTTTTGTAATCTTGCTTTTAGTTTTGAGTTAGTGTGGGGTCATTTGAGTCAATTATGTAAGTACAATATGGAATATGAACAAGAAAATAACATTGGTAAAGGCATTGGAAGAGATTACTAATGTTGTCCCTATTCAAAATTTAGAATTTAGGCCTTAAAAGCAAGGCTAGATGAGGTGAAAAGAAGAAATTTCTTGAGAATAAGTTAGATTGGGTTGGAAATAGTGTGAGGTTGTGGAGTTTGATGTGTTCAAATGGTTTGCAAGGACAAGGGAGGTCAAAAGTATGTTATGGCATGATGCCCTACTTGGGAAAAGAGGGGTTTTCAATGAAAAAGAGAGGTTTGAGGGAGTAAAAGTGGGTAAAGTCAAGGGGAAACATAATTTGGTGGTCAGTTAAGTTTGTTTAGGTAGAATGAAGAGTGTTGGAATAGGTTTTGAGGTTGAATGACATCTGGATATGGAGTTTTCAATAAACCCTAGTGAATTTTGAGAAAAGTGAGGGTTTAGAGGATAGTGGGGTTAGAGGGACAATCACACCCTAAAAATTGTGGATTTTGTGGATTTGTAGACTGGTAAATGATTCCCAATGTTGTTTTGCAATTGGAAGAGTGATTGAGAGGGTGTTGCTTTGTTAAATAGACCTATTCGAGGGTTTAGGATAACATTGAGTCCATTTCTTGTTTGTATTATAAATTATAATTTGCTTTCTCCCTTGTCAATTTCATATATAGGAAATAATATTACAAAAAGTTGACATAAATCTTTCGACGTGTTTATATGGTAACACATCAAGAACATAACAATTCATTTTGCACTATCAGGATTATACTGTGAAAATGTTTAAAGACTGTAGACATGGAAAATATATCGACACACTTGATCCTGATTACTAACGTCATTTTGTCCTGAATCATCTCATTTGTTAGTCATTTAATCGGGTAATTCTTATTTGATTAAATTCATCCCCTTTTGTCCCTTAATTAAATAAATCAAATTTATCTAATTAAGTTGTCATCTCTTGTTAATTAAATAAATCAATGTTATTTAATTAACCCTCTTGTCTTTATTTAATTAAATAAGTCATTGTATGTGATTAAATCCCTAATGTCATTCTATTAAATTAAATAAATTAAACCTTATTTAATTTAAGCTGACATCATCTCTCTTTAATTAAATAAATCAAAATCTTTATTTAATTAAATCTAAATCATATTCATCTCAACTTTGATTTAAATCAATCCAAAAATATAAATCAAATTGTCACATCAACTAATTTCCTATTAAATTAGTAAAATCTTGATTAATTTAATCCTAATCACCTGAATCCTCTAGATTTTGCAACTTGCTCAATAAATCATTTCTTTTGATTCAATAAATCTCCTAATTACTTTCAACATGGCATCAAAAGGGAATATTCCTCCAAGTTTGAAAATCCCTCCAAATAGACTTTGTACATCCAACAAAACATTTAACCCTCTTACATGTCCTTGTGCATTGAACCAAGTGGCATTCAATTCATTCCTTTCTCCCTCCAACATGTCATTTCAAAAATTTGAAATTCCACCTATTATCATTTATTGTGCACATTCATCAAAATGTTCTCAACTTTCCTCCATTCACATCTTGACAAGTGGCACTTGGCCATTGGATGTTGAATGATCCCACATTCCTTAATTTTGCTCATTCTTCCATCTTGTTCTTCTATTTATAGAAGGCCCTTCTTCTCATTTTGGATGGACAACTTAGAGGAAAGTTACTATCTTCATATTTAGAGAAAATTCATCCATTTCCATAGCATTTTCCCATTATCATATCTAGGTTATTGCAGATTTCATCAACGAAGCACATTGTTCATCATCATCAGGTGGATCAATCTTCATCAAGTTTGCAAAGGAGTTGAGAAAGGGCCATTTTCCACATCAAAATGACATCGATTCCCCCATGGGATTGAGAGTTTGCATGCTCCAATAGGATTTAATAGTTTTTCTTGTTTTTTTCTTCATTTCTTTCCTATTTTGAGCATTGTAGATGAATTTCATGGGGAATCTTAGTTCTAACTTGCATATGGATCTAACATTGTGTTTATTTGATATGTTTGTGTAGGTCTTGGATTGGGGTTCACAAAGACTATTGAAGATAAATGTTTGTATGATAATGTGTCAAGATGTTAACTACTTAATCTACTTTGAATATTATGTTTTGCAAGTGTTGTGAAGATTATGTATCCTTTGCTTAATTGAGTTGTTCCAATCAAAGGATTAAATATATTGGAATCTTTTTATGAATCATTTCATGAAATACCAGTTGAAAATGTGTTTTTTGCTTTTATATAAATTTGTTTAGCATCAATCAATTAATATTGAAGACAAACCATGAAGGACAACATTGATCAATGCTAGGGCTAACGAATTAATAAGTATACACGTGAATAAGTCAAGCATGCAAATGTGAATAAGGGAAGCACAAGTACTCAAAAACATGTAAGCCTTGAAGTATACAAACGAATACATAGTATACACAAATTAATACAAAGTATATTCATGAATACAAGGTATACGCATGAAAACATGTAAGTCACAAAGTATACATTGGAACACACGTAAGTTGTAAAGTATACACTTGAATACATGTAACTCATATCTATTCAACCATCAATTTAGAATGCAAATATGGACACCATCGATAAAAAAGATTTGTATTAACCAAATAGCCATGTAGGAATACACCAATATATTTCGATATAAGTATGAAATATAGGTACAAAAATAGCCATATAGGCTTACGAGAATGCCATATAGGCATACAATGTCAAATATATCCAATACAAAATATGTACAAAACTACCACATAGGCATACAACAAAGGGATCTGGAATCAAAAGTCATTCCTCTCCATGCTCACAAAATAAAATCTTTCTCTTTGCTTATCGATCGGAGGGTGATACATCTGTCACTCATTTTTTTCGTGCTTGAGGAGTGCTCCTGCTGCTCCTCCTAGTGTTTAGTTCTTGGTGAAGTTTTATTTATTACAATAAGAAGTAAAGGCATTAATATATAGAAATTACATTATAAAAAATGATATATTTAACAAAATAATCACTTACCACCATCTGATGATCACTCTCGACGAGGGAAATATTTGCACGCCTAGGCTGAGGTGTGTTGAAGCCATGTATAAAACATCCAAATAGAAATTAAACTATGAATCAATAATGGTTTTATTTTTCACTAACTAGCATCTATAACAATGAATGTAAATTGAAATTTAGTAATTTTCCTTGTGCATCCCTTGTTAGAGCCATCAAGGATTGTATAGCAGATGAAACATTAATCTCCATTGCCCTTGTCACATTCAGAGGTGTTTCGGCTTGCAACATCTAAAAATAAAGCAACAAATTATTCAATCACAAAAACTACAATAGAAATCTATGTCATGACTTATAATGTATAAGATAATGAACAAAAATTTGAGTACTTATTGAACTATATATTTTTAACTATCATGCTTACTATTTTCCCTATCCATATCTTGTTCGAAAGGGAGTATTTTTAGGCTTTTACCCATAGCAGCAAGCCAGTGAACCGTTTCATCAAATACTTTTGTAGACATGTATGATAACTGTGGTGGCATAGAGAAGGCAGTGAATATTTGAAAAAATGCCTCAAAGAAATGGGCTCTCATGGTGATAGAATTCCATTACAAACAAATGCACGCCCTGGCATTCCATCACCATAAGACCACATTTCTTTCAGGCATTTTTTCAAACAGTTCATTGGCTTCTCTATGGTATTATTGCTTACTATTATGCTTTGATAGATATTTTTCCAAGCATCCATAGTTTGTTGGAAAGCACCTATTTTAGGCTTTTAGCCATAGCAACAAGGAAGTGAGTAGTTTGATAAAATGATTTGGTACACATGTATGGAAAATGTGGTATCATAGAAAAGGTGGTTAGTTTTTTGAAGAAATGCCTCAAAGAAATGTGTTCTCATGGTGATGGAATGGAATTCCATCACCATGAGACAACATTTCTTTGAGGTATTTTTTCAAACTACTAATTGCCTTGTCTATGCTATTGCTTACTATTATGCTTTGATAGATTTTTTCCAAGCATCCATAGTTTGCCGTGTAGGTGCACCTTTGCAAGCACATGCCTCCATGAGGAAAATTTAGGAGTTTGAATTGGTAAAGGTGTTTTGATGATGTAATAAGGCTTAAATAGCCATTTTGGAGGTTGTAATAGTCTTAGTTAATTTAGGCATAAAGTGCAAAATATTGACAAAGTTGTCAATTTCAAATGTTGTAAAAATGCAAAAAAGGTGTAAAGGCATGGAATGCCAAGGGTCAAAGTAGTTGTAGAGGTTATTGAGTTGATGTAGGAAGTTGGAAAGGTTGGTAAATGTTTAAAAATGATATGATCCATCGATGTAAGTTGTTGTTGGAAGGTTGAGTCTTTAAGGCATTTTTTTCAAAAAAATCATTTCCTTGTTTATGCTATTGCTTACTATTATTCTTTCATATATTCCTTCCAAGCATCCATAGCATAGACAAGGTAGTGAATTGTTTGAAAAGATGTTGAGTAGTAAAAATTGGTCTCATGGAATTCCATGACAAGCAAATGCAATTGGAAGCTGGTCCTAGACTTATTACTTATACTATGTGAAGTAATTGGATCACTTCTTATGTTGACTTTCTAAACAACTATATTGTAGTTGAAATTTTGTCATCTATCAACATCTAGTTATTAGTTATGGAATGTGAAGTAATTCTTTGAGTTTTATGATGTGCAATGCAACACAATCAATGATATGAATATAAACTACACAAATCTATTAAGTACAATTCATTAGTTAAACTCTTTATTCTATTACCTGCATGTAGGTTTGAGTAAATCCATTGGCACTGGGAGGTGTTCCCTTGAAACCTCCAATATTAGCTTGTTCAAAATGAAAAATCACATTAAAATACCATTCATAAAACAATGCTATTAACATGTAATAAATTTATAATTGTTTACTAGTTACATACCCCACCAATTGGTGTACTATAGAAATAAGTAGGTGTAGGTCTGGTGCATCCAGTCTCAACACTGTGACCTTGCAATTTTATTAAAATCATAAAACTAAATTAGTTAATCTTGCATTTCAAAATTAAAATTTAATAAATTAAATTCAATGAACATGCTAAATTTTACCTAAGTATCATTGCCATACACCTCATGCAAAATGTTAGCTTCCCTCTCGATCTCCATAGTTTCAGACGGATCCTACACAACAACCTCCTAAATGTCAGTGGGATCATATGAACAAGTCACCCCATAAGATTGACACACATGGGTTCGAAGGCCACCACTCAAAGACTCCCTTGGATGGTGCTATAGAATAGGGCTAGTATGTTTGATGACACTCTGGGTCAAAGTGTTGATTACCTGCAATGTCTCTATGTTGGCACTCTCCTTCGTGATGAAAGGCATAACAACATGCTCATGTGGTGGCCTAGCGAGAGCTTGTCTCCTTTGTTGCATATGATCTGACTATGCACTAGGTCTATCTTGAGCTGACCCCCCATGTCTCCCCTAGAACTCCCTCATATCAAAATAATTTGGATTTTTTTCAACATGGACTCACTATATAGTTTCCTAAGGAAATACTATGAGACTTCACATTTTTTGCACGATGGGTAATCAAAAACCATGTACCACCTATCATAAAAATAATTCCTAATCTGTTGGTGGTGGCACCAATGAATATGAAATCTCTTCGCATTGAGGGTAAGATTTTGATTTGTCTGTGGGTCAATGAATAATGAGCACAAATCACCTTTTGTAATTTTTAAATACTTTACATCTTTATATGATAGTTTATCTGCATAATAAGCCCTAGCCACCTGTCTCCTATCTTGCCATCCAGTTATTTGTTTGCTAATTGAATCTACATTTTCAAACATATCTTTCAATGAAATTTTTAGGGTCATTCTTTCTTCAGTTGAACCATTTGGGTCACTCAACCTACTAATTAAATCCTCAATTCTTTTTTTGTTGTTCTCAATTTCACTCATTAAATTTTTTTGAGTGACAGGAGGGTGTTGAGTAATTGGTGGAGGAGGTTGTTGTTGAGGTTGATTTTGCTATTGAGGATTTTGTTCTTGAGGATTTGGTTTCTCTTCTTATTGAGGATTTTGAGGGTTTGCAAGTTGATTTTCATCTCCTAAAAATTCAAAAAAATAAATATCAAATAAAACCTAAAACTAAAAAATTCAAAATAGAAAGAAAACAATCCTTACCTCTCACACCTCCTCCTTGTCGTGGCACCATCCTTACGATGAAATAGCAACTGTTGATGAATATTTTTTTAAAATACCTCCTCCTATAATGTGAATGTGAAAAATGGGGGTTTTGGCCATAGGCACAACAAAAAACACAATCGAAATGCAAGAATGAATGCATTTCACTTCTTTTTTTTGCTTTTAACTTGTCATAATGTGAGTGCATTATAACACACTCGCATTATGGGCTCGTTGTGGCTGAGCCTCAAGCTTGACATACCAAGCCATTATGCGAGTGTGTTATAACATGATCATGTTAAGACTTTTCAAATTTTTTTTTTGAAAGTGGCCACAAATTGCCTACCAATCTCCATGCACCCGCCCTTATTTCATCAAATCTTGCAAATTTGGGTAATGATCCTAATAATTTTTCTTGGGTTGATATCCTTCATAATTTTTCGACTAACAAGCTATATGAAATAGAAGTTATTTGAGTTTGAGCAAAATATAATCGCATTAAGGGATTTTAATGGTGTGTCTCCCCCTCTCTCTCTCCACATCTCCTTCCCAAGCTTCTTCTTCCATTGTCCCTCCTAGCTTTGGTATGTCACATGTTCCATGATTTCTTCACACTTCTACTAATCCTCTTATTATGATCACTTCTCATTTTCACCTTCTCATAGTACCTACCTCTCACATCCAACCTAATTCTAGTGTTCCTACCTCTCATCCCACTCATCTTGTGCCTATTTCTCATGTTGTCATCCCATATTTGATGCATAAATGATCATAAAATCGTAATAATACTTTTATAGACATGAAATGTTTGAACAATAAAATGGATTCAAAATTTGGAAAAAATACATAGCAACATGGTTAGAAAATAGAGGAAGAAAATATAAAATAATGACACTATGATTTGCATAGTGTCATTGTTAGAACAATTGCAATAATCTAGCAACCCTCAATTGTGTAACTTAGTCTAAAATAAATAGTCGCCATTTTAATTTTTAGTATAAACATGAACTCTTATAGGGCTTGAGAGAATGGTATAGCATCCAAAGTTCTATTAAAGGAGGTGAAAAAAAATGTGTTTGAGGGATGAGAGGATATAGAAAAAGCTATATTGGTTAGAGGAAAGAATATTTAGTTGTTCATAGTGTTTGGAAGAGTTAAGATAATAGAAATTTTCATTAAATGAGCAAGAGACAACTTGAATCCAACCAACCTATTATACTTGATAAATTAATCAAAGGCTATATGGTATTTCATATTATGATAAAGTTAGTTTTATCTCTTAGGAGGTTTTCTTGCATAAATTATTGAGTTCTTGTGTGGGTTTGATTTTATTACATGTTCCTTTCTAATTTGAACAATTCCCTCTCTCTAATGGTTTCTTTTCTATATGATAGTAGAATAGTATGTTAGTATATTTTTCTTGTGATTCCTAAATTCAAGTTTAAGAGTTTATGGACCATTTTGGTATCAAAGTGATTTTGATGTTTGTGGGATTTTTGGAAAGTGTGGGTATGCTAATTATAAGGGAAAAAAATCCTAAATAAAGGGGATGAACACATGAATAACCACATTAGAAATTGCATGAAGGGAATAACCAAAAACCAATAATAGTTATGCCAACAACAAGAGAACATGAAAGGAGAAATAAATATGGTGCAAGAGAAAAACTTAATAGGTAATTTGGTAAAAGCTCCATCCAATAAATATGGCATAGAGTAAGGACAAGGGCAAGTGCAAATATTTGGGGGGAAAAAAAGTGACCAACTTTTTTTTTTGAAAATCCATAACACGAGCACATTATAACATGCTCACGTTATAACATGAGCACATTATGAGTATTTATAAGAAAAAAAAATCCAAATAATTTTAGATTGTCATATTTCTTCATTCGTAGCTTACAAACCCTTCCAAGGTGCACTCATGTTGTGGAGACCTCAAATTCATCAATTTATTCACTAAAATCATTGCTATTTCTTTGCTAGAATTCCACCACGTCAACAGGGAGCTTCAAGGAGTAAGCTTTTAATTATTATTTTTATGAATTTTTTGTTAAATAGGTAGATTTAATATGTTTTTGATGTTGATTTCTTTAATTTTGAGGAGTTGAAAATCCACCCGATTCTCCTCAAAATCCTTCTCCTCATGAACAACAACATCAAAAAACTCTTGATGAACAACCACAACAACAAACTCCTCCAAAAATTCCTCAACATCCTCCTGGAACTCAAAAAAATTTAATGGGGGAAATTGAAAACAACAAAAAACAAATCGAGGAGTTAATTTCAAGGTTGAACAATCCTGTAAGTTCAACCTTGGAAAGAACCATGCTTACAAATTCACTTCAAGCTATGTTAACACATGTAGATGCTATTAGCATTCAATTAAGTGGTTGGGAAAATAAGAGGCAGGAGTGTAGAGATTTTTATGCAGATAAATTATCCTACAACAAGTAAAAAATGAAAAAATTACAAAATATGACTTATATTCACTATTCACTAACCCATGTCCAAATCAAACTCTTGACCTTACAAGAAAGAGGTTTACTATCCACTGGTGCAACCAACAAGGGATAAAGGAAATTTTTTAGAAGAGGTGGTGGATGGCTTTTGACCATCCTCCATGCAATAATAACGAGGTCCCCTAATATTTCTTGAGGAAACTCTATTGCTAGTTTGTCCTCAACAAAATCCCCAACTATTTTTATATGTGAGATTTTCAGGGTAGAGGTGGTGGGTCGACATAGGATAGATTTGGTGCACGTCTTGATCCTCAGTGACCAGTGAGATGAGCACTCATTAGACCAGCTTATGAGCACATTGTTATCCTTTCCATTGTGAAGGAGAGTGTTGAGGTGGATACTCTACAGTCTATTAGTTCTTTGACCCAGAGTATCATCCAGTGTGCAAGTCCTGCAGTACAATCCAAGCCAGGGGAGACTTCGATGGGTAGGTTTCCACCCCATACTTGTCAGGCTTGTCGATCCACCTATACATATGACCCCACATATAGTTATGAGGTTGGCACATAGGCTATGTGTGCAACTAATTAGTTGGAGATGGAAGATGTCATTTTGAATGAGGCTTTTGGCCTCGATACTCAAGAAAATGTTAGCATGTTCATTAAAGTTAATTTATTAAATTTCATTTTTGAAATGTAAGATTAGCTAATTTAGTTTAATGATTGTCATACAATTTCAGGGTCATAGTGTTCATATTGTTTTCATTGGCCCTCCACTTTCTTTTTACTCCACTACATCTATTGTTGAGGTATGTAGCGAGTAAAAAATTATAAATATTACATGTGAATAGCATTGTCATATGAATGATATTCTAATATTTTATTTTGGATTTTGAATAGGTTAATATTGGAGATTTCACAACAACACCTCCCAGTGGCGGTGGAGTGCAAACCTTCACTCAGATAATAGAATAAAGAGTTTAACTAATGAATTGTAATTAATAGATTTGTCTAGTTTATATTCATATTTTTTATTACATTGCATTACAAATCTTTCAAACTCAAAGCATTACTTCACATTGCATAACTAATAACTAGATGTTGATAAATGACAAATTTCAATTACAATATAGCTTTTTAGAAAGCCAACATAAGCAGTGATGCAATTACTTCACGTAGCATAACTAATGAATAGGAGTAGCTTCCAATTGCATTTTCTTGTCATGGGATTCCATCAGACCCCATTTTATTGATACATTGTTTTTTAAAAGTTCACTGTCTTGTCTATGCTATGGATGCTTGGAAAGAATCTATCAAAGCATAATAGTAAGCAATAGCATAGACAAGGAAATGAGCTATTTGAAAAAATTCCTCAAAGAAATGTGGTCTTTTGTTTATGAATACCACAATCTTTACAGAAGCTATCAAAATCATTAGAGAAAAAATCATCTCCATTATCAATCCTCAAACATTTTATTTTCTTTCCAATCTGCAACTCAACCATTGCTTTAAATTCTTTAAATTGACTAAATAATTCATATTTACTCTTTAGAAAATATACCCATGTCCTTCTACTATAATGATCAATAAATGAAACATAATACGTGGATTTTAGCAATCAAAGGAAAATCTACATGACCAAACACATCAAAATGAATAAGATCCAATACACCACAAGATTTATGAGAACTCAAGTAAAACTAAACACGGTTTTATTTTCCATAAATGCAAATATCATGGAAATTGAATTCAGGATTACAATCAGACAAACCTTCAAATAGGTTTTTATTTTTCAAGGTCCTTAGACTCTTTTATCTAATGTGGAAAAGTATCTAGTGCCATAACATATTTTTCTTTGTAGGTAACTTTGTCTCAGAAGAAAGAGCACCCTTGGGTACCCAAAAGCCATGATCATCTACTAAAGGAAAAACCATCACTTCTTCCATAGACTTTATTTTCACAGAAGTACGATTACACTCGACAGTGAATGCATCAAGCTTATACAATGTCCCATATCTAACTACTCTAGTAATCACCATAGCACCTCTAACCATCTTGCATCCTACATCAGAAAATACTACCTGCACAACCCCATATATTAGTTTTCTCATAGATAATTTTTTTTTTGCTAATCTAGGGATATGCAACAGACCATTAATATTTTTTATTCTACCACCAAGGAACCTAATTTTAACTTTACCATGGACCAAAATTTCTAAATGAGAATCATCACCCAAGTACACCTTACCACCATCAAATTCTTTATATTTAGAAAACCAATCTCTATTAAATGTCATATGAAAAGATGCACGTGAGTCAATTAACCATGCATCATTACCTGCACGAGTTGCCAAAGCTACAATGAAAGCATCACCATCTTCCTTCTCAAACTCGGAATCAAAATCAAATCTCTTATTTTTCTTCTTTTCTTCTTTGCATTCCTTATGGACATTCCACGCTTACCAAAATTCCAACAAATAACTTTGGACTTTCCAGGAGATTTAGATCTCCCCTTGGACATTGATTTTTCATGCTTCTTATTCTTCTTTCCTTTTTGTTTAGATCTTCCATGAACATTTAGGGAATCCTTGGTTGTGATGAATACCTTCCTCCTCATCTCTTCAAAAAGAAAAGAACCCACCACATCTTCATTCTTCAATATAACAGAAGTACTTCAAATAGCCATAACAAGAGAATCCCATGAATTGGGAAAAGAACAAAGCAAGATTTGATATTTATCATCCTCATCCATTTTGGCACCAAATAATCCCAATTAAGCCACAAAAATATTGAATGATTCCAAGTGACCTATGATTCCTCCACCCTCTTCCATTCTCAAGGAATATAGTTTCTTCCTCAAGAAAATCTTGTTCACTAAAGATTTTGCTTGATACATCTCACCAAACTTCTTCCATAGTTTATGTGCAGATGTCTCATGGAAATTAATTAAAATAGAGTCTACCAAGAACAATCTGATTAGACCCTTGGCTTTATGTTCCATAACATCATATTGAGCATCCTGAGTAGGATTTGTAGGCCTTGAAACATTCTCATCAACAACATCCCACAAATCTTGATATATCAAAAAATCCTCCATCTTTAGCTTCCACTTCTCAAAATTATTTCTAGAGAATATCTCCACCTCTATTTTGCTTGATGAACTTGTCATCTGAAAATTCTTGCAACAAGATCACAAAGGGTCTTCTACACAAGCTCCCACTCAAATCTATATTAGTTCAAAAAACCCAACAACCCACAATTGAAACCAAAGGTGATTAGCCTCTTATACCACTAGTGAGGAAGCTAAGGTAGAAGAATAAATTCCTACACTAATTTTGAGAGGAGAATAATGCAAAACTTTATAGATCTTTAATAGTTACAAAAAGTTAAAAAAAAATTATAAACACAAATATCATGCATACCACAACACAATGATTTACGTGGGGAAAAACCCCACACTCCAAAATCCACCCAATATATTATTTATAAATCACAAAGATTACAATATACTTGTAGAGAAAGATTCTCATAGGAGTATCACCATCAAAGAGACAACACAACCACTATCAAACTCTTAGAATACATCACTTACTCTATCGTAGTTGTAATATAACACCCTCATAAAATAGGGTTACATTCTAGGGTAAGAAAAGTCAACAAAATATATTCCATTAGATCTAAAACCTGATAATGAATGACCCATATTTGCAGTACATCATTATTTAATGTATGTCAACCATTTTAGAAGTTTCTTGAAAAAGTTAACATGCTCACATTTTCCTTTTTGTTTCCATTGTATACACCTATCTGTGTAACTAGAATATATATATACATCCTATCAACAATAAATTGTATATAATTGCAAGGTTGAGACACATTTTCCCAATAGGAACTACACCCATAGCATGAATCCATGGTCTACCAAGAAGAACATTATATGGTAAATTTTCCAACATAACATATACAAGGGTGGGTATAGTAATGGGTCCCAACCTTAAAGGAAAGACTATCATGCCTAAAGGTTTCTAACCGACATTATCAAACCAATGAATAACAAGAGAAGCAACTAGAGAGGAAGAATCAATATTAATCTTAGGCAATAGATCAATGCTACATACATTGAGTGTTGAACCGACATCAATGAGTGTATTTCTAATGTCAATTTTATTAATTTTAACTATGATCATTAGAGGGCCTACTTGTTTTTGTACTTTTGGAGGTGAGAGTTCATGTGGATAGAATGTAATATTTAGTGAATCCACTCAAATATGAGCTACCAATGCATTAACATCCACTGACCTAGCAAAAGAATGTAAGATAATATTTTACAAGGCTTTATGAAGCATACCTTGATAAACCGAAGTAGATTGAAGCAATTCCCATAGTGAGATCTTGGTCAGAGTAACACGAAGTTTCTTGACAAGATCATAATCACCAGGTGCTTTAGTTGTAGGTTTAGGTGTTGAAAGAAGAATTGGTTGAGAAGATGGTAAAAAAGTAGGTTGATTAAAATTTTGTTTATTCCTTCTAGTATTATAAGTATGGGCTACCACACTATAAGAGGGAGCCTTAGAAACATCAAGAGAATCACTATCAAATTGGACACCATTAATAGAACAAATTCTCTTAGGAGAAGGACTAGCTAGAGCCAAATAAATGATCAGTCTCTTAGGCCTTTAAGGGGCAACTGAGACATAGATAACATTTACAGATTCATCACAACTAGTGGAATAGTTATTTGAAGAAATATTCTTGACATCGATCCAAGAAGAATCATATGTGGAAGGAGATTCATCAATCACCAATGCATCATCTCTAGAGGAGAGTGCATTGGAATAGAGAAGAGATTCATCATTCACTGATGCATCATCTCTAGAAGAGAGTGCATTAGAATGAAGAGAAGGTAGAGTAACATTAAGAAAAGTATCAATGATTTCATCTTCTTGCAACAAAATATCGTTTGAAGCAAGAGGAATTTCAGGATAAGGATCAAAGATACTGAGTGACATGGGTAAAGCCAAGTCAACATCATATGCATGAAATGGAACATTATTAACACTTTCAATATAATTAGATATTGAACTAATAAAATAGGATAGTAAATTCATTTCAAATATAGTAAGCTAAATATAATAAATAATGCCTAAACAAGTCGGTTGAAGGCCGACATATCACTCTAATAGCATGAGATGGGGTTCGAGGCATTGACCCAAATTTTTTTTTGGGGAAGGTGTTTTCACATTAGGTTCACCAAAATGTAGAGAAAGGGGATTTGCTACTGATGAGTCTTTTTATTCTCAAGAGAATCCCAAGGGGAAAACTGCCCTAAATTACCTCAAGGAATAGAGCAAGAGTTCAAAATCAGAAAGAGTAGATCACAAAGGTTTTTTGGATGGACTAACAGGCTCTTGACCAAAGGACAACATCATAGAATAAGGATGGTAGAGTAATGTGTTGGAGTCTCGAAGGTGCATTGGCATCTCATAAGAACCAAAGACTGATTTTATCATAGAAAATAATTAAATGACTACTAAAAATCATATTGCTAATAAATCTCAAGAATGTGGGAAAGTAATAGAATATAATAGAACTGAAATAAAGTAGAGTAAACCAAATTCAATGATGGAACTAACGAAGGAAAAGAAAGTACTGAAAACAAACCAAGAGATGAAGCCTCTATCAATTGGATATCTTCAACACCTACATACATAAGATCAAGAGACAATGTTGGGGCTGTATAGGGATTTTCCTCAGTCAAACTCTTGTTTTAGTGTTTCCACCTCCATGAACAACTAGATAGAGAGAGAAAGAAAACAAAGTACACAAATATGAAGTGATAAAAGCAATCCCCGCTCAAGGAGGATAACCCATATCTTGAAATAAAGATGCAGTAGATAAGGGATGTGAGAAATCCCAAGATGCTTACAAGCACAAGGTAAGGGAGATATCAGCGACAAGGCTTAAGGAAGCCAAAGAGAGACAAAGTTGTAGGAGCCAAAGGAGTTGCAAAGAGATCATGAGAGTGCTACTGTAGCAATTTGTAAAGAGATATACAAGAAATATAGCAAGACAAAGAGAAGAGGAAAAGGCTTTATCCAAAAGATCAAAGAGATTAAATAGATAGCATTTAAAGAGAGAAGAGTAAAGAAAGGAAGCTTTTTGAGTCGTTACAAGGCATCCCAAGCCGTTACCATCTAAAAAAGGAGCTGAAAAGTGGAAAGGAACTCGAAAGACAACTATTTGAACATTGAAATTTCATAGGATGCTAGCATAGTGCAAAGAAATCTATGCAGCGCACTAGTGTCCAGACACTTCACGCTACAAAATGATGAGAACAGGAAAAGCATAGGGTTCAACGAAAAGCTGACACACAAGGATAGCTGCTGAAAAGGGGTCTTGAGCATCTTGAGGGGGGAAAAGGTCGATATAGGGGCTAAAATAGACCTACACAAGTGCTAAGGGAGTTGACACTAAATTGGATACAAGAATGTATGTGAAATTGTAATTTTATGATATTATACCTTAAATCTTATCCTTCTTTGAAACACTTTCCTTCACACAACTTTCAAAGTTAGTAGAACTAGTTTCTTCTTTTATATCCAAGAACAAGCCTTCATTATCATCAAAATCTCCATAATTAGATTCATCATCTAAAATACCAACATCTTCCTTGACATAGTAAGCGCTTTTAATCAACTTTCCTTTATTCTCTTTACTCTTATTGTTCACAGCTTTGTTTCAAAATTTAGAGGCATAATGACCTACATTTTAATGTAGAGAAAGGTGGAGGCTATCTACCCTATCACAATTCAATCAACCTTGAACAATCTTTCCACTTTGAAAACCCTAACTTTGGTGTTTGTTCACAAAAACCTCAATCTTGCCTATAGCATTCCTAACTATGATTTTTCAACATATCTTTTAGAGAAGGACTCAAACCCATGAATTGGATACCATTTAGAATACCCTTTATGCTCTTCTTTAACATATAAAATTTGTGTATTGACTTGTTTTGTGGAATCTCCTTCTAAAATTGAGTGCTATGGTACCCTTAAGCCTAATTAGCCATGTTTTACAAAGAAACTCTAAGGTAAACCCTCTCACAATCACAAAATTCTATTCCAAAACCTTAATTAGGTCACATGGGTTTTGAAACAATAGTATTTTTCAATGGAATCATCCAAAAATTCACCAAACTTCAAAATCCTACTTCTACCTACTCTCCTAAGCCTAATACATTGAGATATTAGGCTAGGGCTTGATCAAACACTTCCCTACCTCCATCCCCTACATCTACAACCCTACCAAAAATGAAAAACATCCTATCTAAATCCATTCCACTGATTTGCAAAGGTTTTCACCAGTGGAATGGTTTAATATTCTGTTTTCTTCTTCAAACCCTCTAGACTTAGGGCTTTCAAACCACTTTTAGTAAGTTGGCTCTAAAAAACTTCAAACTTTATGAAATCAACTAAAATTAAAACCAAAACATATATAGTCCATGCCACCATCAAATTCAATGCACTTCATATCATAATCACGTAGTACAAAACCATATAGAGTGTTATAGCAACCAAAATACCAAGAAATTGCAAAAAATAGAGAACTTATTGCTTGATCTTCAAAAACAACTCCAAAACCTTGCCTCAAAGTTTGAAATGCCTATTTAAACATCAAAAACCAAAAATCAATGGTTCCAATGACCTTTTGAATCAAATGACCATTCAAGTTCCAAAACAAGAGAAAATTGCAAAGTTGCGTAGCAACTTTTACAACATTTACAAAAAATTGAGAATTTTTACTCAAACTAACCCCATTAGACTCAATACATTGAAAATGGTCTAAACAGACATTATTACACCATATATGACTGAAAACACCCAAAAACCCAACATTGGATGATATTTACAAAATGAAGCTAGGTGCCTCTACACCATACACCCAGGGAGGACAAAAATTAATTAATGCTATGAGATTTCCACAATCCATAATGCTTATAATTTATTATTTCTGGATTTTGATTGTGTTTGAGTTTTTTCATCAACGTTTTGGATCACACTCAGTGATCCATCATCTCCTTTTTCTCTCTATCATCCTGATGATGGATCATTAAGTGTGATCTGAAATGTTGATGAAAAAACTCAAACACAATCAAAATCCATAAATAATAAATTATGAGGAAAAAAATCTCAAGCTCCACTTGAGATCAGCTCTTGCACAGTAGTACCATGTTTCTTAATGTCTTACTCTATCATCAATGTTGCATCTTCATTAGGGAGACCTTGCCATTTCACTAGATATTTATTATACACTTTGTGCCTGGTTCTCTTTGCTTCCTTTGTGTCCAAAATAATTTCAAGTTTCAATGGCTAACTTGGTGGTAGGTCCTTGACCCAATCTTCATCTTGCACTCTAGATGTACTTGCTTCTTCACCTGCAAAAATAGATCCCTTAAAAGGATAAAGGTCAGAAACATTGAAAATTTGAGAGATAGCCACTCCAGGAGGGAGTTCTATCTCATAAGCATTTGGGCCAAATTTGTGGACCACCCTGCATGGCCCAATATTTTTCACCTGCATCTTTGTATATTTCCCCTTTGGTAGCCTTTATTTCTTCAAATGTGCTAGGAAAAAGTCTCCTACTTTGAATTGAACATCTATTTTCTTCAAATTTGCATGTTGCTTGCACTTTTCCACACTCTTTTGAAGATTTTCTTTCACTTTTTGATGTATATCCTTCATTGCAACTAAAAATTATTCTCCTTCAGCACTCCTCTCCATACAACTCAAATATCTAAGCTCAAACACTCCCCTTGGTTTCAATCCATAAACTATCTCAAATGGGATTTTTCCAACACTCTTATTGACAAAGTCATTATAAGAAAACTCAGCTTGCGGAAGAATGAGATCCAATTGTTGTGAATTTTCTTTTGTCAAACATCTAAGAAGATTCCCAAGTCTCCTATTGACAACTTCAGTTTTCCCATTTGTTTGTGGATGATATGAATAACTAAATGTCAATTTTTTCCCCAACTTCTTCCAAAGTTCTCCAAAAGTGACCTACAAACTTGCTATCTCTGTCAGACACAATTGTCAATGGTATTCCATGAATTCTGATTACTTCTTTGAAAAATAACCCTACGATATAAGAAGCACCACTTGTGCATTTGCATGGTATAAAATGAGCCATTTTGCTAAATCTATCAACAACAACAAATACACTATCAAACCCCCTTTTATTTTTAGGAAACCCAAAGAAAAAATCTATGTCGATGGATTCCCATGGCCTATTTGGAATTGGAAAAGGCTGGTAAAGACCTACATTTGTGCTTGAACCCTTTGCATTTTGACAAATTACACACTTTTCAACACATTTTCTGATGTCACTTTGCATTTTAGGCTAGTAATAATACCTTCTTACCTACTCCAAGGTTTTTTCTACACCAAAATGACCCCCTAAGCTACCACAATGCTTTTCTTTAATTAGATTATCCCTCATACAACATTTTGGAATACATAACTAAGCACCCTTGAACAATAATCCATATTGTATCAAGAAATTAGAATATTCTTCACATAAATTGTTACTAAACTAATTACAAATAACATAAACATCCTTGAAATCATCATCTCCTTCATACATACCTTTCAAATAATCAATACCCACACTTTGGAGTTGAATTTCTTGCACCAACATTTTTCTTCTACTTAAAGCATCTACCACCTTTTTGGCTGTTCTCTTTTTTTCTTTATTGTGAAGGTGAGGCTTTGGAGGTACTCCACCCACTTCACATACGTGTGTCTATGTTTGTCCTAGCTATTAAAGAAAATCAAAGTATGGTTGTCAGTGAAAATGATAAATTCCTTGGGAAGGGGATAGTGTCTCCATTTTTTCAATGCTTGGACCATGGCATACAATTCCAAGTCATAAGAAGAATAATTCTTTTTGGCCTCATTAATCTTCTCACAAAAAAATTCTATAGGTTTGTCCTCTTGGATCAAGATTTCTCCAATTGCATACCAAGTTGCATCACATTCTATTGTGAACACCTTATTGAAATCAACCAATGATAAGATGGGTTGTTGTGCTATCTTTTATTTCACACTTTTTCAAGTTAATCATCAACTTTTCTTCATTCAACCTCTTCAACACCATGTTGAAATGTTGCAAGTTCTCTTCTTTAGTCTTACTAAACACAAGAATGTCATCCAAGTATATAACTACAAACTTTCCTATGAAAGGTTTCAAAACTTCATTCATTAGTCTCATAAAAGTTTATGGGGAATTTGAAAGTCCAAAAGGAATTACCATCCATTCATACAACCTCTCATTAGTGTTAAAGGCAGTTTTCCACTCATCCCCTTCTCTTATTCTAATCTAGTGATAGCCACTATTAATGTCAATCTTTGAAAAGTAACAAGCTCGTCGTAAATAGTACATCAAATCCTCCATTCTAGGTATGGGAAACCTATACCTTATGGCTATCTTGTTAATTGCCCTTGAATCAGTGCAAATTCTCCACTCTTCACCTTTTTTAGGTGCCAACACAGTAAGGACAACACATGGACTTAAGCTTTCTCTTATGAGACCCTTATCTAGCAATTCTTGTATTTGTTTCATTATCTCTTCATTTTGTTGAGGAGTCATTTTCTCTACAGCCTTATTGGGTAGGTTTACTCCTAGTATAAAGTCTATGTGGTGGCTCACATCCCTTATAGGTGGCAAAGAACTAGGGAGTTCATCAACAACAATGTCTTGATATTTGTTCAACAAGGTTTAGAATTCCTTAGGCACATTTTCCATCTTTGTTACTATCATAATAGATTTGGGTCTAACTATGATTGCATAACCATGACCACCTTCCTCTTTCATAGTTTTCAAGAATTCTTTCTCCCCAACCAACACTTGACCCAACTTGTGTGTCTAGGTTTTCATCTTGCAAAGGAGTAAGTGTGAAGGAAACCCCATCTTTTTCAATGACATAGGTATTTTTTTTTCCATCATGTTTTTCTTTTTTTTCATACTGTAGGGTCTTCCTAACAGCAAATGACACACACCCATTGGGATGATATCACACAATATCTTGTCTTTGTATCGCCCAATTTTAAACTCAACCCATGTTTGTTCATTAACCAAGACTTGTTGACACTTATTTAGCCAAGAGACCTTGCAAGGTGTGGGATGTGTGATCCTTTTCATCTTTAACTTTTCAACCATCTCCAAAGAAACTAAATTATTAGTAGAACCAGAATTAACAACAACCTTACATACTGTTGGTTATTCTTTTAAAACCAAACTTGATCTCAGTCCTTACCTATGAATCTACCAGAACTCAATTATCAACAAGCTTGAGGATTTGCCAACACTTAAGTGAAGCATTTAGAACCTCATTTCTTCTCTTCAGGCTTTGTGAGACCTAGGAGGGTAGTCCTATGGGTTCTCGTAATATCTCAACTTGGTCAAGAGCATTTCCTCACACAGATGTATTCATCAAGAAAACAACATCATCTAAGGCTTGACATACCTCCTATGAAATTTCTATTTGTTTCATGGAATATGTTGTTACTAAAAGTTGGTGTAATTTAAAAAAAAGTTATGAATTTTTTTCCATTTTTAATCTCCAGCCAGATTCATTACTAGCTCAATCAATCACAAGATAAACTAATAGAAAAACTAGTGTCTTGAGGGAACAACGAAGTCATACTTTGTAATGAATCAGTAATACAACTATAATTGAACATCAGTAATTAGTAGACTATTAGCATACTACTTTGTAGCATCCAACTCTATGCATTTTAAAACATTTTCTTCCTTACCAAATTCTATATCCTTTTCCCACAAACTAATGGTCTCATTTTAGCATTTAATCAACTCATTGAATTGAAGCACAAATAAAGCCAATTCATTAAGTGCAAATGAAAGAAGACAAATGAAATTATAATTAACAATTTCACCCATAATTTTCAATCAAAAACTAAAATATAATCACTACGGGAAAATGACTTGGAGTTATCAAGGCTATAGGATCACATAGGTCCCCTCTACAATAACATACAAATTTTAGTTATCAATGTTGTCACCTACACCTCATTTTTCTTCACTATTCGTATTAAAACTTAGACCTACAATTTAGAAACAAGGCTTAAAACAACAATAGTCAAAGTTGAAAGAATTAACTTTGAAGCTGAGTGTAAGTTGTTAGATTTGTTTGCTATTTCCCCTACCATGCAAGAGTCTCTAGAGATAGAAATCGTACTACCTTGAATGCCAAAAAAACCATGCCTAATTGTGACTTTGGATATTTGTTATAGATTCTGTTGAATAGAAATTTGTTTCCTTTTCTTTCTTTGCAGTGCTTGTCACATCAAAAGACCTTTCCTTTCTGCTGCTATGTTCCTGATTTTATTTTATGTTGTTTGGTTATATAGTTATGTTGTCCTATTTAATAGATGTTTCAATATTTATAGTTGTTCTTATATATACTTGTGGACATGGTTGTATGCATGTATACATTTATGTATGCATATACATAAGTATATATGCATGTAATTTAAATTTCTCAGTGCATACAACTTTTTGATACAAATGTGTGTAGATATATGTGTCTATAATGGATATGTATGCGTATATGCATGCGCAATTCAATATTTATAGGTATCTATGAGTTTTTTTTAATAAAATGTTGTTTTGATCTTGTTTTGAATGTTCTCAGTGCATACAATATATTGATAGAGTTATGTGTAGATATATCTATATGTGATGTATTTGTATGTGTGAGTGTGTATGTCTATATATGCATCTAATGCTTCTTAAATTTTCTCCGTTCTACTTTTCCATGTCTAAACATAATGTCATGTTGGATATGGATATCATATCGTTCTTGGCTATAATGTTTGTTGCATATGTTGTGCATCTCAATCTACAACCCAACACTGAACAATGCCTTATTGAAAATAACATAAATTGATCAATTACTTTGGTAAGTTCTATATGCAAGGTATTATTGCAACCATCTCCAATATATGGATCCCATACATGAAACAATGTTGTCATGCCAAGTTGTACCAAGTGATTTTTGTTTCCTCTACCTAGGCAACACACACACATATATGCATTTAAACTCATCTATATTTCTTTTACATGTATTGAGAACTTTGGGTGTGTATATGTATGTATTTTGTTTGCAAAAATAGTCATCATTGTCATGGATCATAACCTTTATAGCAAGTAAAGCTACAAAAAAATAGTCAACAATGCCTTATGGAAAGTAACATAAACTATTCAATTTTTTTGGTAACTTTAGAACTCTAAATATTATTGTGGCCATTGGCATTGTATGGAAAGCATATATGAAACAATGTTGTTATTGGCCTGTTTTATTGTTTTGCAGCCATCACCTCTATATGGAAACAATAAATGAAATAATATTTATTGCTTTGAAACGATTGCCTCTATATGGAAACTTTTAGTCGATAGGCTATATGTGTGAACTTTGGTCAGAATTTTTGTCAGCCTTCCCAGTTTTAAAGCTGTTGGACAACCATGAGCAATGCATATATATTTGCATCTACCTCGGGATACATATATATTGGTTTACATTTTTTTTCCACCTCCATCTTTATCTATTTCATGGCTTTGATGCATAGATAGGAGTTTTTTGATTCAAAATATATTTCCAAAAGAAAGTATGTGATTCTTTTTTTGTGTATCATTTTCCTTTTTGTGTGTGCAGATATGTATGTATGTCAAATTAGATGTAGACAACATATACTCCTCCCTTTGTTTATTTTTTTTGGAGCATAGTTATTTGTTTCTTGCTCAAAAGGGAATACCTACAATAATAGGGTTTATATTAGGCTTAATAAGAAACATTGATATCACCATTCATTATAGTGGTGGGTATTGTATGTTCTTGCTTGGGGGTTTGGTGAGAGCCTATCAGGCTCAATGACCCAATATGGTAGGGCAGAGGGTAGGGCTTGTTTTGTTTTGTTCCATTTCTTTTTCCCTATGTACAGAATGTGTATATTTGTGAAGTAAGCCACAAAAAACATTCATGCCTATGTGCAACTGTGTGGATATGTGAAATTAGATGTAAACGACTGATATTGCCATGCTAGCCTGTGCCAAGTGATGTTAATGTGTCAACCTATGTAAAGTGATGTTCATTTCCTTTCCTCCCAATGTGATTTATATATTAACAGTTCCATGTATGGCTATATATGTGTGTTTTCTACTTATAAACTTTAGCTCATAGTAACAAACTGATTCAAAACCTTCACAACAAAACGCAAACCATAAATGAAACAATATTGGTTTCAATAGTAAGGAAAATAAAAAAACCCACACAAAAAACATGATATTAACAACTTTGCAACCATTCAGACAAAATGGTGGCATAATGAAACAATATAGCCTGAGCTAGAGAATTGCAATCATCACCACATAATGAAAGTCATAAATGAAACAATATTGGTATCAATAGTCACCCAGATGGGAAAACCTACAAAGATAATTTTATGCCCCTCCTTTCCATGTTGCAACCAACATTCATCCATGTGTGTAGATATGTATGTATGTGAGTTCAAATGCAGAGAACATTCATAAATACTCCTTCCTATGTTTATTCTTTTCATAGGGTAGTTGCCTTTTTTTTTGTATCTCTTACTTAAATTTCTCCACAAAAATTTATTGCTACTTGCTATCACGTAGCCTTGTCTCTATTTGTTGAGAATTATTGTGACATCTAACAAAAGAATGGGTACATATATTTCAATTGATAGTTGCACTTTTTTTGTTCGAGACCCACATCATGCGTTTATTGAAATTTCTTTTGTCAACTAAAACATGTGGTACCTGTTGTTTTGTGAAGTAATTGGCTCACGGTTAGGATTTTCAAGTTCTTTTTGCAAAAAGGCAGAGCATAATCCACAACATGTGACAAATTACATCTTCCCACATATGTTTAAGACCTTGGGAAATATAGTGAATGTCTATGAAATTTTTGATAGGGCATTGTTGGCTCTCATTCAATTCCTATACCTACTATCAAATCCATTAGTGAGGAGGGTAAGCTTTTGTGAGGGTGCAAGTTTGATCAAGTCTTGTGTAGCTTTTGTGAAGGTGGTTGGAGGTTATTTTGTGTTTTTTGCATGGGGAGATCATTGCAAAAGTAAAATAAAAGTGCCTCTTGTGATCATTTTTTGCTAGCTTAAGCAATGTTATTATTTGTTCTTTGCATGGGACGATGGTTGCAAAATTTGTACAAAAGTGTCAATTGTGATAATTCTTTTCCCATTTCTTCCAGGCACGAATCTTGTATATAACATTTGAAAATATAGTTTATCATTCCAAGAATGTCCCATAAGGTAAACATAGTGATCAATATGTATCAATGGTCTTTGCATCTGCTATGACACACATACATATCTATACATAGGGGAAATACATTATCCACCACTACAAACAATCATGATATCAATATTCCATATAACACTCACAATGCTACTTATCGTTCCAAAAAATTTCCCCATGTATCAATCTTGTTTGCATTTGCTATGACATATATGAAAATGTGTACATTGCATTGTTCATCACTATGGTCAATGGTTGCATCAATGTTCCATATAATAGTTAAAATATAGTTTATCATTGCAACAATGTCCAAATAGAATAAACATATGCATCAATATGTATCAAATTTATTTGCACCTACGATGACATACATAAATATTTGCACATAGGTGAAATCCATTGTCCATCACTCCAAAAAACAAACAAAAAGTGATTTGTATTTCTGTCTGGCCACTATCAATAATGCAAAGCTGAATATTTGATCCTCACATTCTTGTTTATTGTAATGGTGATTATCCATTTTAGTTGTCACATGGCCTTTTATTGTCCATCGTCTAGTTGTTGTCTACATGTAATTTCACATACATATATTTCCACACATTGTTTTGTTGTCTATATATATCTAAGGAATAGATTGCTACAAATGCATCCATGACATGCAATGCCTGTATACCTGCTTGGAAAGAAAAAAATGTACTAGTTTATAGGTATGATTGAGACTAGGTCTCATTTTGTTCCTATGATGGTCTATGGCCCAATATGTTAGGGTGGATAGCAGGGTTTCTTTTGTTGCCTTTCATTTTATTTAATTTTCCCTATGTGTAGATATGTATCTATGTTATTATTGCTTTCAGCCTCAAAAAGTAGTTGTTTGAATGATAGACAATATAGTAAGTGTAATAAGGAACATTGATTTGACCCTTCATCAGAGTGGTGGACACCCAATATGGTAGGGTGGAGAGCAGGCCTCATTTTTTTGTGTTCCATTTTTCATTTTTTATCCCACAACTGAATTCCTCACTTGAACTGGGTTCTTTAGCATTATGTGTGGATCCACCTTTCTATTTTGCTAGATATTGCACAAGATACATACCAAAAATTACAGTGCACTATGAATGAAAGAAGACGATCATCTGCAAGAATTGTGTTCATTGCCATCATCATGAAATCTTTATGGTAAGTGTACTACTTCTCTTTCCCTCTTCATCACTATGCATATAAAATCTCCACCATTTCTAAATTCACTTCCTTATCATTTTTTATATGTGACCTCTAATTGTTGTATTACATATATTTTTCTTATAGATTATAGAATTTTCTAAATTTCATAATTTACATATTTCTTACCAATAACACATGTTCACCTCACCAAAGTTCACATTTCCCTTATGTGTAGCTAAATCCCAATGAAACCATTTTAGATTGCAACTACATTCTATTTATATACAAGGTGTACAAATCTCCAAAATGCTA
>VDFB02000017.1:536956401-537021401 GCA_007258455.2 Sequoia sempervirens | reverse complement strand
TTATGAGCATTCAAGTGAGCATTATAGAGCATTCAAGAGAAAATCATCAAGCATTTGGAGCTATATTCAAGATTCAAGCATCATGTCTTGAAGTCTTCATGCATCATGTTTGTTTGTGTGCTAAATTTTTTGATGTAGGTTTCATGATTCAAGCAAACATTCAAGATACAGTTTCAAGCATTCAATCAAGACTCAAGATCCACATTTATGCTAGCTATTTCAAACAAGTTTACAACCTTCATTTCAAGGGTTTAGTGAATTTTAACATTGTATTTGTTCATTCATCATTCCTTCATGCTTTTTTGTTTCATTTCAAGGTTTAATTACCAAAATGGGGTTTGACCAAGGCAAACCCATATTCTCTAACACAAAAAAAAAATTCTCTCTTGATGTGTGATTGTAGATCTAGGTGAATTGAAGCTTGAAGATCTTTTGAAGGAAATGTTACAAAAGTGGTCAAAGTTGTCAAGAAGTTATTTTCACAAAAACTCACCTATAGGCCAAAATTTAGAATTTTAGGATTGAAGATTGGATAAGACGAAGGCTATAAAAGATCACTAGAGGCAACAAAAATATCAGTCAAACCCTAGTGACTAAATCACCCATTTAGGCGTATGAGTCCTAGTATACCCTTTTTGTTAGTTTTCTATAGATCCTGAACAATCATTAGAGGATTCAAGATTTTGCCTAGATTCATGTAGCAGGACTAAATCACCCAGCTTGGCATATCAATCCTAGTGCACCTTAAAACAACAATTTCTAGGGTTTTCAGACCTTTTTTTACCTCTCCATTCTTCCAAGTATTTTTTGTTTCATGTTGTTTGTTAATTTGATTTCATGCTCTTAAGTTTCTAGTGTTTTGTGCATAAGTGTTTGCATTTCTTGTTTTAAAGCTTTATTTAATGGTGAACCCTTGTCTAATCACACAAGGAAACCCCTAGTCCTTTGTTGAATTGAGTCACTTGCTCGATAGGTCTTGGTTTCCTAATTGAACTAAAACACGAAATAGGTCCCAAAGTTCCATCTCCTAAAAGGTAGACCCCCTATTTCCCTTGGTCCATTTTGTTGAACTTGACCTTTGGACCCTTGAATTTATGATTTGGAGAACATTATAGTCCTAGATATAGATTGCATTAACTTTGCATTCGATTTGTATTAGTTAAATTGCATTTAGGGCTTCTAAACATTGCATTAGTGAAAAGTGCATATAGGTTGATTTTTTGCATTTTTGAATCATTCAATCTCATTTGAAATCTGTAATTGCAAAAATTCATTAAAAATACAACCTAAACGCATCAAAATCAACTCATAATTTTTTGAATATGGTTTGAAAACCCTAATTTGGGACTCATTCGCCCACCTAGGCGATTTAGTCCCTATATGATTTTTTTCTCTAGATTTCTATGTATTATGTGATGGATGTTGTTCATTATTTGAACCTTCCAAAAACACTAAGTGGGACTCATATTCCCAACTGGACATATCAATCCCTCTTTAGGTATGAATCTGCATTTTACAAAATTGAAATTTTGTGATTTGTGCTTATGGTTATTTTCTTTAGATTATTGTTTTAGTTTGCAGAATTACTGTCATTTCAAAATTGGTTTCATTTCAAGTACATTTGTAAACAAAATTTATATCACGTCATTTTAAGATCCCCTTGCATTCTAAATTAGTCAATTATTAGTATTTCATTTCATTAAGGATATATGCTTTGTTAATTTTTGGATATCCTTGTTCAAATCATTAGTGGATGTATCAAGCTATGTTTTTGGCAATGATCTTGTAGACATCCAAATTTGAACACTTCCATATGGTCAAAATCATCTCCTTACTCATCCCTTTACTCGTCTACTTCATCCTCTTTGCCAATATTAATTAAATCATCCACTTAATTAATATTTCATTATTTGTATAAGGTTCCTAAATTATTTAATTCAATAATTAAATACTTTTACCTTTTACTTCTTTCCTCTCTAAATTAAATAAATACATCACTTTATTTAATTTAGTCATATGGCCTCTTTGAATTTAAGCCAATTTTTAATTCCTCTTTTTCTCTCTCATTGTCACATCCTCCATTACCCTCTTCTAATCATAATTAATTTATGATTAGGATGTGCACACCTTAATCAAAATTAATTTCACATCCTCTTACATTTGCCACTTGCTTTTAATCTTTCATTAATCCTCCCAATCATGTGTTTGCACAACCTTAATTAAAGTCATTAGCCACATTTAGCATGCCTTTTTAGTCAACCTTTTCATTTTCCTTTCTTAGCATTGACCCTCTTTCCAATGTGAATTTTAAATTCACATTTATTCCTCCTAGAATCTCCTATTCCCATGCATCTTCTAGAATTTTTTGACTTGTCACATCAAGTCACATGTGGACAAGTGCTTCTCTTTTTGGAAACTTGTCTTGTCCATGAGATTCTTTCAAGTATGTGAATTTTTAATTCACATTTATTTCTCCAACTACTTTCTCAATCCCCATGGAAATTTTTGAGGAATTCTAAAATTCTTCAAAAGTCACTTTCATTCCCACTTGGGGACAAGAAGTTTCTTTTTGAGGAAATCTTATCATCCACCAAGGTACTTGCAAAGTACTTGTCCTTCTTCCACATCATGTACCCTCCTTCCACCTCATTTACACATCACCATTATTGAGCCACTTCACCTTCCACATGTCAAGATGTGAGGGCTTGTGAGTCCTCAACTCACCATAGCCCTTCATCTTGGCCTTGTTGGTTTAATCTCAATTGTTGAATTCTATAGAGAATTCAAATTCCTCTATAAATACCCCCTCTTTTCTCTCATTTAGGGACTTTGCATTCCATAGCCAAACTCTTGCAATTTTATCATTTAAAGCGACACTTAGCTAATTTTTACACTTAACGTTCACCATAGCATTCTCATCCACTTTTCATCCATCTTGTATCACATTTGTGAATTTTTTTCCATCAAGAGGAGCATACACAACTTCAAAAATCAAAGGCCAACCAAAGGACAACTTAACAAGGTATAATTTTTCCATCTATTTTGTGAAGTTCAATGTTTTTTCCCTATCTTGAGGTGTTAGGTGTTTACTTTGTCTTTTGCATTTTTTTGTTGCTACTTGTTTCTAGAACAATATTTTTTCCTGATCACATTTCTGGCACGCCCGGTGGGGCCCATAGACGGGTCTTGTTCTTTCACATTTGTTGTTTGTTTACTATTTGTAGGTGCAAGTTGCAAAGGGGCGGACCCGACCTAGCAGAGAGGTGGACCTACCCATCCAGGGGTGGACCTAACCTCTAGGGGTAGACCTGGCCTAGCAGAGAGGTGCACCTACCCATCTAGGGGCAGAATTGACCTCTTCTAGGGGAAAACTTGACCTAGTAGAGGGGCGGACCTGACCTTCACAGAGTCCAGAAATAGAAGATTTGCAATTTTTTCATAGAGGGGTAGACCTAACCTTTTCTAGGGGCAGTCCTGACCTCCAGGGGTGGACTTGACCTTTCCAAGGGTGGACTCGACCAAAAACAACTTTTTCCAGAAGGTGAAAATTGAGGTTTAAGCACTGTTTTTAGTTATTTTGGGTATTTCTGACCCCCTAACGTTTACTGTTTATGTTTGTGTGAGGATTTGACTAGAATTTGGTGGAAAATGGAAAACAAAAAGTTCTAATAAGTTTCTTGCATGGTTATCCATTCAAAAAATTTATTAGATGTTTGTTGTTGTTTCTTATTAATTTAGGCACATAGATTAACTAGGGGGTGTCAATATAATTTGTGTGCCATGTTTGTGGTTGGCTATTTACGTATCCAATCCTCTTGCACCATTTGGCGATCTTGGGTGACGAGAAATCATAGCTTACCAAGTCCTTTTGAGTCACCCATTTTTTTTCATAGGGGACTTACTTGGGGATTTCATCACCCCAAGGGACGATCCCAACCATGCGTACTAGTGGGTTATATAAAGGGGGGAGAGCCAAAGCTATACCTCAATCCAGCCACGTCATAACTAGCGAAGTGTTAAGATGACGTGATGAGGTTGTCTGAGCCTTCAATATCTTGCTAAGGTCCCTGACTCACACTTGTGACAGACTGGTGTTCACAGTTTGGGCCTTATGTACCAGGTGTATATTGAGGACTCCCTAGCAACTATTATTATCCTAAAATAGAGAACTTTATTAGCCATACCCATTCTACTAATCTTAGGATTGTGTTGTTTGAACTATTTTCTTTGTGTTAAACTAGTGATTTTCTATTCAGTCAAGTTAGCCTTATCCTCTGATTATTTTTTGTTGTGTTTTGGGTCCTTTTCCTTAGTCATTTTTTTGAAAACCAAGTTTAGACTTGTCCAGGGTTGGACCTATCCTCCAGGGGTAGACCTGACCTTTTTTAGGGGTGGACCTGCCCTCTGAACCAACCCCTTTTTAGCTTGTTTTAGTCAATTTTGTCCAACCTTTAGCTAGACAGGTGTACCTAACCTCCAGGGGAAGACCTGACCTCTTCCAGGGGTGGACCTGACCTCTAGGGGAGGATCTAACCTTTTTAGGGGCAGGCCTATCCCTTAAGCAGTCAGTTTTATCACTTGTTTCATCATTCTGAACACCCATTTCATCATTCTAATCACTCATTTCCCCATTTTGAACATTCGTGTACCTATTCTGAGAATCCATTCCTTATCTCGAACATTCATCCCCTCGATCCAAGCATCCTTTTCCTTGTTTCGTGCACCCGTTTACTTGTTTCAAACAATTGCTTTTGTTTGTTTTCACTACTAGGGGCATACCTACCTTAGTAGGGATGGACCTAACCTCTAGGGGTGGACTTGACCTTTTCTAGGGGTGAACCCACCCTTTAGACAACTTTTTCATTTCTCCGTTTGGTTGTTCTGGGTATCGTTCCTTTGTTCTGACTAACCATTTTTCATTTTTGAGTGATCGTTCACCCATTCCGAGCATTCATCTCCCCATCCTCAAGGTCAATTTCCCTGATCAAACACCCATTTACTCAATTCAAGTTATTGTTCATCCATTTCAAGCCCTCGTTCATCTAATTGTTCTCCCCATTCATCTAACCATTCTCCCCATTCATCTAACTATTCTCCCCATTCACTCAACTATTTTCCATGTTCCAGGTGTCGTTCTTTCATTATGGATTGTCATTTACCTACATCATTTTCCTATTTTGCTAAACTTCATTTGAAGTAGTTATCTGAGTTGACTTAGGTGTCTGAGCTTGATTGTCATCCTTCGAAGCTGGCTTAGGATTGTCATCCGTCCTAAGTTGGTCATCCTCATCGGCACTATCAATCCACTTCCATCTCAAGTTGGATTCGACATCGTCATCATCCATCTATCCCTCAATCGATCAATCAACACCTTACATTACCAAGGATAATTTCTAAACTTGTTTTAGAACCAATGTCACAATCCTAATTCATCTCACCATTTAACCTTATCAATTGCTTATCAATCCAATCCAATTTTTTCATCAATCTAATCCAACCCTATCTCATCAATCATCTTATCAATCAATTCAATCCAATCTGATTTTTTTGATCATTTCATCAATCAATCCAATCTAATCTCATTGATCATTTATCAAATCAAATCATTTATCAATCATCCACTCCAATCCTATCAAATCAAACAATCCACTCTAGTCTAATCATATCAAATTTGTTATCAATCATCCAATCCAATCCTATCAAGTCACATCCTTGTAGGTTAATCCATCATCTAATTAGGTAAATCCTTCAATCATCATCTTGATCATCCTCACATGCTAGTCCACTCTGCCATCTTGCATTCCCATTCAGACCCAGTCATAGGCAAGGAAATGGCTAAACAACAAGCCCAAAGTTCCCAATTGAATATGCCTCAAGATCCCAACAACATGACAAATGTCTCACAAGATCACAATAATGGTACAAATATCCATCGAGATCCCCATAATAGTACATCATCACAATCCAACACTAACGTCCAAAACACATCGCCACCCAGAGATGGGAACATGGTCAACCAGCCCAAACTCACACTTGAGGAACATTTTAGTAACCCCACCAATGTGAAAATGATAGATCGCATGCTTGAAAAACATGGGGAATAGAACTTGGCCCACTTAATTGAAAAAGGTGTCAAACCTCCATCAAGCATTGACCTATCCAAGTATGGTAATTCCACACCTAACATACCCCAAGGTTCATAAAACGCACCAGGCGATTGATACATCCCCAATGTTCCTCTAGTGGAGGGTTGGCATCAACCCGAATTTGGAAATGTCATCCTTTACCACATTAACAATCCCCCACACACCCCAATCTTAGTCATGGGGGCTTCTCAAGTATCTGATCCCAATAACCCTTTCGCCTATGGCATGCTACAAAATGTTTTCCAGCGTCTACCATTAATGCTGACCACACCACCCCTTTCAAATCAACCTCCAGTCAACACTGGGGCAACCCTTTCAATGCCTTGCCTCCACCTCTTGGGGCCACAAATCTACCACTGCCTCCATTCACATCCCAACAACCCCCACAATATAACATACCACCTCAATTACCTCCACAAGGTACATCCCAACCAAATGTTCCCGTTGGCACCCAACAACTTCCTTTGCAGAATGCATATACATTGTCTCAACCACCTCATTAGCAACAACCCCCGCATAATCCTTTGATTTCATCACAACAACCACCGCACCAATCACAAGCCAATCCATCTCGACCTCTTGTCTAGACCGTATCCCCATTGCTCGCATCTATTTTATGTCTACAAGTTCAACCACAACACAACATCCCATCTTGGCCCATGCAACCACCAATATCACATTAGCAACCTCCCTAGCACTATTTCTATCATAACCAATAGCAGTTCTAGCAACAACCACCCTATGTGGCCTCCCAACAGTCACAAAAGTATCGTTAGTACTAGCAAACCAATCCACAACATTCCATTCATGCTCCTCAGCATTATGTCGCATATTCTTATCAAATAAACCCATACTATACCTCGCAACAACAACCCCGGTACCAACAAACTCCCTCAGAATACCAGCAAGGGACATCATCATCTCACTATCAAAATCCATTTATCAACCTTCAAATAGTAACTCAACAGGATCCTTCATCATCCTACCACCCATATCCATCCAATCCATCTGCCTCGACCCCTACGCCACTGGTCAATGCGGATCTATTAGAAATCAAAGCTGCCTTGAAAGATCTCCAAGCCAGGACTGGTAAGCAATCCTTCAAATTTGAAGATATATGTCCCTATCCGTTTGACCCCTCCATCTCATTAATTCCCTTCTCAAAACACTTCAAGATACCAAAATTTGATAGATACAAGGGAAACAAAGATCCTAAATCCCACCTGCAAGAGTTTTACTCCCAGTGTTAGGAGGTTATGCACAATGACAACTATCTCTTGTGTCTCTTCATGTGAAGCATGATAGAGTATGCCTTAGATTGGTTCATGGGTCTAGAGCGGGGATCCATCAAATCCTTCATGGATCTTTCAAAGAAATTTGTTTCCTACTTCTCCTTCAATCTAAAGAAGGATACGGATACCTTAGATCTCCTCAAGGAGAAGCAATGTGAAGGAAAAACCTTTATCAGCTACCTCCAAAGGTGGCGTGCATTGGCAAGCTGAATGAAAACCCCTCTTAAAGAGAAGGACATGGTCACTCTCTTTGTTGAGAACTCACATCCTGACATGGCCCATAACTTCAGGTTGCATTGTGTCACCACTTTCAAAGAGATAGTAGAGAAAGAACCTATCCTTAATTGGGACCTTATTGCTAAAGGACATGTCAAGATATACAATCATGACAAAGAATGGTCATCCGGAGATAAGTCATGCTACTGGAACAAAAACAAGAATGTTGTGAATGATGGTGTCATCAACACTAAACATGTACAAGTAGCTAGTACCTCTTAGAGGAAATAGCCTGCCTCTAACCAACCATCTGCCTAAAGCATCATATCAGTACCACAGGGGGAACCTCTCCCCCCTCAACAGTCAAACCAAAATAGTCAAGGGAACAACAAATGTTAGTTCACTTAATTAGGTGAGTCTTTAAGTACCATCTTCAATAGACTCCTACAAGAAAATTATCCAATCACATATCCTATAACCAAGCCACACGATCAATCTAAGCCTAAACCAATTTGGTTTAAATAAAATGAATACTATGAGTTTCACAAGATCAAAGGGCATACCCTAAACAAGTGTCAGAGTCTGAAAACATATATCCAATATCTTATAGATTGAGGAGATATTCATGTGGATTCCAATTAGGCTTCATCATCCAATGCTCAGTTACAAATTTACCAAAATGCCTTCCCTAACCATAATCAAGGTGCAAGCATGTCCAATAAAAATCCGCAAAACAACAGTACAAATAACATAAGTTATAAGAATGTGCCCCTCAATTATGATGGCATTCTCCACTACATTGAGCAAGTAGAACCCTACGTATCCATGATACATGTCAAAGCTAAAGATTCCCAATGTGTTGTTGCTACCTGAAGAACCTGCATTACTGTCCCTGTAGCCTCTCCATTCGCCCAACAAAATCCTATGAATTCTCAATATAACATTCTTGATCACTTAGGAAAGAATATTGCTCACATCTCAATTTTGGATCTACTTAAATCTTCTTCTGTGCATCAAGAGATCCTGAACCGAGCTTTACAGGAAACCCAAGTTCCTAACAATATTTATCCCACACAATTCCAAGCTTTAGTGGGACACCTGGCTCTATCCTATGAATTACACTTCAGCTAAAATGGCATGCCTAATATTGATGCCAACCATAACCATCCCCTACACATTGAAGTCCTGGTTGTCCATCATAAAGTAAAAAAGGTCTAGGTAGATAATGGCTCTTCCCTTAATCTATGGACTCTAAATTTCATAAAATAGATAGGGTATACTCAAGCATATTTGAGTAATCAAATCATTACAATCAAGGATTATGATAATGTGGAAAGAGATTCTGAAGGAATTATCAGTCTCCCCATCTAGGTTGGACCTGTGATTCAGTACACTACATGTCATGTCCTTGATTTGGACTTATTGTACAACCTCCTCCTTGGCCGCCCTTGGCTCCACACCATGCAAGCCGTCCCCTCCACATACCATCAATGCCTAAAATTCCTAGTTAATGGATAGGAGGTCACCATTTACGCAGACCCACAACCATTTGAATACTGCCATGCAATGGAAGCTTCATTTCCCCATTTGCATTATTGTCCTAGAGTTGAAATGGGGGCATCTCAGTTGTCATCCTCCAATCCATCATCCATGACACCAACCACTCCATCTTCTACCACTGATCCCATCATCACTAAATTCCAGATCATCAATAAAGGTTGTGGTGAATATGAAATACATATAGCTCTAAATGTGGCAACCATGCCACCATCACCACACACATATAGTCAACCTTCACAATCTGTACCAAAGGAAGAAGAAAAGACCATTACGTTCAGTGCCAAAAACATCCCTACTAGCACTTTTTGGTCCCCTTGTTTAAGGAAAAATGCACCAGAAGATGATATCAATCAGTGGATATATCACAAAGAGCCCCAATTGGATCATCCCCTTAAGGAATATTTTTAGGAAACATACCCCTAGTCTGCTAAGTTCGTAGTGAAGCATAATTATCAAGGTGGGGGTCTAGGTAAAGAAGAACAAGGGCGGCTACAACCTTTTGATGTACCGAAGTTTCCACAGATTTCAGGCCTAGGATATGACAAAAAGAAGAAAGGACCTACGACATCTTCCAATACTTCCAACAGTGTTAGTGTGGACAATGGTCCCTTAGAATACATACCTAAGGAAGAATCCATCACACATGCGTATGATGATGTGGATCACACAAAACTTTCATCCATGTTTGATTTCCTATCCATCTTTACCATTATCCTTTCCCTATGCCATCCCGAACTTATTGACTAGGACCTATGTGATAGCACACCTTTCAATGTCTCCCTAGATGCATATGTCAACCTTATGGGATTGGGGGAAGATGAACACTCTAGTTGCAAAAGTAAAAACAAGAAAAATAAGAAACAATCATCTAATGAAAACCTCCCCGAGGCACTTCTTGACTTGGAAAAAATGAAAATAAAGGAAACATCCAATAGTGAAAGCCTCAATGAGGCACTAGAGGATGGAGAAATTCATCTTCCCCTTGTGGGAACTCAATTATCTACATGATCATCCATCCTGAACAAAGAAACTCAAGAAGTCAATCTGGGTACTACAGAAACCTCGAAGATCACCTATGTAGCCAAATCGTTATTAGAACAAAAATATTCCATCATTGTCTAGCTGTTCAAAGATGAAATCATCAAATTCTCTTGGTTGTACTTAGACATGCCAAGTCTGGACCCCACTTTAGTAGTTCACCACCTAGATGTTCACCCAGACGTCAATCCTATCAAGTAGAAACTTAGAAAAATGCATCCATAGGTAGCATTGTTATTCAAGAAAGAATTTTAGAAATTACTAGATGCTGGTTTAATCAAACCCATTGATTATTTTGATTGGATCTCCAACATAGTGACTGTCGCTAAACCTAATAGAGACACTAGGATCTGCATAGACTTTCGTGATCTCAACAAATCCTGTCTGAAGGATGACTTCCCATTTCCCAATATCAACATGTTAGTTGACCTCACTATAGGACACAAGATGTTGTCCCTCATGGAAGGATTCTCTGGTTACAATCAGATTCAAATTGCACCTGTAGATCAACACAAGACCACTTTACAACACCTTTAGGTACCTTTTGCTACAATGTTATGCCTTTTGGTCTTAAGAACGTGGGGGCAACATATTAGTGAGCAATGACTATTATCTTCCATGAACTCATTCAAATTATCATGGAAGATTATGTTGATGAATTGTTGGGAAATTCTAGAACCAGAGCAGAGCACCCTGCCATTCTGAAAAAGATTTTTGAGCGGTTAGAAAAGTACAAGCTAAGACTAGATCCGAAAAAGTGTGTTTGGCATCACATCATGGAAATTGTTGCGCTTCATAGTCTCCCAAAGGGGAATCGAGGTTGAACCCGCCAAAGTAAAAACTATCATGGATATGCCTCCACCTCAAAACCTGAAATAGTTAAGAAGCCTTCATGGAAAGCTACAATCTATTAATTGGTTTATAGCCCAACTTAAAGATAAGTGCCAATCGTTCACCCACCTTCTGAAGAAAGACACCACCTTAAAATGGAATCAATAGTGTCAGTTGGGTTTTGATAAGATTAAAGAGTACTTGGCCCACCCACCAATCTTGATGCCACCTATTCTAGGGAAACCCCTCCTGCTATACATCTCTGCCACTTCAATCACACTAGGGGGATTATTGGCACAACATGACGAGTCCACAAAAGAATGAGCAATCTATTACATCATTCGTACACTGGTTGGTTATGAATTGAATTATTCACTGATGGAGAAAGCCTACCTTGCAATGGTCTTCAATATGTAGAAATTTAGACATTATATGCTGAGCCATCCTATCAAACTAATAGAAAAAATTGATCCACTAAAATACCTATTGTCCAGAACCACCTTAATTGGTCACATGGCTAAGTGGGTCATGCTCCTGAGTGAATTTGACATAGAATATGTGGATCGAAAAGCTATAAAAGGACAAGTTATAGCCGATCAATTGGCCGATGCACCCCTAGTAGATGCTTACCCTTTGGTCATCGAATTTTTAGATGAAGAAGTCTTTACAATAGCAGAAGCATCCACTTGGATATTGTAATTCAACGGATCATACACTCATAATGGATCAGGGGTAGGAATTCTATTTGTTACCCCTCAAGGTGATTACATCTTGAAGTCATTTAGATTATCATTCCCATGCACCAACAATATAGCTAGCTATGAAGCCCTCCTCACAGGGCTCATAATTGCCAAAAAGTGGCATATAACTCACCTAAGAGTCTTTGACAATTCCTTGTTGGTCATTAAGCAGGTTAATGATGAGTTCCTGACAAAGGATGACAAGTTGCTACCCTACAAACACATGGTGGATGACTTCAAGAAGTATTTCACCTCCATACAATTTGATCAGATTCCTAGGGTACAAAACAAAGCTACTAATGCCATGGATACTATTGGTTCCTTGATCGACATGCCTAAGGACCGAACAGAATGTGAGTTCCTCATTGAACATCTCTTAATCCCAGCATATGACATCCCTGAGACCAAAATGGTGTGTGACATGGTGGGTCAAGCTTCCCCTTCATACCAAGACATCTATGCTTACCTACATGATAACATTCTACCCCTAGATCTTACATGAAACCAACACAAATCCTTTATCCAATGTTCATCTCAATACGTCATTGTTGGTGATACACTTTATCATTGTGGGTATGATGGAACCCTCCTCAAGTGTCTAGATGAGACCAAAGCCCATACTGCACTAACAAAAGTACACAGTGGTGTTTGTGGGGCCCATTGAAATGGTATGGCCTTGGCTAAAAGGATTCTTTGAGCTGGATATTATTGGCCTATGATAGAACATGATGCTTATGAATTTGTGAATAAATGCCTTCCATGTCAGCAACATGCAGATCTGATTCACTCTCCAACATAGGATCTTCAACCTCTTCTCACACCATGGCCCTTCTCTTAGTGGGGTTTTGACTTGATCAAAAAGATATACCCACCATCCTCTAACTTCCACACCTTCATTATTACCACCACTGAGTACTTCACCAAGTGGGTGGAAGCAATGCCACTCTCACAAATCATTGGTACTCAAATTTCAAAATTCATCCTCTACCATATTCTCTATAGATATGGTATTCCATCCACCATCCTCTTAGATAATGGGAAGCCTTTCAAAAACCAGGCTATGAAACACCTTTGTGACACTTTCATATTCAACATCATTGGTCAATGCCTTACTACCCCCAAGGTAATCGTCAGGAAGAAGCTACCAACAATACTCCAATCCGAATCCTCAAAAAGGTCATCAATAACAATGGTCGAGATTGGCGCAGCACCTCCACATTCATCCTGCCCTCTAAGCGTATTTCACTTCCATCCATACCCCTACCGGTGCCACACCATTTCCCAAGTATATGGTGTCGAGGCCATCTTGGCGATCAAAGTCGAGATCCCATCATTGAGAATTTCTCTGAAGAACCTTATTAGTGAGGAAGATGCTCGTGTTACACGGCTTTCCCAGCTAGAATTACTTAATGAGAGACAAATCAAAGCCTTTGATCATCTTCAAGCTTATCAAAACCATCTCAAGTGTAGCTACAACAAGAAGGTTTTCCCTCGTTAATTCAATGTTGGTGACCTTTTCCTTAAAGAGAACCAACACACCCAACAAGACCGAGATAAGAAAGGCAAGTTCGAAGCAAACTGGTTGGGTCCTTATATCATCATCGCAAAGTATGGATCTAGGGCATACAGACTCGCCGCCCTTCAAGGAGATCCCTTAGAAGATCCTATTAACATCATGCATCTAAAAAGGTTTTATACCTAAGTTCGCTTGATGTCCCTATCTGCACAAAATCCCAAAAAAAAAAAAAATCAAAAAGAAAAATCCAAAAATAGTAAATAGAAATAAAATCGTCTTGTGGTGAAAACCACCCTTGGTGGAACCTTGGATAATTACGGTAAACCTAGTAACAGGTGTCATCCATATTAGGCTTAATTATTATCTACTTTTCATCCTAGTTACTTTATGACTTCATCCATCCTATCCTAAAATCCTCTCCCATCCCATCCTTGGCTACTTGGTATATACTTTGGTTGGGAATTAGATGATCCACATTGACTATCCATCAACATGATATTTTTTATCCTAATTTGAGCTTGTGTCATGTGCTTGTTCATCAGTTGGTTTGTGTTATCATCTAGGATCATCCATCGTGTTGGTCTCCATCTAGGCCTCATCCTATCATGTCGGTCTTTTCATCCTTAGTCAAACTACGTTTCCCCTACACTTTTATGTAGGCGAGGTCGATATTTTGATCCTCCCCCGAGGCTTTCTTTTGTCATTATCTCATCTATCTCCATTGCCCCTTTTCACTTTTATCCATGGTTAGTTGTCATTTGTCTCCTCTGAACTATGTTTCCCCTATGCTTTCATGTAGGCATGGTGAATCTTTTGATCCACCGCTAGGGATTTATTTTGTCATTGTCTCATTGGTCTCCATTGGTCCTCTTTTCTCTTTTATCCACGGTATTATCTTGAACTACGAGGGCTCTATGCTTTCACGTAGGAAAGGCTAATCTTTGATCAGCCCCCAAGCCCCTAGGTCCTTAGGGTGTGTCAGTCTTGTGTCAGTTTTTGTCTAGTCTCCTGTGGTGTGTTGTCAAGAGTTCCCTTATCTAGCTGGTTCTTCACAAACGGGATCCTCTAGTGTCAGAAGACCTGGTTAATGACAAAAATATTGTGTCATCTGGGTCATTTTAGTCTAGTATCTATCATCGGTCTCAATAGGATGTGGCCTTCCTAACATACCTCATCAATCCCATCCATCCTTGTGATCCTATGACAAAGAAAATTTAAATTTGATTGTAATCTTTTGGTACTTTTGGCTTTCATTTATTGTTTGAGCTCCCTATTACAACTAGTCAATGTTGCCATAATCTATCATATCATGGTGTGTTTTGATTAGTTAACATTGGGGCATATCTTGATCTTTTTTTTATTGTTGTCTATTGGGTTGTCCCACATGGTACTTGTTGGAATAGTAAATTTCTGAATATTTTCACAAGTTTTCCATAACCCTAGGTTTCCATATGAGTCCTCATCATAAACACATGGGTCTGTTTTCATAACATTCTGTCCATTTCTTGCCATGTGGTCTCATTGTTTCCATCGGGTCTTGCGTAATTCACATCATGGTCTGTATTGGCGTGACAATATTAGGGTCTCCCCGATCCATTTTTCTACTTGTAAACGTCTGTGTTGCCTATTAGCAAGATGTTTCTGATGACATGGTGATTGGAGTTTACTTACTGGCAGTTATCGGTAGGACTTTCACGTTGTTTCGATGACTGAGAAGGATAATATCGGCATGAGTTATACCATCAGAGTGATGTCTTATCGATTATATTATGTCTCACCGACCGGCATGTATGGAGATATGTCAGTAAGAGTTAAGGTTTGCAGCATGTGGTCTTGGTGAGTGTGAATTGTCTTACCAACTGGCGATAGAGGTGGCTTATCAGTGATAAGTTTTTCATCGGCATAAGTCTTAACAAATTCATAAGGGTCTCACCGATTGACAACATAAAGATATACATCTTGGTGATACTAAAGCATCGGAGTAATGTGTCAGCGAGTGACCTCCGGTCTCGCCAATAATACACATGGAGACTTTGTCGACATGAAAATTGGATAGTCACAGTGACACACAAGAAGTAGAAGGGCACATATCGGTGGAACGTAATATAATCTACAGGTGGTCTCCCCAAATAGAATGATACAGCAATACATGAGAACCAGTGGAATGTGTCTCAGGGAAACATAATGTGATCGATATGATATCTTCCTGACATCACAGGGTCACGGTGAAGCATAGAGAACATAGGGGTGACTGACAGTGATATTATTGCCTTCGACATACTTACGGGGTTGTCTTAGCAAATGATCAACAAAGATTCAAACACTGTGGCCGACGTGTGAATGCTAAATGCAGCTGCAGGCCGACATGGGATTTTCCCGAATGCTACGGTTGGCCGACATGGGATCTAAATTTGATATGTTTTTCTCATACTAGTGTATAAATAGGGATTTTGTGATTGTAAAATGATCATCAATCATTAGATTTGATTTCAGTAGGTAAATTAGGAATGGCTACAGTAGAATAAAGTTCTCATATCAGAGACTATGATGCATGTTTTCAAATGGCGATTTCAATGAAAATCAGTTGGTGTGGTAGTTTATCTCTGGTGTCAATTTTCTGTCGAGTTTATTGGAAAGTATTGCTAAGTTGTCTCCAAGTTGATTCTTTTTGGTTGTTTAAATTGATATAACAAGTTTGTTTTTTAGTTTATCAGTGCACATTTGTTGTATCTATGTGATTAATTAACTGATTCTCTCAAGGAGAGATTAAATCCTTTTAGTTGATCACAATAATCAGGGAGATTCGTCTGGATTATTAAAGTAGAGCTTAGTAGTGATAATCTTACTTGTTTATACAAGTTATAAACAAAATATATGCCAACAATTTGAGTTTCTGCCAGAATAAGTTGCCCACTTTTGTTTCATTTGACTCTGCATACCCAACAAGGCATTGGTCTCTGCACTTCATCATTTGAATTCATTCAATTTCTTTACATCTGTTAATTGAACACTTTAGGATTTATATTAGAAGATTGCTAATGCTATTTGTACCAAGTTTGATTTCATTTGTTCACTTCCATCTGCCATTGTGGACAAATCACTGCAAGAAAGATAATCATACGTACATAAAGTCTGCTTCATTTAGTAAGGTACACTCGCCTGGGTCTAGCAACACCTAAAGAGTAGAAAGCCTAATTCATTTGGCTTTGTCTGTTACTCTAAAGTGTATCAAGAGATTGGCAGCCTCTTGAGGCATTCCGCCTACATTTTTGAGAGCTAAAAAATTGGCGACTCTACTGGGGAACAATTCAGAATCAGGGCCTTAATCATAGAGTCAGGAACTTTATACAAACTCCGCTAGGAATGAGAAATGTCAAATACTTTTCTCACTTTTGAAAAAAAGTGAGTGGCGACTCTGAAAGAAACATTGCATTTGTTCAAACATGAATGGAAGAATATCTTGATACAGGCGAGGTCATATTAGAGGTCCTCCTGGTAGCAGTAAGTTGACACACAATGATCTGAGAATGGAGGGTAATCAGAGTGGACCTATTGATCATGATACTCCTTAGGTTGATTATGAATCTTTAACTTATGAGGAGGTCAAGGCACTGTTTGAATCTCTAAGGATGGAGATAGAAGAACTAAAATCCGAATTGCAGAAAGCCCAACAGCCAAATCATCCTCCTTATATTCCCACACAGCATGCACACACAGCCACCTCATGGTCAGCCTTATATCCCACAACATTATGCACAATGCAATAGTTCGCCATACCAATATTAGCACCCACCTAACCCTTCCCCTCACCAGTATGCAACAATGATAATCAGGAAATTTGATCTAACAGGGCTTCAATTGTACCCTTATCCTATAAATGGCAGTTGGAGAAGTCTTGTTCCAAAGTTTACGGGGAGTAGTGCCATCACTGTTGAAGATCATTTGAGGAGCTTCAATGATTTTATCAAAGACATAGATGTACCATATGAAGATTTACACATGAGGTTGTTTATGATGTCACTCATTCATGAAGTTAGGGATTGGTTTTATAGCCTGCAATCTACTTCTATTAAATCTCTCCGAGGTTTTTTAGGATCAATTTCTTGAGCAATATGGAAATCTATCTACACCAAATTGGGCTTCCCATAGGTTCGTACAGATTCAAAATCAGAATTTGCAGCAATATTTATGCTAGGAGCATCAATTTGAAGTGGAAGAAGATGTGTATACTCGAAGCCAGGACTCCATCACAGAATCAGAGTGCAAAATTTCCCCCTTGGATGCATTTCTTGACATAAGGAGGTATGAAGGAGAAGATTTGGATTCTCTGTACAATAGAATGATAGATATTTGCATGCAGATACCTTCTCATTGTAGGCCAACAAGGGCCATGTTTGTTGAGCAGTTTGTAAGAGCATGGGAACCTGAATCAGTTTATTGGCTAGAAAAGCAGCATACCTTTGATCGAGTGAATAAGTTCATCGATGTCATGGAAGATAAGGTATGAGAACACTGCCAATGTTGATTCCAATTGTTTTATTTCTGATGAGTATATAGGAATTGATCAAACAATGCATCCAATAGAAGATGAGACATGTGCAAGTCAAGATGATTCATGTGATAGCTTGCATGAGGAAGATGAAGGTACAGGTTATCTCTCTTGCATAATAGATTGTGACAGGGAAAGCAGTGTGTGTTACGAGGGATCCAATGAGTATTCAAATTTTGAGGATGGACCTATGGATTTTGATCTGAAATGAAGGGATTCTAGCAGCCCTTTTGGAAATCAGGATGAAACATGCTCAAATAAGGAGAGTACATCAACATATGAAGAGAATGACTATAATGATCTTGAAACTTGCCATGTTGATGAATTGGAAAATGAAATGGAAGGGGATCGTGTATCATGTCACAATGATGACGAGCTTGAGGAACTTGTGGATTCTGATTTACAGTGAGGTGACTCTTGCAGTTCTTTTGGTGATTGAGAGGAAGAAGGAATGGATAATGTGAGTCCATTTGACAGTAAACAAATTATACCTCTAGCTGCAGTTGAAAGCTATGAAGACACATTTGATGAGGAAGAGGTTTGTACATCTGAAAATGGTTTCAAATTTTTTTAAACCCAGTGTATGATGAAGTGATAAAAGAGGATCAGATGATATTTTTCCAAGGTGTGCCCAAGAATGAATATCAGGTATTTTCAAATCCACTTTATGACAAAGAGGAGATAATTTCAGACAAGCTAAATGATGAATAAGTGACTTCGCTGGTAATGTTTCTGATTTTTCATTCTCTGATGATCTTGGGCCTCTTTTTGATGATGACAAAAGTGAAGAATATAACTGTAGTGATGAAGATGTTGAGACTTGTTCACTCAGTAGTGAGAAAATTTTAGATTTGCTGACTCTTGAATATCTGAGATGCGTACACAAGGATGATTCTGAAGTTTTGTGTCTAGTTTACATTTTTTTTTGACAGTGAAAGATCCTTGTGTGATGATTCTTATGACTCTCAGTGCATTTCTTGAGTTGATAGAGAAGCTTTTGAAGTTGATCAAAAGTTTGTGTCTATTTAGGATGAGGTATCTGATTTTGAAATGTTTAACTCATGTGGAGAAGACTTTTATTTGCATACCAAGGATGATAGTGGTCCAGATTTGATTGGTTCATATATGCTTGATAATGAAGATATGAGTCATATTCAAGTATTGTTTCCAAATGATAGTATCGAAGAAGTGCAAAAGGTTTCAGATTTGTATGTTTTAGACAGTGATGATATAACAAAACTTTTTGTTTCTCAAGAAAGGCACTTTGATGATGAATTTTCAATATAGTTGAGAGAATGTTTCATAGTACACAACAGTGAGGGAGTTAATATAAAATTTTGCATTGAATATGCATGCATTTTACATATTGAAGATAACAAGGGTTTGTCCCATGATGATGAAGAATTCAAATTGCTGAATGGTGTAGGGATTTTGGGCCAAACTGAGCTTGATGATTCTCTAAAAGCTTTGAACAATAGTGACAAGAAAGATTGCATGAGTATCTTCAAGAAGAATTTGATGAACTCGAGGAAAAACCAGGTATTTGATAGGGGAAAGTATGGTTGGAGTTTTAGATTGTAACAGCTAAAGACAGGTGAAGTTAAAACATAGAGGATTGAGGGTTGCCAGTGCATGGACAACTCTTGCTTATCCTCTTTAAAATTGTTTTCCATGCATAGTAGTTTAGGGTTTTGTTCATCTCCATTTTGCATTCATTCCATCATGTTATTTTTCCATTTCCACTTTTCTCATTTTGTGTCTGGTCTGCTCACCCAAAGATCTAGATCCTTGCAATGATCTAACTATCATTCATCTCCAGATGGAGCCACTTTTGGAACTATAAATTTCTGAATATTTTCACAAGTTTTCCATAACCCTAAGTTTCCATATGAGTCATCATAAACACATGGGTCTATTTTCATAACATTCTGCCTATTTCTTGCCATGTGGTCTCATTTTTTCCATCGGGTCTTGCATAATTCACATCATGGTCTGTATCAGCGTGACAATATCAGGGTCTCCCCGATCCATTTTTCTGCTTGTAAACATCTATGTTGCCTATCGGCAAGATGTTTCTGATGTCATGGTGATTGGAGTTTACTTACTGGCAGTTATCAGCAGGACTTTCATGTTGTTTCAGCAACTGAGAAGGATCATATCGGCATGAGTTATACCATCGGAGTGATGTCTTATTGATTATATTATGTCTCTCCAACTGGCATGTATGGAGATATGTCGGTAAGAGTTAAATTTTGCGGCATGTGGTCTTGGTGAGTGTGAATTTTCTTACCAACTGTCAATAGAGGTGGCTTATCAGTGAGAAGTTTTTCATCGGCGTAAGTCTTAACAAATTCATAAGGGTCTCACCGAATGACAACATAAAGATATACATCTCAGTGAGACTAAAGCATCAGAGTAATGTCTCAGCAAGTGACCTCCTGTCTCGCCGATAATACACATGGAGACTTTGTCAGCATGAAAATTGGATAGTCACAGCGACACACAAGAAGTAGAAGGGCACATATTGGTGGAATGTAATATAATCTACAGGTGGTCTCCCCAAACATAATGATACAACAATACATGAGAAATGGTGGAATGTGTCTCGGGGAAACATAATGTGATCGATATGATATCTTCCCGACATCACAGGGTCACGGCGAAGCACAAAGAACATAGGGGCGACTGAAAGTGATATTATTGCCTTCGGCATACTTACAAGGTTGTCTCAGCGAATGATCAATGAAGATTCAAACACTGTGGCCGATGTGTGAATGCTAAATGCAGCTGCAAGCTGACATGGGATTTGCCCGAATGCTATGGTTGGCTGACATGGGATCTAAATTTGATATTTTTTTTCTCATACTGGTGTATAAATAGGGATTTTGTGATTATAAAATGATCATCAATCATTAGATCAAATTTCAGTAGGTAGATTATGAATGGCTATAGTAGAATAAAGTTCTCATATCAAAGACTTTGATGCATGTTTTCAAATGGCGATTTCAATGAAAATCAGTTGGTGTGGCAGTTTATCTCTGGTGTCAATTGTCTGTTGAGTTTATTGGAAAGTATTGCTAAGTTGTCTCCAAGTTGATTCTTTCTGGTTGTTTAAATTGATATAACAAGTTTATTTTTAGTTTATCAGTGCACATTTGTTGTATCTGTGTGATTAATTAACTGGTTCTCTAAAGGAGAGATTAGATCCTTTTGGTTGATCACAGTAATTAGGGAGATTCATCTGGATTATTAAAGTAGAGCTTAGTAGTCATAATCTTGCTTGTTTATACAAGTTATAAAAAAAATATATGCCAACAATTTGAGTTTCTACCAGAATAAGTTGCCCACTTCTGTTTCATTCGACTCTGCATACCCAACAAGGCACTGGTCTCTACACTTCATCATTTGAATTCATTCAATTTCTTTACATTTGTTAATTGAACACTTTAGGATTTATATTAGAAGATTGCTATTGCTATTTGTACCAAGTTTGATTTCATTTGTTCACTTCCATCTGCCATTGTGGATAAATCACTACAAGAAAGACAATCATAAGTACATAAAGTCTGCTTCATTTAGTAAGGTACACCCGCCTAGGTCTAGTAGCACCTAAAGAGTAGAAAGCCTAAGTCATTTGTCTATTACCCTAAAGTGTATCAAGAGATTGGTAGCCTCTTGAGGCTTTTTGCCTACGTTTTTGAGAAATAACAGTACCCATCAAGATCCTTGAGGTCTTGTGTTATTCTTGAATATTCCCTTGTGCTTTTGGTTATCTCGATACCTAGCCCGACCAAAGTCTCTGTCACTTTGGGGTGTTTGGATAACCTTGTTTGATGTGTTTGTTTTGTGCATAAGATGCTAACTTTCCTTGGTTTCATATACCCTAGTAGCTGGTGTCTTATACTATAGCAAAAATGAATGCTCCGAAGATGGCAAATTGCATTCATGATTGCATTTCATTTCATTGCATGTATCCTTCCTTCATTCTTGTTCCTAACCCATGACTTGTGATTTTGGTTGTGCAAACTTTGATTCTTTTCCCTTTTCTCTCCTTAGGATGCTAATGGTTCTTGATAGGTGCAATATCACACCCACACTACGCCTATCATCTACCCACATTCCCATGAAAGACCTTATTGACACATATGATTGCATTGCATTTCATAAAAGAGTCCATTTTCCATTCATATTTCATATTACATCATAAGTCTATTATTTTTCATCCCATATGCATAATAGGCTGATTAGAGTAGGCATCTTAGGTTCATTTTAATCCATACATGTCCATATTAACATTTACACATTACATACATCACCACCTGCAACATACATTGTTAGGTTCCTAATAAGTACATATCATACCCAACATTCATTCCATCCTGCATCATAATTGTTGATACATCATAATGCATAATATAATCATCTACATAAGCATAAATCATCATCAACATCATGGATATATAATATAATCATCCACATAAGCATAAATCATACACATGTGCATACAGTGCATAATCCATAATAAGGGCATAAAAACATAATCATATGCATAACATAAATCATCCATCACATAAAAATAACATATAGTGTCAATGAGGAATATTGCATTTCATAATCGAAATAATACAATATTCATCTCATCATAATGTCTCAAACATAATAAACTACATATCTATCATGTATATCATCAAATAAGGTACAAAATCCAAGGATGTAGATCACATCTGATCTCTGCTGATATGTACTAAATCTCCATCTTGCATCTTTCAAAAAACCTTGTATCCTATCACTTACTCTTTACCCACTCTACTATGAGCTTCCCATGTCGAATCTCTGAGGAGAATTGGGCACTAGCTCTCTACGTGTGGGAGTCCCCTGATAATCATGATTGGGAGTCCCTCATAACCACCATAGCAAGGAGAAGTCATTTGAAAGTCGCTATACCATCTAGTACATGTCCGTAATAACTGGGATGGTGCCAACATTTGAGGTACCTTCCTGACATAGCGCACTATGCACTATGTTGGATCTGGAACTACCTGCTCATAAGAAAACTTCCTATAGGTCACCTCTTGCAAATAATCATTTCTCTGCCCATCCTGGTATCTAATGACATTTTGGTCATGCCTGTATCTATCTCGGTCCCCACTAATGGCTCTCTACTCCTGCTCCCATGCCTCATGTGCCATCCTTAGCTGTTGTACCTGCTTTGTGACCCTATCCCTCTCAGCCTAGGTAGCCTATAGTTGTGCCTACAATCTTTGTATGTATTCTCCTACCTCACCACCCTCAACCTGTATTGCATGCACCTAAGCCACTGTTGCATCCCTCTCTCCTTGCAGCATCTGCATCTGCACCTTTGTAGCATCTCTCTCCCTCTGCATGGCCTATGCCCAAGCCACTATTGAATCCCTATTCCTTTGCAATGCTTGTAATCTCAACTTTGTTGCATCCCATTCTCTTTGAAGAGTTGATACCTGTAACATTGCCGCATCTCTCTCTAAAGGGACTGTACCTATATCTCTGCCAACACCCTCTCACTCTACAACACTTGAATTTGTGCCAGAGCTACATATCTCTCTCCCTCCATAGACTGCACCTGTGCTTGCACTACATCTCTCTTTTCCTACATCATGCATACCTGATCCCTCATCTCATCCTCTCTTTCCTGCATAAACCCCATATCTCCGACTATCTGCTCTAAACAATACACTATCTTGGAGCTCATATCGCTCCCACCGCAGATCCGCTCTCTCTCTCCATAGTAGCTCTACCTGCCTCTACAAATCTTCCACATCTCCTACTGCCTCTATTTCAATCTCTGCAGGCCTCTTCCTTGTCCCTGCTCCAGCATCCACCTGTCCTCTAGCCTATCGTACCTCCTCCTCTGCCACTAGATAGTCCCTCTCCCATCTTGCTGTCTGTCCATCCTCATGCTCCTTGGTAACCTTTTCCCACAACCTATCTATCTCTACACGCAAATCAATGACCTCATCTCATTCCTCATCTCTCTCTTTCAGTAGACTCTTCTCCATCTCCATCACTATCGTGGCAAGCTCTAAGTAATCCCTCTTGCTCCTGACAAGTCGTGCCTGTAGCTTGCCCACCTTTATCTCTAATCTACTCCGCTCTACCTCTGACCACCATAGTCACTGCTCGTTGAGCCGCAACCTCTCCAAGGCTCCTCCTAGTAACACTATTGGATCCTCTCCTATAGGTGGTACCATGGATACTGGAGGGACATCATGAACCTCCATATCCACCTCCACCACCTCTGTCTCTTGCCACTCATCCTCTCCCTCCACCCCCACCTCATCCACATCAATCACCATCTGGGCTCTCCTTTTCCTCCTCCCTGTCATCCTCTCCTACTCTCTAGCAACCTCTGCTTCCTCCTATCTCTGTCCCTATTGGCCTCCTATGGCTATGCTAGCCTCCTGTCTTTGTCTCTATTGACCCCTTGCGACTACACTATCCTCTTGTCTTTGTCTTTGCTGACCCCCTATGGCTACACTAGCCTCTTATCTCCTCTCCCTCTGCACCTCCTGTCTCTATCTCTGCTAGCCTCTTGCGGCTACACTTGCCTCCTATCCCCTCTCTTGCTGGTCCACAGCCTTGGCCTCATCTCCTCAGATTCTCTACCACTATCTCCTCCTGACCACCCTCACCAGCTAACCTACTGCTTTAGCTGTACCCTATCCTCCTATCTGTTGTCCTTATGGACGCTATATACCCCTCTTAGCTTCTAGTCATCTCTCATCCTCTAATCCAAAGCCTAATGCCTCCTTAATTGGAACCATAGGCGTAATCCACTGAGGCAGATGCTGGAAAAACCCTTGACCATACCGATCTATCGTCCTTGCATCTCTCAACCCATCTCTCCTACTTAGGTATGGCACTAATCGCAGTGTCTCCCACTTCGCCCTCACAGCCTCATACTCAATCTCATCCCCCATGGCCGCTCTTGCGTAAGTCGCTAGAACATCTCTCAAACCTGTGGAATATCCCGCCTCACCCCAAACTACCTCGTCACCCGATCTGGTCTGTGTAGCTCAACTATGTAGGGATTTGTCCCAACATCAAGTGCAGAAATAATCCCTGTGCCTAACCCCCTCATCCCCCCACTCCCTAAACTGTCATAGCATGTATGGTTGCCACACTATTGTCTCCACCGATAGCTCATCAAATAGTCTCCTCCATGCATCCAAGTCTTTGAATCCCTCATAGTACAATATCGCCCCAACCTCTGTCCCACACCACCAGGCTATTGGAGCTCTGTCATCCTCCTCTGCTCCTCTCACCACAATTTCCCTAGAAATCCTGATATGCTCCTAGGCCCATACCTGTAGTAGCGTGACATATGTCACACTCAATACCTCCCAATAACATACTACATGCATATTCTTGTATAGCTATGCTAACACATAGGTCCCCCATGCAAACTACCCCTCTCGGCCCTCAATAATGTGTTGAATCACCTCCATAAACATGAGATGTAGGAACCGACCACTCCTATCTGGAAGTAGGATCCTAGTGATCAATCTTGCTAAGTATAGTGACAATGCTGGTACCCTACAGGAAATACTCCTATCCACATCCAACTGTTGTCGTTGAATCGGTAGCTCTTCTCCATCGAACACGATCTAAACAGACTTGTCTAGTGCCTCCCCCTCTACCTGACACTTGCTAACCAGGAGCCTCATTATGGGGAGCCTCAAAATCCTCTAAACATCCTTTAAGGTCACCGCCATCTCCCTTGTCGGTAGATGAAATGTCGACGTAGATGAATCCTAGCACTCTATCAACGTTGTCAACATGGGCCTGTGGGCCTTAATAGTCGAGTATGATAGCATATGAAATAATCTTTCCTCCTCTAGTGCATGGTGATCTACACCACTCATGGCCGCTATATAAACCTTCAGTACCTCAGACCACCTCTCACACATCCGCAGACTATCAAAAGCCTACATTCATATCATGCAAACCATGTCAGTCCCTCTCTCTCATTTTCTCATTTTCTCTACTTCTTTCCCCAGCCTTAGGTTCCCTTTTCCATCTTTGTCCCCCCTCCCTTTCTCGTCTTTATCCCCTCTCCCCTTTCTTTTCCTCCTTCCTCCCCTTCTCGACCTTGCCCAGATGCGGGTGGACCTACCCCCGGCCGCAGGAGGACCCACCCAGCTGTAGGCGGACCCACTCAAGCCCCTAAGCGGACATGCCCCCTTGTGCGGGCGGACCGACCCAAGCCTTTAGGCGAGCTTGCCCCGTGAGCGGGTGGACTTTCCCGAGCATAGGCTGACTCTCCCTCGTGCACGAGCGGACTCACCCAAGCACAGGTGGACTTGCCCCCGAGCATGGGCGGACTTTCCCAGGCACCAACTGACCTACCCTGACCGCAAGTGGGCAGACCCGCTATTTGGAGGGCAGGTACACCCCCTATAGGGGGCCCGACCATTCCCCCCCCTCCTTTTCTTCTTTTCCCTTGGGTGAAATAACCCTCTTACCTAATAGGAAATTCTACCCACCCCTTTGATGACATCTAATTTTTGTTGACTACCGATTCTTCTAACCTACCCCCCAACCCAAACCCATATTTTCAAATTTTAATAAACTCACACAAAATGATCAAAATCACAGAGTTGGGTTTGGGGCTAACTTGGTGTGGAACGACACACTTGTTTTGGAACCGTCACACCTCGTCTACTCGGTGGATAATGTTGGTGTCATAGTTGTCTAGCATTGTGCACTCTGGTCCTCTCCCTCTCTTCTCCTCATTCTCTTCCTCAACTGATAGTTGTTCAAATGAGGAGAGGTAATTCCTAAAATTACCTTAAATAACTTTCCCTCTTTTTTACCTTTTTAAATGAAGGGTATTTTTTACCCTTTATTTAAAAAATTCGTCCTCTAACTAATTCCTTCCATCCTCTATCTTCCTGGGGCTGCCATTTGTAAACTGTGCATCTATTTTCCTCCGTTCAAAATCCAATCTTCTCAGTTTTTCATGCTCTTTTCAATGGCATATACCACTCTATACTTTTGTGAAGTCACTCGGGACCCCTTTTCCTTCCCCATCTGCCTCATCAAGGGGGCATACCCTACCATTCTTCCCCATTCCTTTGGCATATGCCTTCCCTTGGGAGACTAGGGCATCCTCTTTCATTTCCCTCCGTTTGGGAAGCTCACGTAGCCTCTCCCATGTTAGGGCATCTCTTTTGTGGTCGCTTCCTCTATAGAGTCATTTTCATTTTATTTTCTTTGAAACCCTATTATCCTAACAACATTTCAAAGAGGGGCACAATGTAGAGATCCAAATTTGACCACTTCCATATGGTCAAAATCATCTCTTCACTCATCGCTTTACTCATCTATTTCATCTTCTTCGCCAATATTAATTAAATCATTCACTTAATTAATATTTCATCATTTGTATAAAGTTCCTAAAGTATTTAATTCAATAATTAAATACTTTCACCTTTTACTTCTTTCCTCTCTAAAGTAAATAAATACATCACTTTATTTAATTTAGTCATGTGGCCTCTTTGAATTTAAGCCAATTTTTAATTCCTCTTTTTCTCTCTCATTGTCACATCCTCCATAACCCTCTTCTAATCATAATTAATTTAATTAATTTATGATTAGGATGTGCACATCTTAATCAAGATTAATGTCACATCCTCCTACATTTGCCACTTGCTTCTAATCTTTCATTAATCCTCCTAATCATGTGTTTTCACAACCTTAATCAAAGTCATTAGCCACATTTAGCATGCCTTTTTAGTCAAACTTTTCATTTTCCTTTTTTAGCATTGACCCTCTTTCCCATCTAAATTTTAATTTCACATTTATTCCTCCTAGAATCTCCTCTTTCCATGCATCTTCTATAATCTTTTGACTTGTCAGAGCAAGTCACATGTGGACAAGTGCTTCCATTTTTAGAAATCCATGAGATTCTTGCAAGTATGCGAATTTTTAATTCACATTTATTTCTCCAACTACTTTCTCAATCCCCATGGAAATTTTTGAGGAATTCTAAAATTCTTCAAAAGTCACTTTCATTCCCACTTGGGGACAAGAAGTTTCTTTTTGAGGAAATATTCTCATCCCCCAAGGTACTTGAAAAGTACTTGTCCTTCTTCCACATCATGTACCCTCCTTCCACCTCATTTACACATCACCATTTTTGAGCCACTTCACCTTCCACATATCAAGATGTGAGGGCTTGTGAGTCCTCAACTCATCATAGCCCTTTATCTTGGCCTTGTTGGTTTAATCTCAACCGTTGAATTCTCTAGAGAATTCAAATTCTTCTATAAATACCCCATCTTTTCTCTCATTTAGGGAATTTGCATTCCATAGCCAAACTCTTATAATTTTATCATTTGAAGCCACACTTAGCTAATTTTTACACTTTGCATTCACCATAGCATTCTCATCCATCTTGCATCACATTTTTGCATCTTTTTCCATCAAGAGGAGCATACACAACTTTGAAAATCAAGGGCCAACCAAAGGAAAACTTAAGAAGGTATAATCTTTCCATCGATTTTGTTAAGTTCAACGTTTTTTCCCTATCTTGAGGTGTTAGGTGTTTTCTTTGTTTCTTGCATTTCTTTTGTTTCTGCTTGTTTCTGGAACAATATTTTCACTTGATCATAGATCCTAATGTGATTGAACCCACTCATGCTCAAATCAACTCCTAATGCATGTCCTCCTCATGAATTTGACATCATTGGAGAAGATGATGACAACATGAACAACTTTATAAACAATTTCCATAACAATGTTGAGACTAAAGCATCCTTTTACCCTTCCATGAAACAACCAACACAAATTAAGATGATTCTTGTTTTACATCCTAATATTGAGATACAAACTAAACCTAATCTCCCTACAATAGGTGAACCTAGCACCTTTAACCAAGAAAACATTCAACCATCCTATAATAACAAAGTGACCAATACATCAATCATCCTAGAAGAGACACATGGAAAAGGCTTCACAATCTTAAGCAAGGAAGGATGTGAAACAACAATAAAACATGAAATTCATAAACTCTTAGAACAAATACCAACTGAAGACACCAAAAGAGTAGGGTACCAAGATCCTCCTACTGACATAAGTGTCCTCCTTCCTAAAGAACAACCAATGCCTTACACGAATGATAGGATATTAGGTCCTCTCCCTCAACATCTACCTCAACAAGATCCTCAAACAAGCAAGAAATCCAAACCTTACAAACTCAAAAAATTTCCATTCGTACATATACTAAAACACAAATTGAACAAAAAATGGAAGACCTTTTCTAGGACGGGTGGATTACATTACCACCTCCTAGTAAGGGTAACAGACCTAAAAACATTCAAATTATTGTGCATATGATAAACCCTTGGGCACCTTATTGATGAGTTTCATGCCTTAAGAGGGATCCTTGAGAAATTTGAAATGATGGAAATAATCCTTTAAAGCATGCCCTTCCACTCCTTGCCATGTAATAGTTGTAGGATCATAACATCCTTACTATTGCATGTTTTAACATTCATTGCAAATCATTTCAAAATGGAAGGATATCCTTCTCATCACCTACCTTGGCTCATCCTTGCCTTGCACATAATGGGGGAAAGGGGTTTAGATATCCTTGTCATTTTTGGCATTTGGTGTTGTCCATTTGGCTAGTTCTCTACCTTCTGTATACGATGAACAAGATTGGGATGTAGATGGCCTACTATATTCACATGTGCCTTACTAGTCTTGTCTTTATTTTCCTTTTTCATTTTATGTGTGATTTCATGTGTGTAATGTGCTCATTTACCATTATGTTTGATGTATCTCTCTCTTTGTGGCATTCCTCTATTTGTATCTACATTCTTCTACATGTAAACCTTTATCTTTTCTATGTCTTGTGTTTTCCTTTTGGGGATTATGCAAGGCGTCAAGACATTTAGGTCTCTTCCACGTTGACCCAAAAGATTTTCTTTTTTTTTCTCTCTCTTTGTGTCATTCTTCCTTGATCCATGAGTATGTGAGGAATGATGACATTTTCAAGCTCTCTAACAACATTGTAGCAAAGACATACTGACCCCGAATCCATGGGTCCCTTGTGTGTTATTTTTGGATTTCATTATGGATGCAACCCCTTTTCATTACATAGCTTCATTTGGAAACATATGTGTGACATGGGGCTTTCCAAATAAACTCTCATCTCCTCTTTATTGTTAGAATTTATCATTTGCTACTTTAAATTAATTTCTCACAACATGGTGTTTACCAATTTCTTTAAAGTGGGGGCATGCATTGGTATTATTCTTTTGCATTTTACAACTCATGTTTCATTGTGTGGTCTTCTTACTTCATGTTATGTGTCTTTCCCTTTGTGGTGACATTGCGTGTGATGTCCTTCCAAAGTGTGATCTCTCTTAGCATATTATATTCCTCTTAGTGGCTTGATATGATGCAATGCATTCCCTAAGTTGTGAATCTTCTATTCTTTGATTGGTTCTCTCTTGGAGACATTAGGCATGATGTTCCCTAAGTTAAGACCTTACATGAACTAAGGAAAACCACTTTGAATGTACTTTACACTATTTTACATAAATACAATAACCATTATATGGCCACCTTGTATAACACATTTTGCTTGCTTGTAGAGCCATCCTGTTTGTTCATGGTTGTTAGCATATGAAGTTTTTCTTTCCTTGAGCATGAATTTCATTTTTCATTTTGTGTGGTGCCTTATCAAAGTCATCAAGATGTATAGCTTTGGAATGGTTAATATGTATGGGAGCTAACCATAGGCATGACTTTTCCATAGCCACTTGCTTATCTTTGTGGGTGCATACTGACCGCATGTGTATGTGTTTCACTAAGGTCTCACCTAATGGATACTGGATTCCACTAGCCCCTGTGAGCATGTGTTTTGTTTGCATAGTGGACATCATGTTCCACTTATAAATTTTTTTGGAATAACAGTTTAGACTTGATCCACATCATGTTGGAAAAATAGTCGAGGCTTGATCCACTCCCTTGTTCTTTTTATTTTTCCTTCTTCTTTATGTCTTTAATAGTGTAAGCTAGTACCTTGTTGTTGCTTCATAAATCATTCACATGCATGTTATTTTATGCCTGTAGTGTAGGAAAATGTATCCCTCTACATTTTCACACTTGTTTGGGCCCTTCTAAACTAAATGGACTTAATTGTGCCTTATTTAGGGTGTTGTAAAGTGTTTTGTTATACTTTCACACTAATCCATGGTTTTATTAATTAATTAGGCTTCTTTATGCCTTATTTGGCCTTGTTTTTCATCGACAAGCCTTATTTAATGCATCTTTCTAAGATTAATCCTAAAATTTACCAATATTCAATCATAATTCATGTTTTTTTGGATTGTATGGCCAAGACTTAGTGATTTGAGACTCATATGTGACATTCGGCATATGAGTCCCACTTAGGTTTCAAGGCCCCGATTTGAATTTAACACTAAACTAAGCATTTCTTAAAATATGTGTCCCAAGCTTAGTCTAATGGGACTTATATGTTCCAACCGACGTATGAGTCCTTCTTAGCTTAGACCTAAATTAAATTCAAATTCTTGGTGGGATTTTATTCTCCTCTAGATCTAATGTCAACTTGTAGTGTTGTAATTTCAAGAAATTTGGCATAAACAAGTATAAATACAAGGTTATTTCACATATTTTCTCCTAGCAAGTTTACAAGTCATCTAACACTTTTTGAGATCAAGAATTCTAGCATTAAAGAGACTTCAAGAGTTGATTATCAACCATTTTGGAGCATTATTCAAGTATCAAACATCATGTCAAAGTCATCATGCATCATGTTTTTTTTTGAGCTAACATTTGTGATGTGGAGTTTTTATGATTCAAGAAAGAATTCAAGTCAAAATCCATATGATTCAAGCAAGAGTCAAGATCTATATTCATTGTAGTTACTTCATACAAGATTTCAGCCTTTTGTTCCTAGGGTTTGGTGAGTTGCAACATTGCTTATTTGTTATTCACCATTCCTCCCTTCTATTTCATTTCATTTCAAGGCTTGGTTACCAAAATAGGGTTTGACCAAGGCAAACCCCTATCCACTAAGAAAACAACATTTTTTTCCCTCTATTTAGTGTGTGATTTTTTGATAGGTTGATAATACATTGAGGAGAAAGATTGGAAAGAAGTTGTCGAGTTTGTAAAGTTGTTGAAATTTCCACCTTGTTTAGAAGATCACTAAAAGATACCTACGAAGCATAATTCAGTATTTCATATCTAAAAATCATGTTGAGGAGGAAGAGCATAGATAGAAGAGAAGAGAAGATCTTGACCTTCCAAAAAACTTGAGTAGGACTTGTCACTACCAGATTTCTCTTCCTGCCCAAAAAACATTAATCTGAGACTAAATCACCCAGCCTGGTGTATGAGTCCTAGTGTGCATTAAATTCAACATTTTCAACATTTCAAGCCTTATTCCGAGCTTCTATAGGTTACCAAATGCACCTCTATTTGTTCTCAATTTATTGTTCTGACTTGCATTCATTTCTAGGTCATTCATTTGAGTTTTACATAACATTAGATCTTGTCATTAGATCTTGCATGTCACTAGTCTTTCCAAGCCCTAGCTTGGTGTTGAACCCCTTTTTAGTCCCTAAAAATACCTAGGGAAACCTTTAGCATATCTTTTTCCCTCTTTCTATCCTTGGATTGAGATGTCTAGGGTTTCCTTGAGTGAAACTAAGTGAAATAGGAGGTCCTAAACCCTAGTTCCATCTCCCAAAAGATAAAATCCCCTTCCTATTTTCTTTGTTTTTATTGTCCTAAACCTACATTAACTTTGCATTAGGATTTCCACTAGTTAATTGGCATCTAGGGTTTCTAAATTTTGCATTAGTGAAAGTGCATATAGGTTGCATTTTTGCTTCTTGCACCATTGAATTTCATATGAAAACTATAATTGCACTTAGCATAGACATCATACAAAATAAAAAAACATAACAATCACTCAGAATTTTCTAAAATTTGTGCAAAAACCATAATTTGGGACTCATACACCCCTTTGGGTGATTTAATCCCAGTACAGGTAATTTTTTTAATTTTCAGGTATTCTGTGTTGACTTTGTATCAACATTTGAATCCTTGAAAAACCCTAATTAGGACTCATACACCCCTCTAGGTGATTTAGTCCAGTTTCATATTTTTAAACTGCATTTTTTAGCATTAAATTCTTTGTTACTTTGTTTCTATTTGTTTATGTTAGTTATCTGTTTCAATTTGCAAAAAAATTGTTTCATTCATTTCATTACACCTAGCTTAATTTCATTTGAATCAGAATTAGAGCATAACATTTATATTGTGTTCATTGCATCTTACAGTTCATTGATTACCCCTTTCATGAGCTTTACAACTTAGATTCCTATTGCTAATACTATAGTGAGATAAAGTTTGAGACTCATGTCATCCTCTGATAACGTGCAATCATCATGGATCTTGGGTTATCTAGCTCTTTCACTACTAGTGTTGACACTAGTTCACTAGGTATGGACCATAAATTTAACAACTCTTTTCCTTCAAGCGTGACAAGTGTTGAGACAATGGTTTCTAGTATTCCACAAGAAAATGTAATCCAAATCCATGAAGACCTATCAAACCTACAAAATAAAATAAGTAGTAAAAAAATTTCAACAACTACTATCCCTACAATAGATAGCATACATCGCATGATTCAAAGAAAAGATGGAGTTGACCTTGTGCGAAACATAGTTCAGATATTTGGAAAGCATCTTACATCAACCACTAGTCGTGCTTAACATTCAAACAATGTCCCAAGCCAAGGAGGAATTCACATTTATCCTCCCACAACCATTGCCTCTATTCTTACCTATACCAACCCTCATGTTACCACAACAATGCAACCAACTAGTAATGTCATTCCTTCCTTGGGTATTTCTACTAGCATTCCTAGTACCTTTGTGGCATCACACATCATATCTCCTACCACTTTACCCCCAATAAGAATTATGTTCACTGATCCCTTGAAGACATATACACCTCTACCATATTCAACTCCATCTCAAAACACAACCAATGAAATCCTCATAAATCAAAATTTGAAAACTATTTCATCTCTTCAAAAGAAAGTTTCCACCATAAAGTAAAATCAAAATGGTCAACCTACATACTATGTCAAAAGAATTCCCTTATCCTTGGAGATATTGAGAGCATCGATACCACAAGGTCTAGGGATTCCTAGATTTGAGAAAATGGGGGGAAAGGAGATCCTTCTAACCATGTTTCAGCTTATACTTCCTTATGTAGTGATTTTTTCCTTGAGGATAGGCTCTTGGCTAAGCTTTTCCCTAGATCCTTGAAGGATCCACCTTAGAATGGTTTTCCTTGTTACTAAATAACTCAATTTGTTCATTAAATGAACTTGTTAAGGCCTTTATAAACCATTTCCAAGTGCATTAGACTCCTAAAATGACCTTAGCTGATTTTATGAGATGTAAGCAAAAAGATGATAAAAAGGTTACTAAATTCATTTCACGTGACCAATCGCTTTAATCCCAAATTGATGTAAAGATTCATGATCCTCACCTTCAACGGATGTCCATCAAAAACATCCAAGCTAAGATATAAGATAAGCTTACCATGATGAAGTTTCCTTCATACACTTGTGCACTGCCCTTTGTGATTATCAAAACTCAATTAGTAGTCATGACACAAAATCCACATCTAGCCAACCTCAAAAATCTGAATCTGCAAACCAAAACAATTATCATCCTTTTAGGAAATAGAATAAAGGATTCCTTCAACTTAATATCCCTCAACAAACAACTCAACATGTTGATACCCAAGTGGTTGCTATAAGGAAGACAAATCCTTTCTCAGTTAGGGATCTAGTTGGGTAATTCACTCCCTTAACTAATACACTTCATAACACAATGTCACAACTTTTACAACAGAAAAGGATCACTTTGCCTCCCATTAAAACTCTTGATCCTAATAATCCTTTACCTCCAAATTTCAGATCAAATTCATATTGCCATTATCACCGACAAAATGGACACAATACAAAACATTGTAATCATCTTAAACATCTTGTGCAAGACCTCATTGATTTCGATCGACTTTCAATTGGAGGTGTTAATGATCAAGGAAATAAGTTTGTTGACCCTCCTAACCAAAACCTACAAATCTTTACCAACCCTATGTCAAATCATAATATTTCATTTATCAAAGCTAGTGAAACTAAGAAGAATGATGTGATGAATGTTGACATGGATAATGACAACATAGATACTGATAAATAGGATTAGTGATAACTTTAAGAATCCCCTCTCAAAAAAAGATATAAAATCTTGGCGAATTTTTCAATTTTTTAGGAAAAAGTATTCATTTCTATTGGTGAATCTTTCATTTTTTTGAAAAAAAAATTAATTTTATTGGCGATTCTTTTACATCACTAAAATTTTGTAGAGAAATTTGGTGAATCTTGAAAAATAATAGGAAAATGCATTAATTATGATGGTGAATCCATCCAATCTAATTCAAAGTGTATAAATTACATTATTATCATATTTAATATAAATTGGTATAATTTATATTTTCTATTGTTTTTCAAAAAATATATATATAATAATGGTATTTTTTATATTATAAAATATATTTTTTAAGAATATTCTTAATTTAATATTATGAAATAAAATTATATTTTATATGTTTAAATATTTTAGTATAATATTATAATATTATAATATTTAGATATTATATATTTAATATTTATATACACTATAAGTTATTAAATATAAATATCATATAAATTTTTACATATATTATTAATTTAATATATGAAATATATATAAGTTTAATATTTATCTATATTTGTTTTTTAATTAATAATTTCTATTAATTTAAAAAAAAAATAAAAAAAAATTGTATGGTACTATTTATTTTTTATTTTAGATTATAAAATATAATTTTCTAGAATATTTTTAATTTAATATTTTGAACTCCCTTGTTTGCTTCTAAAGTGTTGGCCAAGTAATATTTTGCAAAAGATTGCTCTCTTGCTTGGTAAGCCTATTGGGCCCTCTCAACAAACTTTGAATAGAAGGGTTCTTTCTTGTGCTCGTATTTGTGTTGAAATTGACTTGAATAACCCGTTGTCAGATTTTGTGGCAATGAGCATTGGAGAAACTTCTTGGATCCAACAATTAGACTATGAGGCATTACCTTTTCATTGTTGACTATGCCATGAGTATGGCCACTTGCAGCGAATGTGTCCCAAAGCTTCTAATACTACTGGCTTGACTTATGCTCCTCATCAATCTAACTTGACGATGGAGAAGGGTAAGTTCCCCATGTAGGAGGGCGACAGATAAGGATAGATTTATGTCTGTTAGACCTCATAATAGGAACAGAGGCTAGAAGAGGACATTCAAAGAAATTCATGAAGAGGAATCCCTCAACATGTTAAAAAATTTAGAGGGTTTGGTTCAGGAAGAAGGGGTTCCCTTTGAAATGAAAATTGTAGCTAGTTCTATTGTGGAGAAATGCTTGGAGGATCAGCCCAATGTTACTTCCAGTGTGACCCTTATAGAGGGTCAAGGGAGCCAGATGGATGTTGAACTCCCTACCTTAGTCTCTGGGGCTAGGGGAATTAGTAAAACACCAGACATAAACTTGGTATCAATTCCTTCTGGTTCCGGGACCATCATTGAAAAGGCTATTGAGGAGTCTAGTAAGGGAAAGACCTTTTCTTCAACTTTTGGTCTTCAACAAAAACCCCTCAAAAAGGGGGCTCCAGAGAATACTTTTAAAGTTGGAAGGAAGAAGGATCGGGAAAAGGTTAAGTTGATTGGGGAGACTTTGGTTGTGTCTGGCTTGGTGAGAACTATTGATTCTCACTTCTCCCAACCATAAAGATTATTGTACTATCTTGGAATGTAAGGGGTATGAATAGCATCCCTAGACAAAAGGCTATTCGTGAGTTGATTCGTGTTCACTCTCCAGATTTGGTTTTCCTCCAGGAGACTAAGTTGTCTATAGATGGTATGTTGAATTTGGTTCCTAAAATCTTGGGTAGATGTTTTTTTCAATGTGTTGGAGAATTGGGTAGCTCAGGGGGTAATGCCTACTTATGGGACTCGTGCAAGATCATTCCCCTTTAGTGGATTTTTGATAGATGCTCTATTTCTCTTGTTGCTTCCAGTTTGGAGTCAGGTGAGAGAATTCTTATTACTAATGTTTATGCTCCTACAGATCTTCCCGGCAAGATTCAATTGTGGTCTAAAATTAGATTTTTGTGTTCCTTGGATCCTTTTCTCCCTTGGATTATTGCAGGTAATTTTAATGTGATCTTGGCTCTAGATGAGAAAAGGGGTGGTACTTTCTGCTTGGATGCCTCCTCTGACCTCATGAGGGACAATGTGACTTCTATGAACTTGGTGGATATCAAACCCTCGAATGGGGTGTTTACTTGGAATAACTGGAGGATTGGGGATGATGCCATTTGTAAAAGGTTAGATAGGTTCTTGGTGTCTAGTTTCTAGGTTGGTGATAGATGGGTGACCAATTCTGAGAATTTGGACTGGCGAGGCTCAAATCATTGGCCAATCAAACTTTCTACCTGTTTAGTGCAGTCTTCTACAAGACAAACTTTTAAATTTCAACTCATGTGGCTTCGAGAGGCATCTCTCCAGGACCTAGTCCCTGGGTGGTCGAGGGATGGCAAGCCAACTTTTGATACTGCTATGTATTACTTTGTAAAGAGGATCCAGTATGTTAAGTATAGGTTGAAACATTGGAATAGACACCATTTTGGTAATGTTTGCTAGGATAAAAGGCCTGCCCAAGAGCACTTGGATTCCATCACTCAGCAAATCCAAGATTAGGGGATTACTAAGGAGTTGTGTTTGCTTGAGGTTGTGGCTATAAAGGAAGTGGAGGAATGGGACGTGTCGGAGGAAATTTTTTGGAAGCAAAAGTCTCACATTGTTTGGTTGCAGGAGGGGGATAGGAATACTTCCTTCTTACATAATTTAATTAAAGACAGAAGGTAGGGACACATTATAACTTTGAAATCCCTAGTTGGGGACTCTCTTCTATCTTCGGTAGAAATTTATAAGGAGGCTGTTTGATATTTCTCTGCTCTTTTCCATGATGATTCAATTCTTGCCAATGAGGATGAAGATGCAATCCTATCTTGTATTCCTCCCTTGGTGACTGAGGAAATGAATGGTTATCTCCTCAAGTCAATCACTCTACTGGAATTAGAAAATGTTGTGTTTCTGATGAGGAAAGGTAAATCTCCTGGTCCTAATGGGTTCCTGGTGGAGTTCTTTTAGGAGTTTTGTGAGGTTATCAAGCTTGACCTTCTCGAGGTTGCTCAAGAATCTCATAAGAATAGGAAAATTCTTAGAGTTTTTAATGCCACCTTCTTGGCTCTCATCCCTAAGCATGAGGGTGTCGATTCTTTGGATCTCTTTAGGCCTCTTTCCCTTTGCAATGTTATGTACAGAATCATCACCAAGTTGATTGTTGAGTGTTTGAAGCCATGGCTAGACAAGTTGATCTCTGAGGAACAAGGTGGGTTTGTGGCTGGTAGGCAGATTTTGGATGGTGTGGTCATAGCTATGGAAACTGTGAACTCTATGGCCTCATCCAAGGAAAAGGTTATGCTCATGAAGCTTGATATGGCCAAGTCCTATGATCATGTCAAATGGGGTTTTCTGATGAAAATTTGAAGAGCGTTTGGATTTGGAATTGATTGGATTGATTGGGTTTTGAGTTGTGTCATGACTTCTTCCTTCTCCATACTCATCAACGGTGAGCCTTCTAAAATTTTTGGGGCATCCGTGGCCTTCAACAAGGGGATGCTCTATCTCTATACCTGTTCATTTTGATGGCAGAAGGACTTGGGAGATTCTTGAAATCTTGAGTGGAGCTTGGCTTGATTCAGGGTTGGCGGGTGGACAATAATCTTCCCCCAGTCCCATCTCTAGTTTGTGGATGACACAATGCTTATGGGCATGGATAGAGTTGAGGAAGTGGTCAATATAATGAGGGTTTTGGATTGTTATTTGGTGGCTTTGGATCAAAGCATTAATGAAGGAAAGTCTTTTATTTATTTCTTTAATAGTCCTAACCTCATTCAACGGAGGATTGTAGGTATTTTCAAGTTTTACGTCAGCTCACTCCCATTTGTCTACCTTGGTATTCCTCTAGCTATTCGCTCCTTACCTGGAGTGCTTTGGAAAGATATTTTTGAGAAGTTTCAAGAAAAGGTCAGTCATTGGACATTTAGATGGCTCTCTATTGCAGGGAGAGTGACTCTTTTGCAGTATGTGGTGTAGGCTCTCCTTGTGTATAGGTACTTTGTTCTATCTACTCCTGTTAGTTTTGTGAAGGAATTTAAGGTGCCCTATCAGCAGTTTCTTTGGTCTAGAAATATTCTTTCATAGAAGTGGAGTCTAGTCAAGTTGGATGTGATTTTTCATCTGAAGCAAGAGGGTGGTCTTGAGCTTCATCAGGCTGATTTGAATGGGAAATCTTTGGATGCTAAGCTTTATTATAGGTGGTGTTCTCAACATCAGCAAACTTGGGCTAAGCTCCTCACCTTAAAATACCTTGGGGTTGTGGATGGAATGGATTTTCCAAGGTACTCTCTCACAGGGAAAGGATCTATGGTTTGGAGCACCCTCAAGAGGGGAGCCAAGTTGATTAAGCAAGGCTTGTTATAGATTTGTAATAGGGGTTCAGAGGCTCTCTTTTGGTTTGATTCTTGGGATGGACATTCCCTTATTATGTCTACTCATCCTCATTTGAAGGACCTAAGTAGGAATTTTTTGGATGCAGGATGGTCTCATGTGACGTATTTCAAGTCTCCTTGGGTTTTGGATCAAGCTTTGGTGTGCAAATGGAAAAAGTCGGATGAGTGGCCACCTGGAGGTATAGAGGAGGATCGTAAGGAGCTTGGTTGCATCTTGGCTGGTAGGGTTTGTAGCTCCCTCCTGGAGAGGGATGTTCTAGCTTGGGGTGGATACTAGAAAGGAAAATTCACTCTATGGCCTCTAGGTACAGGGTTCTTGATGAACAGTTGTTTGGATGCATAAGGGTTACTTGGTGGAAGCAGATCTGGAACAAGTTCTCTTGGCCCAAGTGTAATTTTTTCTCTTGGTTGGTGATTTATAATAGATGTCTGACTTGGGAGAATATTTGGAAGTGGGGCGTTCAGGGCCCGTCAGTGTGTGTTCTATGTGCTAATAGTGAGGAGAGTACTTCCCATCTCTTCTTCCAATGCCTTTTTGTTAGGGTGCTCTGGCATTTCTAGTGGGGTCTCTGGAGTCATCCATGTTGGCATGCTTCTTATCTTGAGGACTTCTATAGTAGGTTGGGGAGTTCTACAACTAAGACTTCATTTCTTCATACTTGTAGTGCCCCTCCATGTTTCACCCTGGTTGTTGGTTGTGATTTGGTTCATCCCTTTTGTCGTGGTATTGTCCTTTGTTTCGCTTGTGTAATTTGGTACTACTTGGTATGTTGTGTATTTGATTTAATTTGAGTTGATTAATTATTGCATTAGAATAGATGCTTAAATCTAATTGAAGTATAGATTAAATTAATAAACTAAATATTTTAATGTTTGATCTTTTGTGTGGAAATATTAAGTGTGGGAAATAATAAAAGAAAATTAAAAAAAAAAAATTCTTCAGTGCATGGAGTAACGGGCAATAAAGAAGAGTAAATAAATTAATTAGAGTTAACAGAGAGAGGGGCTTTTGGTTATTTTTGGTGAAACTAATCTTGCTTCTCTCAGCAGTGATTTTTTCTCTGGTTCTTGAAAAACTTAGTTTCGAAAGTTGGGAATTAGGGGTTTTTGTAGTGCTATGGAAACTCAAAAGGAGTAGAAGCTGGAATTTGGATGGATGAGCTCTGCATCAAGACTTTAGTTCTAAACTCCATTTTTAATGTTAGATTAGAAACGAATATGAAAGATTGTGTTCTCTGAAACAAAATAAATGTCTGAATTCTAGTTGCTTATTCCATAAGTTTCATGCAAACTTTGGGAATTCTTTTCTTTCAAAGCATTTTGTTGTTTCTGTATAATGCTTTGTATTCTTCCCCAAATTTGATTGCAATACTTGACAATTTATAACGCCTGAGCTGGGAAAGCACCCCTCTCTCTTGTATTTTAGATCCAATTTGAAAGATGTTTGTCACTGTGTGCTTCGTCTTAACCAATACCAGAGTTTTATTCTTAGTATTTAGAATTTTTATTGAACTGCTCTATATCTTAGGTTTTATTTCATGATATTCCCTAATGTGCCTCCTTTTTCCTTTATCGACTATGTTTAGCTGCGCACTATATTTGTATAATCTGACCTAGATTTGCAACTAAATTCTGTTAGGCATAGCCCTTCAGCGTGTGTTTGCTCTGAACTTGTTTCAATGCATGTATCTCTTATAGAGATCGAACTACTTATTCTCAGATCTTGCGTGATTCCCTGGCAAGTGAACAAGCGTCGCCTTGGGTTGTGTGTTTCTTGATGAAAATGGTTTATTGTTGGTGTATATTTTGCCTTGCCTCCAAAGTTCTTTCCAGTGCCTACCCGTACTCTGTCTTAGGGAATCGGTTCTTCTTACTAGCAAGCTTATTTGAATACACTCGCAATCTTATCTTAATGGTTTTGTAAGCAAATTTGTGAAACTTTGCGTTCATGCTTTAATGAATGAGATTCAATCAATAAATAAAAGGATTGCAAGCCAAACTTTGCGTTGGATTCGATACTTTTGTAAGTTGATCTGATTTGGTAGTGATTAGTTCGAGGAATCTGAAAGACTCTAAGTAGTTGATGTAAACTTTGTGTTACATTTGTTATTTAGATTGCATTGTATTTCTTTTATCATTGGTTGAATGATCTATAAGACTTTGCGCTTATAATCATTCATGCTCTTGCATGTTCTTGTTGGATAATCTATAAGACTTTGTGCTTATAATTATTCATACTCTTGGATACTTTGTCGAAGGATCTACAAGACTTTGTGCTTGTAATCGTGCCATTAACACTTTTGTTGGATGATCTACAAGACTTTGTGCTTGTAATCGTTCATGCTGTTTGAAGAATTGTTGCGTCTAAGAAGACTTTGTGCTTCTAGCGTAGCAAACGTACGTTTATGCAGATCCAACATTGATAAACTCGGAGCGACTTTGTGCCGTGAGCTTTCCCTTTTGGAAACCAAATATATTGTCAACTGATGCCACTTAAGGTATTGTCCATGTGTCTTAATTGCCATTATACCTGATTCAAATCATTCTTGGTGACGTGCATTCATTGTGGAAATTGTTCTTGTTATCTGGCAGTCAAATATGCTCCCACCCAATACAACGACTTTGATATTGAGATCTCTGTGTGGTGTTCGTTCCCTATGATGATTCTTTGCATAAAATTATCTGGTTTGTAGTGTCATGCGTTAGATTTACTTCTAAATCTTACCTCCTTAAATCTAGCTTATCCAATGGAAATTAATTACAAATCAATTTCAAATCATCGGCGAATTATAGTTAATGATCAATTACAAATCATAGGTCATAATTTTCTTGCTACTTCTCATACCCAAGTTCATAAATAGTCGTTCATTTCGTCGACAATACATTATTCTTGATGTTTACGTAGGTTACGGTGTGGTATGAATTGTCTCGATGTCGTTGGGCATTCGATACCACTTCTTTTGGTTTGTTTCCTTTAGTTAGTTCAGATTATCTGGACTTAGTTAAAAATATTGTAAAGAATAATGTTATCACAATAATCTTGCCATGTCACCTTAAGCGCCGCTCCAAAGAGACAAGTAACAAGAGCGAAGACTCAGTTTGATAGGCGTTGCATACATATTTCTTTGATCTTCATTCTTTCTGTGGACTTTGATAACTATGTTTAGCATGTGTCTCTTGAGTAAACACTAGTTGGGAGAAATGTAATTAAGAGTTATCTCTAGTTGATTCTTCAATGTCATGCGCCTGTGAGCTTCACACATATCCCATTTGCTGAAATTCAAGTCATATAGAAATTAGAGTATGGAAACATAACGAACTAGCCAAATAGCAGAATAACTGTATGCTATATATAAACAGTGGGTGTATAAATATTATTCGATTTTGTTCAATGTATATACAAATTTTATTCGAATATGTCCCATGCTTATATAAAGGATATTCGATTTTTTCTCAATGCATATATAAACATATACTTGTAAATGGAAATCTGCATTGCATTAAGTATTGTGCTATATATATATATATATATGTTGTGTATATATATATATATATATATATATATATGTGTGTGTGTGTCTTATTATGTATGTCTATTTTGTCATATAAAATTTGTTATAAAATCTATTTTTTGGCACTGTATTATAGGCAACATTTTGTCTACTCAATTGGTATATATATACTTATAATGTATAAAGTGTATTCTGGTTATGGGTAATACTTGTTTAAAATTGTAAAGGAATGGCAAAAGTAAATAATAGAATTGGTTAATATATTTGGTTAATTGATTTGAAAGTTTGATATAGTTATAATTAAATAAATGGAAGCTAGTGTATATGGAAAGAGATTATCTTTGATTTAGATGATTAATTAGTAAACATGAAGGATTTCTTGTAAACCCAGTTTAAATCCCATGTTCTTCTATTGTTTTGAATTGTTTATGTGGAGCAAGTGAATGATTGTTAATTGGGAATGAATTGTGAGTTTGTTTTAAATAGTGTATTTCATGATTGCAATGATGATTGTTTCCTTGTGTTGAATTATGTACGTGAATTTGAAATTTAAGTTGATTTTGGTTATCGAGGTTAATTTTTGAATTGAACTATGAATCGGATGATTACTATTGTTGTCATGGTTGTTGATTTTATTAATGTTGTTTATTAGCTAAATTGTAAGTTTGTTAAGTAGCTAGTGGTTGGGAATCATGAGAGGAGAAAATTGAAGTCTCCCTTAGATGCCCCGTGGGTTGATTTTACTTTTGATCTTGAGGTTGGTTTTGGTTGTGAGACCATGTTATTATTTTTGCTTCGATTGGAAAACCATTGTGTTAGTAAATTGTTAGTCTTCCAAAGGTTGGGGAAAAAGGTTTTCTTGATTATTGGATTTTCTTATTGGCTCCTTATGAAGACTTGATTCTATACTTGATTTATGATTATATGGGTTCTAGTCTTGCACTGTGGTATTGTTATCTGTGGTGACTTTGTGTGAGTTGGTGCATGTCTCGCTTTATATGATATTACATGTGGCTTTATATGTTGTGAAAGTTGGCTTACCCAGTTAAGTGGACTATTGAATCTTTTGTGGCTAGTACCCGAGTGGCTCTCAATGGGGGTCTGCCGCACAAAGTGGCAGGTCCAGGGTAACTCATTGAGAGTTTAATCAAGTGATAATTTAAAATGAATTAGGGGGTTGGGTAGCTCACATTAATCAAGATAACGCCTCACTCATAGCTCAAGTTCTTGTTTAGGCTTGAGATGAGTGGGAAGGCCTGGAATGGCAAGATCAATTGTCTAGTCCAACTGGAAGGTATGTTGATCCCACATAATTTGTATGGGGCTCTAGCGGCTAGTAGAGGTGGCTAGGGTAACCCAAGATGGGAGTCTGGTAGCCTAGGAAGGTTACGCCTGGGTAACCCATAGCAAATTATGTGATGGTCCACTTCTTCCTATAGCAACCTTGTATACCTTGTTTTTTTTCCCTTGTTCTTGTACCTTTGGAAACGATCATTTCTTTATGTCTTGATTGTTACTTTTATATTGTTGGAGTCATGTTAGCCCTCTTGTGTGGTGCTACTATCTCCTTGTCTTCCTTGGTGGTGGGGACTTATGTTATCTCCTAGCACAAGGGGTGGACCTTAAGGTTCCACATGGTTGGGTGGAATGTGCCTTATACTCCATTGGGTTCCCTCGGTTCATGTTTATGGTGTTTACTACTAGATTTGAAAACTTTTGCACTTGTTCCTATCCATGTGGATTATCATTCATGTACTTTTCTTGTACCACAAATACTTTGTATCATGTATATACCTCTGATGCACTCTTCTCTCTCTTTCAAGGAGACAATGATGTAATGATGTATTATAGTAACTATTTGTAAGCTCTCTAATCTAAGGGAAAATGTAATGGATGTTGTTGTCAATTTAATGATCCTTGAAGTAATTATATTATCAATCATGTAATGGTTATCTCATATTAATTGATCTTGTAAATGTGATAGTTAAATGTACTTTCCTATTGTAGATGGAATTTAGTTAATGTAATGACTTCCAGTTCTTGCTAGTTTAGCGAATGGGAATCTAGTAGCATAGTCACGGACCTTAGAGGACATCGGTTAGAATTTAAGTTAACATTCATTTACAATCGTGTGAATATTGCACTTTTAAAAGAAGAAAAAAAGTGTTTGTTTTTAGTTGTTAATGTGTTGTCCTTTAGAGTTTCATGGCGGGGCGTTACAATACTACCTGGTTAATTGGTTCTAGCTTCATCATTTGGAAGATTTGGTTGGAGCGTAATCACAGGGTTTTCTTGGATAAGAAGCTTCAGGTAATGTAGGTCTAGACCAGGATATTGGGAGCTTTGCAAGAGACTTTGGTGGCTAGGTGTGACCTATCTTCCCCTATGGAACCTAGGGATATGAGGATTGTTCAGATTTTGGGTCTCTTGTTGCGCCAAGGATGAGAGGAGGCCTAGACTTGGTCAAAGTGTTAGAGAGAAGGTTCAAAGAGATGGCCACGAGATGCCTCCACCTTTGGGGGTGTTGAAGATAAATACAGATGGGTCCTCTAGAGGTAATCTTGTCCATGTTGGGATTAAGGGCATTGGTAGGGACTACTCTAGAGTTGTGTTCTTCTTTTTTGAGTACTATGGCTTACATTCTAATAACTTCATGGATGCCTTGGCTATTCTCTCAGCTTTGAAGAGGGATTGTGCCCTTGATTGGAGAGGGATAATATGTAAGTCTTATTCCTAGATTGTAATCGACTTACTGGAGAAGCGACATCTAAAGGATGTTAAATATTGGTTGCTGGAAAGTGTGGTTAGATAGATCATCTCCCTGGGGGTTTCCTTGGACTCTATCACCTTCTACTATATCCCTAGGGAGTGGAATAAGGTGGTGGATGGTTTGGCTAAATGGGCTTCAGAGTAGAGGGGAACCTGGAAAGTGGATGATTGGAATGTTCTTTCAAATGGTCTTTCCAGGGATCTTGAGGACTTGGTTGCAGAGGATATGAGATGTGTTCTAGGTGTTGCTTGATGTTTTGCTTTTGGCCCCTATTGGGTGGCTTGTTTCTCTTGGCTTTGTATTGCTTCCTTGATTTAATCAATTTTTTACCCTCTTTTTCAAAAAAAAAAAAATATTATGAAAAAATTATATTTTATATATTTAAATATTTTTAACATAATATTATAATATTTTTTTAATAAAAAGAGGGTAAAAAATTTATTGAATAAGAAAATCATTGCAAATCCAACAGAAAAAAACCCACCGAGGGGCCAAACAAAACCAAGAATTAATTCACACCCAAAAAGCACCTCATATCCTCCATAACCCACTCCTCAAGAACAAGGGCCAAATCACCAAGAAGGTTGTACTAATAACCCACATACCAGGATCCCATTCTCTCAATATCCCACCTAGCCAAACCATCAAGCACCTTATTCCACTCCCAAGGAACATGGAAAAAAATAATAGACTCCAAAGAGGAGCATAGAGAAATAATCCACTTAACCACCATATCCAACTGCCAATTCACATCCTCCAAATGGCACTTATTTAGCGTATCAATAACAATCTAAGAATCAGACTCACAAATAAGTTGTCACCACCTAAGGCCAGTCACATGCTCAACTGCCAAAAGAATAGCAATAGCCTCCATGAGATTATTAGTATGAAAACCTCTATACATAGAGAAGAAAAATACCACCACTCCCAAACTATCTCTGCCAATACCTCCAACTCTAGCATGCTTAGGATTGCCCCTAGAAGATCTATCTATATTAATTTTTAGCTCCCCTAGAGCAAGAGGGCACCAGTAACCAACATAAGAAACCCTCTCACCACCATGACCTCGAAGCATATTGCTCAAATTTCCCTTGCCCCTCCATAGAAGACCTAGAGAATGAACCACCAATAGATCTCTAGGATCAACTAGAACAAAAAAATTGCACTTTGTAGTCAGAGTCTTTTGTAGTACCCCCCAAATTCTCATCCAAAGCTGCCCAATAAGCAACTTCTTATCTAATTTTTTTTCCTATTGCACTTCAACCAAATATTCTAAATAATCAAAATAGGGCCAATGATCCAGGCAATACAAAGAAAAGAGGTCTTAGTAGGAGGCGACCCCTGTCTCCTCCAAAAGTCCTCCAAAGAAGAAACAAGGCAACATGGCTGGCTCCAAATATTCCACTAGAGGTGCCAAATAGCTTCCACAAAAGGATACTACAAGAAGAGGTGGGAAAAACATTCATCATACTTAGTACACATAACACACATGGAAGGGCCCTGAAACCCCCACTTCCAAAGATTTTCCCAAGTAAGACACTTTCCGTGAACCACTAGCCAAGAAAATAAATTACACTTAGGCCAAGAAAACTTATTCCAAACAAGTTACCACCAAGATACCTAAAAAATCTCAAACAAATTATTATCTAGAACTTGATAGCCAGTGGAAACCAAGAATTTTCCTTTCAGATTAGGACGCCAAGCCAACACATCTTTCCCAGGAAGAGAATTACAAATGTGATCCGATAAAATCTTAGCAAGCTCTTGACGATCCTCCACCATACCACCAGGAGGCCACTCCAAAGGATCCTTCAACTTGGACACTATAATTTTTCCCAAAGTCCAAGTTGAGATTTGAAATCAGCCACACGACACCAACCAGCATCCATAAAATATTGGCACAAATCCTGTAGGTGAGGATGAGTAGATAAAATGGGAGGATGCCCATCCCAAGAATCATACCATAAAAGAGCATCATGATCACTATTGTAGATCCAAAATAACCCCTGCTTAACATGCTTGGCACCCTTTTTGAGGGTACCTCAAATCATAGAACCCTTTCCCTCCAAGCTAAATCTAGCAACCTCAGCACTCTCCAACACACCTAGATATTTAAAGGTGAGAATTTTAGCCTGCAACTATGCTACTGCGAACACCAACACCAATACAATTTAGCTGCTAAAGCCTGCCCATTTAGATCAGTCCAATGTAATCCCAACCCACCTTCTTGCTTTGGCCTACAAACAACATCCCACTTAACCAAACTTCACTTTTTATGAAGAAGATTTCTAGACCAAAGGAACTAACGAGACAACCTCTCAAAGTCCTTGATGAAGCTAGAAGGAGAAGAAAGAACAAAGCATTTGTAAAGGGGGAGAGCCCATACCACCAACTTTAAAAGAGTCACTTTTCCTACCGAAGAAAGCCACTTGTTACTCCTTTGACTAACCAGACTTCAAAACTTATCAATAATCCCCTGCCAAAATAGTTTAGGAAGAGAACGAATAGCAAGAGGGATACCAAGATAAACAAAGGGGAGTGAACCAATTTGGAAACAAAGAATGCTAGTTATTCTCCTTTGGATAATCTTAGGAGTATTGAAGAAGTAGATGAAAGACTTCCCTTATTAATACACTGACCTGAAGCAGCCAAGTAGTTATCCAACACATTGTGCCATCTGATAGTCTCCTCAACCTTAGCCCTACCCATCAAAGTAGTATCATCCATAAATTGAAGATGGGATTGAGGGCCTCTAGAACAACATTTCACCAACTCCAACCTTGAATCAAGCCACTCTCTATCCGAGAATGAATAAACCTCTCCAAGCCCTTAGCAAGCAAGATGAACAAATAGGGGGACAAAGGATCCCCTTGTTTGAGCCCCCTAGAAGCACCAAACAATTATGTGGGCACTCCATTAATTAGCACCGAAAAAGAAGAATAAGTAACAAAACTCTTGACTCATTCAATCTAGTCTCCAAAAAAATGAAAAGCTCCAAGAATCTTGAATAAGAAATCCAATTTAACACAATCATAAGCTTTAGCCATGTCCAACTTCATAAACGTTGATTTTTCCTTAGAAGACGCCATAGAATGAATGGTCTCCACAACAATAATGACACAATCCATAATCTGTCTGCTAGCAACAAAGCGCCCTTGCTCCACAAAGATTAACCCACTTAGCCAAGGTTTTAGCCTCTCAGCAATCAACTTAGTAATGATATAATATTATAATATTAAGATATATATTTAATATTTATATACATTATACATTATTAAGTATAAATATAATTTAAATTTTTACATATATTACTAATTAAATATATTATAAGTTTAATATTTATCTATTCTATATTATTTTTATTAAAAATAATTTAAATATTAAGTATATTAAAATTCTACTATTTATTAATATTTATTTTTAAAATATATTTTATATTTGTTGAAAAATATATTCAATTTATATAATTTATTATTACATATTATATAAAATATGATGCATATTATTAAATATAAATATTATATACGAGTATGTGCAAGATCATCATGGAAAAAACATGCCCTTAAGTGGAAAAAAATTTAGAAAAATCAGAGTTAGGGAACTTGATGTAAAAAATTGAATAAGTTATCTATATTATTTCAAAAATATGTAAGAATAGAATCTATAGAAAATTGAATGAAGTTTCTAAACTACTAGGCTTATTTAAAAAGAAAAAAAATCTATTTGGTGAAAACTTGAAATTTCAATGCAATAGTACTTAAATTTCAGGGAAAAAATAAGTACGTGTTTGTCTAACCACCCTAACCACAATAAAATGATAATATTTTTTTATAATATTTTAGATATAAGTAGAGGACTCATGTCTCAATGTGATGTGGGTGAAGCCACAATAGTGGTTTACAATTGAATTGAGGAAGGAAAACTCACAAAAAATGAATGCATGGCCAAAAAAATGATTTTAGGGGTTCGTATGAACCTATTGGTTTGACCGAACTTGTTAGGGGTTCGCTAGAACCTAGGTTCGAGCAAACCCTCCTAATAAGTACTTTCCCGCCAAAAAAGCCATCAAAATGCCTCATAGAAGGGGGGTTCGAATGAACCCTAGGGGTTCGCTCAAACCTCTAGGGGTTCATTCAAACCCCCTTTATTCCTCATCCCCTCCTTGAGACGCAAAAAAAACTTGAATTTTGGCACTTCAAAGCTCGAGTTGAGGATGAAAATGGAGGAATCTTCACAAACCCAACTTGAATCAAGTAGTCCTCAAAACAAGCTATCCAACAAATATAATTTTAATATGTAAATTGGTTTTATTATGTATTTGTTTTTTTAGTTTCATTAAACATAGGTTTTTCATCAAAAATGAAGGTCTATGTTCTGCACATGTAGAAAAATAGCAGATTATCAAAAAAAATTGAAAAATATAAGTGCACTAGATATTGAAGTCCTTGATCCAACAAAAAAAATAAAATTGAATTCCAATATATACAAAAAAATTATGCGTTATACAGTTGTGCTATGTCTGAATTGTAATTGGTTTGGCTTTGAAACTTGATTAAAGAAAAAATATTCAATAAAAAACTATCTAACCAAGTGGAAGCACTACATATCAAAGTTACAAATCTAAATTCGAAAGAATTATAATATTATCCTTCATGGAAAAAAAGTTATGTGTTATACGGTGTGCACCACTTTTTAAAAATGTTGTTTTTTGAAAAAAACCAATTTTTGTGGGAGATGGAAAAAGAAGTGTAATCTGATTCCAAAAATTTTGAAAAAAATATTTTTAGAATCTAAAGACAAAATGCGACGAGACTTTAGTTTTCATCATCTTCAAATTCTTCATGGTTTAGCCGCTATAGGTGCCTTAATGTGAAGATTTAGTTTAAAAAAATAATTTTAGTGTCCAGTTTGGCCCAAAATTGTAAACCACTATTGTGGGATCACCCATGCATATTTTTTTGTAATTTTTTTCCAAGTAAATAATTAATTATGAATTTTTATTACAAATTTTAAAAATATAAAACTCGATGTTCACATCTTTAACTTGGTCAAAACTTCATGAAATTCATTTTTTCTTTCTTTTAATCCTATAGTATACAAAGCATAGAATGTGGCATGTTTTAGATTCAAAATGTGTGATAATCGCTTGAAAGCTATAGATTTTCCAATCAGCCTATCAATTAGGACTTTAGTCATAATTCAAATAGAAAATTATTAATAATAATTATTTTTAAAAATCTTAAAGTAAAGCATAATTATTCGGGATTCAGGAAGAATAGAAAATCTCCTCCTTTTTTATCGACGTGAGCCTGATGTGATCTTTACCTTTCGATCGATTTGATCTGATTTTATTTATCTTTGACGACTTTTTGTCGATCTTTCGCGATTTTCGATTACGATCTCGTTTTTTCTTCTTTCGATTATCTTCGATTCGACCGATTTCCCAACGAGCGGATTTATCGATGATCCTGACGACTTTGATGATGACGACTTTCGATCGATCGACGGATCGACGTCTTGATCGATTTGATTCGTCGATTTTGATTGATTGATTTCTCCTGATTGATTTTTGATTGATGTTCTGATTTGATCGACGGATTCTTTTTTATGAAATTTGATCGCTCGATTTCGGATCTCTTTATTTGATGGATCTCGTTGATCTTCTCTTTGTTGCCTCTGACATATGTCGACCTTCTCTGATTTAGAGGTTTTCTTTCACTTATTTTTATAGACCATTGTTGCACAAACAATATGTTTTTTTGAATGGTTGATCAATTGAAATCATGTAATACACAAATGCATACAAAAAATAGGATTAAATTTTCCCTGATTGGCATTCCACACCTCTTTGGTGTACCCTTTGCACACCAAGGTGTGATTTCTAGTTAAATAGATATTTGAGATATTTATATTAATTATGTCAATGGACATTTATCGTTTGATAATTCCTTTTCACAAAATTAAATAATAAAATATCATAAAAACATCTTTTATTTTGGTTTAAAACAATTTCAAATCACAATACAAATTTTGTTTTATTTGCTAGAAAGTTGCTTTAAAACACAACTTAAATAGATGACTCTATAATTATATCTCTTAACATAATTTATATCTATTTATTAAAGATGTGTATGTTTCATTCACAAATTAAATAGATGACTCTATAATGATATTTCTTAACATAATATATATATATATATATATATATATATATATATATATATATATATATATATATATATATATATATATATATATATATATATGTATGTATGTATGTATGTATGTATGTATGTATGTATGTATGTATATTTTGCTCATTAAAACACTACTAAGAGGAAGCACCCTATATTACTTCCAAAAAAGAGTTTACATTTGAGTTTGGAAACCAAAAAGGAATTGCGTGCTGGCCTTCTTTGAAAAAATGGTCATTCATTCTACCCTTTCCTACCCTTTGTGCTTTGGTTTTACAAAATGGCCTAACAGTTGCACAGGCAGATGACTTCTATCCCGGGAATGACTATAATTTCTATACCCTATATTATGCTAATATTGAAATAAACCTATATAAAAACTGACAAAATACCCGACCCAACAACTTCCATCAATCTGCCTCCTCGCCATCAGAGTCCTTTGACTCCATGCACTTCATATATGCAATGTAGTTGGAAACCACCAGGCAGTTTGGTCCACATTTATGGTGAATCGACCCCTTCGCTTTTTCCTTCAGATCCCTGGGATCGTTCTAGAGCCATTCTTCATTAGTGCCAGAATCCCAAATGTCATCGTCCCCTGCTACAATTTCCTCTAAGAGGCCTTCGTCTTCCACATACCGCATTGCTCAACCTTGTGGGGTGTTGGTGACCAGCTTGGCGGCTCTAAGCAGGAAAGTGATGCTCTGGTCTCTCTCATCCCACATATTTTAAAACGATTCTAGGTCGATTGTCCAGACCAAAGGAAATTTCATGACCTCTCTTCCCCACATTCTCATCACGTAGTAGTTCTATGACATTGGGATGAGCTTGTTTACATCCACATTATTCAGGGTCATATCGATGTCTCCCAACCACGCATGGATGAATACCATCTAGGTCAATTTCTTCCCTATTTCCTTCAACACACGCATGTGGAGGAGAACTACTAGAAACATAGCTAGGATTTCTGAATTAGACCTGAATCTATGGTATTCTCTCAGAAATTCAGGGCCAACAACCTTCTTGGTTGTCGAGAGTACTAGCAGGTGGGAAGAATCTAGTAGTCCTTGTAGCCTCTTGTCTGTCACTTCTCCTCAAAAGGATTGTTGTTGCTTTGATGTGTCTAGTGCCAACAAAGTCTCCATTGTGATATTACACACATATTGCACCACTACCTTTGCAAATTCAACACTCACTGTCTCTGAAAGAAATTGTTTTGAATGATCTAATTGACACCAGCCAAGGCCTTAAAACAACTAACGCCTTACTTCTTCATAATTAGTTTTTCCACGTTCGTGCCTTTGGAACGTGTATACTTGCCACCAACCCGCTATATGTACTTGGTAAAATTAATGCTTGATAAAGCGGTTTCCTCCTAGCCTTTCTAAATCCTTGAAACTTGTTTACTTTATTTTCCCATTAACTTCTATTGATGGCCCTTGTCACATCAATTGAGTTCTTGGATTTCATCCTAAATGACATGTGATATTCTCTCATCGCTAAGAGGAGAAATGATGATAGAAGATATTTTTGACACCAGATCTCAGGTTATCTTATGTGGAGTGCTTTGATGCCTTTTTTGCTAGCGTGTCCATATTATCATTACCCTCACGGTAAATGTGGCTAATTTTGAAGTCTACAAACTTCGCTGCCAAAAGCTTGATATTTTGCAGTAGGTGATTGAGCTTATAGTTTGGAGTAGAGCATCACCTAATAGCATTGATTGTGATCATCGAATCCCATTCCAGATGAATTTTCTTCACTGCCAAATCAAACCCCATCTGAAGGCCAATGGTTGTTGCACAGAACTCGGCATCATTATTTATGCAAATGCCTAGAGGTATGGAGCTTTTTTCTATGACCTTGCCTTAGGCATCTCTTACAATACAATCTGCTCCAACTGGGCCTGGGTTACCTCGGGCTGCCCCATCAAAATTTACCTTAGCCCAACCTAGATCCAGCACCTGCCATTTTGTTTTCGCTCTCTTGGTTTTGCTTGTCTGAATTGAACCATTCCCATCCAACAATGGCAGCTTGAGGCCTCTGAAGTTTTTGGTTAGGAATTCATCCCAATTTGTGAAGAATTTCTATTTTCCTGCTTTGATTCGAGTGTCCATTTCAACTATGGCCCTCTCAATCTTATCCCAAAGTCTATCTTTATTCAGTTCTTTCCCTTGAAGTATTCTTCTATTTTGCTCCTTCCATATCTCCCAAGTCACAATGGATGGGGTAGTCTACCATATCCCTCCAAAGACATACTTATTTCCTTTTTACAGCCACATTTTGAACCATGTTGCAATGTCTGTTGGAATGGAGCATTGCACGTTTAGTTTGTTTCTTACTATGTTCTAACAATCTTGTGCAAAGGGACATGTTAGGAGAAGATGGTTTTCTGATTCCTCAATTTCCTTGCATAGGGAGCATCTTCTTGGGCCTTGTATACCAAAGGTGGATAGTCTATCTTCTGTGAATATTAATCTTCCATGGGCCACCAACCAAAAAAAGACTCCAGCTTTTGGGAGGAATTTCCTCCCCCAGAACAATTTGTATTGCCAATCTTGATGGGTCAATGCCAATTCCTTGATCTCAAATATCCAAGCCTCACCTTGTGTGTACTTATTGAAGACCGACACCATCAGATCTTGTCTGGATCATTGGGTGGGATGAAATATCTTCCTTTGAGCATCTTTGACAATTCATCTTTTTGTGCTTGAGGAGAATTAAGGATATGAAGATCATTCTAGTTCCAACTGGAGGACCCTTTATTAACAATTCTCCTACAATAATTGGCCACCTTACTCCCCCATAGCCTTGTGGTTTCTTCCTTGATTTTGTCCAAGCCCAGAGTGTGGTTGATGGGGGGTTTTCCACCCCAATAATCATTCCAAAAGGATGTGTTCTCCCCATTCCTAATTTCCCAAGTTACATGATTTTCTATTATGTCCCTGTTGTCCAGAATGAAATTCCATATTGCTTATCCTCTTGGGGGGTTAGTTGTTGTGAGGATTCTATTCGAATAATCTAATTCTAGATATTTCCTCCTGAAGATTCTAACCCATTTTTTCTCACCTTTCGTGTGGATGTCCCATACTAATTTGGCCCCCATAGCCTGATTCATTATTGATAGTTGCTTGACCCCTGCCCCACCGGCCTCCTTGGGTTTACACACTTTATCCCATGCAGTAGAGGAAACTTATTTTGATCACCTATACCACTCCAAAAGAATTTCCTAAAAATTTGAGTGAGGACTTCTTCCACTGCTTTGAGAAGCTTTAGGCATGACATTGAGTACACTGGAATGGCCAATAGAACTATCTTGACCATCAATAATTTTCCTGCTAATGATAACTACCTAACCTTCCAGGTTCCTAGCTTGTTCTTGCAACTATTGATTAGGTTCTCCCAGTAGCACTTTTTGTTAATGCCTACAAATAGGGGCATCCCCAAGAATCGGCCTAGTAGTGAGGCAACTCTCAAGTTTAAGATCTTGGTTAAATCCCTCTGCAGGCTAGGTTGTGTGTTTAGAAAGAATACCTCCAATTTTCCCCAATTGATGCTCTGCCCTAACACCTTGTAGTAGTCATCCAAAAAAATTTGGATCACTCTTTCCTCTCTCCTATTGGCCTCTCCCATCAGGACTGTGTCATCTGCAAATTGGAGATGAGTTGAGGGGCCCAATGCATTAGCCACATGAATACCTTTCCACTTTCCTTCCCTTCTCAAATTTTGAATCCCCCTACCCAGCACTTCTGCCATGACTATGAATAAGAATGGGGATAGGGGGTCACCTTGCCTTAGCCCTCTTGAGGAGGGAAAAAATACATGTGCGGAGCTATTCACTAGCACTAAAAATTTAGCTATGGAGATGCAACTTTTGACCCATTGAATCTATTTTCCCCAAAGCCACATTCCCTGAGTACCTCCAAAAGGAACTGTCTATCTACCATGTCATATGCTTTGAGGATGTCTAGTTTTAGTATCATACATGCCTCTTTGTTCTTTCTGGAAGAGTGAATAGTTTCATGAGTAGTGATTATTCCTTCCACTATTGACCGCCCTGGGGCAAAGCCACTATGTTCTTTTGATATCACCTCATTCAATACTTCCTTGAGTTTGTTTGCTATTACTTTGGTCACCACTTTGTACAGTGTGTTACATAATGCAATTGGCCTAAAATCATCCATTGTTTGTGGATCTTTTTTCTTGGGGATTAGGGCCAAAAAGGTGTGGTTTACTGCCCCCAACATTGTCATTCTCCTTCTTGATTCCTCAACTGCTGCTCCAAGATCACCCCCCACTGTGTCCCAGAATATTTGGAAGAAGATGGTTGAGAATCCATCGGGACCTGGGGCCTTGTCAGGGTTCATTTGAAAGACTACATTCTTGACCTCTTCTAAGGAGATCTTTTGATATAGGCGCAAGTTTTGATCCTCGTTTATGATTGTGGGGATTGCACTCAACAGTTTGTCCCTTGCATCCCTGTTCTCCTGGCTTTCCTTTTTTAGGATCTCTTCAAAGAAGTGGACTACCTCCTTGTTGACTTCTTCTAAAGACTATACTAATTGTCCATTGGCCTTCTTGATTTCTACAATTCTATTCCTATTTCTATTGGCAATTGTTGATTTGTGGAAGAATTTGGTGTTTCTATCACCCTCTTTCAACCATATAGCATTCTTCCCACTTCAAGATTTCTACCAACTCTTCTTTTAAACACTTTTCATTCTCAAAGTCTTCTGCATTCATTCCTTTCTTTATTACATGTTCATTCAGGACTTTGATTTCTTGTTCCAGCCTTTCCTTCTCTTGAAATATGTTCTTGAACTGAGCCTTGTTCCATTCCTTAACTTTGTTCTTGATGTGGACTAGTTTCTTGCTCATTTTAAAAAGCTCCGAACTATCCCCAAACTTGATGTCATTCCACTATTTCTCAACTAGCTTTGGCAAGTGGTCATCTCTCAGCCACATGTTTTCAAACTTGAAAGGACATCTCCTGGACGGATCATCTAGCCCAAATGATAGTGAAATAGGGAAGCAATCTGACCCTATAAAACTTGTAGGATGTGGGCTTCTTGAGTAGCTGCAAGTTCTCCCCAATCTCCCCAGAGGAGGAATCTGTCCAATCTTTCAGCTATATTGGTGAAGTCCTTCCTCCTGTTGGACCATGTGAATATTTTGATTTTGATTTGTACACCTTTTAGGAAGTTTCTATCTATGAACTCCTAGAAATCGCTCTAAATGGTAGTTGTTCTTCCTAGGCCTCCTTGTTTCTCTTCATTGTTCAAAGTTGCATTGAAGTCTCCAGCCACAATTCCCATCTCACCTCTTCTATTTTCCAACTCACTTGATATTTTATCCCACACTTTCTTTTTTAACCCTGTGGCTATTGGTCCATATACATTAATACTGAAGAACTAGATCTGTCTTCTTAGGTCCTTGAACTTGATCACCTACCAGTTTTCTTCTTCCTTTTCCAATTCCCCTTCTACTGATAAAGGATTCCATAGGACTCCCAGTCCTCCTAATGCTCCTATGGCCTCCTTGAATTGGCTTTTCCATTACCTCCAATTACTCAATGACATTTGTCCTTCTTACTCTATTTTGATTCCTAAATGAGAACTATGTCTACTTTTGATTAGTTAATTTGGCACTTGACCATGCGCCATTTGTCAGGGGCTTGATGCCCCTGGCATTCCATGTTATTATCCTCATTTTTCTCTAGGAAGGAGGATGTCCTTCCCAACACTCAATTTTTTCTGACCACTGAGATTTCCTACAATCATCAGCTTGGTTTTGTTTGTCATCCTACCCATTTTGGATTTTTGCTTTATGATAGGAGTGTTTATCTTTGATTATAATTGATCCAACTGTCTCACCTCAAACATCTCACCTTCCTCTGTCACCTCCCATGGCTCCTCTTCACCTTCTAAAAATTGATCACTCACTTCTTCCTCAGATTGGGCCAAGTCCTCCTCTTCCTCCTAGGGAGCTTCAGCATTGCTTATTATGAGGGTTTGCTCCCTCTTTCCCGCCTCCACCCCTTTTGATTTGGGCCCCAGTTCTGCTCTTTCTACTTCTATTGTTAGTTTCATGAGTTGAGTTTTAATATCCTTCTGCAGTTCTTGTTCTCCCTCCATGAGGACATTGAGAGCTTCTTCTGCTCTAAAGCTTCCCAACCCCTGCTTTTCCTTTGGTGGTTAGGGGTAGTATTGAGAGCCTGGGGATTATTTCCTAAATTCTGGAGCTCCGACTTGTTTCTGACATCCCTAGATGTTTCTTCTATGGATTTGGATGCTAGTATCTAAGGAGAATAATTTTTGTTTCCCTCTTCATAGTTTGTGTTAGCCGCCATTCCCCTGAGTGAGGTGCCTTCTAGCCCAAAGAATCCCTGAAGAGGCATTTTCTAGGCTCAAGTCCTTCCCAATTTTTTATCGCCTATTGCTAGCTTCCAAATTTTGTCAAAATTTCTATATTTTTGTATAACCCAACCCCTTCATCTATTTCAATTAGTATGCATGCTTCAACCCCTTCAATTTCGTTTATGAAATCTTCATCCACCCTCAAGCACACCCCTAGGGCATCTCCTAACCTTACCAAGGTCTCCATATTCTAGAATTTTGAAGGTAGGTCCACCAGCTTGATCCAAGTGGGAACTTGGTTTATTTTATAATTCTAGGGGTCAAAGCTCTCTCTCCAATTTATGCAATGAAAACTATGACCATTCATGAACATGAGTTTTCCTTCTACGATTTCCAGCTTTAGTGTTTGGTCTATGCATTCAATGAGAAAAAAAGAGTTTGGTAATTGGTAAATGCTTACTTGGTCCTATTTGTTTCTCCACCATGCTTTGATTTCCTCCATAGGGCATCCTGGGCCTGTCCATTTGGCGAACAGGGCTTTCTCCATCAGTCTGCAAACTCTCCGTTCGATCATTTCCGCTTGCATTTTGTATAGTTTTCTTCCTCGCGGGCACAACCAGTCGCCTCCATTTGCTTTATTTTGGAAATTCCTTCTATTTATTTTCCTTCTGAGCAGGTCCTGATCTCTCTTGTTCATTCTTCTTCCAAATTCAAATTCCCCCCCCAACTGTTGTTTTGTCCTTCCATTATTCCCTAACTTAGGGCTTCCTGAGCCCCTAGCTCTCCAAACTTTGTTGGAGCACTTCTAAATGGCATCGCCTTTGTTGCGCCAGCTGGGGTCTGATGAATTTCCCTAGTGATCATTTTCCTGGAACCACCCGTGCCTTGGCTCACGCATGCTCCACCCTAGCCTGTCCTTTCAGTGCATTATTGGCTTTTGTTTCTGATCATGGAGCCCTTTCTCCCTATCTTTGAGTTGGCTTCTACCCCGAAAGTAAACACCATTCTCCAAATTTTTGTTTTGATAGTAGAGAGGATGGCATTTGTTCACCCACGCACCTTTTTTGAATACCCATTGCAGGATATGATCTTACTTCTGTTGCGGGCCACCTCCAACCAGTTTCTTTTTTGCTTCATCCTCCGCCACCATGTCACTCCATTGTCTCTTCTCCACATCTGTAGTTTTTCGCTCCTATATTATTATAGTACATCAAGCTCTTATATATATATATATATATATTTATTAAAGATATGTATGCTAGTAAATATTTTTCTCCATTTGAATAGACTTATTAAATGTGGACTTAATTTTTATTTTTAGAAATGTATAATTTCTTTCACATGTATGAATGAACAGTATTAATAATAGTTTTTGTAGGTAAAATTTGAAGGGAGAAATTGGAGGCAAATGAAAAGGAGGGAAAGAAATTTATGGACTCATGTAGCATTTTTTTCAATACTTATTTTCAACCCCCCTTTTAAATTATCCTTTTTCCGTAATTAGCCAAGAGGCTCTAGGCCTACAATAAAGCTAAATATGTGTTAACTTTTTTTACTTTTTAAAAAAAATTGATGGGAGGTGGAAGTCATGTGCAACTACAGTAGATTTTTATTTTTATTTATTTATTTATATGCTCAACTTTTTATATATATATATATATATATATATATATATATATATATATATATATATATATATATATATATATATATATATATATATATATATATACTAGTTTTAAATTTATATCAAAACACTACACATATAGACACCGATTTACAACTCTCATAAATTATGCTATAATCAAAATGTTTTTTTTGAAAAATATTATTTTAACTCTCCCACCAATTACTAGCTCATTAATTTCCCTTATCATAATGATCAAATGTAACCTCCCCATTAATATTAATGTAACTTCCCCATTAATTAATCTGAATTCAATAACTAAAAATTAATTAAAATTATTTCTTTAACATTTTGTAGATAATTTAAAAATAAAAATGAATTTTTGATCCATTACTTCCCCTTAAGACATAACAACTCTACTATTATAAAAGAAAATTTCAGTTTTATTTATTTAAAATTGATATAAACCATCGCCAAACTTAAATAAACCACCACATGAGGACACTCTGTAAAAACTCCACTTTCTATACAGTTTGTTAAAATCAATGCCAACGATAGAATCATTCATTTGCATGGGAATTGCATGCATATCTGACGTGGTTGTTCAATCTATACATATCTCCAACGATAGAATCATTCATTTGCATGGGAATTGCATATCTGATGTGGCTGTTCAATCTATACATATCTTTATACAAAATACCAAGCCTTTATATATAGGGTTCGACCTTTATTCTTCTTCTCAGTTTTCTGGCTTTCGTTGTCCTTGCTTTTCTTGGGTATGGGTTTTTCATTACCTATCCCTGTGACGTTATTTGGAAGCTATGTTGATTTCTTAAATGGTAGATTTTGAAAGCTTTGATGATTGCATGAACATGGTTTGATTTTAAGACTGCAAAATAATTTTGTTGACTCTTCCTTTGCATGTGGAGTGTTCTAAATTTTTCTTCAATTTGTGGATCCAAAGTTTTCTTCAGCTAAAATATTTAGTATCTGATCTACCTGCTGCTGTCAATTTTTTTGTTTTTGTGTTGATCTACAGGAATCCGTGTGAAGGTTTGTATTGAAAGAAGGGCAGATTAGCTTGTAAGTAAACAATGGAAGCTGCACCCAAGAGAGTTTTGACCCCAGCCTTGCCTAAGGAGATAATTAGTTCAGAGGGTGGGCGTTATCAAGTATGGTTGAGTTCATCTTTGAGCATGCTCTCTGAAGCAAGAATTGGAGCAGCCAAGCTCATTCTCAACCATCTTGGCCTTTCTTTGCCTAAGTATTCGGACTCCTCTAAGGTCTGTTATGTGCTTCGAGGTATGTATCTTGTTTTCAATCTTCTCTCTCTTTTTCAACAAAGAGATATCGAGTCATTCATAAACACATCAACGAGGTTGTAACATATACATGCTTCTGAGATTCCGTTGATGCAGGATCGGGAATTGGTGGCATACTTCTGCCCGAGGCACAGTTAGAGCGGGTGGTGAAGGTTAAGAGAGGAGATGCCATTGCAGTTCCCTTCGGAGCGGTGAGCTGGTGGTTCAATGACAACCCCTCAGAGGAGCTGGAGATCCTCTTCCTTGGGGATACATCAAAAGCCCACCGATCAGGGGAGTTCACTGTATGTGTCCTTAAACTATGACTAAAAATCATCCTATTCCATTCTAATTATTCTTGTTAACGACCCTTTCTATGTATCTTTGCAGGATTTTCACCTTACTGGTCGCTCAAATGGGTTGTTCCATGGATTTAGCAAGGAATTTATGTGCAGAGCGTGGGATCTGAAAGAAAGTGAGATCAACCATATTCTGAGTAGCCAATCTGGAAGTGGAATTGTTAAATTAAAGGAAGGAACAAGCATGCCCGCCCCTGAAGCCGAAGCAGGGGACAAGCCAACACTGGTTTTCAATTGCGAGGAAGCCAAATTGGACGTGGATATTGAGAATGGAGGCCGTGTAGTGGTGCTCACAAGTAGTTATTTGCCATTCTTGAAGGAAATAGGGTTGGGAGCAGACCTTGTTAAAATCGATAAGGTAACCTCCCTGTTTTAATAATACAATGTTTCTCACTAAAATGGGGTTCCATTTGTGTTTTTGGGCATGGGCATGGCACTTGTTCTAACAGTATATGTGATCTGGTTGGTGTATGTTGAAATGGAACGCAATATTGTCAGCATGCAATGTGTTCACCTGGATTTTCATCGGATTCAGCATTCCAAGTGACATATATAACTAAAGGCAGCGGAAGGGTTGAGGTTGTGGGCATAGATGGGGAGAGGGTCCTGGAGGCAGAGTTAGAGGCCGGTTACCTCTTCATTGTACCTAGATTTCATGTGGTTTCCAAGATTGCCGGAGATGAAGGGATGCAATGGTTCTCTATCATTACCACACCCAAGTAAGTATCAGTTTCTTCTTCTTCAACTGAATTGATTTAATTTTCAGTAAGATTCCTTCCTCTAACACCAAATGTCTGTGTGGGTACAGTCCTGTGTTTTGTAATCTTGCAGGTAGCACTTCTGTGTGGAAGGCCCTATCAAAGGAGATTATTGCAGCCTCCTTCAATATAGATGAGAAGACTGAGGCTCTGTTTCGCTCCAAACGATCCCAGGATGCTGTTTTTTTCCCTCCTCCCAAAGATGAGGACAATTAGGGGCAGAATAAGCCCTCAGTATGATATGCATTTCCATTGGTTTGGACCTTGTTATTAATTTTGTAAGAATCCTCCATTTTCCAGTCCTTTGGTTGATATCCCATAGTGGAAGACAATAAATGACTTAATTGGATGGAGTTTTGATGCGTTTTGGTACTTAGTATTTCTTTGGCATGTTGATTGTATGTGCATTGATTCTGTTGCTTTAAAGTTTGTAGATTGTTAAATTGTTTTTAGATTTTTTTAATATGGCTGAGATAAATGATTTTGTTGTATATTTTGTCAATTTTTTTGTTGGAATATAAAGATTTACATATTACAATTTATTATTATTTCATATTGGGTGGGTATTAAGTCAATTGCGTTTACTTAGTTGTACTCTAGATTAAATGGCTTTTGGATGGTGGGCGCATTGGCATTTGATGATTTACGTTATAGTATAGATTTGATTATTCGAATTTTGGTTTCGATTATTGGATTTGATTAATAGTGTTTCATCATGTTTGGGGTGATTTATATGATACGGTTGAATAAAGGTTTTGTTTATGCTAAATTGCCAGTTGAATTATAAACTGTTTAGCTGTTGCTCTGTAATTACTTTCTGAGATCTGATAACAGCACAGCAGTTCATGGATTGTTTTAAAGATGGCTCACATGGTTAGTGGTTTTAGGAGTTTCATGGCTTGCAAAGAAGCACAACTGATTCAGGCTTCTAGAATGTGTTCCAACCCTAATTACAGACTCAGTTCAAGATTCATTTTCTTGAAACAATCCATGGTTTTCTTTGATATGAATCACTTAGTACATGGTACTTAGTGTTTCACCAGATAAAATCAATTCAATGGTGTAAACAAATTCTTATAAATATTGTTAAACCATAATATGGTGTAAAGCATGATGTTGAGAATTTTTAAGAGCATTTTATAAGAAGGTGGTGTTATAGATTTATAATAATGAGAGGTTATATTTTAAATTTGAAAACTTTTGCTTGTTAAAAATTGTAAATTTTATATGTTGGTGAAGGAAATTTTCAGCTGCAATTTTGAAGCCTCTTCATGGATTGTATTGGGAGTCTTGTTTAATTATGCCGAAGGGTGTCCCTATATGAGCTTTAGAAGCTCATTTTCTCCTTCAAGGGTTCAGATGGAGGGAGACGGCATGGTTGACAGTTCCCTCAATTACAACCGTTGATCTTTTAAAAGCAACTTAGCAGAGACTGTAATTGCTTGCGTTGATCGAGATCGTTTGCCTCGCAATACGTAACAGGGATTGAATTGCGGCAGTAAACGGATTGTTAGTTCGTCACTTAAGATTTCGGCTCCCGTGTGAGCGGCATTACAGAGGAGTGTGTTGCAGATCATGGGGGAAGCACACTAGCATTCTCCCATGTTAAAGGAGGCATTCATGCACTTCAGCCTATGGTGAGATCAGGATATTAATTTGCCAATACAGGCGCTCTCTTGCACAAGCTTCTTTTGGTAAATTCTTCAAATCTTCACTGTTAGTGTAGAAAAGAAAACGATTCTTCTAGTAAATTCCCCAAATTTCTGCCATTGGTGTAGGAAAAAGAAAAGGATGGCAAAATTACGGAGCCAGGAATGCGAGGCGAGGGGCCATGATCGAAGGCCTCGCGAATAGTTTTAATAGCCTCATCAACATCTTCTTTAATGGCCTCTGCTACACTTATTATCACATCTCTCTTCCAGGATCCACCGTTTCGAATGTTCTTCCTGCGATACAAATAAGTTCATTAAAAGATTATTTACACTGAGATGGAATAGCTAGCAATTTCAGACACCTGAATCTGAATCCACAAATTCTCCGTTAATTAGTTTCATATATTTGGGGATGGGAAGAGTAAGCATGGCAGGAGAAGCCCTAAAATGCCGAGTAGGACACCATACCCTCGTTACAAACCCTAATTTAGGTTAAGATAGCTGTAGATTTGGCAAAGGAATATTATAGGCGTACCCTACATTTAGGTTAAGATAGTTGTAGATTTGGCTAAGGAATATTATAGGCGTCAGCTCTGCCGTTTTCCAACTACCTTCCGATCCAGGCCATTGATGGGTTTTTCTTGACTGCAATTGACAGGTGTATTGATGGATCATCAGAGAAAAAAATATTGATGCACCGCTTCATTGTCATTTGGTGACGGACCATGGGAGGTGGAGCATAGCGATTTGCTCAAGCAATTTGAATTTGCTTGTTTTCAGAAGTTTACCGGTTGAAAATGAAGTCCACAATGTTATGGTT
>VDFB02000017.1:536899421-536956301 GCA_007258455.2 Sequoia sempervirens | reverse complement strand
TTTAATAAAAATCAATAAAAACCCCTACTTTTTAATAAAAATCCATAAAAAACTATGTAAAATTCTACCAAAATAATAGGAAAATTGATTAAAACAAAAATAAAACCAAAAGCTTACCTTGGAAATCGAATATTCAAACGTCGCCCTCACTACCCGCACTCAACTTTAAAATGGTTCAAATGATTTTAAAAGCCCAGTTAATATCTATTTATACACGCTTCAAATCAGATATCCAATATTTGATTCTTGCATTGGGCATTGCTTTGAAGCAATGTACTGACACCCAAGCCAAAAAAAAGTCAACTCAGGATTTTTGTGTTTTTTGGTTGATAAAATACACAACTTTTTTTCACATCACCACTTTTTGGCCCATCATGATCCTGCACATACCCACATAATTGTTTAAGGTGTTTCATGTTTGGAAACGTTATTTTGGATCCTTACGATGTTTTGTCTGACATTGGTTGGTGTGCATTGATAATTGTTTATTGATTTGGGCCAATAGTTTGTACACATTTTATATTTTGTTGGGCTGACATGCAGTTGATGTTATCCCTAGTTGTGGATATATATGATTGATTGTTTATACCATTTGATGTGAGTGGTGTGCAAATTATATTGAGTGTTGTATGTGAATAATGTTCTAATCTTTTGAAGGAAGAAGAAAAGTGTAAAGAAGAGTTTATGTGCTTAACCGGAACTGTAATCAGGCATTAGTAGATGTTATTTTCTCAGTTCAAAATCTTCAGGTTGTAATCTGAATGTTCCTGTAAGACAATGTGTCTTCCTTTGGGCAGTAAGTCTTTTGTATTTGATCAGTGGGCTCTAGCTAGTGTGTCTGAATGCATGTGCATTCCCCATTTATAATTCTTTTATACTTTTAACAGAGTATAATCTTGTGGATTAACCTCCACCGTGGTTTTTCCACTAACAGGGTTTCCACGTAAAAAATCTTGATGTTATGTGTGTTTTTGATGTGGTGATGGTTTATGCTTTCAAGTTTATATATCAGATTTGAGAATAAGTTTAATTTGTATAATTTTTGTCACAACTGATTCACCCCCCTCTTAGTTGTCTTCCCTTGTGTTTCCAATAGAATGTTATGCACCTCCCGATCCTAGCTGTAATAACGACACTTGCGGTGTCTTCCCTGGGAAAACCGTCACATGAACCCAAACAAGAAGTGATTTCAAGCAAGATGTGGTGGCTCTCTCTTCCACCAATGGCAATAATCCAAGGCCCAAAGTCATAGTGCCCCTCCATCTTCTCATGTGCTTCAGCCTTTCTTTTGGAATAACTTGCCCAGGGAGTCGTTGGCATGCCAGGATTGAGCAGAGGCAGCATTGCTATGCCCACTCAGTTGTCTATCGCTTTTAGTTTCAATAAAAAAAATTCCATTTGTCTCATGTCTGTGAGCGCACTAGGTGTCATTTTCTTTAGCAATGGCCCCTATGTCCTCCTTCCCAGGAAATATGTCTCTCAAGGACTCACTTACACTCCTCTTGTGAAGAACCTGGAGCTCCCAAAACAATACTTTATTACTGTAAATGCCATCCATGTGGGTGAAAAGAGCGTCACCATCGACTTTGCTAAATTGAAGATCGACAGTGATGGTAAGGGTAGCACCAAGCTAAGAATAGTAGTTCCCTATACCACTGTTGCGACATTTGGGGTTGGCTTAACCAGCACACTCTAAGCGTTGACCCACTTATTTGGCTGGTGTGGACCCCCTTAATCCGTCCCGTTCGTCGTTACTCATCACCGTTGTCATTCCTTGTTAAGCCCGCACAAAGCAAGTTTATCAAACCTTTTTCTCCTGCCCATATATCCCCATATGCGACAAATAGGTTTCCGCGCCGAAAAGACTTCATTTGCACGCCTACTCAAGGCCTATGCCAAAATGGGAGCTTTGTAACAGGTTATGGAGGTCCATCATCACTGCTGGAAATGCTCTGGTAAACATGTCTGCAAAATGTGGAAGAATAGACAAGGGACGTGAATTGTTTGACAGGACACCTCAAATAAACGTGGTCTCGTTGAATGCTAAAATTGCAGGGTATGCACAAAATGCATTTGTTGAACAGGATTTAGAAACTTTCAGTTGAATATCATGGGCAGGTGTAAACCCAGACTCTGCAATCTTTTCCATCATCATCCCTGCCTGTGCCAAAATGGCAGCTTTGGAACAGGGTATGGACATCCACTAGAGGATAAAAGAAAGGAATTTTGTCAGGCGTTGTAGCTGCAACTGCCGTGGTAGACATGTATGCAAAATGTGGAAGCATAGACAAGGCACGTGAACTGTTTGACAGAATACCCCAAATAATTGTGGTCTCATGGAATGACATGATTGCAGCATATACGCAAAATGGATTTGTTCAAAAGGCTTCAGAAAATTTCAAGAAAATGCAATTGGCAGGTGTAAAGCCAGGCGTTGCAATCTTTGCCAGCATCCTCCTTGCTTGTGCCAAAATGGGAGCTTTGGAACAAGGTATTCAATCAATCAAAGGATAAAGGACAGGGATTTTATCATACGTATAAAGCTTAATGGAAGGGGGATTTTGGTCAAAGAAATGTAGTCTAAAGGAATACAATATTTGTGGAATATGCACAAAATGGATTTTACAAGGATGCTCTCAAACTATTTGAATTAATTAATGAAGCATTTTGGAACATGTCCTGACACTATAAGCTTTGCTTGTGTTATGTGTGCATGCAGCCATGCAGGTTTAGTGAATGTGAGTTGTACATTACATTTACAATTGATCATTATGTGTGTACTTGACCTATTTGTTTGTGTTGGCTATCTTGAGGACACCCTTAACTTTATCATCAAGATGCTAGGTAAACATGGGGTGGATGTGTGGATCTGTTTTCTTTCTGCTTGTAGATCTCATATGAACATAGGCTTAGGAGTATTTACAATAACACTATTTTTTTATTTGGATCTTAAAAAAGATGTGACTAGTGTTCTCTCAAACATCTATGCAGAAGCAGGCAAGTCGTGTGAGCAGATGGTAAGGGGATTGATGAAAGATAAGGAATTAAAAAGCTCCTCGGATGTTAGATTGAAGGCCATAAAATGGCATGTACTTGTGTAGGAGGTCACAATAAATCTATGCAAAGTTGGAGAATTTGGCTTGGGAGATGAAGTTAGCAAGGTATTTTTGAGATGCAAGTCACTTAGTGGTGTGGAAAGGGTGGGGAAAAAATTATTTCTCTGACATCATAGTGAAAAGTTGTCAATTGCTTTTAGTTTTCTAGATATGCCCCTTAGAACAACTATTAGACTTGTTAAGAACCTTCAAGTTTGTGTTAATTGTCACATTGCAATGAAATGTATCTCTAAGATTGTTGGAATTCCTACATCTAATTATTAGTTTAGTTGATTTCATGAGGAGGAAATGAATTCACTTGCATACACATTTTTCCATCGATTACTCCAAGGCCTTGTTAATTCATGAAGATTAATTTCTTGTATGAAATTATTTTGAAAAGCTATAATTATGATAAATCTTAATATATGGGTTCCTATGTTGGTTTGTTTATCCTATGATGTTTATAAACATTCTCTACTAAAGTTTCCACTTCTTTATGCCTTGTAACACCATCTCTAATTTAGACAAAATTAGGGAATCCTTTGTTGATGTTTGTCCTTTTGAGCCTTTACCTTCCATATCATTCTTATTGAAACGACTCTAGTTTGCTTCTAATTCTTTTTAAGTTTGATTTTGTTGCCCCCTATAGAGTCCCTCATTGACATTTGATCAAAAATATATATTTGTCGCTATAGTTGTTATGTGATATCTTGTCTTGCCCCTTTCTAGATGATGTTGGGGCCTATATTAGTAAGTAAAAATTTATCTAAGTCGAGTATTTCCCTTCTTATGACAACTGTCATAACCAATCTAAGAATTCCTTCAACATACTCCCTTATTAAGCAATGTTCTTGTTGTATTGTTTTGTCTTTCGTTATACTCTCATATGCTTAAATATCTTAAACTATAGAAATTTCTAAGTGTAATGGGTGATTGTGTATATATGTAGCCTTTATTGGGTTTATAGGTTTCCTCTTGCTAGTATTCTTTCCCTCCATTCCTTAAAACACAATATTTAGATTTTTGTTTGAAATCTTTGATTATTTTAGTCTTTTAGACTTCTCATTACTTGGGTACTTTACCATGGCTTTATCTATTCTTCCACTCCCTTTGTCTTTGCCTTTTGCCCTAGTATTTTAGGTCTCCATGTAATCATGTACTTCTTAAGCTATAAGACTAATTTATGAATCTTAATTATAAGACTAATCTAACTAGAAAGAAAAATAATTTAATATTTAGTTGGTAAAGAATTCCCCATTTATGATAGGTTGCTAGTTGAATCTTAAGATAGATAATTGAAAAGGCATTTCTACATTTAAATTCAGGCTATCTATTGTCTATCTATATTTGCAGTGAACTTTATGTGAATCCTAAAATTTATTCCTTTCTTCATCCTCAAAAGAATTTATCTCTAAATAACAAACTCTCATTCTAATATCTGGAAATTAGTTAATTCTACTTCGATTTTTTAATTTTGTAATCATTAATTTTTTTTTTTTTTTGAGTAAACATAAACATATTCGCAACATATAGACCTTATCAAAGTTAGGTTAGTGTCTATTTACTACACAATTGTCTTTGTCTATTATTTTCATTGAAAAATAGAAATTCTATTTTTTTCTTCTCAGATTTCCTATAGTATATACTTGGATAAATTATTTATGTTGTTATTTGATAGTTAAATTATTATTTTTGTTATTTGATATGAATTATTATCCTTCCTTATTTGACAATCCCTTTCTCATACAAATGTATCTCTTATAGGAACCCTCATCTAAACATATCCATGTATTTTCCTTCCTCTTCCTTCTTTCATTACCCTTCCTCAATTGTCATCCACACCACATGATGTCCCAATCTATATGTCTCACAAAGATGACCACTTTGATAATGAACCCCTACTAGATAATTCTAAGTTTGTCACTCACCAAAATTGGCCAACTCTTGTCTCTCCCTCAAAGTAGCCTACTTGATGATGCCACCTAATCCTAAATCTCTTCACTTGCATACTCCTTACTACATATCATCATTACCCATATTGAGAGGCTAGAGATATTACAAGGTATATGATATATTATCCACACTCATGTTCCTTTATAGTCTAGTTCTTGTACCTTCATCCCTATCTTCTCAAGTGACAACCTCTTTCCTTTTTCCCACCAATCAATATTCCTTCACCTCTAGATATTTTCATCTCTCTCTCTCTCTCTCTCTCTCTCTCTCTCCATTCTTCCTTTTAACTATGGTTATGTCCCTTTAAGCAAGTATTTATATCATGCCCCTATGTGCCACCCTCTCAACCCTTACCCTTCACTTGTCTTATTTGATCTTCTCTTACCACTATTGTCACTCCCTCTTCTATCCTACCCTTAACCCCACAAACCTTTCCACACTCTTATCATAAGATGAAAAATTAGCATCTCTTACCTCAACATCTCGCTTATGTCCCTAAATCTATCATTTACCATCTAGTTCAAGAAATTCATATAATTTAATACTAAATATATATTCTCCCATCATCTTATACCTTGGGGGATGAAACCTTAAACCTCCTCCACAACATAATATATTTGGCTATAATAAATCATCCAAAAGAACCATAGTTCACCATGCTAAACATTGACATACATGTATAATTGGATAAGAGATCCTAAGATACACATTCAATCCCTTATAGATCAGTGTGTGTTAACTATTACATTGATGATCAATTCATAACTAAGATTTTTCTCTATTCATTAAGGAAAAAAACCTTAAAATGGTTCTACTCGTTATCTACCTATTCTATGGGTTCCTTCCTCTATCTCACATATCTTTTCATGAAACACATTCAAGTCAATATATGATTGTAGGTTAGTTGTATCAATGTTATACATTGCAATCAAGGTGCAAATGAGAAGGTGATTGGTTTTATCTTCTATTGTTAATGCCTTCTTTCGTAGATCTCCTATCTTATTCTTGACTCTAATATCAAGAGAGCATTTATTAAGAATATTTTCCCAAAGCTTCATAATAAAAATATCTTGCACAAATATCCAACTTTTATAACACTTTGTACCACCTTGTATGATACACAAGTGATAGATCACCTTAAGGTCATCTCTTTAACCATGATGACTCTATTTTTCAACCCCATCCTCTTCTCAAGAAACCAATAATTTTACAAAGGAAACCAATAACTTATAATTTTCTCCTTAATCCAACTCTAAATTTTTTAACTAAAATAATCAAATTTTCCTTACTCCTCTTCATCATCTAAACTTACTATCTCCATTCACAAGCTAACTCTAATTAGATGAAACTAGAAAAAATCCTAGTTCCATCTTTCATGAGTTTCTTTGAATAACCTTATCCAACTTCATCCTAGATCCAACCCTTGAACCCCAACCTCTTCTTATTTTACCAAATTTACCATTTCTTTAAATAGTATATTGGCCTATTTTGCTATGAAACATGCCTTATTATTATACTCTCCTTTTTGTGTTTTTACAATTAGCTCTTTGGAATTCCTTATCACCAAATCATGTTCTCTTTTACCTAAACATTATTTTTTCATCTTCACTTTCATTATATTCTCCTAGGATATGCTTCTATTAATCCAACCCTAGTAATTAGTAGAGTTCTTTTTCTTTTTCTCCTTTTCTTAAGTTTCTCCATGGGATGTTTTTCTTGACCTTTTTTTTCCTCCTTTATATTCTTTTCTAATTTATCTTTTGTCAATGAGGATTCTCCTATTCTACATTCATTTTCTATATTTGATTTATTTTCTCCTCTAATTTAGTTACTCACTACTACTTTAGCATCATAGATTACATTTGGACTAGACAATTATTCACTTTCTAATCAATGGTGCCAACACATTATTATAGAACTGCTAAATTTGGGACAACTATTAATATCATGTGATTTATCATGACAAAAATAACATGTGGATTTTCCTCCTCTTTTTTCTTCTACACTCATTAGCATAATGTCTTAGTTTACCATAGTTATAATATTTTTGCCTTTTGGTCCTTCTTTCTCCAATACCTCTACTATTATCATGGTAGCCTCCCTTACCACCTCCATCTCAATAATTATCATGGTAACTCATGGAGGGTCATATATCTTGAATTTATGGTACCATATAGCGTATATTGTTAGGTGGTCTTATACTTTCTCTCAATTGAAGTTCCCATTAGCCATGTGCCAAATAAACATTGAATGCTTTTTATAGCTAAGTTACCCTACATTCTATCCCTACCCATATCCAAAAAATAATATTCATCTTCTTCATGAAGTAACATTGGACAAACATATTGGACAACTATTTGTGTCATGTTTGTCCCACTTTATACTTTACAATATATACTTACTATCTTTCTATGAAATTTCCCAAGTTCCCCTCTTAGTATGGTAGCCCTCTTCATGCCTTTGGTTATCAAACATTCATTGCTTAGATGTTCTTCCCTAGTGTAATTGTTAAACCAAAATTTCATTCTTCTAGATGGTGGAGAAGTCAAGTATCTTTCTTACCTTTCATTATAATTTCTTACTTCAACATTACGTTGTCCAACTCTAATTCAAATTATCAATTTCATCCTTTCCTACTAAATCATTCTCCTTTATATTTTACTAGGATTATATTATGGTGATCAATTCTACTGCATCCTTATACAAAGATGAAATCTTCTCTTCTACTTCTGCTATAATTTGAGAGGTTAAACCTAAAATAAAACACTCAATTCATTTCTTTTATGTCAAGGTTTCTTCCAGCTTTCTAACCACACTTTTAAATCATTGTTCATGATATTTTATTGATTCAATAGTTTTTGTGATCTTCCATATTTTATTTATGTTTTTTGTTCATACATTAGGTGAATGAAATGGATTAGGGACCATTAATGTGGTGTCTAATGTTATTTCATTATTATTTCAATTGAATTGAATATAATTTGTAATAGCAACCATGAAGGAGGTGAAGCATGATGGTAGTGATTAGAAGTTGAAGGCATTTTCACAACATTCCCTATTCTAGGCATTGGGAGAGAAGATGAAGCATCTTTGCATTTAGTAGGTGGGTATGCTTATTAGTCAAGGAATCAGGATGTCATTTTTGGGAGTTGTTCCATATCATCATATATTTATATATTTTTTATTATAATAAATGTAGAGATGGCCTTCATTTCCATTTGGTACAACTAATTGATCTAATATAAATTTTATCCTTATGGTTATGCAAAATTTTAAAGGGATTGGATCAATGTGTTGAGTGAATAAGGGCCTATGTTAAGGGCCAAATTATACGTACACGCCTATGCCATTGTGTTGGAATGAATGAGATAGAATTTTATATAGAGAGAAAAATAAAAATGTAACATGTTAGTAAATTTATTATAGAACAAATACATAAAAATGTAAGGCAGCTTGTAATAGTTTTAGGGTTTTGTAAGTGTTATTTTGAATCTTAATCCATTATATAAATTCATTTTATATCCCATTGCAGATGAATATATACATGTATAGTTTGCTAAGTCTATGAATATATCCATGTGTTTTGGATGAGCTTTTGGGAATGATGCATGTTCCCCTAATTATATTTTATAATGAGTGTATTTTGTGAGCTAATAAGTGGTACTATTACTAAGGAAGCATTGAGGGTTTTCATTATTTGAGTATGTTGGTCATATTCACATCAATATCATGTTGAATTGCTAGTTACAACAAAGATCATTTTCTCTTCCCAAATAAAAGGTAGTGAATTTAGTTTCAATCAAACATATTTAAATACCTAAGTTAAAAATTTGAATATGGGAGGAATATTTTCATGAGATTTTTTAGACATTGGAGACCCAAATTTTCATGTGAGAAAGCAACAAACAACTTTGAGAGCTAAAAATACTAGTTGAACCTTCTTCTCATGAGCATGAGGTTGGTCCATATGGTAATGATAAGTTGTTTGAAGTTTTAAGAAATCAATGTACTTTAGATGACCTGATTGATAAATTTGGTTAAAATACTATAAAAACTAAGGGAAAAGTGATTAGGTGCAGTTATGTGAGTATGTGGATATGTGCAACTAAATTGAATATGAGACTCATTTCACTAATAATAAGCTTCTTCAATGTGTCTATGTCAATGCCTTTGGTCAATATGAGATACCAAATTATTATTTAGTGCGCCTTAGAGAACTTATGGAACAAAGGTACACAAAAGGGTCAAACCTTTCAATGGTGACATCAAATCCATAATTGAGACTACCATCATGCAATTATAGAGTGGGTATTGGTTGATAAATAGGAAAGTTGGTATTAAGAACATTGCTAATTATATAATTATGCCTAATTTTGTTGTTCCTAAGATCAAAGATCATTATATTACATCAAAGGATGGCTAAGAAAAGATGAGTACGCATGTAAAATTCTATAGTACAAAAGAATATTGTTCTAAGAACCAAGAAAACTAAAATGCCTACAAGTGTAGAGAAATCCCAAAGAAAATAAAGTGAGTCCAAAATCATGTGGGGTAAAGGAGACATCTTGTAAAAGAAAAGAAGCTATCAATTGTAGCTATGCTAATGCAAATAGAAAATGTTTCTAGGTGGGTGGTCAAGTTGTGTAACTAATCCCAATCCACACCTTTTCCTAATGACACTTATTGATATAGATTTAACTCCAAATGTGTTGTCTTATATTATTTCCTTACAATTATTGATCAACCTATTAGTTCTTCCATTGATCCCAAACTTGATGTCAATGCCCAAGGAAAAACTTAAATCTATTTAAGAACATTATTAGTAGAAAGAAAAATAAATGTTCTAAATTGTGCTAAACTGTAGGCAGGATGTTATGGAATTTCAGCGTGATAAATTTGTTTAAAATTTTCCAAACCTGTTCAACAAAACCATTTTATTCATGCTCTACAGCCATGGCTTTCACAAGATGGTGTCTTCTGAGATGTTCCATCAAAACAGTTCATGTGCTTTGTCTAGTATTCAACATTTTGCATACATTTTTACCAGAATATTTCCAACCATAATTTCTGATTAATATACCTCCTCCCTTTCACTTTGATGAGTGGGTATACGCTGATCTGAAGCTCACATGAGCTGTGAGGATGCTGGCGTAGGGCGTGGAAATTGTCTTTATACTCGTCAGATGCATTTGGATGAAACATTTTAAAAGCTCCTACACACAGGCCACAACATCTTTATGAAAGTTTCAAAGGCCATGTATTTTGTGCAGATCCAGTTATAATATTTCTTTGAAATAATCTGTCAAACAATTGTCCTGCATTGTCTATGCTTTCACATTTTTCATACATGATTGTCAGAGTAGCTACGACCACATCGCCGAACCGCGTGAGGAAACCCATATTTTCTTACGCTGCAACAGCTATTTTCCATGAGACGCAACCAAACACTTTACCGGCATGACCAAAACTTTTGCAACGCAGGAACTTCAGTAGTGCTATGCGTAGGTGGGCGGGAGAAATAGTTCAAAACTAAACGGGAACAATTTGAACACGAACGGAAACGGCTAACGGAAAATGGGACAGCGTAAGTGGGCCCCACACCAGCACACCTAAGCGGTCAACGCTTAGAGTGTGCTGGTTAAGCCCAGCCCGACATTTGTCTACACTGTCATCCATGATGCTTTTGTGAAATAAGCAGAGGCTAGGAATATTTATCGTATGGCTATTGTGAATCCATTTGATGTGTGCTTTGATGCCAAGACCGTGTCTTCCACAAGAATTGGCCCAAGTGTACCCACCATTGGATTGGTGTTGTAGAACAGTAATACAATTTGGAGAATCATGAGAGTGAATTCAATGGTGTCAGTGAGTGAGGGGGTGTTGTGTCTTGGATTTTTGGATGGAGGGAAGAATCCGACAACCACAATAATTATTGGAGGTTATCAGTTAGAAAATAATCTTGTGCAGTTTGATCTAGCTACATCTTGGTTGGGATTCAGCTCCACATTGTTGGGCCAACAGACCATGTGCTTCAACTTCAATTTCACCTCCATCGCATAAAACTGCTCTCCCTCATTATAACAGTTCACTTATAAAATACTGAAGTACCAGTAAAGATTCAATTATCTTTCCCCAAAAAAAAAATGGTCCAAGGAGTCTCCAATTTTAACTAAATAAATAGACGAGTTTGCAAGTTGATTCTATGAAGATCTTATGTGGTCGCTGATATTATTATATCTGGTCCTCTATTCTTGAATACAATAAATTCCATTATTTTATTTGTCGTGTACCACCAAACTGATGCTTGTGCTTTATCTTCTTCCTTCCTCCTTTATGCGCCAGTTGTATTTTGACATCAATATTCAATTCTAAATATTGTCAGAAATTATATAATGTTATGCTTAAATTTAAGTTTTTTTTTCATTTTTATGTATTATAACATTTAGTTATAATTGTTAAAATTATTTGTGTTTTTTGGTTTTTTTTTCTCTTCTTTTTAAATTTATATCAAAATTTAATTACATAGTATTTTAGTCAAACTTATTGACTCCTATTTCACGAGTAGTAGTTCACATGAACCCATCTCACGTGAGAATGAATGTTCTAGTTTAAATGCATGCTCCCTCATAAAACTATAATGATATCCAATTGTTCCAATTAAAAAATATTACTCAAGAGTTAATTATGCATTTATCACACTAAGATTTTGTGATTAACATTCTCATAGTTGATGCCATTCGTTATTTTTGCCCCATAATATAGAAAAAACTTGTATAAAAACATGATTTGGTAGGAGTAAATTTTAATATTTTTCTACTAATAATAATCAAGTAAAACCAATTGAATATTTTTCAAAAGTTTAATATTGTAGAGAGGTTATGAATTGAAGATTTTCAAGTTCTTGATTAAGAAAATTGTGATAAAGGGAAACAATGTGCACACCTAAAAGAATATCTACAAAATAATTTTAGCACTACCTATAAATTTGTTGATTAAATTTTAAAAACTAACATTTTTTATCTTTCCAAGGTGGCAATTAGTCCATAAAATCAATCCTAAAGATGTGGTGGTTATTTGAACACCCCTCCTTCAATGTTATTACGGGGGATTGACATTAGGTCAAGACTTTGATATCAAGTGGTATGTGTTCCACCCACTTGCTCAAATCATGAGGATAAAATGTGGTGAGTTGTAATCAATATTCGAGTCTAATTTGTTGATCTCTATGATGGAGTGTAGTCGCTATTAACTTAGATATGTGGGTAAACGAATATATTTTAGCATGATGATTTTTTATTGAATTTGCACCCATTCCTTGATCATGATTTTGTATATTTGTCATTATGGAAAAACCTACAATTATTAATGAACTTCCAAATTAACATCTTCACCTATACTAAAAGCAATGGTTAATTCATGAAGTCAACTCCTAGAGATGCCTCCCCCCAATCTAATTTAAAGGAATTGAACCTAAGTCAAAGTTTTAATACCACTTGTAGATTTACCATTACACTAAAACCTATATGTATCAATGAAATTTTAAATTAACATCTTCACCTAAATTTAGAATGACAACTAATCTACAAATTCAACTCTTAAAAATATAAGTCACAAATTTCCCCTATAAATTTTTGCCTATTCAATTTTCCTCTAAAGGAATTTTAAGTTTACTAGAAGCAATGCATACATATAGGATAAGGAAAATGTACTTTCATTGAGTGCATTTGTACAATTTCATATGGATTTTCCTTCAATACCTGGTTTCCCTCATTGTAGTAAGACTAGCAATGGCACCTTGGTGTGCAATAGGTACACTAAAGAGGTGTAGAAGCTCAATTAAGGACAAATACGGTTTTTTTTTGCATACATTTTTATAGTACATGAGGTCAATTGGTATATCATTTTAAAAATGATATTGTTTATATATTATTATTATTATTATTTATATAATAATATTTATTTTATTTTTATTTTATTTTATGTATTAATTATTATATTCACCACATACGCTAACATATTAACATCCATATAGTTTTATTTTTCTTAATCTATCCAAAGGTCAATTAAACTATGAGATTTTTTATAAATTAATTTAATTTAATCTATATAGAAATATATTAATTATAATAATTTCATATTTATATTTAATATTTTGTATTATAGAATATAATATATAATAACAATATAACCTATATATACTATTATATATAACATAAATATAATTATATTATATAATTTAATCTCTATTATATAAAATATATAATATAGTAATTATATTTTATATTAAATAATAATAGCATAATTATTAATTAGTAATTATAAAAATATATATATTTAATAGTTTTGTTAAAGAATACAATATATAATAATAATAAATAATACAATTATATATTTATAATTTTTTATTAGATAAAAAATAAAATTTATATTATATATTAATTATGCTAATAACGTAGGGTAAAGGGTGTCATAATGTTAAAATCTAAGTGTGCCCATTATTAAGAACTTGACCATAATGTCTAATTTAAAATTTTGTGCATAAATAAAAGCCTCTCTTTTATGAGAAAAATATATTCAAAATACTAAAACTAATAATAAATCCCAACCACAATTTGTGATGGAAGGAAGGAGTGGGCAACAAGGCGGGAGGAGCGTTTTGAAATCTGGAACGAGAGTTTCAGTTGGAGCCTTTGAATTTGATGGATGTGAGGGCACTAAAGATGAGGATGTGGATGGTTCAGGGGGTGCGCAGGTTATTCCCTCTATTGCTTGTTTGTTGTGCAATATGTTGGGTAGTTTGCTGGGCTGTTGTAGAATGTGGGAGGATGTTGCCTTGACAATGGCTAGTGGTGTGGAAGGATGCTACGCTAAAGTGTATTCTGTGGCGCTCCCCTTGGTTTTCCATGTTTGGCTAAGAGTGGTTGATGTTGTTCATGGCAAGGTGGGATGAGGCATTTTTCCTCTCTGGGTTTGGATGAGTTTGCCCCCATTGGTTTTTTCTAGATGGTTCCATGTCAGTGGGTGTGGATGTATGATGGTTGCCTCTTGGTTGGTTGGATGTTGAATGGGTTTGTTAGTAGTCCTATTTGGCATAATAGGATGGATTGGTGGTTCCTAATGTTGGCCTATTCTACCTCCTACTTCCTCTTGGTTGTCCTTTGTTTCTTCTTTTTATGCATTTGGAGGCTCTCTTTTGGCGGTTTTTGTTTTTAGAATGAATGGGTTTCTTCTTGTCCCCTCTTTGTGGAATGGTGGTGCTTCCCTCTAGCTGGTTATGAGGAGTTTTGGTTCATCTTTGGCCCTGACTAGCATGTCGAGGTAGCTTGGTGTTCATTTTTGTTGGGCCTTCTCCTTTTTCAAGTCCTGTTTGGGTCCTCTAGTTCCCCATGGGACTTGGTTATTCTTGTTCATTTTGAGTCTAGGACTCTATTCTTTGTGGTCCTTTGGCCTTCATCTCTAGAGTTGATGGTTGTGGTTATTTCCCCTTTTTTTGGTGGGGTGCTTTTGATTGGGCTGAGTGTCATTCTTATCTTGCTACCCCAGTTGTTTTCTTTGGTTAGGAATGTTTCTAGCCTCCCCTCTTCAGAAGGGTTCTTGTTGTTTTTCCTCTTGCCCCCTAGGTCATTGATGTTGGGGTTTGCAGTCTTCTTGTGGGTTGAGCTGCTTCATGTTTATATTCTGTTGGCTCAATTTTTTTGGTCTATTGTGAAGACTCTAAAGTGGATGAGTGAATGGCTTCTTGTTGGGTTAATGTTCAAGTTTTCTTTGGAAACCCAAATGAGTTCTTATTTGAAAGTTGTTAAGGTGGACCAAGGGTGCTTATTTGAGACTCTTCTTGTCCATAGTTGCTTTTGGTACTGTGTTTACCATTGGATGCTATAGTTGTGAGTTGGGCTACTATTCTAGCTTTCCCCTCTGGTCCTATGGAGGTGGAACTCCCTCAACTGTTCTTATTGAGGTGGGAAATTCTCATATGGAGGTGGAGGGTGTTGGTGATTTTTTATTGTGATGGCTTTGTTGTTTGTTTCATCCTTTCTAGAAGTGAGGAGCTGGTGGTTTCAGAGTTGGCTTCCTGGTTTGAGTAGTGGCTTTGTGCCAAGTGGTGTATTGTGCTCTCCATCTCCCCTATTGAGGTGGGGTTTTTGGATTCTCTCAAGTTTTTTATTAGAGGTCTGATGGATTCCTACACAATTATGTAGATTATCTTTCTTGGCTCAATGGTGTCTTCCATGAGTGACTAGTTTGCTAATGCTTGACAGATGCAGGTGGGTTATGTGTGTATCTAATTGGGTTTTTGGTCCCATTTAAAACCAGGTTGTTCAAGGGTCTCAAGCCCTTGATTTTTTGTAAGATGCAACGAGTGTAGTCATGTTTAGCTTTAGAGGTTGTTGCGGGGCTGTTGTTGGTTTATGATGTTTTTTAATTGCAGCTTGATCTTCTTTGTATTGGGTTTCGAGCTCCATCAAAACCCATTTTATACCTCTAATCAAAAACAATAAATCCCAACCATAATAAAAAACTAATAAATAGTAAAAATACTAAATTTAGCAAATGACATGACTATGAAATTATCAAATCCCTTTTAAATAAATAGTGCAATTCATTTTTACATGTGCCAAGTTCTCCTAACACCACAAGGCAACATTTTTTTTAGTTTTTATTTACGAGTAGAGAGTAAGGAAGAATATCGTTGAAACTTTATTTTAAGGTTATAGCTCGCCAAATTGGAGGAGCAAAAGGTTAATACCAGCGAGGAAGAGTTTGGAGGAGCGTAAACCAATAGAAATGAGGAATGTAGTAAAAAGCGGCTAAAAATAGTCAAGAATTTGGTGAGAAATGATGAACGGCTAAGATTCATTTAACAAACTTACATAGCCTCTTGGGGCTTTCCATCCATTCGCAAACAAATTGAGTTTAAGAAACTCAAATAGGGACACACCTTCAGCGAATAAAAGAATCCAGAGGCTAAATTAAGTTTGTAAGACTTGAGATTGGATGGTAGAAAAATTAAAAAATAGTTGATTTCTCTTGTCAGTTCAGATCACAAGTTTAATAAAAAAAAGTATCAAGTGGATTGGACACTCTAGCAAAAACATCACATTCTAGAAAATATTTATGCAAACACAATCTAAGATGTGTTGTGGGAGAGTTCCCACAAAATTATAGCTGGAATTGGCAAGAGGAGGTGAGAAGAGGTGGTTGAGTAGTTCATGCTACCACATATTTGAGGGCTTTGCCAATGAGGTTGTTTTGACTTCTAATAGACCTGGTATCAAATCTGACCTTAGATCTGACATCTTACTTTAGGCATCTAATTTTATCAATAATGATAAAGAAAAATAATTGGATGAGTTTTTAAGCTACAAAAATTTCTTAAATTTATATTGTATGGAATGGTTTACATGGATATCAAGCTCTATAGAACTCACTCCACGCTCCTGGATTGAATCTACACATTTCACCAACTTTAAGGAGTTTCCAAAATTAATCTTCCATATTATTTAATTTAACTTAGAAATCTTGGGAGTAGCAAAGTAAAAAAAATGTTTGTTAAACATTTTAAAACTTCCTTGCCATGTTTATAATAAATTATGTTTTTTCACTTTTTTAAATGAAGGGTTTTGTTTTAGGTCTAGATTATTTTTGTTATTTGATATGGAAGCATGATATTAAATTTTATTTTTCATTTTTTTTATCATACTTATATGGGAGCATAAGTCTAAATTGAGCTCACTTGGGTTGAGAGCTAAAGATTTAGGGGTACCTATTCTACCAAAGTCATTATTTGGGCATGATCTTGGCACCTCTAAGGGATTTGAAACTTCATGGATGGTGTAATCAAGGAACATTCCATCACCCTCACCAATTGAGCCCACACTTTTGCCAAATTAAATTGTTTAACTTTTCTATCACATTTAATTTAATGATCAAGCAATTAATATAATCATAATTAGAAATTAAAACGAGTTGTGATTAATAGGTTGGATATAATAGTATTTTATGTTTTTGAATGTTGTGGTGAGTTTAATATGTAAATATCAATTTACTAATATAATATGAATTAGGTTATGAAATTTGATCTAATTTTAGATTAAATTGTGTTGTGCAATTCTTGTATGCATAAAAAATTGGTACATGTGACTTTTTGAGGTTGTGTTGAATCAAATTACTATATGTGTTGACATTTATTGTTGTGATTAGAATGGTTAATAAGGTTGATGCAACCAAAATCTAAAGACATGATGAAATGGATGGTTGTTGATTGGCGGGTGATATTTATAGATACAATGGAAATGGGGGAGGTGGGTTTCATTAGATAAGGGGATTACATTGGTTTTTATTGGACATAAATGTGTGTGACTAATACTAAAGAGGAACCAAGTGGAGTGAATTACCTAGGCTGAGTGGGTGTCCTTAAGGCTTGTTGGCCTTTAGAAATCCTTTCTTATTTGTTTATGACATTAACTAGTTGATGATGAGGGATAGTGTAATGTCTCAAGCCAATTATTACTGGAAATATTAATTAAAACCTTCAACAAATATACCTTGTCTTAAAAAAAAAATATTCTAGCTAAATATTTAGCCAAAACCTTACATTCATGCAAATAAGATTAAACCCTAATACCATAGGTCAAATTCACCATTGAAGATAAATTGTAACTTTAGATATATTTACTAGACTTAGTAAACTAGATTTAATCATAAAATTTCAAATAAATAAATATATAGATTTATTTAAAGTAGGTTCATAAACAAGAAAAAATTGAAGAGCCCCTCAATTACATTAATTGAGATTGAACCTTTTACAAAAACATGGCTATGGAAACAACCACAATAGAAAATACAACAATAGGCACTAATAATTGAAATATTGGTTGCATAGTCGTAATATAATGGATTACTCTTAAGGAAACTTAAAAAAAAACTAGATAGATGTCACTAAAGAGCCACCGCCATCAAATCTTGACAGTTAACTTTGGGTGAGATCACTCCTTCAATCATAGTGTTGCAAGTATGAGTAGTTGGTATTGTCATTGATGTCAATAGGCTTATGTTTGTGTTGTCATTAATTTCTATGAGAAGGTTGTTTGTGGTGATGTTTTGATTAGTTTCATTATGTTGTCATTAGTAAGTGCTACTAATGTCAACCTCTAGTTTTTCTTTGATAAGCGTTTGTTTATGGATGTATAGTTGTATTGCAGTGTTGTAGTTGGTTTAGTGGTGATGAGGAAGTGTTGAAGATGATGAGTATGTGTCTCTAGTTCTTGTTTTCCAAGTTCTTTTGAAAAAAATTGAATAAAAGAGGAAATAGTATGTTGTAGAGGTGTTTTGGTATATAGGGTGGTGTTCTAGTTTTTCTCTACATTTCTTCTGTGTTGAACATATGCATGTGTAGTTCGGCTATGTTGATCAGAGGTTTTCATAGATGTTATATCCAAAATTTCTTGGTCTGGATTTTTGTACAAAATAATTTATGTTCATCATTGTGTGAACTGTGTTGTAGTGTTGTTTGTGAGAAATGGTTTTTCTTTGCATTTCTCTATAGTTTAGTTTTTGGTCTTGTGGTTCTAGAAGTGTGTTGATAAGGTTCATATCTACCTTTAGTTGACGTTTGTGGTTTGGCACTCCACAAGTTGATTTCTTCAGTCACAATATGTGGAAGATTATCTAAGTGAACAAGATGAGTTTATTCTTCAAGTGGAAGTTGTAGAGGAGTTTGTTGGATTTTTGGGTCTTTGTGGAATATTCCAAATTTTTTTAAAGTTTTTTGCATAGTCTTTGAGTCATCTTGGATTTGAGGAAGCATGTACTTAAATTTTAATGGTATTTACATAGGTTCGACCGACCTTGGGTGTTTACACTAATTGAAAATTTTCTTCGGTGATTGTGGAAGTGTGGTGTGGTGCACATATGAGTAGATTTAGGTCCAAGTTAAGGTGTGATGTTTTTTTCCTTTCATTCCTTTCCACTGTGGGAATATTTTGGTACTAACCTAATTTAAACTTGCACAGTTGAGGTGCATAGCTAACATTGGAGAATGTTTTCAAGGTTGAAGAAGGTATAAATAAGTTTTGTGTTGATGGAGGATGTGGTGTAGTCTATGTGATGTGAATCAAAAATTTATGAAGTATGAATTTGTGAAGTGTAGTGTGAGCTTTAAAATGAGTAAGACTACTAGACATAGCAAGTAGAAGGTGTCTACAATCTTCAGTAAGGCTGTGAATGTGTTGGTTATGTTGTGGTGGAATTCTATATTGCATTGAGATGGATTTCTCACTTTAAAATTTGTCTTCTCCTTTTTTGTAATATGGTAGTGAACCATTAACAGTGAGCCCTTCTTTCTTTTGGGTAGTGATCCCTGCATTAGTGAGCCTTTTTTATTCGGTGTTGCAATTAATTTGTATTGTAAGCTAATCCTCACCGTGGTTTTTCCCTTCTTGGGTTCTCCATGTAAATATGGTGTTCTATTGTGCAAGGTGTTGATGTGTTTCAATTTTTGTTATTTTCTTTCATGCTAAATCATTTTGATATATTAAGAGTTAATTAAGTTTCTTTGGATCCGAATGTTTTAATGTATGTAACTAATTCACCCCCCCTCTCAATTGCCTTGTGCATAAAACAATTGGTATTAGAGGAAGGTTCCTAGGAAGAAAGATTAACCGCTTGAGGTAGATTTGAGATGGCACACAAGAGGGATGCTACTTTGATTGATGGATCGAAATATGGTTTTTGGAAGACAAGGATGGAAGGTTTCCTAGTATCTCTTGGATTTGGAGTTTGTGAGTATGTTGAGACTAGATATACTATGCCTAATGGTGGTCTGAGTATTGATGATGAGATCAAGGCATATGAGAATAATGGTAAAGAAAGGTATGATCTTTTAAGTGGTCTTTCTAACACTAAACTTGTGAAAGTTATGAATTTGAAATCTACTAGAGATATCTAGACAAATTTGGAAAGTATTTATGAAGGAGATGATAAGGTCAAGAAAGCTAGGATGTAGTATCTAAAGATCACATTTGAGAACCTATAGATATCTAAAGTTGAAAACATTACAAGCTACATGTAGAAGGTGGACGAAGTTGCCAATTTCATCAGAGGTCTTGGTGGAAAACTTGAAGAAGAAGAATAAGTGGTAAAGAAGGTATTGAGAACTCTTCCTAAATCTTATAGTCATAAAGTTCATGTTACTCAAGAAGTTCAAGATGTAAGAAAGTAAATTCTATAGATCAATTGTACAATGCTTTATATGGTTTTGAAATGAGAGAATTTGGTCCAAGTAATGTAAAAGTTGAGATTACTTTTAAGGCTGGAAAATTAGAGAAGACTGGGGAATCAAATCAAGAGGATCTTGATGTTGTATAAACAAATTTTGTGATGAGAATTAAAAAGGGTACTGATAAATACAAAGGTAAGTTACCTTTAAAATGTTTTAGTTTTGGTAAGATAGGTCATTATGCCTCAAGATATCCAAACAAAGCTTTGAATGACAAGAACAAGGAAAAAAAAGGTAAAGCAATTAAGAAAATCTATTATGTTAGAGAAGATGCCAGTATATTTGATGATAAATTTAGCTATGGGGATGGTGAGGATAGTGAATTATTGTTCATGGATATGAAATTTGAATATAGTTTTGCTAACTTTGAGAGATATGTGAAGGAAAGTGCTTTGAAAGAAGGTCATAATGCTATGGTGACTACTCTTCATGATAGAAAGGAGAAAAAATACAAGATTATTGATAATGGATGCTCAAATCATATGACTGGTGATAAAAGTAAGTTTGTTAAAGTTGAGAAATATGAAGGAGGTATAGTTAATTTTGGTGATGATACATTTACTAAGATATGTGGAAAAGGTTTCATTAGTTTTGATGGCAAGCATAATATAGATTCAATGTTCTTTATGTTAAGGGTTTGAGACATAACCTCTTGAGTGTTGGACAAATGTGTAGCAAAGAATATAATCTTATGTTTCAAGATGATGGATGTGAGACTAGAAAGTCACTAGAATTGTGGTTGCTACTAGAAGAAGGACAAATGGAAATGTTTATCAACTTAAAGTTATTGATGGTTATTGCTTTATGATGTAGATTAATGAAAGTTGGTTATGGAATAGAAGGATGTGTCACATCAACTTGGATAGCCTAGTGAGAATCAGTTCAGTTCAAGTTGTGAGAGATCTACCAATGATTACAAATCCCATCAATGATGTTTGCAAGGAATGCCAAATTGGGAAGCAAGCAAGAAGTTTCAAAGTCAGAGAATAATCTACTACTAGATTGTTGGAGCTAGTGCATATAGATCTTTGTTGTTCCACCAGAGTAAGAAGTCTTCAAGGTGATAGGTATTTCATACTCTCAATTGATGATTATTCTAGAATGACATGGGTTACTTTTCTCAAAGAAAAATTAGAATCCCTAGATAATTTTAAAGCATTCAAAGTTATGGTTGGAATGAAATAGACATGAAAATGAAATGTTTGAGGCTTGAAAGAGGTGGAGAATTCACCTCCAATGAGTTTAATAGTTTTTGTGAGAATCGTGGGATAAAGAGGCATTTATCTGCCCCTAGGACTCCTCAGTAGAATGGAGTGATTGAAAGAAAGAGTAGGACTATTCAAGTAGTTGCAAGAACAATGGTGAAAGAGGCAAACCTACAAGAAGTTTACTAGAGAGAAGTAATTCATATTGTTGTCTACATTCTAAATAGAGTTCAAGCAAGAGAAAATAGTGTAAAGACTCCCTATGAGTTGTGGTATGGAAATATTCCTACTATCAAATACTTCAGAGTGTTTGGAAGCAAGTATTATATCAAAAGAGAACAACTATAGTAGTATGATTACCAATAGCAAAAAAATAGCTATAGTAGTATGATTACAAGACCAGTAGCAATACAATTGCCACCAATAATAGCTACAACATACATGACAATAGGAACATGAACAAAAACAAATAATATAGTTGTGGCAACATGAAACATCAACAAAAAACAAGATGATGATCTAGCAAGCCCAGTTGCAAAAAAAGAAATGAATCAATTTTGAAAGAAAGACTTTAGGCCCTATGCTATAATAACCTTTCTTTTGTTGATTAGTTGGTCAACTTGGAGTTTGATCAATTATAATTGAAAATCAATCTTTACATTCTTCTCAGCCTCAATCTATAGATGAGGAAAAAGAGAAATCAAAGAATAAAAAATGTTGGAGTAAAGCCCTAGTAGTGCAGCTCCCTAGTGATCACTAAGGTTATTAAATGCAACTTTACTCCTATTTCTCCATTGATAAGATAAAATGGTAGCCTAACTTCATCAGCGATGATATTATGATGTAACCCAACCCCAAGGGCTTCTTTCTAGTTTAAATTATGCTTAAAGAGAGCTCTGGCAGGTCATAAAAATAATATTCCACTATTTTTTAATAGATTGACATCCCCCAAAATTATGCCTTATATATTTTATTTCCTTTAATAGAAGGGGCAATTAACTGGTTGGACCATCATACATTTTAGTCTATCCGTAATGGGCAATTTACAATGTAAAACCTTCCAAGCAATTAATTGAGCATCCGTATTAGCCTTTGATTTCCAAATCTAGGTAGATAATTTACCCCATAAAATTTTCATTGAACCTACAATTCCACTTGGAGTTCAATCGAGATCTTAAGAGAAAATTTGGAAGCAACTAAAGGTAGGCCTTTTTTAAAGGAAAGAAAAGAAAAGGATAAGAGGACATCCATAACTAATATTTGTAAAATTTGTAATGGATAGAAGCGCATATTTTCATAGTCAGATCAAGCAGAACCAAAAATTGAACAAAAATCATAAACACTTTGTATTTATTGGTAAGGTTAAATTGGGCTTTGATAGAGTGCCATGACAACTAGCTTATAGTGTGAAAAGCCCAAAGATCACAAATATTACACTTTTTTTTAACAAAGAGTAGGATTTTTTTGGAAAGCTTAAAGCAAGAGGTTGATCTTGATAGAGAATATGTGTATTCCACCAAATAGAAGAGGCGGAGAAGCTAAAATCATGTTGTAGCTATAATGACGGAAAAATTACTACCTAATATGGCCTTGATTTAGTGTTGTAATATGTCTAACAGATTCACATTAGGCCTTGGGCCCTTGTGAACTAAATGAACTTAATTATACCTTATTTAAGAGTGTTGTAAAGTGTTGTAACACACTTTCACACTTTTCTAGGGTTTTATTAAATAATTGGGCTTCTTCATGCTTTAATTGGCCTTATTTTGCATCAACAAGCCCCATTTAATGCATCTTTTTGACAATAATCTTGACACAAACCAACATCCAATCATAATTTAGGTGTTTTTAGGTTGTGTGGCCTAGATTTGGTGGTCTAGGACTCATACACCACCTTGGGAATATGAGTCCCACCTAGGGTTTTGGGTCTCAATCTAGATTTTACACCTTTCTAAACATTTTTGAAAATGGTCCCATAATTTATGCCTAATGGGACTCATTGGCCTAAAATAAAAATTAATTCAAATTCTTGGTGGGATTTTATCCTCCTAGATCTGATGTCGACTTTTAGTGTTGTGATTTTGAGAATTTTTGCATAATTAAGTATAAATACAAGTTCCTTTCACTCATTTTATACCTAACAATTTGAAGGAGCATTCTTATAGCAAAGTTGAGTTCACAAGAGAATTCAAGTGTTTACAAGAGCATTTAAGAGCATTCAAGGGTATATTATCAAGTGTTTTAGAGCATTATTCAAGCATCAAGCATCATGTTAAAGTCTTCATGCATCATGTTTGTTTTGGAGCTAATAATTGTCATGTAGGGTTTCATGATTCAAGCTAGTATTCAAGTCAGGATCTATCCTATTCAAGCAAGATTCAAGATATACATCCATTGGAGCCACTTCATACATGTTTGTAGCACTTTATTGTTAGGGTTTGGTGAGTTGCAACATCATATTTTGTTCATTCATCGTTTTCCATTCCTATTTCATTTCATTTCAAGGTTTGATTACCAAAATGGGGTTTGAACAAGGAAAACCCCTATCTACTAACAAAACAACATATATCCCTCTCTTTGGTGTGTGATTTGCAGGTTTAGGTTGAAGACACATTGAAGAGAAAGTTAAATGGAGAAAGTTGTCAAAGTGTTCAAAATTTTCAAAGTTGTCACCTTGCATTGAAGATCATTAGAAGACTTCTATAGGTTGCAAATTAGGGTTTCAGAACTAAAAATTAATTGGAAAGGATAGAGCAGAGATTGAAGACCAGATTCAGACTTGGAATTTCCAAAAAAAACCTAACTAGACTGATACAACAGTTTTGGCGTATGAGTCCAAGAATAGGTCATTTTCCAGCAGTTCCAAATACCCTTTTTCTAGAAACCAATTCCTACCCAAAAACCCTAATTTGGGACTAAATAAAGTCTAGTGTATGACTCCCAATCAACTTTAAAATTAGTTTTTTCAGCATTTCAGAGCTTCATTCAATCTCCTTCATATTTCCAAGTGCACACATTTCATCTCTCAGTTGTTTGTTCTGTTTACATGCATTTTTAGGTCATTTAGTGAAAGATTGCATTGCTTTTATATTTAAGTATTACATTTTTCATTTCATTTGTTTTTCTAAGCCCTAGCTTGGTGGTGAACCCCTCATTATTTTTCAATCAGACCTTAGGAAAACCCTATTGCAAGATCTCTTTCTCCTTTGCATACTCTGGATTGAGATCTTTAGGGTTCCCTTCAATGAAATTATTGGGAAGTGTGTTTTCTCTATATCCTAAACTATATGAAAGAAAATCCATTTTCTATTATTTTAGTAGCAAATTATATCTCCATTTTAAAGGATAGCAAGTGTGTTGCCAAGACTTTATAGAAAAAAAGGTGCATAAATAATTTTTTTAAGCCAAACCACATGCTGACATTTACCATTGATAGAGGCAAGGTTAATACAGTTCCATATAAGAATCTTCCACACTTCATTCCCATGGACAACTCAAATAATCCATTTGGTAGCCAATCAAAATCCTTGAGTTCTTGGATCTAAAATCCCTAGGCCACCTTCCACATGTCTGAAAGAGAAAGCCTGATGCCAAATGGTATACTAAGATATCTCATTATTCCCCATGCTTAATTTGTTTCCAATCACAAGGAATCCAATGGGGAATAGGGCCAATTTGATTCATAAAGTGCGAGTTTAGATCTTGAAACAACACAATATAGATCGAGTATGTCCATTATGTTGGAGATATTATTAGAAATATAGATTCATGTGACTAACTTCATATCATGAGCACTTTGAAGTAAATAACCCAAAGCATCAGTCGTAAGGACATAGAGATAAGGAGCTAACAGACAACCTTGCCAGATAGATCTTTGCAAAGGAAATGGATATTTTGTCACATTGTTGATAATAATCTGAGAATTAGCATCTTGAAAAAAAATTTGAACATGAGCTCAAATTTTGGGTCAAAAAATGAGCCATTCTAGCATTTTAAGAATAAAGATCCATCAAATTCTATCATAAGCTTTATCAAAATTGAGTTTAATCAAAATAGCATTTTGACCAGATTGTTGAGCCCATTCACAAGTCTCCCATTCTAACATAAGATTATCAAGAATGAATCTACTAGTAATAAAACATGTTTTCTCACTCAAACAATTCCTTGTACCACTAGTTTCACCCTAATGGCCAAGGTTTTTTATATAATCTTGTATGAAGTATTAAGAAGGTAATAGGACACCAACCAAAAATGGAGTCTTTATTTTTCCCTTTAGGAAGAAGTTTGATTATACTGCCATTAATAATGGGGCCCAATGATAATGTTTGGAAATTAGTAAGTAGAGAACCTACCTGCATGTAATTTGATACTATGCTATTCTTATCCCTTTTTGCAAAGATCTAAAAAGACTCCATTAATATGTAGAATGACTTTGAACCATAGATCTAAATATAAAGGAAAAATCCCTCTAGTAGCCTATAATTTATACCTGTTGCATATCGATTGCCCTATAAGAGAATCAACAATGTGGATTGAGCTAAAAAATTAATTTAATAATAATAATAATAAATGTAACAAAGTAAAAGATGATACATTTAGTCTGTAATCCATCATAGACTTGGGTCTAGAATTAAAATATGTTGCAGTAAAGAAACATAATACATATACATTACCGTGTGCACTAAAATAGAGAAAAGAAGAGAGGATATAGAGCCATCTCCATGCCTTTACTTTGAACAAGATTTCCATGCCTCTACTTTGAACAAAGTTTCTAATATTATTAATATAACATGGCAATAATGTGTTAATCCTAAAACAACAATTTGATAAGGGGAGCTTACAAGTAATTTTCAATAATATCTAATTCTAATGGTTTCACGGTCCCCAAAGTTTAAACATAATATAAAAATAAACAAAACCACATTAGCCTTAAAGAATCTTAACTCTTTTCTTACGGTTAAATAGTCTCTTCAATGGAGACACAAGAATATATTCCCACTCCCTTAGATAAGTATCTTAGTAATTTAAAATAAGAGATAAGAGTATGAATAAAGGTAAAAATTAAATATTCTATCATTCCCTCAAAAACAAATATTATATTGTTTATCTTAGGCCTTTTTAAAGTTAAATAATATATTTATTTATTAATAAGAAATATATCATTAAAGGATATTCATAAGAATAATCTTTCTAGTTGTAAAGATAATCATAATTATTGCAATTGTAAATTATATATATATATATATATATATATATATATATTTATTTATTTCTTAAAGTTTATAAATATAAGAGAAAAATGAATTCAAATAAATGGCAATGAAATAAATAGATAGAACATTCATAATTTATTCTATATTTGAGTTTAGTTTGAACATTAGTTTCATCAATAAGCTTATTATAATTTTAAGGGCACCAGTATAGACCTAGTTGTAGCAAATGAGTATTACTTTTACAAACGTCGAGTGTCAATAGGGTTATTGAGTGGTGTGTTGATAATGAGTTGCATGAGCAGTGTCATCCAATGCAAATGGTGTGCCACCATGCAAGTATATGGTTAGCAAGTGAGTGGTGTGTTGATAATGAGTTGCACAAGCAACTTCATCCAATGCATATGGTGTGCCACCATGCAAGTACATGGTTACCAAATGTTAGCATTTTATAGCCTTATTAAAAAAAAAAATTGTTGGGTTTTTCTAGCAAAAATTATGGGTGTGACAATTAATCAATAATTGTTTGATATATAATATATTTTTTCTCAAATAGGTATATGCTTAAATTGGGTTGGTTTTCCAAGTAAATCTTATTAAAAATTAATTTAAATGTATCATTTAATTGTTTTACACAATTAATGAGGATGGCACTATGTTTTTTTATCATGTTATCCACTAGGGTTCAAATATATTAAAGGGACAATTCAACGAGGTTTAACACATGAATACTTTAACAAACTAGACCCCCTACTTTTGAAAAAAGAGGACTATGATATTTATATCAAAATTTAATTATGTAGTTTTTTCAGTCAAACTTATTGAATCTTATTTCATGAGTCACATGAACCCATCTCTCGTGAGAATGAATGTTCTAGTTTAAATGCATGATATCTCATAAAATTATAATGATATCAAATTGTTCCAATTAAAAAATATTATTCAAGAATTAATTATGCATTTATCACATTAAGGTTTTGTAATGCCCATCCCAAAATCAAAACTAGATTATACCTCTAATTATCAAAATCTAAAAACAAAAATAATAAAGTGATAATTTTAAGATGAACTACTATACTTTTTTTTAGAGGATATATTAACCTCAACTATGAAGAGTGGACCCCAATTATAGGACAATGATTCACTTTTGAGTTAATTACACAAGATCAATCTCAATACTAAGGATTTACAAGATATTATATTATCACTTACAAAATTCATTTGTATGCTAAAAAATAAGACTAACATTCTAATTATATAATCAACATCTCACTATGTAATGAATTAACTTAGCTAATGTGATGAGCAGGATGGAGGAGCAAGAAAAGGATTTGAATTTTTTGGTCGGCAATAGTTGTCTAGTTCGAAGGAAGTTGGGATTGGTTCAGGGGATGGTCTTTCTGGGGATGCAACATGGGAGAATGCAGGTGACAAGCAAGAGGGAGCAACTTCTGAGGACTGGGGACCAAAGAAATGAGGGGACCCAAGTGGAAAGGTGTCTTTAGATGGTAAGTTATCCTCTAGCTCTTCTTTGAAGGACAAGGTTTGTGGGTCCAGGTTCCTTGGAAACTAGGGTGTAGACAATACTTTGAGGGATCCCTCATGGGAGGAATCAAAGAGAAAGTGGGTCTCGTTGTTTGGAACCAAGCTTGTTAGTAAGTCTATTTTTCCTCTAGTAAGCAATATTTCATCCCCTACGAGTGGGACGTATGCTATTCTTGTACCTCATCCAGTGATTGATCATAATGTTTCTCTAATGGCATCATCGCTAGTGGGAAAATTTATGGGTCCATGACCAAATATTGAAATTGTCAGGGACTTTGTTAAGAAGAAATGGAGAGTCAAAGGTCAAGTAGAGGTAGTGGCTCTACCTAAGGGTTTCTTCTCCTTTGTTTTTTCTTGCAAAGAGGTCAAGCTAGCAGTATTGTGTGGTGGTCCTTGGTTCATTGGCAAGTCATATTTGGCTATCAAGAAGTGGTCCTCGAAAATGGATTTCTCAGATGCTTCTTTTGAGGCAGTACTTGTATGGGTTTTCATACCAGGTTTACTACTAGATTATTGAAATGAGGATGTTTTCAAGGGAATTTCCAGCTCCTTTGGTGAGCTGCTATCCATAGACACTATGACTTCGTCTAGAAAAAGGCTAGTTTTTTCCAGAATCTATGTGGGGATCAATCAGTCTCCAGACCTAGCATCATTGAGTGAAATTGTGTCAAAACTTGGAAAGTGGGTTTGGCTTGTTGAGTTTGAGACTCTTCCTTTTGTGTGCTTCACTTGTAAATTTTTTTTCCATTGGGCGAGGAAATTCCCAAACAATGTGTCTAAGCATGATGCTAAGACGGTTTCCAAGGAGACCAAGATATGAAGGGCTAAAATAATGGAGAAATCCCAAGAGCATGGGATTAGAGGGAACAATAATTTACCTATGGAAGGTAAGGGAAATAGTGGGGAGAGCTGAATCCCCAACCTAGAAGCTAAAAAAGTAGAGGAGCCTTGTAAAGATAATGATATCTTTGTAGATCCTAAAGGAGATACTAATGACCCTAACAAAGTAGTTGTAGACTCGAGAACAAAGGGTTCCCAAGGGGAGGAGGAAAAGGCAAGAGGTAGCATTGTAAAGTAGGATGAAAGTTTGAACTTAGAAAAGTGGGTTCTAGACTCGGTAGCTAATGGTTCAGAGGAAACTCCCTGTTTTGGTCAAAGTAAGGCAAGTAGTGAGGGGGGTTCAGAGGAGGTTGGGGAGAAGATCACCCATTTTTCTATTTAGGTTGATTCCCAAAGCTCTCCAGAGGTTGTTAAATCCACTTTTGGGAACTCTGGGGATACCTGCAAGGGGAGGACTGATGTGGGGTATTCTATGTTGAATAAAGTTGTTGCAGATGACTTTATGGATGGACAAGATTTCATGGGTCTTGAGGACCTAGATCTTGATGAGGATAGCTTATACACTAAATTTGAGAAGAAGAAGAGAAAAAGAGGAAACAATACAGTGGGAGTTTCTACAAGAAATATATCAAGAGCGTATGTTGAAATCCAAAGAAGTTCAAGAAGAAAATCAACAAAGTAGATAGAGAATAGGAATGCATCCAAAATATTGCAGACGGGGTTCAAAGAACCATCCTGAATTTATGCAGAAGCAATACCCCATCAAAGAAATGAAGTTTATGTTATGGAATATTTAGGGGCTAAATAGTTCCCATAAATAAGATATTTTGCACAATTTTGCTAGGGACCACAAACTTGATATTTTAATTCTTTAGGAGTCCAAGATGCCTAAAGATAGGGTGGAAAAGATTAAGAGCTTCAAGAATGGTGGTGTGCAAGGTAGTAGTTCAGAGGGGGCTTCTGGAGGTTTAGTGACTTTTTGGAATCAGGATCACCTTCAAGGTACTCCAGTTTGGGAAGATGCCAATCATGTGGCTACTAGATTCAGGCATATCATAGTTGAATTCAGTTGGATGTTGTCTAATATCTACGCACCCAATAATAAATCTGCTAGAAGGAGTTTTTTGAAAAGACTTGAGTCTTTTAGGTTATGCTTTCCTAATGAGAATTGGATTATCATGGGGGGTTTTAATACACCACTGCTAGAGTTGAAAAAATTTGGGGGCTATCAAATACAAATGGATAGTAAACTGGATCTAATGGATTTCATTAACTTTCAATGTTTGCATGATGTGGACCTCAAGGGAGCTACCTATACCTGGTCTAATAGGAGGGTTGGGAGTGACCTCATCCAAGTTTGGCTTGATAGGGCCTTAATTTTGGATAACTGGTTGAAGGATTATTTTTTCTCTTTAAATGCTCTTTCCATAATTGGATTGAATCATTTCCCTATAAGCTTTGTGGCCGACTCTGTGTCAGGTAAGAGAAATTTTCCCTTTAGATTTGAAAGAAAGTGGTTGTCTCATCTTAATATCTTTGATTTCATTTAAGAGTGGTGGAATATAAATGTTAGTGGTACTGCTATGTTTAGGGTAGCTAAAAATCTTGGTGAGGTCAAAACCAAGGTCATAATTTGGAATAAGGAAGTTTTTGGGGATATCTTTGCTACTAAGTCTGCTATTCAATATGATTTAAAGGATATTCATGATCAAATTTAGAAAGATGGTTATATGGGTGATTTCTTATCTAGGGAAAATGAAATCCTTACAAAATACCATGATATTATTTCAAAAGAAGAGGAATATTGGAAACATACCAGGTTTTTCCATATGACCACTATGAAACATAGGGCTTTCAATCGTATTACCCATATTATGAAGAATGATGTTAAAATTGAGGAGGATGAGATCAGGAATGAGGCCATCCAGTTCTTTGATAACCTTCTTTCTTCGAAAGAGGGGTTGGATGCAAATGCCCAACAAACTCTCATTGAGGCTATCCCTAATATTCTAAACAAGCATCAAAACAGACTTTTGACTACTATCCCTTCACCATAAGAGGTTACAAAGGCTATTTTTTCTTTTGAAGGGAATAAGGCCCCTGGTCCCGATGGGTTCCCTATGTTCTTTTTCCAAGTGTTTTGGGAAATTTTGGTTGATGATGTGGTCAATGTTGTCAAGGATTTTTTTGGATCCAGGAAATTATTGAAAGAGCTTAATGCTACTTTTATTGTTATCACTCCCAAGTTCCTCGGTGCTGATGCTTTTGATTTCTTTTTCCCAATTAGTTTATGCAACTCTTTTTATAAAATAATTTCTAAATTGGTTACTTCTAGGATTCTTGGGATTCTCCCGTTGTTGATATCTCCCTAGTAGAGTGGTTTTGTCCCTAGAAAATAGATTTTGGACTCCATTATCATGGTTCATGAGAAATCCATTCTCTCAAAAATTAAAAAAATCAAGGCTTTTTGCTCAAGCTAGATATGTCTAAGGCCTATGATAGGGTTGAGTGGGAGTTGTTTTATCAAATTCTTAAAAGCTTTTGGGTTTTCAAAAAGATTTTTGCAGTTGATACGAGAAATGATCTCAACTACTAGTACCTCTATCATTATCAATGGTTCTCCTTCCCATTTTTTCAAAGTGCTGAGAGGAGTTAGACAAGGAGATCTTGTGTCTCCTATTCTCTTTACCCTCATGGCGGAAAGTCTGGGAAGGCTTCTACACAAAAAAGTGATGGAAGGTAGTCTAAAAGGGTTAAAATTGTCTTTGGAAAATCTAGATTGTTCGCATCAACAGTTCATGGATGACATGATTCTTATGGGAAGCTCAACTATTGGAGAAGCTAGAACACTGAAGAGCTCCCTTGTGCTTTATGAGGAAGGCTTAGGGAAAAAAATTACTAGGGCGAAAATTTCTCTTTTCTTTTTCAATACCCCTAAGCATAGGCAAAGGAAGATTGTGAACATTTTAGGCTATGTTGTTAACTCTCTTCCTTCCATTTACTTGGGTCTTCGTTTGGGTACCAAACCTCTGGAATCATTTTGGATTTCTCTTGTGGATAGGTTTAATCGAAAGTTAGCTAGCTAGAAAGGGACCCTTTTGAGTCAAGCTGGTAAAGTTTTGTTACTTAAGGCCTCTCTTTAGAATTTTCCTATTTATGCCCTCAATTTGTTTAAGGTTCCTACCAAGTTTGTTGAAATTATTGAAAAGATCCAAAAATGCTTCCTTTGGTCGAGGGTTGAGGAGAAGAAGAGGATTCCGTTGGTTGCTTGGGAGAATGTGTGTAGACCTAAAAAGTATGGGGGTCTTGGACTAAGGAGCATTAGAGTGTTTAATAAAGCTCTCCTAGAAAAATAGGTTTGGAGAACATATGTTGACACCCGTGAATGGAATCCTATCTGGCGCAGTAAATATCTGTTGGGGGTTGAATCCGTCAAAGACTTTCTTAGTTCTCAAAATCTCCCCCTGGCTCAACCCTTTGGAATAATGTCATTAAGGCTAGGGACCTCGTTGGTAAAGGAGCATCTTGGAAACTTGGAGATGGCAGGAAAATCTTGTTCTAGGAAAACCAGTGGATGGGAAATGATCGTCTGTGTAATATCCCTATCTTTAGGAATTATATGGAGGCTTGTAAAACTAGGTATGGCATCTTGGTTGGGGATTATTGGAATAATAATCAGTGGGTTGATATTTCCTCTAGTAGTCTCGATCTTTGACCTTTGTAGCTTCTCCTTAATTCCATTATGCTCAGCTCGCAAGGCCAGGAGGATTCTTTGGTCTAGAAGTCATCCTCCTTAGGGATATACTTTGTTCCTTCAGAAGTAGCCTCTTTTTTTTATTCTTCCCCCTACCCTATTTGGGCAAAGGTGTGGGTGCATAACCTTATTTTGAAAGTCAACATTTTTTCTTGGATCCTCCTTCAGAATAAACTGTTGACTAATGACAATATTTGCTAGCATGATTTCTCTTTACCTAACAGATATTACCTTTGCTATGTGGAGGCAAAGTCTTCTTCACATCTTTTTCTCCTCTTTCCTTTTTCCTATGCTATTTGGTGCAGGATTTTGCAATTGTGGGATCTCAGCTAGGCTTTTCCTGGAACTATCTTGGATTTTTACAACTAGTGGAAGGCCCCTTCAAGCAACCGTCTATTGAATTTCCTTTGGAAATATTTCTTCCCTCACCTCGCCTAGGGAATTTGGAAAGAGCATAATAATAGAATCTTTAGGGATATGGCTCTTTCAGAGGAAGTTATTTTTGGAAAGATTATCAGAGCTGTGAGAGAGAACTTCAATCTGCTCAATAGCAAGAGTAATGTTACGGGAAAGGTTAGTTTTCAAGAGTATGAGCTTAGAGTGGTTGATTCTTGGAAGGTTAATGTTGATATGTCTAATCTTCTCAAGCCTAATAAGGGGCCTAGAGATGGAATCCATTAGAGCCTCCTTCCTCTTGGCTGGGTTAAAATCAATTTCAACAGGGCATCCAAGGGTAACCCTAGGCCAACCGGGTGTGGGGATGTGATTAGGGATGAGAATGGTTGTTTCATTGTTGCAATGGCTCTCCCCTTGGGAATTTAGACCAACCACATGGCTGAAGCTATTGGGGTGTTTCATGTTTTGAATCTAGCTAGTTAGTTGAATTTAAAAAATGTTTGGATTGAAGGGAATTCGAACTATATTATTCAATGCATAAAGGGCCTACAAAAACCCTCTTGGTCTATAGAGAGTTGTATTAACCTTTCTAAGGGGATTATTAGTAACTTTGAGAAATGTTATATTTCTCATGATTTTAGGGAAATTAATACGGTGGTGGAATTTTTTTCTAACAAGGGGGTTCAGGTGAAGGAAAAGATGAGTTGGCAGAGGAGTGATGAGCTGAAGGCTAATGTCATGACCTTAATCATGTATGATCGAACTCATGGGAAGGTGCAAACTCCCCCTACCAATGAATGGTTTCTAAGTGTCTTGTCATGCAGTCTTGGGACTATAGATTAATCATTATTGAATATTGGTTGAAGCTTAACTTTAATATTTCCCATTCAAATGATTTGAGCTTCACACACTTTCTAGGCATTTTGAAGGCCAATTTATTCAGATTTCTATAGCTTTCCGAACAAGCCTGAAAGTTTACCAACATGGGTGGTGAGAGTCCCAAGGTGAAACCAACGAATTGTGAGGAATTAAGAAATAATTCCAAGCTCTGGGAGATGTTGGAGAAGGGTGGGATTACAATCTTTATTGAAAAACTCCATGGTTGGGATCTGAACGTTACCAGGTTTTTTGCCAAGGGTGGAAGGATGGCATGATCAATTTGTTTGGGAGAAAGGTGATCATCAATGAGCAACTAATTGCGGAGGTTACGATGCTTTCGATGGAGGGTATTAAGTTCTACATGGATAGGAAACTCTCTGACCAGGAAGTCCAAAATTTTTTGAAGTCGTAGGAGGAGGAGGACCTATGAAGGACGAAAAAATTTATTATGATTTTGTGAGGATTGTATTGCACTAGAGGAAGGTGTTGAATTTCACTAATGGAGTACATTACATTGGATGGTCGTTACACTAGGGTTTTTAGGTATCATTTTGTGCTTCTCAACCATTTCAGGCATCAAGTTAGGGTCTCTTTCCCTTTCTATCTAGCATCTTCTCTAAATGTCAGTTTGTAGAACTATAGAAAAAACTTGATTAGGCATTCCATTCTCCATGAAGGCTTGCTTGTTTTAATTTATGATCATTTTAAAGCTATGTTGGCTTTGTCCCACTAGACCCACTCTTCTAAGGATAAGGTTGCAGTTAAGGGGAAAGGGAAATCTAGTGTCTATCCCCAGAAGAAGGGAAAGAGAAAGGTCTCAGAGGACCCCTCTTATGATGTTAATGAGGAGGATTCATAGTCGACCCCTTCATCTAAATATCCCAATTACCTTGCTACTAACAAAGAGGAGAGGCCCCGTTTTCCTAGGGATCTTAAGGCGGAGGACCATTATTTTAAGGTTGAACATGAATTCCTGGATGATATTCTTGCTAGTTCCTATAATGAGTTTGTGGATTTTTTTAGGTTAATCAAATGGATGTTTTTTGAGATTAAGGAAATTAAGCTAAATCAGAGGGCTATGAATAGTAAAATGGAGAAGGATGATGACAATAATAATACAAACAGAATTAAGGCCACTAATTTATGGACTGAGGAAGAAAATAAATATATGATGGAGTGCCTTAAGAAAATCATTGAGGATTTACAACATTTCAAAAGTAACCATGATGGTAAGTTGTCTGAGATGGAGGAAAAGCTTAGGAATATAAAAGAATCCCTCCACAAGGTGCTAGTAATGAGCCATAAAATTTTAAAATCTACAAAAAAGACCATGAATATGATGGTGGAAAATTTAGAAAATGCATATCAGGTCAAAATGACTGTGTATGCGGATGTTCAGAAAGAGGAAAGGTAGCTGGAAGGTGAAGGGTCGAGCAATAAAACCAGAGCGAACCTGAAGAGGAAGGCAGACCAGGCTCTTGTGAACATCCAGGAAATCAAAAAATCTACTCTTAATATGAACAAACTTGAGCAGGAGGTGATGAAGATCCTCAGGAATCTAGCCTAGTGGCTAGACTTTTGGTGGTTTTTTGTTGGATTTTTGTCGTGTTGCCTTGGGTTCCATTGTTTTCTTCTTTGTGGGCAGCATTTTGTTTTTTTCTTGGACTCTTTTAATTTTGTATCTGTCGCTCTTTTATTGTTAAGGGTTTCAATTTCCCTTCAAAACATGTTTGTTCCTTAATAAAAAACATTTTAATTTTATATATTGATATTAAATTATTATATAATTGAAATAACATTATTAGATATTATTGTACACTCTTATGAAAATAACATGTCGCTTCAATACAATACGACAAGTATAGTAAAAATGGTTCATTTCTAATTTACTACATAATATTATATTTAATTTAACTGTTACTCATTGTGAATGATAATTTTATTGTAATTTAACTATACATATTAAAAGGAAATTATTCAATACCATAGCAGGTTAATGTCATGCCTAAAACTATGTAAAATTCAAAGAATTGGAATTATTACTAAAAGTTAAAGCGGACATTCTTTAGCCAAAAATTTAAAGAAGGAATTCATTTTATTGTGCCTTATTTAACACACAAGCTTCATATACACATCACACAAGGGATCAAGAAACCACATTACAAAAGGAGTTTGTATGCAACAAGGATTAATGTGTTGGAATTCAAGCTAATGTTTATTCACCTAAAATGTGACAAAGGTATATCCATCTGGTAGAGAAGAAATGATGGTGCAGATGCAAGCTAGTATGATAGGCATGTAAAAGTATAATGTAATTCAAAGCTCTAATTTATTATTCACAACAATGTGTGCTTCTACCATTGAAAATTCATTTCACAAATAATGTAGATAGAGTTAATAAGGTAGCGGTTTTTACGGAAGAATTAGAGATGAATAAACTATATTATTCTAAAGATAAGCCGATAGGGTACATGGTCAGATAAGTAACTGTTCAAGAGCGGTGGAAAAACACAATTTGATCATGACCACAGTCACCAAAAAGCAAATGATAATAGAATTGTTGCCCAAAAACTAATCGATAACTATTATGCTAAGATAGTAATCAATTTTCTGAGCATGTTATTCATACTTTTAAACACCCATTCTACAGTTTCATGACCCATGAGGAGAAATTACTAATCTGGGTGTTGATTCTAACAAATTGTTACAAAAGATTAGCAAGAAATTTGGTTTCAACAACTCATAGAAGATATAGAAATAAATCGATGTGCATGATTCAAGATAACATATTCAAGATTTTAAGAAATATCAAGGTAGCAACTGGTAGCTATATCTTTGTCTTAAATAACAACAATCGGTTAGAAAATCATTCATATTCAAGGATACGAAGCATTTGTCACATTAATACTATGTTTGCAATATAAATATTCATAGTCATCAATTCACATATTTATGATAGAATTGCATTTCAAGTTCCTATACAAAAGAAAATGCTTATCAAAAGAGTTCATCCTCAATACATAGAATATTTACTGCTTTTTCTAACATAAGCAAAATATCAACAGCTGTATTTTTTTTTTTAAAAATTATTAAACAAATACATTGGTTCACAGACCAACGTTGTCCCATAAACAAGTGAAACTTTTGTGAACACTACAAAATACAATGCACAATTTTCACTAATAACCAGAATTGTCAGAGATTCAAAGACTCCATTTAATCGTCAATGCATCTTTATGAGAATAAGGACCTCATATATTAAAACTTCCTCAACAAACCTAGTTAATACTTTTAGAAACCTACATCAAAAAACCTAGTTGATGCTTTTAGAAACCTGCAACACTGAATAGAGCAGCCCAACCCTACTCACCTCCCAACTATAGGACTATATGTTTCACCCCCGAGTGGAAGACAAAGCCAAATTCTAGACACAAAATAAAACCAAATTAACATTGACTCACACACAAATAACTCGCTCATGGGATTCTTGTAAAGGGGGAGAAGGGGGATTCCCTTCCCTCTTGGGGAACCAACATTTATTCATAATTTTCAACATACAAATTCATTTTCAACAAACTACTACCACTATCCATCCATCATTCTCCACTCACAACCACTACCATCCTCCCAACACTCTCCACACACTACTACCATCATCCATACTACCTCCATTCATTACAATAACCAATGGCCATGGTTTTCCATCATCATTCACATTTCCATACTTTCATATTTGAACAACCATCCCCAAGAGAGGCTTTGCACTCTCCTCAACCTCACACGAAGGAAGCTCTCAGCCCGTAGGTGATATCCGCTCCGTATACACACCCTAGATGACATCACACAAGAAATATTCTTCACAAAATAGAAAATAACAAAAAATTTCTCAATGCAACAAAATCTATCTAGCATTCAATAAATTTCACCAAAATTTCCAATTCAAAATAAAACATACCTTGGCTATCCAAGTTAGGATCAGCCCATTACCCAAATAAAATTTTTCTAATCCCTTCTCCGAGTAAATGTCCTCCTTTCCAATTTCTTTCAACCAATATCCAAAGAACCAACAAACTTCACACCGATTGAATTCCCAAAAATGAAGAAAAATAGTAAGATGAATTGTGAGAAACAACCATACCAAATCCCTTTTTAAAATAGAATCCCCCCAACTCTTCAACTTCCTTCAGCCATTCAAATAAAAACATATTTCCCTAAAAAAAAGAAAATCATATAAATCAAATTACTCTTAACATTAAACCCCCTTAACAAAATTAAAGTCAATAATTAAACATTTAGCATTTGAACTTTGTCTCCAATACTTAAGGTGCATGGGCTACCCACCTGCAACATATTAATAGAAACATTAGTACATTTGAAAATTTATAACCAAAATATTAAATATAAACATTAAAATCTACTAACATCAATTAATTAAAAGACCTATCATAATAATTAATTTATTATCTAATTTTACAAAAATTAAACATTTAGACAAAATGCTTCATATGATCAAATTAACATACCATTTATAAATAAACAAGCATCTAAACATTTATGTCCATAGCCAAAATAATAATATCGATAAACCAATGTCTCAGTACCAACCGTGTCCAAAACAACAACTATAAAATCAAACCAAAATCTCTAAAATAATACTAGCTATGCCTCATAAGTTTTGTCACTAACATTCTCAAAGTTGATGCCATTTATTATTATTGCCCCACAATATAGACAAGGAATATAGAAAAACATGATTTGGTAGGAGAGAATTTTAATATTTTTCTACTAATAATAATCAAGTAAAACCAATCAAATATTTTTCAAAAGTTCAACATTGTAGAGAGGTTATGAATTGAAGATTTTCAAGTTCTCAATTAAGAAAATTATGATAAAGGGAAACATTATGCACACCTAAAAGGAGATCTACAAAATAATTTGAGCACTACCTATAAATTTGTTTAGTAGATTTCTAAATCTAGCATTTTCATCTATCCAAGGTGGCAATTAGTCCATAAGATCAATTCCTAAAGGTGTAGCAGCTATTCTAACAACCCTCCTCCAATGTAATTAAGGGGAATTTATCTTAGGTCAATACTTTGATATCAAGTGGTATGTATTCCACCCACTTGGTCAAAGCATGAGGGTAAAATGTGGCGAGTTGTAATTAAGATTCAAAACTAATTTGTGGATCTCTATGATGGAGTGTATCACTATTAACTCTTATATGTGGGGTGAATGAATGGATTTTTAGCATGATGGTTGTTGATTAGATGTGCACCCATTCATTGATGTTTATATTTTATAGTTTCCATTATGATACAATCTATAAGTATTATTGAACTTCCAAATTAGCATCTTCACCTATACTAAAAGCAGTGGTTAATTCATGAAGTCAACTCTTAAAGGTGCCTCCCCCCAACCTAATTAAGAGGAATTGAACTTAGGTTGAGGTTTTGATACTACTTGTAGATTTACCATTACATTAAAACCTATATGTATCAATGAAATTACAAATCAACATCTTCACATAAACTTAGAATGAAAAATTAATCTACAACTTCAACGAGCTTAAAATATAAGAGTGAGTCTAACAGATTTTCCCCTATAAAATTTTTCCTATTCATTTTTCCTAAAGGAATTTTAGGTTTCTTGGAAGCAATGCATACATATAGGATAAGGCAAGTGCACTTTCATTGAGTACATTTGTACAAATTCATATTGCTTTCCCTTTCATACTTGGTTTCCATTCTTGTAGTAAGATAAAAGTGTCAAAAGGATAAATTAAGTTTGTAAGACTTAAGATTGGATGGTAGAAAAATAAAATAAAAATTTTGATTTTCCTTGTCGACTCAAGTCACAAGTTTAATATAAAAAAAATCATCAAGTGGGTTAGACACTCTAGCAAAAACATCACATTCTAGCAAATATTTATGCTGACACAATCTAAGATGTGTTGTGGGAGAGTTCCAACAAAATTGCAATTGTTCATGCCACCACATATTTGAGGGCTTTTCCAATGAGGTTGTTCTGACTTCCGATAGACATGGTATCAAATCTGACCTTATATCTAACATCTTACTTTAGGCATCTAATTTTATCAATAATGATAAAGAAAAATAACTAGATGAGTTTTTAAGCTACACAATTCTTTTTCTTAATTATACTGTATGGAATGGTTTACATGGTTGTTGAGCTCTATGGAAGTCACTCCAAGCTCCTTGGATTGAATCTGCACCTTTCACCAACTTTAAGGAGTTTAAAAAATTAATCTTCCATATTGTTTAATTTAAATTAGAAATCATGGGATTAGCAAAGAAAAAAAAATGTTCATTAAAAAATTTTAATACTTCCTTGCCATCTTGTATAACATATTATTGTTTTTTCTTTTTTTTTTAAAGTTTTGTGTTAAGTCTAGATTATTTTTTGTATTTGATATGGAAGCATGGTATTAAATTTTGTTTTTCATTTTTTTGATCATATGTATATATGTGAGTGAAATGTCAAAAATTGTCACTCTATGTTTTAAGACATAGAATAACAAGTTTTCTCCAAGTTTCATTCAAGGAAGCCCTACAGATCTCCATCCAAGGATGGAATAAGGGAAAGAGATAAACTATGTAAGACCCCATTGTTTTCCTAAGCAAATGGTGAGATGGATTGTGAATTATAAGTAGTGTGATTATATGTCAATACTTTTGCATTTCATTTTGACATTTCTATTGACTCTACCATGAAGGAGTTAGGACTCATAAATTGTGAATATGAGTTGAAATTTTAAATTAAATGGTTGTACAATTAAATTTTATTTCAGCTATCAAATTAATGTGATGTATGATTGTTTCTTATGGTTTCGTTGATAATGTGTAGGAAAGGAAGAGTGCCAATACGAGAAGGGAAGACCATTGAGAACACATCGAGAAGAAATTCCCTTGTGATCATGTATTTGATCTCCCTTTTGGGGGCTTAGAAATAAACAATGTTGATAAGTTTTTAATTTAAGGTGGTGAGGGTTATTATTAAAGGGATAATATATTACATGGGTGTAAGTGGGACTAGGGGTTAAGAACCCTTATCCAAGTGTGAAACTCGGATGGATCTTTAAGTGGGTCTTTAAAGAGGGTTGTTGGTCAATTTCATTTGTTGGGATGCAAAAATAAACTCTTTAGGGTCTATACCATAGTGGTAGGGGTCACGTAAGCATGCAATAGTTCCCCTAGGACATGATTTGACCCTTGAAAAGTTCATTATGGAGAATGAAATTTTTTGAAAAGAGGATGGGATGGAAAGATGGAGGGGTTGTCCAAATGCATGTTTCTTCTTAAATAAGGAAAAGACCCTCATTTATGGAGGTAGGTATACTCTACACCTCCCCATCCAAAGGTTACAAGTTGAAACTCCTATATATTTTTGGGGGAAGAATTAGTGGGGTGTTACCAACTTCTCCCTTTGGAGGACTTGAGTGAAGAAGGTAGAAAGAATGAGAAGAAGAGAGGAGTTCACCTCTTTGGAAAGATAGTGATCAAATGGCCTGGTTGGGAAAGGAAAGATGGATACAAGAGTTCAGTCCTTTCATCTAAAGGAAAAGAGATAAGTTCTTCCTATTTCCATTTACCCTTGTTTATTGGTTGTAAGAAGGTGACATAGTGTATGGATTATGGTTGAAGATAACAAGTAGGGAACTTTGATGCTTCAAATTTGTACTATGTTAGTGTTATCTATTTGTAAAAATGAGAAAAGACTCCATACATCTTCATGGAGTTAAAAGAGTTTCTTGCTCGGGGGTATGGCTAGAGCCCACAAGGCTCCATGATGCCATTGTGGTAGGGTGGAGAGCAAGCCTTATATAGTTGTGTGTCAATTATTGTATTTTTTAAGATCAGTTGTATATGGAAAGCTAGTTACTATTGTACTATGAAAGAAAATGGAGGAAGAGCATATCTTATTCTCTTGTGTTTTGTTCAATTTGTTCTTGAAAATTATGTGTCACGCCCCGCCGTGCGAACCCCAAAGGAACTAATAATAATGGAACAATTTTTTTTTTAAGAATATAATAAACATACTTAAGTATTCTAATATAACAATATACTAAGTTGCATGACTAATTCCATTGGGGTACATGGGGTGACATTACTATACTAACCCCTAACAACGATAACAAGATAACAATAATTAAACAATTACATAAATCTATTCATTCCCATTTCATCATTTAAAATATCTATTATACAATAACCATATTAATACCATATGCCCATATGACAACGAAAGATACTAAAAAGATATGAAGCATTTATATTACCAGAGGTATAACACAACATAACACAACTATTACAAATCGTTCCTAAATAAATACATGGCCTGAATATACATGACATCCAAATGATAGTAAAATACAACTGATTGAAAATACATCTCAATAACTACATATACAAATCACATCAAGGTCATCCCAACACACGTGGGAGACAATACATCAATGAATACATTACATCCGAAGTATAACATACATCTGGTACAAATAATTACTAGATCATCAACATCTTCCAAAACCCTGCAATAAAAGATATATCTACAATAGAAAGGGAACCCAATGGGGTGCGAAGCACGTTCCACCCAACCACCCCCGTGCTGAGAGTAGACAAGGAAGGGTCCCCGACCAAGCACGCCTAACAATAACAAAGACTAACTCCAAAAAGACAACTTAACATCAAAGACCACTTATAATCTCAACAACGACAAATCCAAAGGCACAACAACAAACCACTTCAGAACATAACAAGTCATAATCACAACATCAATGAAACTCAAGACATAATATCAAAGACTAATTCCAACAATAACCAAAGAAAAATCAATAAATCACTTAATCACAACAGACACAATATCACTTAACATCTACAATCACAAAGTCACTTAACAACTACAAACACAATATCACTTAACACGAGGTTACAATGCTTCCAAAGAACAAAGATCATGAACATCGCACAATAACTGATTAACTGTCAACATAGGAAGAGTGTCATGCATAAATTGCCATGAGTTACCCTGACTCAACCTTCCTAGGCTACCGGACCCCCATCCTGGGTTACCCTGGCTTGCCTCTACCGGCCGCCGGACCCTCACACAAAACTATGCGACCCATCTCATCTCGAGCCTTATCATTCACTTGCTTCACGAGAGAGACATTCTTTATCTTTATTAGTGTGAAAGATCCCCATTAATTCTTTTAGATTATCACTTGGTTAAACTCTAGGTGAGTTACCCTGGCGCCCCTTTATGTGTCGGACCCCCACAAAGAGCCACTCTCCTATCGACAACACACAAGGTACAATACCACAATAGGTAACTAGACAACATAACCTCTCCAATCCAAGGGAGGAAACAAAACAAGGAACTCACTCCGAACACTGGAGGAAACCAAATACGAAAACACACTCCTTCCAAAGGAGGTACAAATCTCATTACCCTCTCCTATTTTCTAGGAGGCACAAATCCCCGTTCGTGGAAACCGGGTACAACATAATAGTACAATACATCAAGGTGATTCACAAATTGAACCTCCACACCAAACATCCCACTCTAGAAAACTTCTCTAGAAGACTTACATAGACCCTTAACCCCATTTGCCCGACACGGAGAATAAATAATTTCAAGAAGAACAGTTACACTTAACCAAAGCCATAAAACAAATTAAAATGAATAATAATTTTCACCCAATAAACCAATCAATTACACGTGAAAACTCATTTCAAAACAACACAAATTAATTTCTTTCGATCTTCACAACTAAACTATAATCTTATAAACTTTAAAATTAACCAACCAATTTAATTATAATTACAAAACTTTATTCCCAATTTCTCATTAAACTAACATATAATAACTTATAAGAATTATCATATTAAAACGTAATCACAATATATATAAATATCTTTTATATATATATAAATATACAAAATAAAATAAATAAATAAAAACTATATTTTAAAATCATTCTATAAAATTAACATTTATATCCTATTTTGTTTTAAAGAAAATTATAATTTTAAAACAAATATCCAAAACCCCATCTATATAAAAATAATCATTTAATAAAATTAGTATAACCATATTACCAAAAAAATTTATTTATTTATTTATTTATTTTTTTTTAAAAAACAAAATTCGAAATAAATCACATTTGAATATTATATAATTAAAAATTAAATTAAATCTCAATAAATAAATAAATAAATATATATATATATATATTAAATATTAATAAAAACAAAACGTATTTAAAGAAATCGAAAGAAACATATATCATACAACAAAAATTCGAACTTAAACCGTCGTATAAAATAAAGCATATTAAAAATAAATAATAAATAAAGGGACAAAAGTCCCATCCATGCACTGTGCACAGGGTACTGTGGGTAGTGGGGTACGCAGCCCCCACTGGTTGTGCCCAGCAGCCTCGGCTGCTGTGCGCAGCTTGTGGTGGCTGTGTACAGCCACCACTTGGGCCCGTGGGTGGTACGGTCGCGACCGGCCGCCCACCCCCCAATAAAAAGTAATTTTATTTTATATATATATTTTTTATATAATTTAATTTTATATTTATAATTTCATTTAATTATAAATTTCGTTTTTCAATATAATTTGAAATCCAAAGCACGAATTGGTTTAAACAAATTTGCTTTATTTATTCCTTCATTCATATAAATATTTTAATACGATTTCTTATTAAAACGACTTCGAAATAGCAATTTCAATTATATTTTACACATAAAATTTCGTGCAATCACATATATAAAAAAAATTATTCTTTTTAAATAAACTGAAATCATACAGACACCAGGACATAAAATTTATATATACATATATATATATATATTTAATGATTTAACCAGAATAATAGTATATGTATATCTAATTTTTGTATATGTATATATATATATATTTAACCCGAGGTTCAAAGCAACACAAACAATGGATTTTCAATAACTCAATATAAATTTAAACATGCAAATTTGATCTTCAATCAGAAATGATTTTTTTATATTTCAAACACACTAATTTTTCCCTACTAAACTATGTTGAAGAATTTTAAAAATAAGGTTCTACTAAAATTTTCTACAGAAGATTCGAGAGTTTTAAACACAAACAAGTTTTCAAAACATAAAACTTCATTCCAACAATTTTCGAAAATATAGCAACCAGATTTGTTTACAGATCTACAAAGTATTAATAATTTAAAAGGAGAAAACATGGAGTCCTTCGTCTGAAGAAGAAACCCTTCTGTAACCTCCTCGCAATCTCCTCCTGCCGCTCTCTTTTCTCGATCTTCTATCTTTGACGTTCTTCTGAACAATCTTTTCTTTCCAATACCACAATAATTTAACCCAGAAAAACTCCAAACTAAAAAAAACTATCTTTCTTATTTTTCTTGTGTGTGTGAATAATTCCCTCATGAAAATAATAAATCAAAGATAAAAATTCAATAAAGCTCTTCCGCTTTCTTTTCTCAAAAAGCCTGCTCTCTTATTGGTCCTTTTTCAGATTTTAAAAGCTCACACTTATCTAAAATTTTAATTAAAATAATTTATTTAATTCAGATATTATCCTCACATGATTTTCTAATTTAATATTAATAAAAGATAATATCTAATTATTCTCAACAATATTAATTTAATTTAACTTCTTGCACTATAATTAATTAAATACCTTTTTAATTTATAATATATTTAAATTTAATATTTTTTTCTAATTTGCAATTAAATCAAAACAACAAGACAACTTTACTTAATTATCCTATCAAATAAGATTAATTTCTCGAACACTAACTATAAATAAATACTCGACAATCAAAATGCATAACAACAAGGACAACACTTCAGTCACGACACAACAACTTACAACCAGACGACGGACTTGGGACGGGGACACTTCCAAACCTACTCCCTTTTTCAACATTTTTCCCGTTGGGTTAATTTATTGCTCGCCCTTTCCTGTCAAAGCAGGTGGAATCGAGACTTATTCCTGCAATCCTGCATCCAAATAAACGTCAAGTAGCACCTGTATATATATAATCAAACATCCTATCGTGAGAAGGAATTGCAGTGTAGCAGGGCACTCGTGAATGAGTGATGCTACACTGTCCTCTCACCTAATCTATTCTAACAATTACAATATCAATGACAAACTAACATTTCTAACCAAATTGATCATAAGATAACATGATACTTAACTACTGCATCATAACTAATTATTAAACCATTGCATTATAAAATAATATGGAATTCAAATAACATGATCACCATAGAATCATCACATCGACATATAAAACATTAATGAACAACTATTTGAATAAACAATAATCCAATCAACACACAGAGTATCCCAAATCATACTAATAATATCATGTCAACCGATCATGTCCACTAAAGAGATAACAACATCATCAAACTACAAACCAACCAAATCAAACCATAATAGTATTATCATAGTATCAGCGTATCAAGTTAACACATAGAAATTAATAAGTCTAAGTAGTATGAGGGGTATTACATTATGTGTAATATTGTAGGTTTTGTATCTTACTGCAAAGGAAATGAAAAAAAAATGGATACCTTATGAGTTGCGCTAAAATGGATGTGGAGGCCAAAAGAGGCTTCATTGATAATTATGCATCTTCTAAGCTATGTTTGACAAAAGGGAGATATTTATTCAAGCTCTCATAAAAGATAGAATTGATTGGTTACTTCCTTGAAGGTAGAATTGATATTTTTTATTAGCTTGAATAAATTGGTTATTGCTACATCTGTGTCTGGGAAAAATAACTAGCTATTGCACCTTGTGTAATGAATAGCACCTTGTGTAATGAGTATGTCGAAGAGGTGTGAAAAGATCAATTAAGGAGAAATTGTTTTTTTTTCACACATTTGTGTAGTAAATAAGATCAATTGATAGATCATTTAGACAAGGATTTTAATATTATTATTTATTTATTTATTATAAATTGTAATATTTTAATTATTTTGTTATTAATTTTTGTATATTTGACACTCTGTGCTTAGCCACCCTCCCTTATGTTCAAGGAATTTCTAATAAGATTGTCAAAATTGTTAACAAAAAAAGCCTCCCTTGTGCTTTCATACTCCTCTCCACTACCAAGAAACTTATCTCTTCCACTAGAGGTCTGCTCCATACATACCAAGATCAAAGAGCACAATGATGATATCAAACGTGATCGAATAATGAAATCAACCCTTGCTAAACACTTATACCACACCAAACATGATACATATATTAAGGATACCCAAGTATTGGTTAAGGAAGATAATTTCTTCAAAAGAAAACTCCAAGAAGCTATCCTCATTAAAAACCGCCTCACCAATCTCAAACGAGACAAAGGGTGGCATTTGAGCCCAACATGGCAACCCTTATTAGCCTCATTCATTTTCCTCTACTCTTCTCTCTCCCCCCTTCCTTGCCTTCCCTCTCCCCAATTATTATATTATTATTGAATACACAATATAATTATATATTGTACATTTTATATAATAGAGATTAAATTATATATAATATAATTATATTTACGGTTGTATATAATAGTATATATAGGTTATATAATAAAGAAAAGGGCACACTTGTTTAGGATGAGGGCCACTAAATTGGGGTTGGGGATACTTTAGATATGTACATATAGATAAATGCTTCTACAATAGTTTATCTAGGCTAATGAAATAAAAGCAACAAGTAAGCACGAATTAACTTAGATAAAGAAATTGTTTAATGATTATAAAAAACATAAAATTTAAATGTGAAGATTAATATGGGTATTTAATTTTATTGTAAAAATTTATATTTAGGTGTTAGGAATTTAGTTATCAATGTCTTCAACTTTTATTTTTATTATTGATTTTGAGAATTTAATTATGTATTATTAGAGATCATATTTATAATTATGAAGGTGATTTTCATGAGCATGAATTTGATTTTATGTTAAATTTTGCTCATTTTGATTTTTTATGTATAAGTACATCTAAGGATCATAATATTTATAAACACAATTGGAGAATTGATTATATCACAAGATTCATTATCTCTTAGGTAAAACCCTTAGGTGGTCTATCTTTATAACTCTAAGTGAAAAACTATGACAACAAGCAAGTGGTCTATCTTTATTGGAAGTTTTTGTTTTCTCTTTCTTTTATCCTTTGGCCTTTTATCCTTCATCCATGTCTTCTCTCCTTTCCCTTTCTTTTGCATCTTCTTCTATTTTCCTTTATAATTTGGCCTACTTCTTTATTAGTCTCTTGGTTGAATTTTTATTCATTTTTCTCGTAATTCATTCTTCCATCTCTCTTCATTCTATTCATAGAAAACATTGCAAATATAATAACAATTATTTAATTATTATGTTACTTACGTTGTATCATCTTTTGGTATCTATGTTAATTTCTTCAAAATAAAACTTCAATAATTAGAGATATATATTTATTAAAGACTAAATCAATATCATGACAAATATCTGAGCAACTCTTAATCTTTAATAAATACATTAAAAGTTAAATTAATAAATAATAATCTTTTATTTTTCATATAAAAATTTATTAAAGGTTTAAAATAATTAAAATTATTAATAATTAATAAATAATCTTTAATAAATATAAATAAACTTAAAAGATTATTATTATCATAATTATTTGAACTCTTTGAAAAAGATAAGTATTATCAAGAATAATTTAATCTTATTATTATAATTGTATCTTTATGAAAGCTCTCATTTTTGCAGACTAATTGAAAGCTTCCATTTTTGGGCATCCAATAGAATGTTGCAATAGAACCCATGAAAATAACACAACTCTCTAAACAAAGCTTTTATAGTAATAATTACTCTTTCCTCACTCTATTGAAAGAGGAATTAAATGTGAGAAGCATATTTCTGGATTAGATTGTGTAAGCTTTTTTAGATCAACGTTTCGGATCACACTCCGTGATCCATCATCAGGATAGAGAGCTCAAGGAGATGAAAGTAGTTTGTTGCAGACCCAACAGGTATAAAAAGAGGCAGAAAGATGAAGGAGGGAAAGATGGCCCAGGGCCCAAGAGATGGGAGGAAAGAAATTACCAAAAAATAAAAAATTGTATATTAATGTATTAATCTATTTAAATGTATCAATCAATTTAGTAATTTAAATCTATTGATATGTTTTAATCTATTAATTTATTAATCTATTTGGATGATTAAATGTATTAATCAATTTTGATAGTTTTGAATACAATCTATATAACATTAGATAATTTAAAAAATTAACATGTTAATATTTATCAAGATTTCTAATATTCCTATATAAATAATTATGTAGAAATTGTTTAGATAGATGATTATATTTAAATATGTTGATATGTTTGAATTATTAAAAAAATGGAATCTTTCAATAGATTAATATGTTTAAATGATTTAGAAGTAAATTGTTATGAAGATGGAAGGTCAATTAGATTTATTATATTCCTATTTTAATAATTCAATTAACATTATTTAGTCAGATGATTATATTTTTAAATAGATTGATTTATTTGAATTATAAAATAAAATGAAATATTTAAATAGGTTAATATATTTGAAAGGTTTAAATATATTAATCTATTTAAATAAGTAATTTCAATGTATTAATCTATTTGGATGATTAAATATATTAATCAATTTAGATACCTAAAATATATTGATCTATAAAGAAGAATTAGCTTTATGATAAATTATTGTAAAGATGGAAGAATTAGTGGGAGAAATTAAATAAGCAATGCAAGAATGAAAAGTGAAGGAAAGTAAAAAAGGAAGTATATTTTATTAAAACTTTAAATCTTTAATCTATATGATAGATTTAGAAATAGATATTCTATTTATTCTGGTGTATTGAGATATTTTATTAGTAATCCACATGAATAAATAGATTAATCTAATGGAATAATTTGAAAGAATTAAACTATTTGAATAATTTGAAAAGAATAAATGTTTAAAGAAATATGTAAATATGTTGGTCTATTTGAAAAAGTGAATATGTTAAACTATTTGAATATTTCAACATCTCTCAATATGTTTAGGTATTTTTGAATCTAACAATATGTTGAAAAATGTTAATATTTTATTATAAGGATGGAAGATGAATTAGAATTATTATATTCCTATTTAAATAATTATATCTAAGTAGATTGATATGTTTGAATTACAAAAGATTGAACTATTTAAATAGATTAATATATTTACATGATTTAGAAATAAATTGTTATAAGGAAAATAAATTAGATTAATTATATTCATGTTGAAGTAATTCTATAAAAATTATTAAGGTAGATGATTATATTTAAATAATTCGATATATTAGAATTGAAAATATTAAATTATAGATTAACGATTCTATTTAGATAATTCTAGGGAGATTTATTATATTCTTATTTAGATAATTCTATTAAAATTAATTAGGTGGATGATTATATTTAAATAGATTGATCTATTTAAATAGTTAAATGGATTGCTATAAATTGATTTATTTAAATTATTAATTGGATAGCTATATATAAATGGACCAATCTATTAAATATAATCCATCTATATATATATAATCAATCTATTTATATAAATGTGTGAAATATATTAAAAAATATATATATATATTTGATAAATTAATATATTAGAACTAAAGCTATGTTACTAAGGAAAAAATAAAAAATTAAATAAGTTATTATAACGATGGAAGATAAGTTAGATATATTATATTTAGATAATTCTATTAAAATTAATTAGAAAGATGATTGTATTTAAATAGATTGAACTATTTAAATTATTAAGTAGATTGTTATAAATAATGAGATTAAAAGATTTGAATAATCTATTTAAATAATATGTTAATCTTTAAAAGTAAAAACGAACAATCAATGCGCAGAAATATATTAAAATATATATGTGTATTTAATAAGTTAATGTAATAAAAGAGGACATGAAGTACAAAAGAAAAGACATGAAGCACAAAAGAGGGGGGGAGGGGGAAAGATGGAAGAAAACAAAGGGGTAAAAAGGAAGAAAAGGAGGGAACCAAACAAGGCAAGCGGCCTCGGAGCTCCGAAGAGGGGGGAAGGGGAAAAAAAGGAGGAACAGGGGAGGGGGAACAAGATCGAGGGAGAGAGGGTCAAGATCGGGGGGGATGGCAGTTTTTAAGCGACGCCAAAAGAGGTTTCCAAGAGAGGCTTAAACCCCACCCTTCATCGCGATTGAGGTTGTTGGGGTGATTGATGATTTGAATGGCTTCTTTGAGTTTCCTCTTGCGGAAGTTATCTTCAACGAACAAGATTTGGGTGCTTTCTAAACAGATATGGTGTTTGGTTGAAGAGGAGTGTTCGGCTAGGGCTGATTTTGAGACACGTTCATGATTGATGTCGGCACCATGCTCTCTAATTCTTGTGTTGAATGCCCGACCCGTTTCACCAATGTACGGAGTGCCACAAGAGCAAACCAATTTGTAGACTCCAGAGTTTTGATATATGTTTTTTGGGTCTTTGAGAGGCGGGATGCAGTTTCTTAGTGTTGAAAGGGGTTTGAAAGCACAACGCAGGCCTTTTTTAAGAAGGATTTTTGAGATTTTATGAGAGATGCCTTCTACAAAGGGCAAGGAGGCACTGGGGATACAGGTAGGTTGGGAAGAGGAGTTGGATTTGGAAATGGAGGAGGAAAAGAAGCAACGCTTGGAATGGTTGAGGGCTCTGAAGATTTGTTTATTGGTGTAACCATTTAGCCTAAAGACTAGGCAAAGATGTTCCAACTGTTGGGTTAAGTTTTCCTCATCGCAGATACGATAAGCTCTTGTGGCAAGAGTTTTTAAAATTCCAAATTTTTGGCTAGGATGATGGTGAGAAGAGGAGTGGAGGTATAAATCAGTGTGGGTTGATTTGCGGAAGACGCGACGACCAAGGGATCCATCCGATTTTTTGAGGATTGATACGTCAAGAAAAGGTAAATGGTTATCGGATTCAAGCTCCTTAGTGAAAGAGATGGACGGAGCAATGCTATTGAGGTGCACATGAAATTCTTCTAGTTTGTCGAGGCCATGGGGCCAACAAACATTGGTGTCGTCAACATATCGCTTCCACCATCTAGGTTTGAGGGGGAAGGACCTAAGGGCAATTTCTGAAAAATGCTCCATATACAGGTTGGCAATGATGGGAGAGAGGGGAGAGCCCATGGCAACACCATCAACCTGTTCATAGAAGACGTTTTGGAAAGAGAAGAAAGTGGATCTTAGGCATAATTCCACCAAGGTGCCGATCTCGACATTAACTTTTTGTTTGACGATCTAGAATTATCTAAATAGAATCGTTAATCTATAATTTAATATTTTCAATTCTAATATATCGAATTATTTAAATATAATCATCTACCTTAATAATTTTTATAGAATTACTTCAACATGAATATAATTAATCTAATTTATTTTCCTTATAACAATTTATTTCTAAATCATGTAAATATATTAATCTATTTAAATAGTTCAATCTTTTGTAATTCAAACATATCAATCTACTTAGATATAATTATTTAAATAGGAATATAATAATTCTAATTCATCTTCCATCCTTATAATAAAATATTAACATTTTTCAACATATTGTTAGATTCAAAAATACCTAAACATATTGAGAGATGTTGAAATATTCAAATAGTTTAACATATTCACTTTTTCAAATAGACCAACATATTTACATATTTCTTTAAACATTTATTCTTTTCAAATTATTCAAATAGTTTAATTCTTTCAAATTATTCCATTAGATTAATCTATTTATTCATGTGGATTACTAATAAAATATCTCAATACACCAGAATAAATAGAATATCTATTTCTAAATCTATCATATAGATTAAAGATTTAAAGTTTCAATAAAATATACTTCCTTTTTTACTTTCCTTCACTTTTCATTCTTGCATTGCTTATTTAATTTCTCCCACTAATTCTTCCATCTTTACAATAATTTATCATAAATCTAATTCTTCTTTATAGATCAATATATTTTAGGTATCTAAATTGATTAATATATTTAATCATCCAAATAGATTAATACATTGAAATTACTTATTTAAATAGATTAATATATTTAAACCTTTCAAATATATTAACCTATTTAAATATTTCATTTTATTTTATAATTCAAATAAATCAATCTATTTAAAAATATAATCATCTGACTAAATAATGTTAATTGAATTATTAAAATAGGAATATAATAAATCTAATTGACCTTCCATCTTCATAACAATTTACTTCTAAATCATTTAAACATATTAATCTATTGAAAGATTCCATTTTTTTAATAATTCAAACATATCAACATATTTAAATATAATCATCTATCTAAACAATTTCTACATAATTATTTATATAGGAATATTAGAAATCTTGATAAATATTAACATGTTAATTTTTTAAATTATCTAATGTTATATAGATCGTATTCAAAACTATCAAAATTGATTAATACATTTAATCATCCAAATAGATTAATAAATTAATAGATTAAAACATATCAATAGATTTAAATTACTAAATTGATTGATACATTTAAATAGATTAATACATTAATATACAATTTTTTATTTTTTGGTAATTTCTTTCCTCCCATCTCTTGGGCCCTGGGCCATCTTTCCCTCCTTCATCTTTTTGCCTCTTTTTATACCTGTTGGGTCTGCAACAAACTACTTTCATCTCCTTGAGCTCTCTATCCTGATGATGGATCACGAAGTGTGATCCAAAACGTTGATCTAAAAAAGCTTACACAATCCAATCCGGAAATATGCTTCTCAGATTATTATGGATTGTGGAAATTTAATAACACTGAGAGGAATTAAATATCAAAAAAAAAAATGTATTGCTTGAATTTTTTTTCAAAGCTTCTAACTCTGCCATTTAGTGACATCTGGTGACATGACGGGAAGGTGGAGAGACTAGATATAATATAATTATATTTACTATTATATATAATATTCAATATAATATAGACTGTATCATTATTATATATTATATTTTATATAATGTAAATTACTAAATTATTATTATATATAATATTTGTTATATCTTTCTGATTTGTTTCATATTCTTGATAGTTAAATCTAGAACTAAAAGCCATAGAGTGAATTATCTTATGATTATTTGCTTTTTGCTTTATCTTCAAAAGGTACAATTCACCGTGTTTTGAATGTGAGAATCTAAACAAAAAAATAATTACATCTCCACCAAAATCATGGTGGTAAACTTTATGACAATTATTCCTTAAATAAAGTAATACAGAATCTATTCTCATATTCCTTAAGATGGATTCTAATAAACCAAATTAAGATTTTATACATAAGTAAAGGATACGGTTATTAGAGTTTTTCTAGAAAGGGAATTATCCCCTTTTTTTCTTTTCTTTTTGCTTCTTCTTAAAGAGAATAGTAGTAAATTTTATATGTGTAGAATATAATATAATTATTTTATATGTTATTTATTTACTCTTATAAATCCTTTTAAATTATTTCTTAGAGTGATTTATCTATAAGATTAAGTAAGCAATTAAATATATGATAATTAATCATTAATAGATAGTTATGTAACAATTTATAATGGTACCAATAAATAAATTCAATTTTTTATTTCTTTAATTAAGTATGCATAAATGTACTATATGCCTATTTAATAAGTCTTGATCCTTATATTTTTGCATATCAAGATTCTTAAATTGGAATCTTTAAAGTATATGTTTACAAGAAAAGAAAAAGGGTTGGGAAGGAGGACATTATTTTGCTATAGGGTTGCTAATTAAGGATAGAGAAAAAGGAATAAAAAAATAAATTAATGATTAATAATGAAATCAAAATAATAATAATAAACCAATTATAAATAGCTTACCCATTTTCTCATTTTGAAACCAAGACAAAATGTTACGTGAGAATTCTAGCAATAGCAGGAAATAAAGTAGTAAGGTTAACAGAAATAATCTCATAATAATATATCATCAATGTATTCTTAGGTTTCCATCTAGCTAGGTTATCATGTTTCCTTTCTCCTAAATAGTGTGTGTCAATGGCATTCATTAGTAGGTAGGGTGTTTCCAAAAGTTGTAAAGGTGATAATCACTAAGCTAGTTTACCTATGGGCCTATGAATCTTTTTCAAATCTTGGGATGCACTCATACCCATATATCAAACTTTGAATCATTATTGTTAAAAGGTGTGCATGATGACTTCAGGTACCCGACCTCGCTACCCCTGCATACCCCACTCCTGATATTGTGCTAGTAATGAGATAGCATGAGCAATGTCATCTAATGCACATTGCATGTAATATGCACATGAATGGTTGTTAAATGTTAGTAATTTGTTTTATTGTAAAGAAAAAATAGTTAAGTTTTCTTTTCTAGTGAAAATTATGGGCATGACATACTAAAGGTTGTCCTAGGGTGTGATTAAAGTTATAAAGGGGTTCACCACCAAGCTAGGGCTTGGAAAGACAAGTAACATGCAAAAACTAATGATGAAACTTAATGATGTGCAAGACTTAAGTAAATGACCTAGAAATGAATGCAAATTAGAACAACGAACTGGAAAAGTATAGAGGTACCCCTGGAAACCTCAAGAGGCTTGGATGAAAATATGAAATCCTAAAAATGTTGATTTTAAGAAACATTGGGACTCATACACCAAGTTGGGAAATTTAGTCCCAGTCTAGGGTTTCAAGATGAAACCAAAATCTAGAATTGTTGAATCAAGATCTACAAAAAAAGTCTAAAAATAGGTATGTTGGGACTCATACACAAGCAGAGTAGCATATCAATCCCGTTTTGCTCCTAGAAAGAGTGCTCCCCAAGGAGAAATTTTTGAAACAAACACATGGAGCCTCTGAAGATGGATCAGATAAGTTTTTTCCCACTGGTTTCATGCAGATAGGTTGGATATCTTGCTCTAGATTTGAGTTTCCGTGAGCCTTGACAACTTTACATGACAACTTTTGCAACTTTTACAACTTTGCAATCTTGATACTTTTGAAGGCTTCAAATCCACTTTTTCTTCAACCTATAAACCTGCAATCACACAAAGAGAGAGAAAAAGTGTTGTTTTGTTATGGAATGGTGGTTTTCCTTGAATTGACCCCCATTTTAGGTAGACAGCAACAGTGAAATTGATAGAAACATAGAAAGACATGAACAGTGATACCTTGAATGATGTCTTGAAATGTAAATCAACAATCTAACATGGAGTGGCCATGTAGAATGTAGATCTTGATCTTGAATTAGATATGGAACAATGCTTAACTTGGATCTTGAATGCTACATCACAACACTAGCTCAACAACATGCTTGATGCATTATGTCTTTGGCATGATGATGGATCTTGAATTGCTGCAACAAATGATGGAGAAATTTTTCCTTGAATTCCTTAGAAAATGTCCTTGAATACTCTTGTAGTCACAAAATTTCTATTAGGAATGCTCTTTTGGAAGTCTTAGGTGAAAATGAGTGAAATAACATTGTATTTATACTTATTTATGGAAAATTTCCTGAAATTGCAATACTACAAGCCGACATAAAATCTAGGAAGAATTTTTTTTGCCAAAAATTGAAATTCAATTAGGTCCTGACTATAGTGAGACTCATATGCCCAAGGTGGTGTATGTAATGCCTCGTCTTAATAACCTAAGAATGTTGCAAA
>VDFB02000017.1:536854389-536899321 GCA_007258455.2 Sequoia sempervirens | reverse complement strand
TTGCTTTCCAATAAAGGTTCCCCTTTAATTAGGTTCTGGTTCTAAAAGGTAGCAATGCCTCTTAACGCACCATCTAAACTATTTCCTTGAATCCCAAAAAATTGATACATTTTGATCTTCTCCACCTATTCTTTGGACAATTTAGTTTCTTGGATGAGGAGAATATCAGGTTTATGATCTCAACAAAATTGTGCAAAACATCCCTCTTATAAAGGCTCTTGATCCCTCTAATATTCTAGGACATAATCTTCATATCTTACCATGGGATTGTAGAATCTCTGGAATGGTCTTTTGAACACCATCTACTATATCCTAGAAACTTTCATGCTCTTTCTGCCATTTTCCCAATCTTCTACCTTGGCCCAACTTAGTAGCTCCACAATTTTCCTTTGCTCTTGTTCTGGTAACAACTCCAATCGGAGTGTTTTGATGTTTACTTTTCTCCTTTTTCTTAGAATGAGAGAGGACTTCTTCCTAGTTAGTATCTTCTTAGCTCTCCATCTCTCTTCCACATTCCCCTTCCTTGTCATACATTCTTCTTTGCTCCCAAGGGAGGGTGTCCATTAGGCCATTCCTAGGAAGATTCAGATTTTCACTTAAAAGATCAGTATTCTAGCTTAGATCCTCAAAGGTGTCCTTAACAAAATCCAGGGTTGTGTTTTCCCTAAGGTTAAGAGGGACACACAAAGGGGAGAAATCCACAGAGATCGTGTTCTAGATTGGAATGCCAATATCCAAAGATAGACCATGGATAGGAATATCCTCCAATCTAGGAAACCCATTTTCTTTGTCTTTTGATAATATTTTAGGAGTAGAGGACGCAAGGTCCTCATCCCTTTTCACTTCCTCCGTATTTTCCATTGTTTTCTCATCATCTTCCTTAGGGCCTTCATTATTTTCTACTCTTGTTTGGTGATTATTCTACGCACTAAGGTCCTTTGATTTTGTTTCATCAATACTGTTAGAGGAATTTCCCTGAGTTTCATTTTTCCTACTAGGATTGTTGGCTTGTCCTTCCCCATCAGATTTCTTTCTCTAGACAGTCCTAGGGTTGGACTAGTGATTTTCCTTTTCTTTACTGACATTTAATGGGCATTTCTTAGCCCAATGCCTCATTTTTCTACATTTGAAGTAGGCAAATGGAATGGATTCAAACTCTATAGTTTGCATCTAGGTTCCCAACTTAGATTGAATGTCTATTGAGGAGGGAAGATCAACACTCTATGAAACTCCTACATAGATTCAAGCAAACACCAACCGCTTTCTAGCTGCAGTCATAGGGTCAATAGAAAGAAGTTCTCCAAAAGAACTAGCAATTCCATTGAAAATGTCCTCATTCTAGTATTCCAAAGGGAGACCTAGGAGTTTAGCCCAAACTGGAATGTTCTCAAAGATAGAATCAAAAAGGTCCAGGACTAATGCCATAGTATAGTTACAGTGTAGGACTAATGCCTATATGTGAATCTAAACTTATTGTATAGATATGAACTTTACTGATTTGGATATTAAAATATATTAGCCTGGATGTCTTCAACATATGTTTAATTGTGGTTTTGGTAAACATCATTTCAAATTTTACAAAGTTAGAATTGTTTATCTTTGGTCAAACCCTTATTGTCAATTCAACAACCCATTATAAAGATCCATCTCAATAAATAATTTTACAATATACATAAACTACTAATATCATGTGGATGTTATATTCTCAATCAAAACTCTCATTATAAATCAATAGAGATTTACATAAAATATTATCTTCAAATATTTCTATGATTGTGAAAAATGTCTAATCGATAAGATCAGCCTATGAAAAAATGAATAGAATTGAGTGATCTCGAAAAATTATTCAAGTGTGTATCATCAAGTTTTAATAATGAATGAGGAGTGGAGAATTGATTGAATCAAACAACAAAATTTCCATACAGTTTAGTATGACTTTGGCGTGAAAAGAAATATTAGAGTTTTGTAGTATAGTCAAATATATTATATTCAAATGTTGTAACTTGTAAGTTGGGACAGTTCCAATGTCTTTCTCTACAAAACAAAATTTGATGCATTGTCTACATAAGGAAACTGAAATAGTCAATACAATATGCTCTCGTCAATCAACGTGGAGATGTTGGTAAATCCTTTCACTTTCTTCTTTCAATCAATGTTATTATCAGATAGCAACATAACTATTAAGTACATTTGTAACTCAAACATACTTTAACAAGTTTAGGTACTTGAATTTTGGTTCATGTTCATATAAATATGACATAAATGGTGTATAAATTGCCACAAATTTTGTATAGATCTATTTTTCATACGTTCGCTTAAAGTTTTTTTAATTGGTAAGTGGTGATTATTTAGATTTGCCCCACATCAATAGAGGTCACAAGGGGACCTCCTCCCTTCAACATATTCAACATATAATCATTTATTCAACTTTATTTAACTAACTAAGAAGTCACAATGGAAGTCCAAGAGCCACCACTTGGAATTCCAATTTAAGATGTCACTTTTGTAGATTCAAACATGGATCTCCATCTTCAAAACCATAGGGCCTTGCCATTTGAACACAACCCATTGACCATTCACTCAAAGTTAATTGCTCTACATTTTGTTGACCAAATAAATCAAATTATACATAAGAATTTACGAATAATGTTAACAATTTTGAAGGAAGTTAGATATAGATTAATACATTTATAGAGATTTAAGAAATTGATATATGGATAAGGATTCGGTAGCTACTTATTTGGTATTTGTTAATGTTGTTGATATTGATATCTTGATTGATTAATATTTTACAATAGAAAAATTGAAATTAGAATTATATAAGTAATCAATAGGATGTAAGATGTATTCAAAGTTTGAAATGTGTGATTAAATTGTATATGCAATTTGGTTTCAAGTAGTGTTTTTTATGTATGGTTTTGTTTATTTTTTAATTTAAATTTTAGAAATTGTAGAACTTGTTTGTGTGTGCTAGCATTTGCATCTAAAATGCTATTGGTGGTGAAAGTGTATTTACAGTCTATTAGATACAAAAGGAAGTCCAATAACTTCCTTACTAACATTTCAACCTTGTTATCACTATAACAAGATCATAAACACACCAAATGAAGAATATGGAGTTAGTTATTTAATAATAATCTAGGACTAGTTCACAACTCTAACTATGTATGATTTTGAATAATTGTTTCTAATGTAATCAATGTCTCCTAATTGCTAAAATGGTGTAGGATAATGTATTAAAAATATGATTTCTAGACACACAACTCAAGAACTTTGATGTATTCATCAATAGATAAAAACCATATTCCTAGAAAGGTAATTTGAGAAGGGAGATTTTAAATCTCAAACTAGAGGATTAGACTATGGGCCTAATTCTATCTCATGAATGGAACTATACAAACTTGGCTAGTAGAATGTAGAGTCCTACACCATTGGACTAATCATATTCTATAATGATAGATTTAGCATATCATATGATAAATGCAACATTCAATTTAATCCTAATCAATTAAAGGAAGTGATTTTAATTCTAAAATCATGTATTGGTAACCACATGAAGTAACATAAAATAGAAAAATAAAAGTAAGGTGTCTATACATGTTTTTTTTCTTCTATTTTTATTAAAAAATATATATCATTTAAATATTATTAAATATAACTCAGTATTTGATTAAATTTGGGTGCTAGCTGCTCTATTGACAATTCAAAATTTATTTGAATTTTTTATTTACATTTAATTATACATTGTATATGATAACAATTTAGAGGGATAAATTATGCTAATGTGAATAATCTACCTATTGTAATATATTTTTGAGAGGGTGAGTGCAAAAACCATTAGAAGTTGAATGGTCATCCTCCAATTTTCCTTCTCAAAGTTTATGCATTGCCTTAATGGATCGCATATTGGTATTCTTCATTGTGCTAAGATCATTTCAACATCTTGGTTTCTCAATATTTAATTTTATTGTGATTTGGGGGGATATTTTTTCAATTTGTAATCCTTTGGTGGCAATAGGGTTGATTGACTAATTATTTTTTCATATCCCAGTGATTGGATAGTGAATTGATGAAAACTAATTATATTTTAAATTTTTGAATTTAAATATATGATTAATTTTCTTATTTTTTGTGAGGGTAGTAGGTTTTAAGGGCATTTATTACCATATTAAATGTTATTATCCCTACCCTCTCTCTCAAGTGGCAGTTGGCAAATGGAGGATGACAAAAGTAATAATGTGCTAATAAAATTTAGTATGGGTACATAGGTGAGCAATCAATGCTAATTGATAATAGTAATATTGGGCTTTGTGAAGAGAAATTAAGAAAATAATACAAGGAATTGCTAAGTGTAGACTCTCCTGATGATCTCTATTGATGTAATGCTATCTTAATAACTTCCAAGAATGTTGCAAATGTGTTATAAAGGGGTAATAATTTTATTTTTTTTAAGTTTAATTATAAGTTAATTAATTGCATACATTCTTAGGTTAAGTGACGTTACACTACTTTGAGTTTTCCATAAGTGACTAAAGTATTTTGCATTGCACATTTAATTAATAACATAAAACATTTAAAGATAAACATTGCATTAGCATAGGAAATTTCCATTCAATATAATATATTAAAAAGGTATTACAAACATGTTTTTTTCCATACATTGCATTTGATAATTATACAATACTCATGTCAGTGGGGTAGTTCAATAATGATTACAATTTACAAGTGATCTCCTCACAACATTTGAGGGATGTTTTCAAATACAAATTTTACAATATACAATGTTGAAATAAACATAAGTATCCGATCACGAGCTCTCCATCCATGAAGCTCTTGATGCCAAGATCAAACTGGGGACCCAACGGAGTAAGGTGCACGTTCCACCCAACCATGTGGTACCCGTAGGTCCACCCCCCGTGCTAGGAGATAGTAATAAGGTTACCTAGACCTAATCTACCAACCCTAGACACTAGTACAAACAATCTATTGGTTACATTGCTTCCAGATTTTTAACAATTGATTATACCACGAACATGGGGTTAACTGTTATTCTAGGTGGAGTGTCATCACAATGATGCAAAGGTTACTCTGGTGTTTCTTCCTAGGTTCCGACCCCCAATCCTTGGGTTACCCTGGTAACCTCTTACAAAACCCGGCCCCTATTGCATACAATTGTGGAATCGAATGTCTTTTAAAGGAACAAGACATCGATTTGCCATTCCAGGCCTTCTCATCTTATACTCATGACTAAAGTAGCTCAAGAGTCATAAAGAGAGGCATAAACATCTTGTTAAAGTCTTTTATTCTAACGCTGTGTCATTTAGTTATCGATGAGTTACTAACTGTAGAGTTACTTACACGACGCCACTTTGTGTGTCATTGCCTAAAATAGCCACTCCTGAAGCATAGCAGGGGTTTCCTGGGGTTCTCATGACTAGGGTTTTCCAGAGTGCACGTATTACGACTCACCACGATAGCAGATAGTCATAGCGTTATCAGACACCATGTTTAACTCTTGCACAACCCAAGTCAATTTAAGAAATACATTTGAACAATTAAACACCCTTTTTACACAATTTGTTCTGGAAGACTTACACAACAAAGGTTTTCCCAATTTTGCCCAAAAATAACACAATAATAATAAATCAAGAAAAGTAATTGTCTATAATTCAGATATACTAAATCCATCCAATTAGAATAGAATGAACAAAACAATTCAACTAAAGGAATTAAGTTTATTTTCTCATTTAATTTAAAGATAAAATCTCTACTTTGTTCAATAACATATCCACTCAAATAATTGTGATATTTATAATTTCAAAAAAAATATCTAATTGATTTAATTACAAAAATATCACATTTTAAATCAAAACTAATATATATATATGTATTTTTTTTAGAATTTATAATAACAAATTAATCTTTTAGAATATTCATATTAAAATAAATATTTTCAATTCAAAACATATATAATATATATATGATATTTATAGCTGTATATAATATATAAGATATGTAATAAAGGAAATGTTATACATATATATAATATATATATTATAATAAAATTATATATATATATAAATCCGAGGTCAAAGTTTAAATTTTTGAATTTTTTAAAAAACAAAGACCTTAACTTTAGGGTTTCAAAATTTTAACAATTTAATACTATAAATTTTTCATAAGAAATATATATATATATATATATATATATATATATATATCTGATTTTGTGTATTTTTAAAACAACGTAGTAGAAAATACTTTCTACAGAATTATCCACTGGAAAGTAACACAGCAGATCCAGAAATAAAAATACCCAAATTCTTTTCATTTCAACAAATATCCATATCAAACCCTTGACAGAAAATCTTTCCTATTTGTTTTGAAAAGTTTTCTCTACTGTTTAGTAAATTTTAACAAAATTCCTGAGAGATTACAAGAAATACAAAATAAACTTTCTCAAACATTCTTTTCAAAAGATACAAATTTAAATAAATAACAAGTAAAATACCTAATTTCCAAAGCTTACTGGTGAAGGAAATTTTTTGTTGCCTCTGTTGCCTGAAGCGCACAATATTCCCAAAATCTTTTCCAACCAACACAAAAGATCCTCCCACCAAAAGATCTTCCACAAGATTTACAATCCAATTACAGAGAGATAGCAACTTCTAAGAAATATAGAATTTTAACACAGTAAGAGAATTTTTGCAAAAGCTCTGTTAATTTCCCCATGAGGAAATTGGATAACCCCTGTCAATTTTCCCGAGATCCAAAATATCTTCCGTAACCAATTTTTCTCAACAAACCCAATAAATGCAACTTGCACACTTGTCGAGAAGTTGCAAATATCTTCTCAACAACTTCTCGACAATTTTTGCCTTTCAATTATTTGCATGCAAAAATTTTAATTTTAATTTTAAAACTCAATTTTAATTTACATGCATTTTATTTTTATTAATTTTTATTTTCTAATTTTCCACAATTTATTTAATTTTCAAATGCAATATAATTTACCCACTTTACAATTTAATTTAATTAATTAATTTATTTAATTAAAATAGTTTAATCTTTTTTTTAAGATCAACTATTTAACCAAATAAGCTAATTAATGAATTAAATTATCAAGCAAGTAAATTTTACCACATTTAAACATTAATTAAATAACAATAATTTAAAACACAATATTCCAACATTAAAAATTAACCAAATTTGCTTTTCAAACGATTAATCCAAACAGAAAATAACAATACAACCTATGACTCTAAACTAAAACAGACAAAGTACTAAGACCAGGGTTAAAGACTAGGCTAGGGTAAACCAAACTACTATCTCCCGATCAACGTTTCCGTTGAGTCTTGACACGCTCAGACCTGAATACACTGGTGGAGTCGGTGTCATGTACCTGCAAATCCTGCAACCAAGCAAATAAAATGCATACAAATATATATAAAGCATTAAACAGACACACCATGCAGAGAAAATCACAGATATCGCAGGGCACTCGCAAGCGAGTGATGCGATTCCGTTCTCCACACCAATACACTTCACAGTAAACTGACGAAATAAATAGTTGTTAGTCCATCATAAACATGTACATAGAAATAACAACTGAAAATAACATCTACGCTAAATCATATCATGTCTGAAAACAATAATCACCAAACAAGTATCATCATGTCACAGAATAATCCACCATCTCTCAAAACCAGTGATCAAAATACCCAACAAAACATCATAGGTCTAACAATGTGAAAGCATAATAGCAGAAAGCATAAGCATAAACGGAGGGGTACTACAGTGTATGAGTCCCAATGGCTCAAAACTAGGGCACACACTCCAAGATAGGTCTCGTTTAAGGTGAAATTCAAAATCAATTCGCGAGACCTAGGTAGGACTCATATGCCCAAGGTGGCATATGAGTCCCAGACCACTAAATTTGGGACACATGATCCAAAACACTAGATTATTATTGGTCATTTGATAAGTGTCAGGATTATCTCTAGAAAAATGCATTTAATAAGGCTTGTGGATGCAAAAAAGGGCCAATTAAGGCATAGATAATCTTAATTAATTAATAAAACCCTAAATTAGTGTGAAAGTGTTAGGATACACTTTAAAACACCCTAAATAAGGAACCATTAGGTCCATTTAGTTACAAGGGTCCTAAATTTAATGTGAAGGTGTAAATGGATACACTTTACAACACTAAATTAAGGCAAAGTTAGGTTTATTTAGATTAAAAGAACCCTAAACCTAATGTGAATGCATAAAACACATTACAAAACTAGATCAAGGTGACATTAGGTTCAATTTAACATTAATTATTCCTAAATTAAGTGTAAAAATGTAAAGGGTGACATTTTCCATTACTACACTTAGCCCCCACTTTAGTGAGAGGAGGAACTTGCTTCAAATTCACACTAAAGTAGACATTCAAGAGGGGTCCAAGTGTACCAATGTGGATGGTCTAGGATAACAAAGATCAAAGGAGGTGGTCAAGACCCCATGATCCAAGATCCTATGCCAAACCAACTTAAGCACAAAGGGACACACATAAGGTGTATAGTATGCAGCAAAACAAGATACACAAACATGCAATGTCAAAGACATAAAGATGAAAGAAAAAGAAAGAAAAGGGTGGATCAAGCTTTGACTATTTGTCCCGCATGTTGTGGATAAAATCTAAGTTTTTTGTCCAAACATGCATGGTTGCACTCCGAGGCAACAAAACTTCAAGCTATCTACTGGGTGAACATCCAAAAAGGGGTGGATTACAAGTGGAACACGATGTCCACTATGCAAACCAAATGCACACTCACAAGGGCTAGTGGAGGCTCAGGCCATCCACTAGGTGATCCCCCAGTGAGACACATATGCACGAAATCGGTATGTGTTCACACAAACAAGTAAGTGGCTATGGGAAAGTCATGCCTAAGTTTGGCTCCCATACATACAACCATACCAAAGCTATACTTCTTGATAAATTTGATACTTGGTACCACACAACAATGAACTTTTAACTTCATGAGGCAAGAAAAGCTTCACATGTTTGACACTCATGAACAAATAAGATGACTCCATAGGCAAGCAAAGTGTGTTATGCAAGGTGTCCATATAACTGGTTGTAAATGCAAAATAATGTAAGGTATGTTCAAAGGGATTTTGCTTAGTTTGTGTAAGGTATCTTCTTAGGGAACATCGTGCCTAATGTCTCCAAGAGAGGGCAAGTCAAAGAAATATCATGCTCTCAGAGGAAATCAAACCCAATGACACCACCAAGAAAAGGACGCATGGTAAGAAGAAAGAAAATCGCACAATGAAACATGAGTGTCGATGTATGATCCCACTTTAAAGCGGTTTCTAACACCATTTCTGTGAGCAATTACTTTAAAGTAGAAGAAGACATGAGAGGTTATTCAAAAATCCCTATGCCAAGTCATATGTTTCCAAATGAAACTACATCATACATAAGTATGTCACATGCAAGCCAATTTAAGGTATGTCATCCACATCCCAAGCTTGCTCTTATCTATACATGGAAGGCAGTCAACTAGCCAAAAGAGACAACCACAAGTGTAGTATCATACGAGGACAAGGCTACCCAACCCCTTGCCCCCACTTACTACAAGACAAGGATGAGTCAAAGGTGATTGATGAGAAACATGCTAGAGTGAAAATCAATATCAATTAAAGGAACTAGGTGCTTCAACACAAGAAAGAGCACCACATTCCTTAAGATTTTAAATTTTATTACCCAAAGCCTTACATTCGTAGTAGAATGTCCATAAACTCTATAATATGCACAAATTGAATTCTTGCAATAAAATTTATTTTGTGTTCTTAGAGGGAGGGATATCAAACGATCTTGGAGGAATCTAAACAAGATACTCTCTTGAACAATAGTAGAAGATGTTCCTTTATTTTGTGACAAAGATATCTCTTGATTAGTACAAGGTTTCATACAAGACTCTTTAGATTGCACTATTTTTAACTCTCCTTTACAAGAGGGTGTAAAATCTATCAAATTCAAATTATAGTGTTTTGTAGGATGGCATTTATGTTAAGCGAAGATTTCTCTATTTCTTTCATTTCTTTCAAAGGATAACAATCAAGACCACTAGTGTCTATTAGTTCAAGATGTAATAAAGTTAGAGTTGGCTTAGAGGAATATATTGTAATAGTGTTGACATTAAGGGAAGGCTTGTTTGTTTCTTTCAAGGGACAATAACCAAGACCAAAAAAACCATCCATTATAAATAGCACGACATGACCCGTTTTAAGATCAACAAGGATGTCAATATTCAAGAGTGGGAAATTGTCTTTAGGACAGGCTTTATTCAGGTCCCTAATGTTTTTGAAAATATGAATGCCCCCAATGGGCTTGAAAACATGAATTATATTTGATATCCAATCAAAGTAATTGATGGTTCATTTGAAACTAGCCACTAACAATTTCTCTAGCTCCAATTTGACAAGTAAAGTAACTTGCAAATGCATTTAAGGAGCTTTTGTTTAATTGACTTTACATCAAGACACACATCCAAATGATGAAATATAAGTGTGGGATTTAGTCCAAGAATGTTAGAGTAGGACCATGGAAATTTTATGAAATCATGTTGAAGAAGCTTGGAAAAGACACGATATTCATCCTCTGATAAAGATTTGGCTACGTAGGTAATCTTCAGTTCAACTTCAATACCCAAATTAATTTCTTTAGTCTCCCCCTCCAAAATCGAGGATCATTCCAATAAATGAGTACCCATGAGGGGAAGATGAACGTCCCCATCCTCTAATGCCTCATAAAGGTTTTCATTAGAGGTTACACCCTTTATTTTTACTTTTGGTGAGTCTAAAAGTGCCTCAAGGAGGTTTTCACTAGAAGACTTGATTATTTTGATGTTTCTTACTTTTGTAGTTAAGGAATTCATCTTCCCCAAAGTAAGTACCTTGATCAAGCTCAAATATGAAGCTTGATGGATAATCCTCTTCCAAACCCATGAAGTGTATATATGCCCCCTCATTAGGAAAAATATCAATAGGTGTGGTTCCTCATTGGTCTCAATCAATCAATTTGGGATGGTGGAGGAAAAGGCTAATGGTAAAGATTGAATGTGGAAAAGAGGGAGGAGACATCCAAATCATCATAAGGTATTTTGATAATCTCTTTTTAAGGGATGTCCTCAATAATAACATATTCTACATTAACATTGTTCGATCATGTTAGGTGATGATGTGGGTTTCTTTTGTTCCTTATCATTACCAAGTGCTAGATATTTTGGTTGAGTGGGTAGCTCAATGGGCTTGAGGATATAGGTTTTTCATTTACCCCAAATCCTCCTTGATAGTTGACCTTCTATTCCATTTGATGGGAAGCTAGATAGACTTCTTGAAAATATTCCAAAAGAGTAGAAGTGTTAGGTTCCTCACGATACACCCATTGTCTAAAGTCTTCTTCAATTTTTTCTTGTGCTAGAGTTCCTTGAGACTCAAATGTGATTGGGCCCATATTTTTAACTATCTTCTCTTATGGTTGTGGAGATGAAGATAGATGTCCATATATGTGTGGATATGGGGGCATGGTGGCCACATTAAGTGCAATACTCCTTTCATACTCTCCACAACCTTTGTCTATGATATTGAACTTGGAAAAGGTGGATTCAAGGGTGGATGATGGTGTGGAAGATGCAAGGAGTGTGTTGGTAAATTGACATAGGAGGAAGATGGAGTAGTGTTGGAAGGTGCAACTTCAACACATGGACAATATTGAGAATGGGAGAATGAGGGCTCAAGAGCACAATAGTACTCAAAAGGATGTGGATCGACATGGATAGTGACCTCAATTTTTTATGGGGGAATTTATGGCAATGGTGATAAGTGGAAGGGATGAATTGCATGGCATGAATCCATGGTCAACCAAGGAGAAGATCTTATGGGAGTTAAAGGTCAAGATGAAAAGTAATGTACTATATAGTAGGACCCACTCAAATGGGAAGGAAAATGGTGCCTTTTGAATCTCTCTCGACATTTTCATAAGCCTTGATTGTGATTATTTAATTTTCCAAATCATCCTAAGTATATCCCATCTATTTAAAAAACTTCAATGTACACAAGTTGAGGGTAGAACCATTATCTATCAAGACCCACTTCTCCTTATGCTTAGCAATGAGGACTTCAATGTGGAGGGAATGGTTATGAGCATGATAAATGGGTGTCAAATAATTTTGAATGAATCCCTTCACTGGTATGTAGATGATAAAATTCCCACAAGAGCTTGAAATTGAGTAGGGTATATCTCATTAGGGACTCAGGCACCTTTTAAAGCTTTGGTAACGATTCCTTGATGGATAGGGGAAGACTTCAATAAGTCCAAGATAGAGATTTAAGTAGGAGTCTTTCCAAGGTGGTCTAGGATATTGTATTGTTGTTTTATAGGAGGTTGTTGGGATGAATTGTATAAAATAGGGACAAATATGCGGCCATGGTGGATGGTAACCACACAATTTGGTTCCTTAGTGTTCACTTGTATCATGGAAACTTGTGGATTGACTTGTGTAATATAAACAACCACATTATCATAATTAAAAGGAAATTTAGTATAATCTACATGATTAGTATGATTATTTTGACTATTGTTTGAGCTAGTATTTTCATTGGATGAACTAGCTCCTTTACTGTGTTTAGGGGAGGCATTTTGGAGTATCTACAACTAAGAATTATATGTGGATTGGTTACCCTCAACAATGATATCACCTCGATCAATAAGGTCTTGGATATAATTCTTATGATTCATACATTTATTAATAGAATTCCCTTTGATCCTATGGTAGTCACAATACTCATCCTTATACCAATTAGGCTTCTATTCAGACTCATCAAATGGTTGGGTGACTGGATTTAACTACATTAGCTTGAACAAACATTTGAAAGATTGCATCAAGTGGTTCTCCTAAAATTATGTTTTGCATTATCTTGATTGACTTGGTTGGGAGGACGTGGTGCCAGTTGATAAATTGATATAGAATTGGCTATGGATGGGATTGGTGTGTTTTGATGAACTTGGGAGGTGTTTGCTACTTGGATATGCTTAATATCTATGACACCATCATTGACAATATTTTTATTCTTATTCCAATGATATTTTTTATTAGATTGTTTTTCATTGTTCTCCTTATAAGTTTTGACCAATCTCTTAGCTATAAGTACCTTTTCAATGGTGAAACCTGTAAGCACCCAAAAATATGCAAAATAGCTTAAACTTCAACACAGGTTAGCATGGGTTAGTTCAAACTATGCAAATACAATAGTGCTCCTATGAAATACTCCAATATGCTTCATAATGCAAACAAAATAACAAAATAAACTAAATGAGAGCATAAAAAGCATGGTACATACCTATTCCATAGTGGATTGGTGCTACTTTGATGTGGAAAGTAGCCCTTTCCCAACCCTTGATAAGCTCTTTGATGGATGTGTGATGAGAAAAATAATAAGAAGCTAACTATGAATGATGAAAACTATGCTAAATTGGATACAAATGCTTAAATTTGTGGATGAAATTGAGTATAATAATCTTGCATGGATTGTGGATGCTCAAACAAATAGAGAAGCTCTCTATTTATAGGAGAGAAGGATGGAGGAAAAAGAAAAATAGATGAATGTGGGATATAAGAGCAAACAATAGCACAATGCCACTTGTCAACATGTGAGTGGACAATGGTGGAGCACATTTTGATGAATATGCACATTAATGCTATTAGGTGGAAATTCAAAAATTGGAGAAGTGACATGTTGGAGGGAGATGAAGGATGAATTAAATGCAACTTGGCTCAAAAAAAAGGACTTGTAAGAGTCATAAATGCCAAGTTGGAGGATAAGACACTTGGGAGGGAGAATTCAAATTTGGAGAATATTCCCACTTGATGCCTTTTTGAATAAAAAGGAAGATTTAATAAATCAATTGAATTGATTTATTTGCACAAGTTGCAAAATCTAGAGGATTTGATGGATTAGGATTAGCATTAATCAAGATTTGATTAATTTAGGTGGAGATTAGTTGATTTTGACTTTTGACTTAGATTTTAGGATTTAAATAAATCAAAATGAGAGAAATAATGAATATTAGTGATCTAATTAAATAAATTTGATCTATTCAATTAAATGGAGAACTTTAGAAGGTTAATTAAATAAAATTGATTTATTTAATTAAAGAGATGACTTTAGGTTTGATTAATTACTTAATTAAATAAAATTGATTTATTTAATTAAAGAGGAGAATATGAGGATTTAATTACATAAAGATTGGTTTATTCAATTAAAAGGGGAAATATGATTTAATTAAATAAAGATTGATTTATTTAATTAAAAGAGGAAATATTATGATTTAATCAAATAAAGTTAATTTATTTAATCAAAGGAGGAGAATTGGGATTTAATTAAATAAAGATTGATTTATTTAGTTAAAAGAGGAATTCGATGAATTTAATCAAATAAGGATTATTTAATTAAATAATTAGTAAAGAGGATGATTAAAGAAGAACTGGTGTTAGTAAGTTGAAATCGAGTATGGGTTATCAATTAGGATAATTTACTTGTCTACATTTTGCCTCTCTTTGAAGTAATGTACCAGTTGCATTGGTTCAAAGAATAAACTTGCCGAGATCAAAATTAAAAAAAAAAATTGATTTTTTTCAGATGCCCCAGCAGAAAGAAGTATATTGGTACATTGCCCCCTTGAGAGATCAAGTGAAAAGTTCAATTTGAGGGTCGATCTCATGACAAGGAGGTTCAACATGGACGTATGGATGGTTATGATGATGATGCAAATGAGATGGTTTCAAGATTCTTAGAATAACCAATCTATATTATGCTAAACAACTTAAAATGATGATGCACTGCATTTGAGATGGATGATGTGATGATGCCTATATGATTATGCAATGGATGTTTTATGCAAATGTATTGTTTATGAGATGCTTAGACTAGCAGATCTATATTATGCAATGATGAAAACACATGTGAGATGATCAGTGTTTCTTATATGATATGATATGTAGTATGTTGATGGTCTGTGGATGCGAGATGGATGCATTGGTGATGATGATTAACTGTCATTGTACCATGTTAGCGTGGAGAGAAGAAAAAATAAATGAGATGAAGACAAGAGGATCCAACAAATCCATGATCTACGAGACTTTATTAGAGATGATGATAAATGATGATTCTTATCAAGAATTGGGACTTTAAAAGGGCTACTTACCTTATGTTTGATAATACACATAGGCACAATGCATCAAGGTATAAAGAACTAGGATGGCGTTGTATCTAGTGAGATGGAATTTGACTTAACAAACAAATAGGAGTATTCTTGTTCACACCTGACATATGAAAACCTTACTAGGATGTACTTCAGATATTTCAAACATCTCAGACCAAAAACACAGAAAGGAAAAACCTAACAATGTAATAGTCAACAAGCTGTCCAAAACACCTTCCATCCACACCCAATAAAGAAAGTATTTGCCAAGGTTATATTACAAGAGTATACAACAAGCATAGCAGATAAAAAGTTAAAGAATATTTCCCCATTCCCTTCTCTCTAATTTTTTTTGTTTGGACATCATCGAGAGGTCATTGGAATGAGTGCAATAAGATAAGTTAAAAGACAAAGATCAAGTAAACAAACAAGCTAATGTTCTTCAATACCACTGGCCAAGACTGAACTATGGTTATGCCTGATGTTGATGTCCATTGTAGAAAGGATGAATCCCAGGACATGATGTTATCAGATGATTTGGGACAAATTGGATGATGAGCTATTATTACGAAGAGTTGACCAACTTGTTTACTTACTAACCTAGACTTGTGACCTTGATGCTTAAGTTTTGACTTCTAACGCAGTAGACTTCTTTCTGACTGTTTCACCAAAGGTTGAGGATGACAGTGATTTATTGTGAGTGGATGCTTATTGTAGGTGAAAGCGAGATGAGACAGATGGATTTTTTCAAATATTTGGATGTTTTTGATGTTTTGAAATGTTTTGAGGCTATTTTTGAGATGTTTTACAAATATTTTGATTTTCAAAATTTCCAATGTTTTGGGGTTTTCTGAGATTTCAACTAAGAGACTAACCTAAGGACCTATCCTAGGGGCCCCGGGGGATGATCAAATATTAGCCTTACCTACATTATACACACAAAGACCACGTAGCTTGATTGACACAGACTTGATTTATTGATGAGATATGAACAAATGGATTGCAGTTTATTGTGATAGACTCCTAAAGGACTAACCTAAGTGTCTCGGGGGATGATCAAAGATCAACCTTTCCTATTTTCAGAGCTCAGAGACCTGTAGTTCGACAAGATGACTCTGTTTTTGACTTTTTTGATTGACTTTTTGACCTGTTTTGGGATTTTGATATGTTTTGAATGTTTTTGGATTTTTTGATTTTGGAAAGACTTCAAGAACATACAAAAATTTGATCCAATGAGAACATGCCCGTAGCGTGATGTGATAAACTACTCTGATATAGGCAGGACAAACTGACCTTGATGTGTGGGGTTCAATTGTTTTTATCTTTGCTTACTGAATTCTTTTTACCACAAACACTCTCTTAATTAGATTTTCAAACTATAATGTCTAACGTCCTAATTTCTTTTCATCCCCCAAAGTCCATTATGTGGAAATCAAGGAAATCAAGGCAATAGTTTCCTATTGTGGACTTTAGTGAGAGCAAACTGAGATGAAAATCCAAATACTTAGAAACCTCTAAGGATAAAATCCCTAGGGAAAGCAATAGCATTTGGATTTTTTCAAAGGTATTTTCTCTTCCTAAAGGGTTTGAAATTTGATGATCATGTTGAATGTTTGTTTTTCAATGTTTAGGATCCAAGCAAAGTGTGTAACTAACTCAAAAATTGCACAAGCCCTAGGATAGAGTGAGACTTGATATTTTTTGAGTTCCCAATTGGATAAATCCAACTATGCTATTCTTAGCAGATGATTAGAAGCTTGACCACATAGGCTCCCCTTTATAGTGCACTCACTTCTCGGGTTAGCCAAGCTTTAGTACCCATGAATCTCCCATGGAATACTTTTCATCTCTACTAAAAAATCATAAGAATATAGGGTGGCTTTAAAATGACCGTTCTTGAACCAAAAAATAGATAAGGATTTGGGCTTCTAAAGAAAAGGTTCTAGTATAGGCATTTCGTTCATGGGGGATCATCCATATGACAAGAGACCATTGCTTCCCTTCTTGTTAGAACAATCCTTGTGATACTTGAACTTCCCTTAAGTACCCAAACTTATATACAAGGTGGAAGTCGCTTGGATTTAGCATGTTCCTAGTTGGTTCATTCCCTGAGGTGATTACTTTTTCCCACCAAGCAGGCTCTCTAAGGGTAAACAAAAGTGAGCAAGCACATTTGTAGTTTGATCAATCATTGTTTGTGTGAACAAAGAGAGAACACAAGCGATATACCTAACTCACACTAGCAAGCTTTTTTCAATTTTAAGAATCCAAATTGAAGTGTGGAGGCAATCACTTCTACAACTTAATGTCACCAAAAAGACTTTTGATCCTCAAGATCATTGTGAGGTGTTAGAGAAGTGCATACGCCTTTTAAATGATATTAATTTGGATAGGAGATTACAAAACATAAAGGGAACATGTTCATTTTAACCTTCAAAGCAAGAATGGATTCTTTTTAAGTACCAATATTGAAGTGTGAGATTTGTTTGTTCAGTTGTTAAGTCCAAAACAAAATGTAGTAAGTTCCTAAGATTCTTTTTAACCCCTTGTAGCAAAAATGAAAGCTTTTGTAGTGTTCTTTTTTAAAACCCAAAAAGAAGTGAGTTGGCCTAAAATAAAAAATGAAAGCAAAAAATGGAAGCTCTAAGCATTTAAAAATGCTTTTTCAATTTCAAGTTTGATGCTTAATTTCCTTCAACTCCAATCTACTTGCCTTTGCTAGATTCCAATGCTCACTTCCAATGTCAAGCTACAAACATTACAAATAAGATTTATTTTAATGTCAAAAAATAAAATTTGGCAGTTGGTATTTAAATCAAATTGTATAACAAGGTTGTAATTATGATCAAACCTAACACCAAAGCACTTGTATTGGTTATTCAATGCGTGCAACAAAATTGAAGTAAATAGAATTAGGATTTAGTTTTGAGATTTGAACATTGAAAAAAGAAATAATGGCATTTACTGCCACTCCAAAGATGACCTTGAATCAAACCTTTGCAAACCACATTAAATACCACCTTCACATTAATCTTAACTTTTTATCTAATATTTAATTTCCCTTTGACTTGGGCTCATTAATCTTTAGTGGCTCGCTTGCACTTTTGAAATGGTTAGAACTTCTTCACGCCTTTACCCACATAGCCTATTTGTTAATGATAAAAACAAAAATATTAATGACAAAAACAACTATCACAAGTTGCAATGTAAGTATTTGTTAAAATCATAACCTTGAGAATAGTGAAAGCTTGGAGATGCACGTAGCAATACAAATAGTCTAAAATTTTGAAAAGTCGACCTCCAAAATGATTCGCGCCAACAAAGATTATGCAGATTTAAAGTTTTTTCTTTTTTTATGAGCAGAAAAAAATGAAGTCTTTACTTTGCAATCTCAAGAATGATGTTGTTCTAATAAGACTTAAATACATTTTGAGTAATCCATGATGAGGTTGTCAAAAAGATACAAACCATTCATATGAAGAACCATATGAAAATTGAGTTCTACTTCCAATGCTGAAATTTATTGCGCTCCACTTATTGCAAGAGACGTCTAATCTATCAAATATCAGTAAGATATCAACTTAATCAGATATCAATAAGGCAATCAATGCCTTTACAAACCCACACTTCCTCCTGTCACATGCACACCAGACACTTTTATTGAAGACAAATAGGTGCTAAATCATTGAGTGGAGGTATTTATCATGGAAAATTCTCTTATCACAAGCACTACAAACTATGTGTGTTGCTATGAGTGTGTTCACTAGATAAAATGACTCCTTTAGTAGTGGTAAATGTGGTGGTAGCAATGAATGAATGTTGCGCCTCCTTTTGAATGTTGCAAATCAATGAGCTACCTATCCACAGGATAGTCAATCCCATGTCACATGAAAAACACACCTTTTAAAGACTATAGGAAGTGCCATCAAACTTAATGAAATCTATGACAGCGACAAACATTTTAAAGAAAATTGCATTGATCAACTTTTTTTAAACTGTTACGAGAAACAACATTTTAGGATGGTTGGACTATGTAAAATTTGAATTCAAACTCTATACTGCATAAATCAAATTTAATATCAAATAATAATTGAATACAAACAATAATTGAATACAAACAACTAATTTTCAATGGATTGAACATTAAAAATCTTGAAGATACCATAGAAGTACTATTGACAGTGCAAATAGCATAGCAACATGTAAACAAAATATTTCTATTATGTTTCTCCTGAAAGAGAAAGATGATCACATGGATATCTTAGCTCCCAAGGTCTTTGTAGTTGGTTCTCAACTGTACTAATGCTACTCAATTGGTCAATGTAACAGTAATATTCAAGGGGCATGCTGGTGTTGAGCTTGTGGATTGTTCTAAGATCAATCAGCTAAAAACCCACCACCTTTGATAGAACTCAAGACCCCAATAAGACATAGGAATCACAAGGCTAGGGCAACCATCATTCCACCCTTGTCGGCTCCGCTCACTCCACCAGGCTTTTCACGAGTACCCTAGTGGATTCCTATCAATCCACCACTAAATCCATCTCAATTGTCATTATAGCTAGTTCAACCCATCCAACAGCTGGCTCAACCACCACCACCACCACCAATGGCATTCTTTCAGAATAATCCCTCTCCATTGGGAACTATTCTTGGAGGTTTTCATGATATTCCTAAGAACCCTGAGAAATTTTGTCCTAAGTACATTCATGGTGAATCAAGGAGTGTTGAAGAACACATACAAGCCTTTAAGGATGCTTGTACTAGGGCTCAGATTGCTCACCATGATGTGGTTTGTAGTTTGTTTCCTTATTCCCTAGGGGATATGGCGTACAACTAGTACCTTAATCTTCCTCAGCATTCTATTTTGAGCTGGACAAATTTGGAGAATGCTTTCATCAATCAATTCAGAATCTATGTGGATCTAGCCATTCTATTCCACCAATTTGCTACTATCAGGAAGGAGCCAGGTGAACCTTTTCCCTTTTTTAACACTAGGTTTCAAAGAATGTATAGGAGACTGCAAGACCCTTATCTAGTTGCTGAGAATAGTGTCATTCAAGCATACTTTAGGGTTATAGACCCCTTGCTAGGTTTGTTCCTGCAAAGAACTTATCAACTGGCCGATATTGATTCCCTGTCTAAAGTTTATCATTTGGTTATCAAGCTGTAACAACAAATTAGCTCTCAAAAAGGAAGCTTGGGAGGAGGTTTCTCTTCAATAGGGTATCAGATGCCTAGTCCAACGCCTCTATTCAATGTTATCCCAAGAATGTCTCCTTCCCATTATGGACCTATGTCTGAGTTGCAGACCCAACCTCCTATTCCATTCTTTGCTAATAGGACTCTTGAACTTTTTCAACAACCACAGGTCCCTCAAGGTCCCCATGGTCATCATAACCAAATTGGAACCCCAAGTCATGTTGATTAGCCACTTGTTGCTAAGGCTGTTGAAAGTGAAAAGACAGTTCAACTCACCAACGAGGTGGAGACCTTAAAGAAAACACTGTCTCAAGTTACAAATGATATGGCTCAACTTAGATTGAATCCCTCTCAAAACCAAGGTAATTATCCCAGTCAGAGCAATAAAAACCAGGGTAATTACCAAAATCATAACAATTATAACCAAAGGGGTTATCAAGGCCAAAAATCCTCTAACAAAGGCTATCAAAATCAAAATAGAGGACACAACTAGAGACCAAGCAACAACCAACAATGGAATACAGGGCCCAACAATGGTGGAGTTCCTCACAATTACCAAGCTAATGAGAAGAGTTCACATACTACAAATGTGGCTGACCTTAATCTTATGTCTAACTGGTGCAGGCTGCATGATACTACTACTCATTCTGAGGTAAACTGCCTTGAAATGGAGAAACTTGTCAAGATGGCACAGGCAGATGCTCACACATTCCAAGGGAATTCAAATAAAGGAGGTGACTGAGTAGATACAACAATGGCTTATGACCTCTTTGAAGAAGAACCCTCATTCCCAATGCAAAGTGAGAATGAACAAGAGGAAGACATGTACGATTCCCAAGCCTTTCAGAAAAAGGGAGGACACTTCCTAAGAAATCATAACAAGGGTCCATTCACTACATCAACACCACCTGATCACATGGTGCCTCTGAATCAAAGTGTTGACAACAACCGTCCTCCGCCAAAAGGTCCACCTGACTTTCATAACAAAGGTAATTCTCTTGGTGTTTTCAAGGGTAATGCAGGCTATAACACATAATTTGATATTGTTTCTGAGATGTAGAAACATAAAATTTCATTGTCATACTTTGACATCTTAAAGTGGTGCCCTGCTCAAAGAGAGATAGTGTTGAAAGCTTTAGAGCAAGTTGATAAATCAAAAGGGAAGAACAAGGTGACACCTACTGCAGACATGAATGCAGCCTTGTATAGAAGCAAGGTAGGTACCCCACCATTTCTTTTAAGTTTGAGAATCTGTGGGAAGAATCTCCATAATTGTTTGTTGGATTCAGGGGCTTCAGGAAATGTTATGCCATTTTCCATATGCAAGAAATTGGGATTAAACCCTGTCCAAACAAACAAAAAAGTCATCCAACTTGAAAAAACAAAGGTTAATGTAGTGGGACAATTGAAAAACATGCATGTGCAAGTAGGGTCAGACACTAGGGTTCATACCAATATAGATGTTCAAGTGGCAGACATTCCCGAGATTTATGGTATGTTGTTGAGTAGATAATTAATGAAAGGTATAGGGGGATACCTCTCTCTTGACTTTTCACACATGTGGCTACCATGGAGAGGAATTCCTGCACAGGTTAGGATTGAAAGTGAGCCTCGCCTCAAGCATGTCATCACTGAGTATGACTGCCCCAATGAAGTAGCCTATTTCAAAATCGAGATCGGGGTTTACAAAAGAGAGGAAATCCTAACCCTTTCAGTTCTTGATCCTAAAGAATTGCCAATACAAAAGTTTCATGATTCTGTGATTAATGAAAAGCAACAAGCATTGATCAAGATGCTACAATAGGATCAGTTGGTCTTAGGAGAAGATACCGATCTGTAAATTCTTTTACTCCCTAACTGGTGCAGGGTGCATTACTAAACTCATTCTAAATTGACTTGCCAACCCTGCATTGACATTTTAAATCATGTTTCCCAAGCTAGGGAAACTAGTTTGAGTCACTTTGAGGCCATTGCAGATCACTTCTCATTTGAATCCAAAGAAGCAACAATGTTAACCAGGGATAGGATACTTCCAAAAGAAGTTCATTCCCAAATTGAACTAGCCTCAGTCACATTTCCTAACCAGGATACTCATGTGGAACAACCCCAAGGCTTGCTCGACATTCCTGCACTCACAAGTATGTTGGAACCTGAGAGATTAATCAAAGAGGTAAGTGACTTCTAGCAAGGTAGCCAGGGATTACCTGAGATGCCCGAGCAAGGATTAGAAATTGTACCTTCTTTGCTTCTTACAGGCTGCAATTTGGATGCACTAACAATGTAGCAGAATACGAAGCTCTAGCTCGGGGACTAATGTTTGCACATGAGAAGAAAGTCACTGCCTTGATGGTCAAAGGAGATTTAGAAATTGTCATCAAGCAAGTACGCAGCCAATACACATGCCACAATAGAAGGTTGGCAGCCTATAGAAATCGAGTATGGAACTTGATTGAAGACTTCGATGCTTTTGGAATTAGCTTTAATTCCAAGAGAACAAAATCAAATAGCCGATTCATTAGATGTTGCTGTAAGTACCCTGGAACCTATGCAAGGCTCCAAGCTTAAGAAATTATTAGTGGAATTGATATCCACCCCTACTATTCCTGATAATGTTAGGATATTTAAAGTTTTTGATGACGATCGACATATTCTTGCTTTTCTAGCAAGTTCAGATTTTTTTGAAGGAAAAATCATCGATGAGTCCAACAGGGACCAAGGAGGTTGGAACCCTGAAGAATCTGATACAAAAGGGGTCCTCCATTTAAAAGGTAACAACATTCCTAAGGGAATGGTGGCCCTACAAATAATTTTTGATTCAAACCCAAGGGCTCGAGAGAAGTTATCAGCTGAAGATAAAGGAGATGAATATGAAATTGTTAACCTAGCTGATTTTGGCCCTAAAAGGAATGTCTACATAGGGAAATCTTGCCCTAAAGAAATCAGAAAAGACATACTAAGGTCACTACAGAAGGATGTTGCTACGATAGCTTGGGGATATGAAGATCTAAAGACATTTGACGCTTCTGTAATGACCCATACTATCCCTCTAAAACCTGAAGTTAAGTCGTTTCGACGGAAACAACGCCTTGTCAATGCCTTGATTGAACCATTGATATTTAAAGAAGTTCAGAAATTGCTTGTTGCAAGGATAATCTTCCTTGTACGCCATTCGACATGGGTGGCTAACTTAGTTCCAGTTCGCAAGAAGAACGGAGAGATTAGACTATGCGTCGACTTCAGAAATCTAAATAGAGCTTCAGAAAAAGATAACTACCCACCTGCTTCTCTGGATGAAGTGTTGTAGACAGTCAATGGATCTCAAATGATATCATTCCTGGATGGTTACTCTGGATACAATCATGTAATGGTTAATTATGAAGATAGGATGAAGACAACTTTCACTACAAAATGGGGAACATTTGCATACAGAAGGATGCCATTCGGTCTGATAAATACAGGGGCAACTTTCCAGCACACCATGGACATAGCATTCAAGGATCCAATTGGTAAATGCATTATTGTTTACATGGATGAATTGACAGTGTTCTTCAGGGATAAATTGAACCATGCCATAGACTTATCCAAAGTTCTTCACACATGTATCCAGTATGGCATCTCCCTGAATCCCAAAAAGTGTGTGTTTGTAGTTTTTGAAGGGAAGCTTTTGGGACACGTAATCTCTAAAAGAGGAATATCAATCAATCCAGATCGAGTCAAGTCCATTATGAAGATCACCCAGCCAGGAAGCAAGAAAGAAATGAGGTCTTTCTTCAAGAAGATAAATTTCATGAGAAATTTTATCACAGGCTTTGCTAAGATCGTGAAACCACTGAATGAAATGATGAAGAAAGACGCTAAAGCAGAGTGGACTGAGGAGGAAAAGGCCACATTTTCACAAGTCAAGCGATCCATTTTGGAAGCACCCGTTCTCACTAGCCCTGACTACTTGAGACCATTTTATATCTATTCCTTTGCTTCTGGAGATTCCTACGCAGCTGTACTAACCCAACAAAGAGAAGAAGCAGAGGAGAGACTGATTGCTTTCATGAGCTCTCCATTTAAAAATGCGGAAATCAAATACCCACCTCTTGAGAAGCAAGATTTTGCACTAGTCAGAGCTGTCAAGAAGTTTCAACATTACATTCTTCAAAGCCAAATCATCGTTGTAGTTCTTGACGCTGTTGTGAAGTCTTTACTTGTGCAGAGCGAGCTGGGAGAAAGGAGAAGCAAATGGATGGCCATCTTGCAAGAGTTTGATCTAGATATATGCCCTATGAGACTTGTCAGAGGTACAGGCTTGTCTAAGTCCATGGCAAATGCTGGAGACAACATCATTTGTCAGCAATACACAACCCAGTCTTTCTCCAACAACCCTTGGTATGTTGATATTATTCATTTTATGCTCAACAATTGGTGTCCAGAAGGAATGAATGCAAATCAAAGGATAGTGCTTAGGATGAAGAGTTTCCATTATATGTTCAAAGGAGGGTTGCTATACAGGAAGAATTTTGGAGTAGACCTAAGATGCCTTGATCAGCAGGAGGCCAAACATGTGATCTTTGAGTTTCATGGGAAACATGGCACAAGTCATGGTTCTGCAGATTCTTTGGCACACCAAGTCCTCAGATCTAGTTATTACTGGCCCTATGTGTTCAAATATGCCCATCATCATGTGAGAACATGTCACATGTGTCATATTTTTACATGAAGGGAGCGCCACCCAGCCATGCAATTGTAGCTTGTCTATGAGGTAAGGCCATTTGCCCAATGGGAATTGGATTTTATTGGGGTAATTAATCCAAACTATTCTGCAAGACACAAATTCATTCTAACTTCCAATGACTACTGCACAAGATGGACCGAGGCTATACCTTGCAAGAATAGCACAAAAGAGGTAATGATCAAGTTCCTCACCGAATGCATCACCACTAGGTTTGGGGTACCCTTCGCATAGGTATGTGATAATGGCTCTTCCTTTTCTTCTCTTGAATTCATTTCATGGGCTTATGATCACAAAATTCTTTTAAAGTATTCTTCAAACTATTACCCACAAGGCAATGGAGTTGCAGAATCAACCCATAAGAACCTCTTAGGGGTAATTAAAAAATTGCTAGAAAACAACCCTAGGGACTGGCATACCCAATTGAGATTTGCATTATGGCCATATCAAACTAGGATTAAGGTTGCTCTAAAGACTTCACCATTTAAGTTAGTGTATGGACAAGAGCCTATGTTCCCTATCCATCTGCAAATACCTATCCTTGAGTTTATGCAGAAATTCTACTCTGAGGACAATATGATAGAAGTAAGATTGGTTGCTTTGTTGAAATTAGAACAAAGAGATGTCACCTTACAACAATTCTTTAGGCACCAAGTTGTCAAACATTGGTTTGACAAAAGAGCCAAAATCAAAGCTTTTAGGATATTAGACCTAGTGTTGTTATGGGATAAAGCTAGTGAAAAGAAGGGTAGTCACTAGAAATTTGACAAACTCTAGCTAGGCCCTTATCAAGTTGCAGAGACCCTAGGGGAAAATTCTTTCCTATTGAGTAGTTTAACTGGAGAACCTGTTCCCTTGCCTGTCAATGGGAGATTTCTTAAGCATTATTTTGAGTCATAAAGCTTGTTAATTTTTTGTCCTATATGTAAGTAATTCTTTGTTCTTTGTGAAAATAATTTGTTTGTCTCATGTTTGTAAATGATTTGCATTTGTGTAAATAGCTTATATGTTTCTGCATGTAAATAATCTATGTGTGTAAATAACTTTGTTCTTTATGTGAATAATCTGTTGCTCTTTGCGTAAATAATTTGCTCTATCGTTTGTAAATAATTTGATGTCTGGTTGTTTGTCCTTTCTTTCTGTCTTATAGTTTCCTTTGTTCTTTTGGTTTCTTCTTTGTTCTTTGGGATTGATCTGTTCTTTTTGTCTAGAAACTGTGGGTTGTTATCTAAAGTATACTTTGGTTACTAGGAGAGAAGTGGTTTAGGTATTTTCAGGCTTTCTGATTGGGTGATTTTTTCCTAAACTATTTGTTTCATGACCATTGTCAGTAAAGGTTGTGGAAGGTATTAAAAACAAGGTGCAAATTAAATAAGCTTCATCAACTCCTCTGAATCTATCACAAATTATCAAGATCATCCCCTTTGTATCGATATATTTGTCCTAGGGTGATAGTGTTGTAAGATTTGAGTGAAAAATCTGATCTCCCAAGTGCTGTTATGAGGTCCATGGTAGTTTTCAACCTAGAACAAATGTTAAGCATCTGACATATTGAAAAAAAAGAAAGTCTGAAATATTTGAAACTCAAGGAAAAGAAAAAAAAAGAGAAAGAGAGAATTATCTAAGAAGAAAAGAGTACTCAATATGAATGGGTGATTCCAATATCTCTACCGGGGCTATGGACGCCTAACTGGCAGTAGAGAAATACTGTGAGAAAACTAGAGGTATCTCCATCGGGGCTATGGACACCTGACTAGCAGCGGAACAATGCCCAGAATATCATTGCACGATAGCTAAAGAGAATCAACTCATGTAGCTCAAATCTTGCACATTGTTGTCTGAAGGATGAAGAAAAATTTATGAAAGGATGATGAAATATCAAGCACACACATAGATTTAGGGGTAGCTAGTGTTGACTTACGTTTGAGATTCTAGCTTAGCCTTGGTTGTTAAAACTGACCCAACTGGAGTTGTGATGTTCATGAACCAGAGATTCTAGGTAGCTGAATCCTTTAGTTTCTTGGAAATGATTAAACCATTTTCCTAGCCGAGTCACCATTTGTTATGCCTTGCATAACAAATCCCATTTTATTTTGGAACAAAATGGGCCCCCCTATGCTCTTTCTTTTGTTTCCTTTGGTTATTTGCTTTTCCCTTTGGGAGTTTTTTTCTTTTCTTTTTGAGTTGTCTGTTGGGTTTGTTAAATTTTGGTTCTATCTCAGCTTGAGTTGATTTTCTTCTTGCTAAGAATTAAGTGGCATCATCATAGACAATGGTGTATTTCATTATGATATATTTTATGTTCTCCTGAGGGCTAATGGAGGCATTTGTTTTGCAGGATTGAATCACTCATCTGCGGATCTCTCTCCGGGAAGCCAACTAAAGACATGCCTCAATCACATTTAGCATAAAACTCCTCAAGGGCAAGAGTCAGCAAGACTTTCCTGATTTCTTGCCGACTGGTAGCTTGGCTCTGTCTGTTAGGAATCCAAAGGGGGTGTTAGAGTTATAAAATTATGATGATTTTACATGTTGTTCATACTCACAATTTTCCAAACAAGGCCCTCCATGAGCATATTTTTCCCCATATTTGGCCATGTAGTACTCTAAATTCCATTGAGTTTGAATACCTCACATTATAGTTCATATCGGCATAAGGTTATCAAGGTCTTGTCGACTACTAATGCATTTTGTTAGCAAACGTCTGTGTTGCCTATCGGCAAGACCTTGGGGATGTCATAGCAATTGGAATTACCATGTAGGTACCCCTCAACAAGACATCAGTCATCATCCCAGCGACTAGGAGTTTCCCCCATTCGCATGAAAGTATCCTTCAGAGAAAGGTCTCAGTGAGATCTTTGTGACTCACCAACCGGCAAAGAGGGATACGCATATCAGCGGGAGATTTTTCCTTCGAGGTGAAGTCTTGGCAAATTCTTCATGTCTCACCGACTACTGCGGAATGGGAAAACACCTTGGCAATAGTTGTGTCTTCAGTGTGTGGTCTTGCTAAGCACCTCAATTCTTTTTGACCACCGATAAGGACATATCTTGGTGAGAAATTCTTGAGGCGGAGATATGTCTTGGCGAGGGCGTCAGGTCTCGCTGATAAAGCACAAAAAGGGTTTATCGATATGAGGTCCTGTAGTCTTGCCGACCCATGATGTCACACTGACATGTTGCTTCATCGGTGAGAGAATGATATTGTCACAGTGACAAAAGTGAACTTATGGAGGTTTCTCGGCAAGACATAAGGTGTCTATGGGACATCTCCCCGACAAGAGAGTGTTACAACGACTCATGTCAAATGAAAGAAAACATATCAGTATGACTAGAGAGAGGTCTTGGCGACAACAAGCACTGAAAAAAGGGTTCTCCCTTTGCCGAAATGTCTCAGCGAAGGAAGTTGGTCTCACCGACACAACACGAAGTTGCTATGATGTCTCCCCAACTTCGGGATGTCCTGTCGACCAATGAGCAACTCGCCAAAAGAGAAGACCTCAGTGTAAGGTCTTAGAAAAAAAAGGAAGTCTCGCCGACATGAAGGAGCTTGCCAAAGGATAAGGGGATTTGGTGTGATGTCATATCAAGGAGACAAAGTCTGGTTGAAATGAAATGAACTTGGTGAGATGTCTCACCGATGAGTGATTGTCTTGCTGAAGGGATTGTGCCCTCGGTGTTATATTTTGAATTTAGTGGGAGGTCTGGCCAAGGAGATAGGGTCTTGCCAACCCAGCAGAGTCACGTTGAAAAATGAAGGCTTCAGAGAGAAGTCCTACCGACCAATGAAGGGTCCCACTAAAGTGTTGGGCATCGCTGAAAGAAAGAAAGGCTTGCCAAGATGTCTTGGCGAGGAGGCTTGTCTCCCTAAAATGAAATTGCATCTCCAAAAGATGATGCCCTCAGTGTAACTTCTCACCGACAGAAGGAGGTCCCGCTGAAGTGCTCTCGGCTCGGCGATAATTTTTCCTTTGGCAGGAGGTCTAGGCGATTAACATGTGTCTCACTGAGGGGTCATCCTTTTGTGTAACATAGTGGGCTCTGGAAGAATGAAGGGGATTCGTTGTAAGATCTCCCCAAAATGAAGAGGTCTCCCCAACATAAAGAAATGAGCTCGCCAAGGGATCCTAAGCCTTGCTGTGACATCCCACTGATTTGAAGAAGTCTCTCTGAAGTGGAAGAAGCTTGAGCTCGAGGGGGGGAAGGAAGACATTTCCATGAGGTCTCGCCGACCCGACAGGGTCTTGTCGATACAAAAGTGAGCTCAGGAGGAATGAAGGTGGTTCGTTGCAAGATCTCCCCGAAATGAAGAGGTCTCCCCGACATAAAGAAATGAGCTTGCCAAGGGATCCTGAACCTTGCCGTGACATCCCACCAATTTGAAGAAGTCTCTCCAAAGTGGAAGAAGCTTGAGCTCAGGGGGAAAAAGCAAGAAATTTCCATGAGGTCTTGCCGACCCAACAAGGTCTTGTCAATACAGAATGAGCTCGGGGTGAAAGGTCTGGCCTCGCTATGATGTCCTGTTGACGAAGTGAAGTCTTAGCGATAAAAAGGGGATATTGATATGACTAGTGGAGCTCGCTATGACTTCTGGCCGATGCTAATTGTCTTGTCGATGGTTTTTGTGGGCTCAATATGACTTCTACAGCTTGTCGAAGGGTCTTACCGACTATCACCTACTAAGCCAATAGTTGCTAGAAGAGATATAATCATATCGGGGAGACACGATTAGTGTCTCACCGACATGCGATTCAATGCACCTTTGACCGCCTCATAGTCTGGCATGGCATGTATAAACCAATCAGGAGGAGCTAAGGGGGCTGACCGGTGATAGTTTGACTGATTGACTATTCATGTGAAGAAAATATGTAGGATGCAAACGACATGAACTCATTCTGAGATCGGGAGCTGGTAGATTGACTCAAGAACGATGGTGTGTGGATCTAAAGGAAAGCTTGGTGCTCTGCCTCTAGGGATGGTCAACGTGTGGAAGGGTCCAGAGCATGAAGAAGGCCAAGGAAAGAAACAACCCCGAGTCTTGGGGACAGTTGTGTGGTCCACTAGCATCGATAGACCAATATTAATGGCAATGCTTTGGAGCATACAAGGTAGATTTTAGGAGTTCGAGTATGGACACGGAGACAAGAGAGTTAATGTTGTAGCTACCAAAAGATCTGAAGGCCTCTCATGAGGTCAAGCCGTCATCAACATGGACAATAGGGCTTCACATTAAATGAAACATTGACTCTCTTCAAAAAAGATCTGAGAGCCGACCCTCCTGAAAGTAGATATTTTGTAAAAACCCTAATACAAGGGACAACACATCCCTTTTGGTACACTTTGTATATAGGCCCTTCTTCATTTTTTGAAAAAGAGGTTGTTGTTGAAAGTTAAAAAAAAAATAGACACAGTCAGAATGAGAATAGAGTAGAGAGTTCTAGAAATAGATTTTCAAAAAGTAGGAATTTTCTGAAGGTTAGAGGAGATAAATCTACATCCTGATTCTTTGTAATGGGAGCTTCTTTTGTCTTCTTGTTTAGGGGTTAGATTCAACATTGACTATAATTTATTTCAAAGTTCTCTTAGTATAGATGGAAACAGTCTGAAGATATGGATTCTCTGTACACTAGTGATTGTGCCAACTTTGTAAATATTGCTTATCTGTTTCACTAACAGTAGAAGCAATCAGATTTAATCTACTTCATATTGTTTTCCAAAATGATATTTTTCTTAAGTTAATCATTTGATTTGAGAATCTTTCAAGGATTGAAGTCTTATTCCATGTTTTTCTTAAATGGTAACTTGCAATCTGTTATTTGAATCGGCACTGTGAACAAAAGAGGCTGTGTCAATCACAAGTTAATTTTGTTCTTCAGTTTTAGTTTACAATTCCTTGAAGCTAACAAGTCTGATTAAAGTTGGATGAATTATTGTTCTTTTCTGTTCCAAAACTTTGATCTATCTTTTTCAATTTCTTTAAAAACCCTAGTTAGATTAGGTTTTAGTTTATGTTTGATCTTAGAACAATCCACAAGCTCAACACCAGCAGGCCCCTTGAATATTATTGTTACATTGACCAATTGAGCAACACCAGTATAGTTGAGAACCAACTACAAAGACCTTAGGAGCTAAGATGTCCATGTGATCATCTTTCTCTTTTAGGAGAAATAGAATATCAATATTTTGTTTACATGTTGTTGTGCTATTTGCACCGTCAACAAGTACCATTAAAAAGCTCGAAGACAATATAGAGAGCTTTTTTTTTCTAGATCAAAACTTTCCCCTCAAACAAAAGTACATAGAGCAGCATGTTATCATTGACACACCACAAAAAAAAAAAACTATAAATTGGTTTTAAGACAAACAATATATATATCATGAAATCAAAGCTATTTGATAAAAAAATGTAGGTGAAAATAACACTGTCGAAATGCAACTGGCAATAAATATCAAAAACCAAGAAAATGAAGCCAAGATATTAGTGTAAGCCATCCTTCTAGCGCCAAATGTAAGCACCCAAAAATCTGTAAAATAGCTTAAACTTCAACACACATTAGCATGGGTTAGTTCAAACTATGCAAATACAATAGTGCTCCTATGAAATACTCCAAGATACTTCATAATGCAAACAAAATAACAAAATAAAATAATTGAGAGCATAAAAAGCATGGTGCATAACTATTCCATAGTGGATTGGTGCTACTTTGATGTGGAAAGTAACCCTTTCCCAACCCTTGATAATCTCTTTGATGTATGTGTGATAAACAAACTAACAAGAACCTAACTATGAATGATGAAAAATATGCAAAATTGGATTCAAATGCCTAAACATGTGGATGAAATTCAGTATAATAATCTTGCATGGATTGTGGATGCTCTAACAAATAGAGAAGCTCTCTATTTATAAGAGAGAAGGATGGAGGAATAAGCAAAATGGATGAATGTGGGATAAAAGACCAACCAATAGCACAATGCCACTTATCAACATGTGAGTGGACAAAGGTGGAACACATTTTGATGAATATGCACATTAATGCTATTAGGTGGAAATTCAAACATTGGAGAAGTGACGTGTTGGAGGGAGATGAAGGATGAATTAAATGCCACTTGGCTAAAAGAAAAAAGGACTTGTAAGAGTCATAAATGTCAAGTTGGAGGATAAGACACTTGGGAGGGAGAATTCAAATTTGGAGAATATTCCCACTTGATACCTTTTCGAATGAAAAAGGAAGATTTAATAAATCAATTAAATTGATTTATTTGAACAAGTTGCAAAATCTAGAGGATTTGATGGATTAGGATTAGCATTAATCAAGATTTGATCAATTTAGGTGGAGATTAGCTGATTTTGACTTTTGACTTAGATTTTAGGATTTAAATAAATCAAAATGAGAGAAATAATGAATATTAGTGATTTAATTAAATAAATTTGATCTATTCAATTAAATGGAGAACTTTAGAGAGTTAATTAAATAAAATTGATTTATTTAATTAAAGAGATGACTTTAGGTTTGATTAATGACTTAATTAAATAAAATTGATTTATTCAATTAAAGATGAGAATATGATGATTTAATTAAATAAAGATTGGTTTATTCAACTAAAAGGGGAAATATGATTTAATTAAATAAAGATTGATTTATTTAATTAAAAGAGGAAATATTATGATTAAATCAAATAAAGTTAATTAATTTAATCAAAAGAGGAGAATTGGGTTTAATTAAATAAGATTGATTTATTTAATTAAAAGAGGAATTTGATGAATTTAATCAAGGATTATTTAATTAAATAATTAGTAAAGAGTATGATTAAAGAAGAACTGGTGTTAGTAAGTCAAAATCAAGTATGCGTTATCAATCAACATAATTTACGTGTCTACAAAACCCTTTTCAATGACTTCAGCAAAGGTAGATGCACAATAAAGGCATAATTGATAATTAATTTTAGAGTGAAGATTCTCAACAAAGATATTCACCAATTATTTCTTAGGGAGATGACATGAAAGATGACTTTCTTGAGCTCGCCACCTTTGTAAATAATTAGCAAATTCTTCCTTGGGATGTTGTTTGATTGTCATCAAGTCCATTGTATCCACTTCCTTTTGAAGGTTACAAGAGAAGTGAGCCAAAAATATTTCTAATAAATCAAAAAAAATTAAAATAGACCCATGAGGGAGGTGTAAGAAGCATCCTAACGTTTGTCTACCTAGACTATGGGTAAACCCACAAAAGTGGTTTACAATTCGAGTGAGGAAGGAAAAGTTGAAAAAAATGACCCCATACAAAAAAAATTGGTTTTTGGGGTTCAAACAAACTTATTGGTTCGAGCGAACCAAAAGAGGGTTCGCTAGAACCATAGTTCAAGAAAACCCATTAAATGCAAGGTCCCACCATTCCTACAAAAAACACAAAGAAAACCTTTTTTGAAAGGGGGTTCGCTTGAACCCCTCCTAGTTCCCTCAAACCCCTCTTTTCCCACCTTCTCACCCTCTTGCACCAAAAAACTCTAGAATTTTTCCCTTCAAAGCTTGGGTTGAGGATGAAAATGGACGAGACTTCACAGACCCAACTAGATGATGGTAGTCCTCAGAATGAGCTATCCAATGAATATAATTTTAATATGTTTTGGTTTTATTATGTATTTTTTTTTTAGTTTTATTAAACATAGGTTTTTCACTGAAAAATCAAGCTCTTTGTTCTACACATGTGGAAAAATATCAAATTATCAAAAGAAATTGAAAAATATGAGTGCACCAGATATTGAAGTCCTTGATCCAACAAAAAAATAATAATTGAATTTCCACACATACAAAAAAGTTACATTGTATACAGTCTGCTTATGTCTGAATTGTAGTTGGTTTGACTTTGAAACTTGATTAAGGTAAAAATATTCAATAAAAAACTATGAAACCAATTGGAAGCCCTAGACATCGTAGTTACAAATCTAAATTTAAAAAAAATAAAAATTTATCCTTCATGGAAAAAAAGTTATGTTGTATATGGTGAGCGTCACTCCTTAAAAATGTTGAACCTGAAAAAAAATAGTTTTCGAAGGAGATGGAAAAAGAAGTGCAATATGATCCCAATTTTTTTGAAAATAATATATTTAGAATCTACAGACAAAATGTTAAAAATCACTAGTTTGCATCATCTTCAAATTCCCCACGGTTTAGCCACTATAGGTGTTCAAAAGTGAAGATTTAGTTAGAAAAAATTATTTCTGTGTCTAGTTTGGCCAAAAATTGTAAACCAGTATTGTGGGATCACCCCTATGAGGGAAATGATGAAGGAGGTAGTTGTCATTATAAAGCACCTCCTAACGATGCATGCAGAACTTTTGAATATGATTACATGGGTCCCCCTTCCCTTTATAATTATCAAAGTTTGTAATTTCAAAGTGTTTTGGGAAAGGAGTTGTAGCAATTGATGATCAAATGGATATGGGTAGATTTCCTCAAATTTAAAGGACTTATTTGTGGAGGTTCCTACTTGCAAGTCCCTAAGAGTGACCTTCATATCTTCCCATTATTTTTTCAAAGGCATAGATGAGGAAGGAGCTATCAAATTGGATTGAGCTAGGGGAGAATATTGATTGTGTGAAGGTGGCAGAGGATGAGATGAATCAAGTGGTGGATTAGGATATGTCAATGGTTGTTGGATGTACTAGGGTTGTTGTGATGATTGACGATGATAATTGGGTTATTGAAGTGGATTGGTAGATTTTTGGTATTGATTGGGGTATTTTTTGGTGTGATGGGGGAGGATGATAATATGATGATGGATTACGTTGAGATTATGAAGAAACATGTGATACACCTCCATAAGATGGAGGAGGTTGGTAATATGGTGGTAGATTGGATTGGTAATTTTAGGTTTGGTGTTGTAGATGATGTGGTGGTTTTTGAGGATGAAATTGATGTTGAAGTGGATTGGATTGAGATCGAAGTGGATTAGAATGAGATTCAAGCAGATTGGTGTATGACTGGTGTTTCAATTTTTGTTGTGACTAGTATTGATATGTAGGATCTGATGAAGTGTATTGTTGATGTGGAGTAGCAGGAGGTGGTTGATGATACATATCTTTAATAGAAGGCCCCATGAAAGATGATGTGGGATATTGATGATAGCATGGAGAGAAATAATGAGGTGGAGGATTAGGATATGAGTGTAGTGGTTGTGATTGATATTGGGATGATGAATTACCTTGGGATTGTGATGGGAATTGCTGATAAGATTGGGATGGTCATGGAATGGAGGAATCAAGATTAAATTGTGGAGTTTGATTTGCAGGAGTTGGAACTTGGGATGAAGACGGAGAGAATGCATGAGAGGTGTTATAAACCTATTGTTTCAGTATGAGAGGAACATGTGGAGGTGCAAATGTTAAAACATTAGAAGTAGTGCCCCCAATATTTCTTGAATGTGAGGGATGAGTGGATGTTTATGGTGTTTAATTTTGGATGTTTACAGGATGGAATTGTGGAATTGTGTAGATTTTGCAGATGTAGGTCCCTAAGAATTACTAAAGTTTGGTCTAGCCCATATAATAGGAATTTGGAGAGGAGAAGGTGGGACCCAAATAAGCACTTCATTTTTGAATTTGGTTTAATACCAAGAATTTTGAAGAGGAGCCTGGGGAGCTTGAGAGACTGCGGGAGGTTGAGGGACTTGAAATTTCATAAGCCAGAGGCATTGAAGGTCTATCTACACCCAAGTACTATGTCATATCAAACCCAAGTGTAGGTTTGGTGTCCTACATAAGTAATGTAGCAAAAAATTGTTCTAAACGTTCATTGATGAGTTGATTAGTCATTTGCACATTGGTTGGATTAAGATAATCTTCTAGAGTGATTTCATGTTATGACACCATTTCTTCCTCAAGAGATACTCAGCCATGTGGATGATTTGAATCGGTTGGATGAATATGTAGTTTAGTTTATGAAGATATATTAGGAGAATAAGGTGATTGATGAGATTGTTGATGATGGTGTTCCATGAGTCACTTATCCTGTGATCTAGTGACAATAGGGATGAAAGGTGTGATTGGATGATGAAGATGATGTGAAGCCCAAGGACAAGACTAAATGATAATGGTTGGATGATTAAGTAAGTGATTGATTGGATAGTTGATTGATTGATTGATTAAGTGATGGATTGGATAGTTGATTAGATAATTGATTAAATGATTGGTTGATGTATCACTCCAAGTAAGATTGAGAGCTTGATTTTATGATGATTGGATCGATTGCTACTTGAGATAAGCTAAGTTCTCAAGCAAGCTAGATGATGGAGATGATGGGATAGTACTTGAGATAGGAAATTTTTTGCAAGCACAAGGGATGATTACAGTGTGAACTAAACCTCTCGCTGAGGTAAGTTGATTTGGTCGAGGGTGATTACTAACTCAGGACAAACTAGGGTCCTAAGCAATCTTAAAGATGATGATGTAGATTGATCAATTGGTTGATTTGGATGTAAAAGTTATCAAATTGATGTTTAGGAGGCTAGATTGCAATATTCGATGATGGGGATGTTTATTAGACACATATAGGGATATCCTTGTGTGATTAGAAGATTGATTTGATGACTTTTGGAAAATGCGACTAGGTGAAAATGGATGCTATGAAAGATTGGGAGGTGATAAAAAAATTAATCGTAGAATTAGACTCAAAACAATGAGAGCTATCACTAGTCAAAAGGATTCGCTCTTATTTTTGTATGGGAAATGGATCTACCTATGAGCAAACACCTATGAACATATTCACCTCTAAGAAAAGTGCAATTGCCTATTAAGATAATGTATCCACCTAAGAAGGATGGGTAATGGACTAACTATTGGGAAAATTTATCTCAACCTTATAATTACATAAGGTACTACTCATCATTAGGTCTTAGATCTAACGACCAATATTTTATTAGCTTGAATTTCCCTAGAAGGAAACTCTATTTTATGAGGGCATTGTATTATGGATATGTATTTTGGTGTATTCTAAGAGTCTGATAGTGGTCGTGTTGTCTCTAGATTTCTAGTTTGTGATACTCCTGTGAGAAGCTTGCTTGACAAGTATATTGTAATCTTTTTGATTTCTAAATAATATATTGGGCAACTTTTGGAGCATGGTGTTTTCTCTAGAAAGGGTTTTCCCCATGTAAATAACTATGTTGTGGTATACATGATATTTATATTTAAATTTTTGTAACTATTAAAGATCTATAAAAAAATTGCATTATTCTCCTCTGAAGATTAGTGTATAAAGTTTTTCCACTACCTTAGCTTCCTTATATTAACTAGCAACACCACCCATGAAAAAATGGATCCACCTTTGAGTAAAGCAGAGGTGCTTATCAAGAATGTGTATCCACCTAAGAAGGATTATCGAGGATGGACATGTATCCACCTCTAAGCAAAGAAAAATTGCCTATAGATAGAGAAAATCCACCTTTGAAGGAAGTGTATCTACCTAAGTAGGATGGCTGACTGGATGGACTAGATGGTGAAAGTGCAACTGCCTCTGAACAAAGCATAGCCACCTATGGACACAATGAATCCACCTTTGAAAAAAGCATACTTTCATAAGAAGGATAGAATGAAAAGATCGACTTAGATAGGAGATGTGTATCTTCCTTTGAGTAGGGCACAACTACCTATGGAATTAATGGATCTACCTTTGAGGGAAGCATATTCGCCTATCGAGAGATAAATAACTTGACAACAAAGGATGACTCAAAAACTAGACAAAAATAGTTTGGGATGGACAAAAGATAATCACTGGTATGCACAAGAAGACATGCTAGACAACACAAACCTAGATTATTTAGGTGGGATTTTTAACCTATCGTAGGCCCACCAACCATGTAGTTAATATCCCAAGATTAGCAAGGAGCGCCACTTAGCAAGAGTCGGTAGATAGGGATTTAGTGGCAAAGGCCTAAAGCAACAATGGGCTCACCTTCTCCCTTTCTTTAGAGGTCCTAATACCTTCCCCAAATATTTCCTACCTCTACTCAAGGGGATACATGGTGAGCAGCTTAGGGCATGATACTATACCCTGCACTATGATAGGAAACAATCAAAAGGTCCTAAGCTAAGGTGAAACAAGCTCTATATTGCATCCTCTAAACACTAGGAGGGTGCATGAGGCATGTCCATGAACACTATCCTATCACAAGTGTGGATTGAGAATGCCAATTAAGTCACTCAAACCAAGGTCTTGCACTCCTAACTCAGAAACACCTGAGTATCAGAGCTTCACTAGACACATGACGTGACTAGATTGGGTAAAACTTTTATTCTCCCCTCTTTTTATATCCTTTGGTTCACATGGTTGAGATTATCCCTTGGGGTGATGAACTCCCCAAGTAGGAATCCTAAAGGGAAGGATATGCTAGGTGTTTCTAATCCCTAGGCTCCCATGTAGTGTAAGGGGGGAGCATACGTATAGGCTAGTACTCTTAGGATGAATCACAAATGGACTTAGATTAATTCACAATTTCTAATCCCAAAGTTTGCATGTAGCACAAGGGGAGAGCATATGCTAGTGAAAAATACCAAACACAAAAAGCAAGTTAATTGACTCCCCTAGAAAATGAATTGTTCCTAGCTATTACAAAAAATACTTATGTATGTCTTTGACCGATCATCTTGCAAGAAATGGATTAGTAGTTTAGTTCACTTGTCTTCGTCAAAACATAGATGTAAATGGATTCAAAACACTCACAAAAACAAACAACACAAGTGAGTAGATTAGCAATAAACTGGTAAAAATTTGAAAATTTGAAATAAGAACTGCAAGTGAACTATTACTAATAGGTGCACCTATGAATAGAGTGAATCCACCCTTGGAGAAGTGTAGTCGCCCATAAAGAAAAGTTGCCTCTAAAGAAGTTAGGTCCACCTATCAAGGATTCAAATCCACCTATCAAGGAGTCATGTCCACCTCTAAAGAAGTCATAACTTCCTATGAAGAACTCAAATGTGTTTATCTACAGGTCCACTCATGTACAAGTTGTGTCCACCTCTAAAGAAGTCACATCCACCTTTGAAGGATTACGTCTTCCTCTAAAGCAAGTTAGTTCTAGAGGGGTTGGAGTCAAAGCACATCCACCCTTGAAGGAGTCACACCTACCCCTGAGGTAGGCATATCTTCCCATGCAATAGATATTCCCCTGAAGCTAAAACTTGTAAATTCTCAAAATGAGAAACTATAAAAATAGATTAAAGAACCCATAATGTGGGACCCACTAGGTGTGCTAGAAATGTGTGCAGTGATTTTACAACTAAAAATACAAGGAAATTAACTAAAACCAGGCCAATGTAAAACCAAAATCAACACTCAAGATAAGGCCAAGATTAAGCTCAAACATGCACCAAATCACACAAAAATAGAGCCCAAGAAGAGCTTGTTGTCATGATTTCCCCATTGATGTAGTTGTATGTGTGCTCATGATTGAATTTGGTAGCATAACACCTTAGATTTACTTAGATTTGGTTAAAATATTATAAGATGGCATGAAATATTGAATGTATGAGTGTTGAGTGTTGTAAAAATGATTGTGTAGTCATTTAGCAAGGGGAGAGAGAAGTGGATGGCCACGATTGAGGGGAAGAAAAGATCAAGGGTTGAGATGCCTTGAGGCATCTCAACCATCTCAACCTCCATGATGATGGAACTTATCATCATGTGGATGCATGAAAGGATAGGGGAGATACTTTTACAAGTACCTAGGAGCATGGGCAAGCTCTCCCTCATAAAGGGATTTCTTGTCCAACCTCCCCAAATCATGGGAGGGATGTGACAAAGGGAGTTAAAAATTCCCTTATAATCCACATGGGAAAAGCCAAAGGAATTAAAAATTCCTTGGAGAGAATTGGAAGAATAAAATGGAAATAAAATTCCATGTGGGAATGGGTATTGCTTATCCAAAAGGAGAAAGTAATAAAATTCCACGTGGGCATGCATAATAGTAGTATTTGCTCAATGTTGATTTGGTTGCAAGATGATCTCAAAGATGTATGTGTGTTTAATGGTTGAATGCATGAATTGTGAAAAATGACTAAGTGTAGTCATTAGAAAGGGGATGGAGAAAATCAATTGTTGTGATTAGATCTAGGAAAATGGAGGGTTGAGATGTCATGACCTCATTATGACAAGTGTCACCATGAGAGGAGATGAGAGGGAAGAGGGTACTTTGAAAGTACCATGGGAGTATGGGAAAGATCTCCCTCATAAAGTGATTTCTTTTCCAATCTTCTCAAATAATTGGAAAGATGTGACATGAGGAATTAAAAATTCATTTTAGTGTACAACGGGGAAATAAAAAGAATTAAAAATTCCTTAAGGGATGTCTAGGGATAATAAAGGGGAATTAAAAATTCGTCAAAGATATGGGATGGCTTCTCCAAAAGGAGAAAGCATTAATGATAAGAGGACAAGGGATAGGTTCCATAAATGGCAAGTAGATTAGGTTCTCCTAACCAAAAGGTTTAGATTTTGCAAGTGGTTAAGGAGGGTGATTAGGTAAGAGATTAGGCTAATGAGCATGATTAGAGGTCACTTGTAAAAGTTGGAGGATGTAACACTTCCTAATCATGGATTAGGAATGTGCACATCCGTAATGATGGTATTAGAAAGTGAATTATGATTAAGGATAGAATTAAATGGAGGATGCAATTAAGAGAGAAAAAGGAGGGGGGTTAAATATTTATTTTTATTGGATATATGACTAAATTAAATAAAAAATTGGTATATTTATTTAATTTAGAGAAGGGTTTAAAGTGATAAAGTATTTAATTAATTAAATACCTTAGGGATTAAATAATATTAATTAAATATTAACAATATTGATAAAGTATTTAGGAGGCTTTAAGGGAATTAATGACATTAATTAAATAATAACAATATTATTTAATTAACATGGATAGGAAGGGATGATAGAAGAAAAAGGGGATAAATTTGACTAAATTCAAGTGGTCAAATTTAGGTGTCTACACCATCTTCAATTGGCATTCAACCTAATAAATTCAAATTCTAGTTTGGTATGTTGCCACATGTTTACACTCTATCAATTTTTATGTCAAAAAAATCTTATGTTTTTAATATTTATTATGGTTATATAACTTTTCCAAGAAAAAATTAAAATGAGTATGTTTCACTATCTTTGTCTTTGTGTAATTCTTCATTTTCAAATGCTTTCCCAAGTCCTTTGCTTGTGTTCATGGTGACTGAAGTTAAATGAATCACCTTCGCTTTTATATGAGTATAGAACTTGTTTAATGGGTCAGAGGTTCTTAATGAAGTGATGGATGAGTGAAAATCATCAATAATATTGATTCAACAACTCACACTCTCATAATAATTGGTAGAATTTAACAAGATTCTTGAGCTATAGTAGTTATTAATTCTTTTTGATGAATTTATATAATCTCTTGTGCACTATTCAGCTAGTATAGTGAAGGAAATGACCACTCCCCAAGTTTGTTCTTTCTTGTGGAAGGAAAATTATTTGATAATTATACAATAAATTTTAATATTATAATTTAATGACAAAAAAGTGCATAATTGTGCTCTTTTCTCTTATATGTTTCTCCATAATTTATATGTTATCCTAAATGAATTAAATAATATGTAAGACGATCTAATTTCCATGGAAGTTAGCAAACAACCTCACCTTATTCTTGTAAGGAGACCATATTGCTTTAAATATTATTTTCAAATGTGGGGCTAAGTTAGTAAGCTATTAGAGTTCTTTATGGAAAATAGATTGTCATATACCAAGCAAATAATCTAAAGTTTTATGAAGTGTTATGCATATACATGTCCAACGATTTTTATCTTAATTTTTATAAGTACTATTATGCTACCAAAATTTTCTCTTGATCTCTTATTTTTTATATTCATGTAAAGGCTTAGAATTTGTAAGTGTACTATAACTTTTTATTGCTATAAAATACATTTATTTTCTTTGGAGTGTGATATTTTCCCCCATGTATATCAATATATTATGGTATACTACTTTTGAATGTACTTCCTTTTAACCATATGACCAATTTATTTTTTGTGCATACCTCTTCTCATATATTATGGTAGGGAATGTATACTACACCTTTTCTTTCTTTCAATACACACCTACAATGACATACCTACAATTATGTGGTTGTGAGTTGTCCTCCAAAATAATTATACTTGAGAACATAGCACTAGTAGACTAAGATAAGAATTTATACCACAACACAACATCTAGAACTCAGTACAACCTACCATATAAATAATCAATAATTTTCTACCAATATATAGATAAACTATGTCCATGATGTCTTTATGTGAATAACACACCTTATTTCCAATAATGTTATATCAATAAATATGGCATTGAAGAAAATGGTATCATTGAGTGTCTATTGCTCCCATTTGGTTTATGGAACACTCTTACAACCTTCATGAGACTCATGAATGTGTTGTTATTTATTTGGATGATACACTATTTTTTAGTAGAACATATGTGGAGTGCCTAGAGTTGCTAGAGAAATTACTAAAAGTTTGAATAAAGGACAAGTTTCTATTAGAAGGTATGAAATGAAAATTTGCATGACCAAAATTGGTGTATTTGACATAGTAGAAAAAGAAGTGTTATTTCAACATACATTTCAAAGGTGGAAGCCATAGTGAAATGACTTATGCCAAGAAAATGTTATTGAAATAAGGAGATCCATTGTACTAATTTGATACTTGAGAAGGTTTGTAAAATATTTTTCATCCATAGAAGTAGCTCTTCATGCTATGATAGGTGATGAGAAAACATGCAACTGTAGAAAAGTGTAGCAAAAAATGTTTGATGAGTTGAATCATAGAACAATTTTAACTCAATGGAAGAGCTTAGGTGCACCCATGTTTATCCATTAAACAAAGTAGGAATTTATTCATATATTCAAAAAAAATCATTGTCTTCAAATTGATATTGGTAGCTCAAATAAATGAAAATTCCTATTTGGTTAAGTCATTATAACCAATGTCACCCTTAAAGGTGGGAGTATTAGATATTTGATTTATGACATCTTTAATGATGTAGTCAATACCCAAAAATTTATGCTATGAAAACCCATCAAATGTAAAATATGATATAATAATATATTGTTAATCCATGAGAGGGCCTGGACACACATGCACGTGTGTGTGTGTGTGTGTGTGTGCAAACACAAACACACATGCACAAACACATACACACACACACACACACACATGTCCATCCATTAATTGAATTAGAAACCCTTACAATGATGAGGAAAAATCTTTCAATCACAACAATACAATATTGATAATTTGAATAAAATCTCATCCATCTTTAATTAAATCAAAATAACTAATTCCAACCTTAAAGATGAGTTTGTTACATATTTAATTAACACTATTTAAAATGATAAAATTGACACTAGAATATTTTTCCTACAAAGATTAAACCAATGCAATTAAAAATTCTCATCTTCTAAAAATTTCTCAAAACATACAAATGAATAATCTTTCTCTATATAACAAAATGAAATTTTTATACTCTTTCACATCTAATAAATAACCAATCTTAATTATGTCATTACAATCTTATTCAAACATAAACAATAGTCACATATCAAATACAACATTAATATAAATATATTTTTCTTCTAACGTAATATATAACAACTAAAAGACATTAAATGTAATATCACACTTCATATTTCAGTCTTAATCAAAGAAAGAAACTTTTAACAGTTTAAGATTTAACCATTAAGAAATCTAATTGCAAATCAAAGGCGAGTACTACTAACAAAATAAAAGTTGTAGCAGTACAAAATTGTAACATCACTTCTATTGTCTTCATGTATAAAAGTAAGGCTTGATCACATGGTCTCTGTCCCACTCCCGCTGTTTGGAAAGTGTGGTCAGTGTGGCAATTAATTTTCTACAGCTGGATTCCTGACGCAGGAGCATCTAGTGGTGTAAGGGCAATCTTGCATCACCCAAAAAAATAGTTAAATTTCAAGTTTCTCGGTTTTTAGATGTTTTTACATTTTTGGATACCCTTTTCATCATAATGAAATTCCCAATTTACGGTTTTTATTTTCTATTTATGGGTTGAAAGATATTGCAGTTTTAGTTTCCCAAATTTGCACCTGAAAATCTTTCGAGTTGGATTTGAGGCACTTAGAGCTTTTGGAATGGCCCTAAAACTTTCCAAAATTGGCATAGAAAATTTCAAGTGCGTTCTTGACTTCGAGACCTTTCCAACGGTTCAAACGGTACGCGAATCGGAGCCCCAGATCAAAAGTTATGGCCCCGGCAAGTTGGCGCACTTTCTAGAAGATACAATTGCAAATGTTCTTTTGAAATTTGAACTTCAAGTTGTAATTTTCAGTGCCAAACTGCCTAAACTCAAATTTTAATGTTGTTTTGGCTCCAAACTAAAGAGGAGCTCTATTTATTGGCAAATTTCTATTTTTTTTGGGTAACTTTTTGGGGACAAGCTCGCATATTGTGAAAGGGTTATGTTGTAGTTTTCTATAACTTGCATGTGTTGTAGAACTTGAGGATTTGAGATCCTCTGCATGTAAGAAGTTTCATTTTTTGAATAATAAAATTATTCTCTTGTTTTTGGGTTATTTTATGTGTCTCAGGTTGTTCCTTCATCAAGTGGTATCAGAGCGGGTTTCCTTGAGCGTGTGGACAGATCGCCGATCGTGAGGCAGTTCGCACCAGGACCATGGTTGTGGGTCAAGGTCAAGAAAGA
>VDFB02000017.1:536808193-536850844 GCA_007258455.2 Sequoia sempervirens | reverse complement strand
GTACACATTGGCCTCAGTTGTCACAAGATGTGAAGAAGTTTGTACAAAGTTGTAGGGTATGTCAGATGGCTAAAGGAGTGAGCTAGAATACAGGCTTATATCAGCCCTTACCTGTACCAGAGAGGCCATGGGAGGATAAAAGTATGGACTTTGTTCTTGGTTTGCTAATGACACAACGAGGGAATGATTCATTCTTTGTGGTGGTTGATAGGTTTTTGAAGATGGCACATTTCATTCCATGTTAGAAAACCCATGATGCAGTCCACATTGTTGACTTGTTCTTCAAAGAGGTGGTGAGGCTACATGGTCTGCTAAAGAGTATTGTTTCAGATCGTGACACCAAATTTGTGGGGTACTTTTGGAGGACCTTGTGGAAAAAGCTAAAGACAGAGTTGAAGTTCAGTTCTGCACACCATCCACAAACAGATGGGCAGACAGAGGTTGTTAATAGGAGTCTGGGTAACCTACTAAGATGTTTGGTAGGAGATAAACCCAAGGGATGGGACTTGATCTTACCCCAGGCAGAATTTTCTTACAAAAATTTCGCCAACAAAAGCACCGGTAGATCACCGCTCCGCATTGTGTATGGAGGTAGCCCTAAAACAGCCTGCACTGAGGAAGATGGACCAAGAGAAGAAAATAAGTGCGCTTCTAAGATTTTGCAAGGTAACACATCGGGATATATACATGAGAAGGTAAGAGAACATATTAACAAGATGAATATGCAGTATAAGGCTAAGGCAGATCAGAAGAGGAGGTATAAGGAGTTTCAGATTGGTGATGACGTGATGGTCCACTTGAGGAAAGAAATGTTTCCAGTGGGAACATATAACAAATTGAAGATGAAGAAGTTCAGTCCCTATAAAATTTTGAAGAGGCATGATTCAGGGAATGCATATGAGATAGAGTTGCCAGATGGATTCAACATTTCCCTTGTGTTCAACATTTCAGATTTGACAGAGTATCATGAAGGTGGCGCAGAGGAAGTACGAACAATGGAACAGTGTGGGATTCCAACACCTACTTCAGAAAAGGAGGAGATTGAAGAAATCCTAGATAGTCATGTGGGAAGGAGTACCAGGAACAGGTAGTATAAAGAATATCTGGTGAAATGGAAAGGAAGGCCTATTGAAGATTCATCTTGGTTGCCTAAGGCAAAGGTTGACCGTTTGGGTTTTCCTCCACCATCTGAGACGTGACATGGTCACTTCTCAAATTACCCTAGGTGTCTGATGCAAGAGAATCTAGTGGTGTAAGGGCAATCTTGCATCACCCAAAAAAATAGTTAAATTTCAAGTTTCTCAGTTTTTAGATGTTTTTACATTTTTGGATACCCTTTTCATGATAATGAAATTTCCAATTTACGGTTTTTATTTTCTATTCATGGGTTGAAAGATATTACAGTTTTAGTTTCCCATATTTGCACCTGAAAATCTTCTGAGTTGGATTTAAGGCACTTAGAGCTCCCAGAATGGCCCCGAAACTTTCCAAAATTGATGTAGCCAATTTTGAGCGTGTTCTTGACTTTGAGACCTTTCCAATGGTTCAAACGGTTCATGAATCGGAGCCCTGGATCAAAAGTTATGGCCCCGTGAAGTTGGCACACTTTTAGAAGATACAATTGCAAATGTTCTTTGAAATTTGAACTTCAAGTTTGTAATTTTCGGCGCCAAACTGCCTAAACTCAAATTTTAATGTTGTTTTGGCTCCAAACTAAAGAGGAGCTCTATTTATGGGCGGGTTTCTAATTTTTGGGTAACTTTTTGGGGACAAGCTCGCATATTGCGAAAGGGTTATGTTGTAGCTTTCTGTAACTTGCATGTGTTGTAGAACTTGGGGATTTGAGATCCTCTGCATGTAAGAAGTTCCATTTTCTGAATAATAAAATTATTCTCTTGTTTGTTGGTTATTTTTTGTGTCTCAGGTTGTGCCCTCATCAATTCCCCTCACATTTCTCCGTGGAGTTGCATCATACAGAGGAGTGTTGGCTGGTATTGAAGAACATAGCGTGACAATCCGATGGAGGGACCCACTTTGGAGCATAAAACAATCTGATAATGTTACTATGAACTGTGTTTGGTATATGGCATGTTATGAAATGATAATGTTACTATGAATTGTGTGTGCTACTGTGCAGATTTCTCTGTAACCTTCGATGTGCTGCTGTGCAACCTTCTTTGTAAAAAAACATTAATCCAATAAAAAAAACAATCCGACAATGGATGTAATAGTTGAGATGGAAAACTGAAGCTCTTGTCATACATTTAGAAAAGAAAAATCAGTGACAAAAGAAAGCATCTTGTATACAATCTTAACTCGTCCACTTTTTTTTTATATATTGAAAAAATGCAAAATGTAAAATACAAAGAATAAAATGCAGTTATAAACTGCAACTTGTTCACCTTTTTTTGCCTTTGTGATAAGTTTGGGTATTGTCTTTTTCACCTACAAATCTATCTTATTTTGTTTCTTCTTATTTCTTGCATTCACATGGGAGTGTGATGAAAAGGATGACCTAAAGGTCACAATTAAAGATAAGGCTAGGCTGTTACACAGCTAAGGACTGGGTCCCATCATCTTAGATGTGAGATAGGTAGGTGGACTATCCCCAAGGAAGATTGTGAACAAAGAACTTATATTTTCTGCAGCAAAGGGGTAGTTGAGACCAAAGAGCACTTCATCATCAAGTGTGTGGCTTATGAAGATATTTGTACCCATTATGAGAACAATTTGAAGGTGGATAATCTAAATAAGCTTTTTAAGGAGGCAAGACTTCTCAAGATGGCCAGATTCTTGATCAAGATTCATAATAGGAGAGCTGACATTGAAAGGAACTTGAAAATGGTTAATGGTTCGACTCTGGGTCCCATAGGCTGATGGTCTCGTGGATTCATTAAAATCATTCATTCATTCATACACTAAATGTGCAAAGCATCCCAAGTTCCAGTTGGGTTAACTTCTTTAACACATCACAATAGAAATTGATTTAGACACATGTTAGAGAAGTCCAATGGTCATGCATTACATGATGTATGAGTAAGAGGGATTCCAACACTCATCAACAAAAGTGTCCTATGATTGATTAAAATATGAAATGACATATTATTTTTTCAAGAATTTAAATTAGAAAGTCATTTTAAAAGTATCAGATCTCTATTACCTTGTGTTCACATTCAATCTAAGAAATTCAAATTCGGGATTTGCATGTTGACACATGATTATCTTTTATTCCTGTTTCGTGTCAATTTTTTATTTTTTTTGTATTGTACAATTTTTTTATTTTTTTATTTTTAATATTTGTTTGTTGTTGTGATTATAGAATTTTTCCAAGAATAATTTAAAATTATTATGCTTCTTTATCTTTTTGTGTTTAATTGATTATGTTTCTCTATCTTTTTGTATTTGTGTGTGTATATAAATATAGATATATTTCAAATGCTTAGTCAAGTTGTTAGCTTGCATTCATAGTGATTGAAGTTAAAGGACTCACCTTCACTTTTATTCAAATAAAGAACTTGTTTAATGGATAAGAGGTGCTTAATGAAGTGATGGATGAGTTGTAATCATCAATATAGATTGAATCAACATCTCTCACTCTTGAAATGTTTGGTAGTGTTTAACAAGATTTTCAAGCCATGGTACTCATCCATTTTTGTCTGAAACCACTGTATATATTCTCTTATGCACTAATCCACTAGTATGGTGAAGGAAATGGTCACTCTCTAAGTTTGTTCTTTCTATTATTTTTACAGCTAACATAGAATTTTAGATTAACCAAAAAAACCAAATTTAAAGAATGCAAAACTGAACAGAGAGAGAAGACAAGAAATTTATGTGGTTTGACAATAAGCCTACGTCCACAAGAAAGCATAAGTCTTTCAAATTATTCACAAGAAACTCAATTTTTTCATTACAAACAATCCAATATATATATAATGGACTCTACTGCAATTGTATGCTAAGTTTGTACCAACAAATCCATATTCAAAACTTTGAGTAAAATATACCGAGTAATTTATAGAAACAATTATAATCTTTATGGTTTAATTCCTGAATAGGCATTACTGAAGGTTCATTGTATTCTACTTTCCATTTGCTCCTAAATGGAAACTCAACTCACCTACACTTGCAGTTAACCTATAACCTTTTAATTCCAATATTACTCTGCATAGGGAATTGTCTTTCATTTTAATTAGGGAAGCTGTATTTATCACGACCCCCTTCAATGTTCCTGGCTGGTGATGAACTTATGTAGTCTCAGTTGTTACAATATTAAAATTGTGTTGTCTTAACCTTTTCTCCAAGTGTACTACTTGGAAAGATAAACTCTTATTAGTTTTTTTTGGATAATACACTTAATTTAGTGCATCGATTTGAGCATATATATATATATATATCCTATGTTTAGTTAGCAAACAACCATGATAATTATACTATCATAGAGTGGTTGTGTAAGCTATGGTTTCCTATATTAAACATCAGAGCAACATTAAATAAATACTAGGAAAGCATATGCTTCCATCCATCTCAATCACACTAAAGCATCCAAGACATGGGCCTCCATTTATGAATTTCACTTTAGGTAAAGACCATGGGAGTGTGATGCTTGATCGACATTTCATTGAACTACTTATGATTATGTATCATTTTCATCTACCCATCTGGATGATGCTATAAAGAAAGCATTTTTTCATACTTGATGCATACTTCTCTTGCATGGATAATTATAGCATAGTAAACTTCAGTGGTGAAATTTGGCAATAAAAACATAGTTGTCCTCCTCTTAAATGGGTTAAGATGCAGCAAGCCTTCAGGTAAATCCACACTCTTAAATTCTTGTATTTACAATTTATCAATTAATCCTTCTCTGTTATAATAGTTTATAGGGTGTTTATGTTGGCAACACAAGGGCAAACAACTGGGAGGGGGAGTGAATCAGTTGTCATAAAAATTATACAAATTAAACTTATTCTCAAATTTGATAAATAAACATGAAAGCATAAACCATCACCACATCAAAGCACACATAACACCAAGATTTTTATGTGGAAACCCTGTTAGGGGAAAAACCACAGTGGAGGTTAATCCACAAGAATATACCCTGTTAAAAGTATAAAAAACATTATAAATGGGGAATTCACATGCATTTAGGCACACTACCTAGAGCTCACTACTCAAATTAAAAAAGGCTTACTGCCCAAAAGAAGACTCACTATCTTATAGTCACATTTAGATTACATCCAAAAGATTTTGAACTGAGAAAATAACATCTTCTAATGGTTGCTTACAGTTCCGGTTAAATGTTCACATAAACTCTTCTTCACACTTTACTTCCACCTTCGAAAGATTAGAACATTATTCATACTTCATACCTTCAAATGGTATAAATAATCGATCATATATATCCACAACTAAGGATAACATCAACTACATGTTGGCCCAAAAAAATATGAAATGTGTACAAATTGTCGACCTAAATCAATAAATAATTTATCAATGTGAACCAAACAATGTTGGCTAAAACATAGTAAGGACCCAAAACAAGATCCTCAAATATGAAACACCTTCAAAAATTATGCCTCAAAGATTTGCAACATGCTACAATCATCCTGTTGGCCATGATCATGAAAAACATGAACTCACAGAATAAAATACCAATCACAAGCACAACGGTCAATGCAGACTAACAACACAGATAGAGCACAATCTAGAAACATCCACAAGCATCATGAATCACTACAGAGACATCCATAACAACTCAAATTACTGGAATCACATCATCTTCTTTCAGGAACACCAACTAAAGCAATAGAGCAACTGCTAGAACATAGATACTCATAACTCAATCAAATCTTCATCCAAACCTCTAAAGCATCATGTGGATAAACTAGATGTACTTGACAACAAACCCTTTAATCCAAAACCTCTTATCATCAATATACTGAGCTAGCCACCATACTGAACTTCATTGTATCACTGGCAACCTACAACTTATTTTATTACAATTTTCTCAATAGCCTTGACATATATAGCCTTAAAGACATTAATGCCAATAGTGTTGACATCACTGACAACCACAGATCAACAATATCCAATAGTTTCTTGGTCTAATAAATAATTTGTATTAGATTTATTTTAGCCTATATTGGTGAGTGGCTTCTAGCTGGTAAATTGCCTTCAAGGGTCACAAAAAAATTTGAGCCACTTGAGGTAAATTTACTTCTATTTCATTTAATTATTTCCTAAATATCATTAATTTGTTGTATAATATAGTTTAAGCTTGGGGTGGATGTTGCAATGGGAGTATAGGAAAGATCTCCCTCATAAAGGGATTTCTTGTCCAATCTTCTCAAATAATTGTGAGGATGTGACAAGAGGAATTAAAAATTCATTTTAGTGTACATGGGGAAACAAAAAGAATAAAAAATTCCTTAAGGGATGCCTGGGGATAATAAAGGGGAATTAAATATTCCTCAAAGATATGGGATGGCTTCTCCAAAAGGAGAAAGCATTACTGATAAGAGGACAAGGGATGTGTGCCATAAATGGTAATTAGATTAGGTTCTTCTAATCAAAAGGTTTAGATTGTGCAAGTGGTTAAAGAGGGCGATTAGGTGAGGGATTAGGCTAATGAACATGATTAGAGGTCACTTGCAAAATTTGGAGGATGTGACACCTCCTAGTCATGGATTAGGAATGTGCACATCTCTAATGATGGGATTATAAAGTGAATTAGGATTAATGATAGAATTATGGAGGATGTGATTGTGAGACACAATGGAGGAGAGTTAAATATTTATTTTTATGGGATATATGACTAAATTAAATAAAAATTGGTATATTTATTTAATTTAGAGAAGAAGGCTTTAAAGTGATAAATTATTTAATTAATTAAATATCTTAGGGATTTATGAGGCTTTAGGGTAATTAATGATATTAATTAAATAATAACAATATTATTTAATTAACATGGATAGGAAGGGACGATAGATGAAAAGGGGGATAAATTTGACCAAATTCAAGTGCTCGAATTTAGGTGTCTATACCATCTTCAATTGACATTCAACCTAATAAATTTGAATCCTAGTTTGGTATGTTGCCACATGTTTACACTCTATTAAGTTTTTATGTCAAAAGAATCTTATGTTTTTAATATTTATTATGGTTAATTAACTTTTCCAATAAATTTTTAAAATGAGTATGTTTCATTATCTTTGTCTTTGTGTAATTCTTCTTTTTTCAAATGCTTGCTCAAGTCCTTGGGTTGTGTTCATGGTGACTGAAGTTAAATGAATCACCTTCACTTTTATTTGAGCATAGAACTTGTTTAATGGGTCAGAGGTTCTTAATGAAGTGATGGATGAGTGGCAATCATCAATAATATTGATTCAACAACTCACTCTCATAATATTTGGCAAAATTAACAATATTCTTGAGCTATAATAGTTATTAATTTTCTCTTATGAATGTATATATTCTCTTGTGCACTAATCAGCTAGTATAGTGAAGGAAATGACCACTCCCCAAGTTTTTCTTTCTTGTGGAAGGAAAATTCTTTGATAATTATACAGTAAATTTTAATATAATATATTAATGACAAAAAATTGCATAATTGTGCTCTTTTCTCTTATATATTTGTCCATAATTTATATGTTGTCTTCAATGAATTAAATAATATGCAAGATGATCTAATTTTCATGGAAATTAGCAAATAAACTCACCCTGTTTTTGTAAGGAGGCCATAGTGCTTAAGATATTATTTTCAAATGTGGGGCTAAGTTAGTAAGCTATTATAGTTATTTATGGCAAATAGATTGTCATATACCAAGCAAATAATCTAAAGTTTCATAAAGTGTTATGCATATATATGTCCAACGATTTTTATATTAAGTTTTATAGGTACTATTATTCTACCAAAATTTTCTCTTGATCTCTTGTTTTTAATATTCATGTAAAGGCTTAGACTTTGTAAGTGTACTATAACTTTTTTATTACTATAGAATACATTGAGTTGCTTTGGGGTATAATAATTTTTCTCATGTATAACAATATACTATGGTATATACTACTTTTCAGTGTACTCCCTTTTAACCATATGGTCAATTTAATTTTTCACATACCTCTTCTCATTTATTAGGGTAGGAAGTGTATTCTACACCTTTTCTTCAATAGACACCTACAATTATGTGGTTGTGAGTTATCCTAAAAAGAGTTATAATTGAGAACATAGCACTAATGGATTAAGATAAGAATTTATACCATGTAACAATATATAGATAAACTATGTTCATGACCTCTTTATGTGAATAAAACACCTTATTTCCAATAATGTCATATCAAAAAATATGGCATCATGGAGTGTCTAGTACTTCCATTTAGTTTATGGAACACTCTTACAACCTTCATGAGACTCATGAATGTGTTATTATTTATTTGGATGATACACTATTTTTTAGAAGAACATGTGAGGAGTGCCTAGAGCAGCCCGGGAGATTACTAAAAGTTTGAATAGAGGAAAAGTTTCTATTAAAAGGTATGAAATGAAAATTTGCATGACCATAATTTGTATATTTGACATAGTAGAAAAAGAAGTGTTATTTCAATGTACCTTTCAAAGGTGGAAGCCATAGTGAAATGGCCTATGCCAAAAACTGTTATTGAAATAAGGAGATCCATTGTAGTAATTCGATACTTGAGAAGGTTTCTAAAATATTTCTCATCCATAGAAGTAGCTCTTCATGCTATGGTAGGTGATGAGAAAGCATGCAAATGTAGAAAAGTGTAGCAAAAAATGTTTGATGAGTTGGATCATTAGAACAATGTTAACTCAATGGAAGAGCTTAGGTGCACCCATGTCTATCCATTAAACAAAGTATAAATTTATTCAAATATTAAAGAAAAATTGTTGTCTTCACATTGATATTGATAGCTTGAATACATGCATATTCCTATTTGGTTAAGTCATTATGACTAATGTCACCCTTAAAGGTTGGAGTATTAGATATTTGATTTATGATATCTTTAATGATATAGTCAATACCCAAATCTTTATACTATGAAGACCCATCAAATGTAAAATATGATATAATACTATATTGTTAATCCATGAGAGGGCCTGGACACATATGCACATGTGTGTGTGCAAACACATACACCCACAAACAGACACACACACACACGTCCATCCATTAATTGAATTAGAAACCCTTACAATGATGAGGAAAAATCTTTCAATCTTAATTATGTCATTACAATCTAAATTCAAACATGAACAATAGTCATTACAATCTTATTCAAACATAAAAAATAGTCACATATCAAATACAACATTAATATAAATATATTTTTCTTCTAACATAATATAACAACTAAAACAACTAAAGACATTAAACTTAATATCATACTTAATATTGCATAGACTGAATTTGAATTTATAATCAAAGAAAGAAACTTTTAACAGTTTAAAATTTAACCATTAAGAAATCTAATTGCAAATCAAAGGCGAGTACTCCTAACAAAACAAAAGTTGTAGCAGTACAAAATTGTAACATCACTTCTACTGTCTACATGTACAAAATTAAGGCATGATCACATGGTCTGTACCCCACTCCCGCCGTTTGGAAAGTGTGGGCGGTGTGGCAATTAGTTGTCTACAGCTGGATTCCTCTAGATAGTCATGTCGTCCTTTCTTAAAAAACCACACATTTCTCTGTGAAGTCACATCATACAGAGGAGTGTTGGTTGGTATTGAAGACAATAACAGTAGAAATTTGACAATCTGATCTCAAACACAGATCAAAAGAATCTGACAATGTTACTGTGAACTCTAGTTTGTAGGTGTGCTGCTGTGCAGCTTTCTCTGTAACCTTCGCTTTTTCATCGCTGAGGCCTTGGGGAAATAGTTTCTGCCGTCCGCGCTGTCTGTGGGGCCTTGGTGGGAGCCGTGAGGCCGGGAATGTATCTGGAATCCGCAGTAAAGATTCCTTTCCACACGACAATGACCAAAGTTAAAAATGTGATTCAAAGTTTCACACGTCTTCCAAAGCGAAGGGAAATCACATTCGTTGTAATAATAATTCACGTACCATCATCACAAAATTGACCACTTTTTAAAAGTGCCTTTGACAAAGAGAAACCTTAAAGTGGGCATTATTGCACATGCCCTTGAATGTTCTGCAGCTTTAATGTTTGGTTGCTCTGCCTTTCAAACTACTTCTTTCCATTACCAAAATTTCTAAGTTCCCCATTGCAGGTTTGTATCTTGTTGATCAGTATCCTTGCAAGCCCGATCCTTTCTCCAAATTATTTATCCTTTGGTTGTACCATGGGCAACTGCCTCACAAAGTGCAAGAGCTGCTTCACAGAGCTCCCACAAGAAAACCTAGAGGAGCTGCAGGAGTGCATTGGCCTCTTTAAGGAAATCAAAGATACAGGCAACATTGATGAATTAATCCATATGATCCACCAACTCCTCCAAAGGATAAAAGTCAGTATATACCCCACCATTCAAAAGCTTGGAATGTAACTCTGCTTTCATTTGTCCTACAGCAATAATCGATCCTCTAACCTTCATTTACTTATACCTGTTGCAGTCTGAGCAACAAAATAACCTTGAAAATGCCAGCACAAGCTCTCAACTAACCCAGGAAAGAGAAGAAAAAAGTGGCATATGGACCGCGTCTATTACTAATAAAGGCTCCCAATTCCTAGAGTGTTTAAATAAGTTTGGGTCCTCTGTAAGTTGTTTTTAGATCAAACTAATTAACTTCTATTTTTTCTTAAGATCCTTTTCTAGGTGTGTTTTATTTTTTGATCTGCGATGTGCACTTGTTTGTCTTTAGACTGAGGGCTTACCATTTACAATTTCTTTCATTACAGGAAGGGTTGCATCAAGGGATAAAAGTTGCCGCAGAAACACTCCAACAAGTAGGTCAAATAAATTCAGCCGTGGCAGGATTGTCAGTAGTTGCATTTGTGCTATCTAAATATGAAAAAATGCAAGATAATCAACCTGAATGTTTAGAAGTGATGGGAGATCTGATTGATCTTGCTTGGCATCTTCAAAGTTTGAAGAACATGATTCCAGAGGAGGAGGAAAAATTCATGAAAGCCATTGAATTGATTGTTGAAGGCTCAATAACCTGCGTCTATCAATTAAAGGATAACATGCTTTTCAGGTTAGAACAATTATATGATGGGTTCAGGGATACTAATCATTTATAGATAGTTAACTATTTTTTGTGTTGTAGGTTTATCAAATCTTCTGTCAATTCTGAAAACTTGATGAATCTTCATGAAAGAATAAATAAGTTGTATCCAAATCTTGTGTTGACTGGTATCATGAACATGAGGAAGGACATACCCACTTACCTTCCTATAACAAAGCCGGTCTATCCGGAGAAAGCAAGTAAGTCTGTGAGTTAAACAAGTATTTCTACTTTAGATTTTCTAATTTCATAATTGTATTTATGTATCTACTTCAACTAGATTATTTATTTTCTGGTGGTCGGGCTTATGAAGTAACTACAAGCTTGATTTTACTTGTAAAGTTATTTATGAGTCACTTTCATTCGCTTTACATGAGTATTTAATATGCTTTTCCATAAACATTAGATATTGTAATCCTATTTCTATAGGTTAAGATAGCTCCTGCTCACTTGGTGAAAATAAGTTTTCCCTTGCCTTATTTGGTGAGAACTTCTAGGTTAGAAAACTAGACACCTTTCTAAAAACTAAACTAGGGAGAACAATCTGGATAACAAAAAAGTTCTTCCAATTTGTTTTAGTTTTATATAATATTCAGGTTATTGAAATAATCATATTACTAAAAACATATTATCATTTTTCAATAATTTTTTAAACTGACAAAAGTGAGATTTGGCCCAATGAACTCTCTAGGACCAAGATACAATTAAAAATAATTTCAATTTGGTACGAGATTAATATATGTTAGTGTATTGTCTAAATGAGCCCTATTTTACAAAAGGAGCATGCCACAACTTACAATAAGTGACAAGATACAAATTAGGACATGTGGACATGTTCAACCTTAAAATATTTTGGTTCTATTTTGGAGGATACAACATAAATATGCAATATTGTATAAGAAAGATGACTTATTGTAATTCTTTGTGAATAGTTAGAGGATTATGATTGAAAATTGGATCTATGGTCAAAACAAAACACATGTAATAAGGAAGGAAATATACAAAACAAAAAAAACATTAAGGAAAATATTTCAAAGTGATGCAAGATTACATGATCCCTTACATGCTCCTACATCAAACACCTTAAGAAATAAAATTATGAGATGGGTGTTCAAAGGTAAGAAAGTGAGGAGGATTGCTTCAGCTACCCAAGCCAATCTACTTCTTCTTTAGGAATCCATGTGCCCTCTTCTTAGCCTTCCCCTTCCATTAAATTGGATATTTTTCATACTCTCTTCTTTTGGTTCTTTTTCCTACACACATATTGAGGATTTGATTCATCAATATTTATCAAGATATCTTAAGAGATATGAAGGTGAATAAGAATGATTTACACAACTACTATCATTCAATCTATAAAAGGGACTATATTTCTAATACGAAATTTATTCAATAAGTTAAATTAAGATCATTTCAAGGCTTTTATTGTTAGGAAATGCAGTATCAACTATTTATTCTTAGTTAATTAATTTTGTATTAATCTCTATTAATAAAAACATTTGACACATATGCTTTGTGATTCATCTCTTTTTCATAGTAGATTTATCCCACATACATGGAAAGTAGTAGTTCTCTTGGGTACACTAATTTTAAATAGATGGTTTTGATAGAGGGCAATCCCATGATAGTGTGTCCCACTTGTGGGACATCTTGAGTTTTTCCTAAATATATTTTTTAGAAAAAAATAATGATTTAAGCCTAGAAGAGTTCTATTTAAGGGGACTTGATTGAAGGGGGTTAGATAAAAATCCCTTAGATGTAACCTCTATTGTTAAAGAAAGGTAAACTACTCCAAATTTTACCCCTCTAAAAAATATGGAAATATGATTTATTAATGTACAATTGGATTTGTCCATTATCAAATTATATAGAAGCACATAGAATTCAACAACTCGTGATAAATAAGCGCATTACACCAAGTGAATGTGGATAAATTCTCACAAGAAAAAACACTATCATCAAAGAGAGGTACAAGTATATATTAATCTTCAACACAAGAGTACATATGTAACAAATTTCTTTCTTTAAGTTGATATCCTTTTGGAAACTTCTTGTGTACTTGTAGAATCTTTATAAAACGCTAAACTTTGAAAGGAAAAAATGCAATAATAATAATAAACATTTCCACATAGCCCCTAGAGAGATAAATATACAAACAAGTACTTAGAATCCACCATACAAAAGAATAGAAAAATATACCATCAAGATAACACATGATATACTCTAGGAAAACCCTCATGGGAAAAAATATAACCTCCAAAAACTCCACAATCAATGTATTATCCAATAATGAAATTTATAATGCACTTATAGAGCCTCCATGAATATTTATGAAACACCAAGCTCCTCAAATGCATCCTCCATGTGTCCAAGAATAATGGGAAACCATGCATCCTATTATTAAATGTAGTTTTAATGTGTAACCCGTACATTAAACATTTATCCTAATGTTACATACAACATATAAAGTGTCCCCAAGAATGTCTAACTCATGTGTCTACACACATAAAAAATTCCATACATGCATCATAAATAAATATCAATTTTATATTATAAACATTATGTAATGTGTACAACACACCTTTCCCTAACAAACCTCTATCTCAAAAATTAATAATTATGAGAAAATGCATGAAACTAGCAAATGGTAATTAAGAAATCGTGAGATAAAACTACCAAAAAAAAGGTGGCATTCAAATCCCTAGTGAAAAAACCCAACACCAAAATCCCAAGATGTGTTTGTATGCTAAAAATAACATATTTTTACACCTAACACAAGTTAGTCATAATGCACTCACTAACTTGGGCACTCTATTTTAACTCCATTCTCTCTATTCAAAGGTGCCTTATAGAACATCATAAAAAGGGTCATAAGTTAGTCAATACGTGTAACTCCCTCTTATAATTTAGAGGGGGATATTTACCATGGGAACTTGGAGACTAAACATTGTTTGTTCCTATTATGATGGGAATGAATTTATCAATTGATAATTCTCTAAAATATTCTAGTGAGATAGAGGATATGAGAACATTTCATAATTTATGTGTTGTTGATAGTTTGATGCATGTCATGGTTTGTACTTAAGACTAGACATTGCCTAAGAAGTGGAAGTCCTTAGTCAATTTATGTCTACTATTAGATAGGTAGATTAGGTTGTAGAGGGTCTTCAGATATTTGTAAAGTACTTCAAAGTATTCTCTATATTATCATGGTTATCTTGTAGGGACGCAATGTTTAATATGAGTTAATAGATATGTAGATTCTAATAAGAATGGTGATATTTATGGTAGAAGATTCACAAGTGGATATATATTTTATTAATGTTCAGTAGTGTCATTAGTTGGATGAGTAAGCCACACATTGTGGTTATTTTTTCTACTAGATAGAAGTAGAGTATATGGCAACTGTGCATGCTTGTAAATAAGTTATTTTTCTTAAGAGAATATGTTCTAATATTGGTCTAGATGAAAGGACTATTATAATTCTATGTGACAATTAGAGTGCCATATGCCTAGAAAATAACTCAAATTTCTATGTGTGGACAAAGCATATTGATGTCTAGTACCATTTTATTTATGACATGGTGGAGAATGGGAGGATGATGTTGGAGAAGAATGACACTTTGATGAGGGCTTTAAATTATTTGACAAGGCCTATGAGTACATAAAGTTCAAATGGTGTAGTGAATCTATAGGCCTCTTGGCCTCTAGTAGTTATATTTTTGTGTTGGTAAGTTTCCCCATTACTCTTGTAAGGTGTTTGACAATGGGATAATGTTGAAAAAATGTGTCTCATGTTGAAATCCTAATGTTTATTTAAACAAATTGTATATATTTTCTATATCATGTTCTAGCAATTTTTTCTTCTTATGGAGAGTTGTTGTCCCTCTTGGAGGCTTATTGCATATTTTCTTTCAATGAGTTTTGTCTTCTCACAAGAAGGTAGGTGTCCCACTTTGAGGTGGCATGGTTTGGTGATGCATTGACATCTTGTGGTGTGTGTAAGGTCATCATGAAGGGAGTTACATACAATACATCATATGAGGTGTAAGGGCATATTAGATGGAGGTTATAATATAAAGTTGACCATAATTATGATAGGTTGGTACACTTTTAATGGATCATCTTTGAGTAGGTTGAATGAGGAAAAATTAGGGCTCCCAATTTTAGGTGGTCAAATATGAAAAATATGATAGATGTAAGATGTTTCAAGAATATGCTAAAAATAGCCAAGAGGAACAAGGCCAAGAAGATGACAATATAATTTGGACCCAAGTTTGGGAGCCATATTTCTTCTATTTTTTCTTCCTGGTTCTCCTAAACCTTTGTGGTTTCTAATTTAAACCATTGTCGATTTATTTGATGCTCGAAGTTATATTTTTTGATTAGCATAAAACAGGTTTTGAAGGGACCCTGAAACCCTATACAAAAGGAAATGCAGCTTGAAGAAAAAGCAATAAAAGCTGCCCCAAAAAACAACAGGATGATTAAACTACAATTAGCCAACCATTAGCATCAAACAGGCAAAACAACAAAAAAGAGAAGCACACAAAATAAACAAAGTAGCAACTACAAGAGGTATTTTAACATCCTTGTTGCTTCCACATACTTGGTAATCACTCTATCATGCATCTACATTATCTCTTTGATATCATGCATGGGAACCATATTGCTTTTCTTTGTTTTGTTGCAAGTCCTAACACTCGAACCAACCCAAATCAGTAGCCTGATTACCCATCCCAATGTCCTCATCCATCCCTTGCTTTGAAGGGTAATCAAACAGGGGCTTACCAGTCCATTTTTTTTCTTTCTCATTCAATGACACCAAACCCTCAACCATGTTCTCAAGCAAATCCTTGCTCTGATTAATTAAGGCATTAGCATCTTTACGAATTTGCAAGGTATTCCTTTCCAAAGTAGATAACCTTAGATCATGGTATTTTTAGATTAGCCATATCGCCTTAGATCATGGTCTCTTTTCAAATTAGCCATATCATCCACCATTAGGCCAAGATTAGAGTTCAAAGATCTAACCATGCTAAAAATAGAATCTTGCTCTGTAAAGCTTCTCAGAGTAGAGATATTACAACAAGCAATTGTATCATACTTATCATAAAGATCTTGGACCTCTTGAACGAGCCACATGAGCAGGTTAAAAAATACATATGCGCCTTCCTTCACCAAACCCAATGCTTGAGTAAAATCCATCACACCCTAATAAAAAAACCCTCCCTTGATGAGAGCTCATTGAGAGATCCTCCTAAAAACCAACATGCAACACAAACTTATCCTTACCTTTTCCTTCAGAAAATGACATAGCAGGGGACACATCCAAATCAATGAAATTTTGCAAATTCATCTCCCCATCAACTAGGATCCTCTTGTCCCCACCATAATCTAGAATATTTTCATCGGTAACATTTTTTGCCACCTCACAATCTTCAGCAATCCCAACACCCTCCTACAAGTTTGCCACTCCATCATGGGAAACTGTAGCTTTCTCCAACCCTTGTTTAGGAACCTTTCTACCACTCCCCTTTCCCTCCTCAACTGCCTCCTCACTATCAACCTAAATTTTGCACTTAGCATGTGAGGATGAGGGATTTTCCTTTTTCTCAGATCTTTTCATAACCCCCACAAGAGGGTTTACATAATCCAAGTCCATCTAGTAGCCATCAGACTAGACCATAGACTCATCATCAAACTCCATTTCACTATCATCTTCCTCCTCTTGAGGCTAACATTTCCCTTTCGACTTAGCCTTCTTCTTAGGTTTGTAGACCTTACTAGGAACAAGGGAAGCAATAAGATATCTTGCTTTGATATGCTCCATAATTAACATCATCAATCCCTCATGTAAAAAGGGATTGTTGGGATTCTTCCTATAATCCATAATCCCATTCTCCAAAGAAGAAAGGAGATAAAACAAAAAAGAGATTAACTTACCGTGGTAGAAATGGTTCAACATCACAAAATGGTGCCCATAAAGAGTTGTATACCGCCCTTCTAGTGTAAAATACCGCATGAGGGCCATAGCAACATCTCCCCAAATTGGCTTATTTTTGGTGTGATTAAAGCCACCACACTAGAATCTGACCATTTTAGCTTTCTCTTTATCCCTTAGGAAATTCATTCTCTCCAACCTAGACATTGATTTTTCTCGAAAGAATTTCCTCCCCTAAGTCGCCAACCTAGCAACTTCTACAATAAACTCTTCATTAATAGTGATGTCAATGCCAAACAAACTAAGCATCCAACCATTCCAAGCTTCCAAAAACTCCTGTGAGGCCTTAGCCTCAAACCCATGCAATTTCTCCATGAAAGGAGTGATCCCACCTTTCTGCAAAATCTTCCACACTTCACCATTGGCTTTAGTCTTGAAGCACATGACAAAGGCTCTGTTCTACATCTATCACCCCCCATATTCAATTGCGGTGAGCAAATCACCAAAATGGACCCAATTCAACACAAATATAGATAAACAAAAACATTAAGGAGAAAATTGCACCCAAAAAGTGTGCGCTCCTGACTTGTGAGGTACAACTAAAAATAATGACCAAATCCCTTTTGAGAACACACCACATCCTCCCACAATTTCCAATAAGGGCTATGGCCATCAAATGTCTAATCGACATCAAAGGGTAATCATTACACATCCACCCCTTATGTTTAACAAAAAATTCAGCCCCCTTCAAATAATTAGCAACTATCATCATTAAGCAAAGAGATAAGCTCCACCTGAAGGTTTTCATTAGTCTCCCACAACCTAGCCATTGAAACACCATGGTTGGCCAAGAATTCTACAACACCATTAGCCTCACGGAAAGCATGGGAAATGTAAACTTCATCAAAGTTATTCAACAACACAATAGTATCAATGATTAGTCTTTCAATGGACCGAGCAGGAGGAGAGAGCTTCTTGAGGTAGTTTATAATGTTCAACAAGTCCCCTTCCAACCAAATATTAGAAACCCCCTTGTCCCTAGCCAATTTTAAACTATGATAGGTTGCATGCTCAAAGTTATAGTTTGTATGGTTGATTTTTAGGTATTGTTATGTTACCATAATTACTACAGATTTAAATGTTAGTGATACCCCTATAAAGAATTTCTTTGCAACTGTATTGTATTTACCATTTAATTTACTAAATAATACATTGGGTTCCTTTGAAGTGTGGGGTTTTATTCAAAATTATTTTTTCCCACATACACTTATACATGTTTGTATATTATTTTTTTATGTTCATATGTGTTTCTACTTTTGTAGTTATGAAAATTAAATAATTTTCATAATGCTCTCATTATTAGATTGGTATAGGAAGCATTTGTGTGTCTCTTTCTAAAATGATTATAAACAAACTTAAATTGATATAAGAAGCATTGGTATAGATAAATGTAGATTATAATGATTTTTTTATTTGTAAATATAATTATATTGATATCGAAAAAGATATTATATTAAAATTCATTATGCTGTCAAAAAACTCTAGAACCATCCCTAGAACCACCCCACAAACTACCAAGACCAGACATAGCTACCATACCAAATGAACCAAGACCAAACTACATTTACCAGACACCCCATACATATATAGCAACACAAGCAATTGGAGAAACCCTTACAATCAACAAAAAGACTAAGCATCGAAACACAACACCATAAGCCAAGAAAACCAATTACTCCACCATTATCGCACTGTTGGCAATCAAGAAATCCTTGAAGAGATGACACCAATACACCCCTCCAGACGGCTCTAGAAACAAATGGTGCTTTAATAAAATTAGATTGCAATGCGCCTGCTCGCGATGCCTTCACAAAGCCTCACCTTTAATGTCCAAGATGAAAGGATATTGTTTTACCCTCATGCTAGGAAGAAGAGCTCGCTGCAAGTCTCAAGGCTGAGGTATCCCTACACCTAGCTTGGTGATGATCACCACACCATAGCTCCCTCCAGCAAGCTATCCCAAACCAAATTTCTTTCCATAAGCAACACCATGGCTTTCAGCACCTCCAGGTCCAAGAGCGCAGCAAGAAATCATGCTGCAATATCTGCATTTTTCCGCCAACGCTTCGTCAAGTTCATAAACTCCTCACCCAAAAGCAATTCCACCGCCCCCAAGACCAAGTCATCTCAGTCCTTGAAAATTGATTTCAGTCGCCCATGCCAGATTCTCCCATAGAAAGCCATAACTTTCTAGCAGAAGGCAAGCAAGCTGGGGTCTCCATCATTATGGATGGTGATAATGAGGAACATCGAGAGTATGAAGGAAATATAACACCATTACCTGAGCAAGCATCCCATCAACTTCAAAATCCCACTCCACCCCGTCCTTCAACAAGACATCCCATAAATGCAACCGAACAGAAATCTTGTAAACTCCCACCACCACCTTCCTTCATTTAATTTCTTTAATTCCTTCCACCACCACCCTACTTCATTGCACCAACCAAGCCTATGTCACGGGCCACGTTTCAACGACGACACCAAAATTGAAACCACCCACTTGGCAGTTGCGGGGGGTAGATTATAATGATTTTTCTAACTATGTTAAATAATTTAAAATAAATAAATAGAATAAATTTTATTAAGATACTCATTCCCATATGTAACCACTTGAACCACCTATCTATTAACAAAAAATAACATAAACAACAAAATCTTTTGAATCACTAGAGATCTAAGAGATTTGACTTAAAATAATTACCAACAATAAAGCCAAGGAGTCTATAATTATCTATCTAATATCCAAAATTATGCATTAGATTAACCCCCCTTCTTAATTCCTTGAATATTAAAAGAGTTATTTACTCCCTAACTTTTAAAAAAACTTTCAACTATATGGCTATGGATTCACACATCAAATAAGGAAAACACAATCAAATAAGGTAAACAATAATTCATCCATTTCATATTACAATACTTACATCAAATAGTAAAATAATGTGTGTATGTGTGTGTTTCTCTTATCATATTTCTCTGTGAGACTTATATTATTTCCTAAACACACTCCCTATGGGTTATCATTGATAATATATATGGATATGTTGGGTTATTTTAAATAGATTCATTTGAGCTCTAGATCTCTCTTAGATTTTTTGGGTTCCCTTTCTCTAAGCCCTAGATCATTCCTTGTGATCTTCATGTGACTTAGTGGTTAGTTGTGGATGTCATGATGATATGGGAAGCTTTTCCTTAGATTTTAGTTTTTCAATTCAATTTTTATCCCCTTGTTCCCCTATTTTTTCCATGTTATTAGCCTCTTTAAAGAGATTCTTTTCATATTCATTAGCTCCATATAATTCCTCTTCCTTTGAACATCCTATTCACATGGGACTTGCCTCTTTTCTCACCCTCTTTTCATTTTTATAAGGGTGTGATGGCTATAGCCATGTTGGCATCTTCCTAGACATGCTAGGCATTGTTCAAGTCTAAAAGAATATGATGATGATGCTACCTTTGCATCATCCCCTCTTATATGATATTAGTTGGGGGCATACTTTAGACTACTCTTAATAGTTTTAAGAAATTTTTAAGTTCTTTTCATTCTAGAATATTTTGGAGTGCACTATTTGTTCATTCAAGGTGACATTTGATAATTTGGATTTCTTGGTCCTTTTCTTTGTCAAATTAGGCTAGACCCAGGGTATGTGCAGGATCATCATGGAAAAAATAGGCCCTTAAGTGACAAAAAATTTAGAAAAATCGGTGTTAGGCAACTTGACATAAAAAAATGAATAAGTTATATATATCATCTCAAAAATATGTAAGAATAGAATCTGTAGAAAATTGAATGTAGTTTCTAAACTAGTAGGTTTATTTAAAATAAATAAAATCTATTTGGTGAAAATTTGAAATTTCAATGCAGTAGTACTTAAATTTCAGTTAAAAAATAAGAAGGTGTATGTCTGACCACCCTAACCATAATAAGATGATAATATTTTTTTATGAGATTTTATATATAAGTAGAGGACTCATGTTTGGATGTGATGCATATTTTTTTGTAATTTTTTTCCAAGTAAATAATTAATTATGAATTTTTTATTACAACTTTTAAAAAATATAAAAACTCATATGTCTGACCACCTTAACTTGGTCAAAACTTCATGAAATTTAATTTTTATTTTTTTTAATCCTATATTATGTGAAGCATAGAATGTGATGCATGTTTTGGATTCAAAAAATATGATACCGTTTGAAAGTTATAGATGTTTTTCAATCAACCTATCGATTAGGTCTTTAGTCATAATTCTAATAGAAAATGAATAATAATTATTTATTAAATTCAAATTAAAGAATAATTTATATTGGTGGAAAGTTGAGAATCTCCTCTAAAAACCCTTTTTGTTTCATCAATTTTGGGTAAAAAAAAGTTGTTAGCCACATACCCTACAAAGACCCATAATATTGCCACTTTTCGGCTCATCATGATCCTGTACATACCCCCATCTCTTTGAAAATATTCTCACTTCTACCATCTTCTTCCCATTTCTACTAGATATTTTTGACCATTTCAATTAATTGATATTGATTTGATTTGGTGTATTCCATACCATTTCTAGAATTCACCCTACCATCTATAATGAACATTGATTGTGAGCAACCACCTAATATTTATTATGACTATCTAAGGTTAATTCTTCACTAGATCACACAAGTCATCTTCTCTTAGAAGCAATAGGTGGCACATGCATGAAAAGGAATCCATTATACTTCTAACTACTTGTGGCTAATATTTCTAACTACTTTGTTTTGTCTCTCACATTTGGATCTAGTATCAATTGGAGATCACCCTTGATAGTTGTTGAGGCTCCTTTGACATATGTTCCCTCTCCATCATTATCCATTATTTTATAAAATATTTTCAAGTTTCTTTAGTTGAATTTACACAAGGCTTCCTACAATTGTGTAAACAAGGGAAACAAATTATTGTAAACATCTTTTGGCTTTCTAATATTGAATCAAATTTTGGATTTTTATATTAAAGATTTTATTGATCATGGTTTGTTATCTTGTAGTAATGTTAATGTATTTTAGCATTTTGTGTTCTTTAATACTTGTCTTAGATATTGCCTCCTAATTTTATATTGTGAATGTGTGCGTGTGTGTTTATCTGCCTGTCTCCAAGTTGACGAAGATTATTTATATGAAATAAATTCTCACTAGTTAGTCATATATGTCACTTAATATTATTCAATAACACATGGATTTATATAGCATAAGTTGAGGTAGCCTTGTCATAGACATATATATGTTTAATGTGGAGAGTTGGTTGTGTGTTATAGATAAAATTAACAATCCAACCTTATTCGGTGCTCCTTTTCCATCCTTTTTATTTATTTCTCTAATACTATCTTTTTTTGAATTCTTATCCTTGTATCCCTTTTCCCTTAACAAGTTAGATAGGGTAGTCTAGATTCTAGAGTAGTTTCTATGTTCTTCAATATTTGTACTATAACATGTCATCTAGTAAGGGTTATCACCAACAAAACTATATTCCTTCCTCTCCATGATATCTACCTTGCCTAGTTTTGTTAAGTGTAGCTACACAAAACAAAGGTACAAGATGTATAAGAGAGCACTAATGGTAAAAAATAATTTAATTAGATAAAATTATAAATGAAATGGAATTATTATCATAATCATCACTAAGAAATCACTAAAAATAGAGGCTTCTATATATTGAAAGATAAAAACACATCAAAGTTGAAGATTAAGGGGTGTGGTATTTCCTCTCTAGATATTTAATATTTTTTAGTAATACATTTATCATCATCATCCTTAAAAGACTAGATTTTTATGTCATCATGTTCACATTTAAATGATCAAATTTGATCAATGCTTCTCAAGGAAAGATTAATCACTCATTAGGTAAAAGTATGGCTGCACCCAAATTAAATAGGTACATAGTGAAGAGGAACACGTGCATTTTTTGAAACTATTTGGAACCAAATAAATATCTAAGAACCAACTATAATATTTAAAATATTGTAACGTGTCTCAAAAGTGGTATTAGAAATACACTAATAAGAAGTGCATCAACCAAGACATATACAATGTCTAGCCAATTATCTATATGAAGGACCCAATATATAAGAAGTTACAACAAAAAATCTAACTCTTAACATTACCAATTAATTAACCAACTAATCGCCATGTGTAACATATCACTCATAATTGTGCACCTGAAGAACTCACACAATCAATCTAGATTTACAATTAGTGCAACATAAGAAATTTTAAATTTGAATTTGTATAGAAATAGAAGTATCCATAGGAATTTCCATCACAATAGAAGTATTTGAGTAAAACCACAACACAATTCCTCTCAACAACATCACATGTCATTGTGCCACAAAAGTCTCCACTCAAATATGGCATACACACAACATTCCCCATGATTTATGATATAGGATCATGCTTAAAATATATTATTGATGAAGAAAGAGTAGATTAAGATAACACTATATGGACCCCCTGTATGGAAATACCAAAACATATGTATCTAAATTACTAATCACAAATGCATTAACTCAATGATGCCAATTTAGGTTTCTATCACAATTATCCACTAACTTACCCTTTTAATATTTCAACTTAGTAATTTTTTAAGTTAAGCCACTCATTCAATTCCTTAACTTAAGAGACCACATGCACTAGAAAAATAGATCACACAAATTGAGCAACAAAAGACCATGCAATAATCACCAACCTCAAGACACTGATATTTGAAATCACACCAAGTACAACATCCTCTAATTGAAATTGACTCTAGATTAGGAACATTTAAAATCTAGTAGAATTGGTCACTGAAGAATCCCCCATATAATGCCAAATTTGATCAGAAGGAAATATCCTCCCAAATAATATAAACTATGTAATAATAAAAATAATCAACCAAAACATCTAGTATGATCTTTGATAGAGGTGTTAAATTTGAACATCTGTAGTAATAAAAGCATTCCCAATAGGAATTAAAAGTAAGAGTTATCAACATGTAGCACAAGTATCAACACCTCCTTTTAAAAATAGTGGGAAGAAGTATATTTTTTTGTACCATAAAGTAAACATAGGTTTAGATTAAAATAATACAATGAATTATGTTCATGACAATTATAATGAGAGAATAGTATTGGTGCCTAGATCTACAAGCCTCCTAAAATGTATATTTGACTAAGTTTTGTCTCCTTTTGTGCACCTTCCCTAGTCACTAACCATTAATAATTGTTAATCAAATAAATACTATGTGGTTCCCCCTTTCGTGGTTGCTAATTGTTTAGTCTAGGTCATGAGTGTGTTTTTGTGTTTCTAGTCTCCCCTTGTCCTTCCTTGGGCTATTGAATTGTGGATAGAATTGGGATATAAGAACCAACTCTTAGGTCCCAAGTTCCCTAAAAACCATCAACCCCACTCTTTTAAATTTCCCCACTCCCTTCTCGCATCCCCATTAGGCCTTGGGATTGAAAATGAACACTAGACCTTGGTGACCAATCCCTGGGTGCCAAGTCTATCTAATGCTCCCATTCCCTATCTTTTCTATCATTTCCTCTTTGTCCCCTTGAAGCAAAAACCTCTAGGAGGAAGTCATAATTTGGCACCATTATAGTTCCTAATCCTCTTCATGCCCAAATCTTCACCCATCCTCTTTTCCATCCCTTAATTCTTGGCCCCCCCAAATCCATCATGTCTCACCCCTAGAGATTGAAACTCTAAGAAGACCCCTAATCCCAACACCATGTCACCAATTCTACGTATACCCTAGTTCCTTAACCTCACTGTATTCTTCCTCCTAGTCCTCAATCCCTCTTTTCTTCTACTCCCTATGACTTCATGTCTCTTTCTCCCCATGAGACTCTCATTCTTGATATGTGATCCCTTCTTGCACTTGGGACTCATCCCATATATTTCTAGTATTTGTTTCCTCAAACTTTTGAATCAATCATTTCTTTGATCCTTTTGGTATTGATCCATGTTTTGTACTTGATCTCTAACCTTCCCTTTTTCTCAAATTTCTAGTGCCAAATTTCTCCTAACCCCTAGCATCTAATCTTTCTATTGTGTTCCAAGTTACATTCCCATCCCCACCCTTGACTCTTGGATTTCTTCATCCTTTATAATTCCTCAGGTACCTCCTTGACCTAGACTCCTACCAAGCACCTAAATACTCAAGTTTTCATTTGAAGGTCCCTTTTGGACCTAAACATATGTTAAGTATCTAAACCTGATCCAAAATCCATCAAAACCATATTTCACCTACATTTATGACTCGCCCACCACCCCATTGGTATTTTATTTGACCCTACAACATCCAATTCCTCCCTTCCTACCCAAAATACATCTATTCAAACTTAATGGCATGATTTCTCATGGAGATTTAATTGCATACAATATAGGAAACCATTCCATCATAAATATGATCATGAAGGTTCAAGCCACCCTCTTAAACCTATATTTGATCTCTACCATTGATTATTGAGGTCACATAGATCTAGGTGGCTCCCACATGTGACACCCATATAATTGAGAAATCCTACACACCAAATTCACAATTTCCTCTTCCAAGTTTAAACCTCTTGCAAGCCACTATATGCCATGGACATGTGAGATATACAAGTTCATTCCAAATTAAAATGGTTCTTTATTCTTATGTTCATATGGCTAACTTGCATTCCAAAAGTTACAAACAAGTAACTTTGATTGAAACAAATATATGTAATAAATTGTGTCTTAGCTAATTGTAGGTATTTTGGATAATTGAGCAAAGAGGTGTAACAAATTGCTCCTTGTTTGTAGTTTCCCCTCTCCACATTTTTTGGTGTGACTATAATATGAATCTAATAAATGTTGTATCACTTTAACTTACTACAAATTATCTTTGTAATGGCCATTTACTTATTATATATGAATTTTTACAACACGGGTAAACTTTATTGCTTCATATCATACCTTTGATGTTATTTCTCATGTTTTTTTCATATGGTTGAATACAATTTTGTAACCCACATGAGGCATTGGTATTAAAAATGAAATTCTCCATATATGCTTAAAATGAATAAATAATTCACCAATAATATAGGAGTAAGAAGTAGGTTTCTATGGATTTCATGATTTAGTGTTATATCTAGGGAAATATCTTTAGTGATCCTTAGTATTTTTTATCTTGGTCATATTAATAGGTTATTCTTTTATCTAATGAAGGAATTTGGGGTCAAAGAATACATTTGGATACTATTATATTTTGTTTATCATGCAATATCTTTAGTTGTAGTTAAATCTTATTAAATATTACCTCTAGGAGCACCCTCCTAGGTTAGATAGCTGAGCATGAAGTGTAGGAGAGATTATCCACTCATTTTTTTTGCATATAACCCTACATAATCTATTGATGGACTCATATTTAAGCTACTTGACAAAAAATCCCTAGCCTTGAAGGTAATAGATGTTTGATGATTTTTGGCCTACAATTTTGGGAATTGACAAATGGTGCCATTCTTGAGGATATGTTAACTTAAAATTCACTTTGAATAGTGTGATAATATATTCATTAAAAAATTCTATTATTTTTGCTAGAAATTTATAGCCATCTATTTTATTGGTGAGTTTTCTTAGCTGTCAACTTATGCCAATAGTTGACACCATTACCAAGGATAATGTATCTTTTTCCAAAATGGTTGTCATTGCTAGGGATGGTTTATCCATTTCTAAGTTATAGGTAATTAGAAACATCTTAAAGACCTTTTTAGGTCAAATTTTATAGCCACGAGGTTGGATAAGTTGGTAGCCTATCCACTTATGCCAATGTAAAGGTGTAGTAAAATGATAGTGAAACATGTTCTTTCTTGGCACTTTAAATTTTTAGTTGTTGGGATAAAATTGTGCCTCTTCCAAGTTTATGGAATAGTTTCCTCAAAAATCAATTAAAAAATTTGAGCTAAACTAATTATTTTTTAATTTTATTTCATTGTGTAAAGAATTGTATGTAGATTGATGACATATTTTTTTAAAAAGAAACTTAAAATATTAAAAGTAATTGAAAAAATACAAGCGTCTGAAATTTGATTTTTATGGACTAGTTTCCTCATAAATTAATTATTAAAAAAAAAAAAAATCCAATCATAAAACAATACATATTTAAAAACTAGACATTGTCATCTATAATAATTTTATTTTCATCAAAAAAATTTGAAAAAAAAGTCATTAGCCATATTGCCAAAGTCATTTTTTCTCTTGATGTTTTCATGACATTGTACTTGTAGGTCCAAGGTCAACGAGTGGGTTTCTAAGCCTAAAAGAAAAAGAAAAGCCATTGGTTTCTAATTCCAAATTTTATGAAATGTGTACCCACTATAAAACACAAACCCATTCCAAAAAAGAGCAGGAATATAATATATCTACAAATGGATACTTGTTTTAAAATGGGTACCCATTTTAAAACAAAAAGCAGGTACCCATTTTATGAAATGGGTAACTATTTTTGCCAAGACTTTTTTCAAGCTTGAAAATTCCCCTAAAAGTGGAAGCAACTTTTTGCACTTACCTAGATATTTTTTTTTATTAAACCCAAAATCAACAAATTAGAAGATATTAGGAAATTGATGACAAATATACCTCTTTTCCCAACATTTCATGTGAAGATGAAATTCAAAAATAGAATTGGCACACTTTGAACTATTGGAAACTCAAAGAGAAACATTAAAACGTATCTATGTTCTCCTAATGAGAAAAATGATTTTTTTTATTATGATGATTATGAAGATCATAGTGATAAGGACACTCAGATATCAATAGATAATATGACTATTGGTAGCAAATATTGGGATGAATATTATGATGCACGTTCCCTCACCCATGTCCTAATTCTCATAGTATGTCATATAAATCTGATATTAAACAAAAATAATTGCTAGACCACATCAAAAAAGAGGAACAATAAATTACAGAAAAACATGAACTACAAGAGACTCAAATAGAAAAAAAATGTTATGATTTTTGGTAGAGCATATATTGAGGTAGATATTTCAATGCATAAAATTTTAGCATGAGACCTCAAGATGTGGAAATACATGTTATTGTTTGTTATACTATTTCTCCCATTTTTTCACATAGAGAAGAAGTTAAACATGAAGAAGAGGTGTTATATCATCTTGAGAAAGAACAATGGCTTCTTGTAGAGCTATAATTTTAAAGAGCTCAACTTACTACTCCTAGGAATTCAAATTTTTACTAAGTGATCAAAGAGGAAAATATTCCTTACATATTTTTTTCAGCACTATGAAGATGAGAACATGATCAACACGATGCATTGGGATATAACTCTATTAAAGGAGAAGATGAATGTAGTGAGTATGATATAGTAGAATTGGAGTTTCAAGATGAATATATTGTTGAACCATATCAATATAAGTTACTCACAAAAAAATTTAAAGAGAACTCATCAAGATATACCAGTAGTCTAAACCTCGATGTGAAGATAAGGTATCCCTTATAGATGTGGTAGTTAGGTAGGCACAAAAAAGAATAATAGCTTGAGGATGGACATGTGCATGCACAAAAAAGTGATAGTGTTGCTAGATTAAGTATAATTTTGATGTGTAGTAGTGAGAACTTACAATGAGTAGAGGATAAGATTATGGAAAATAATATTACATAGAAGGTGATAGAGAAAAATAAGGTTTTGGTGCAACAATAAGTATTAAAAATAAAAGAGGTGCTAGCGAATCATGAACATGAAGCACATGAGGGAGAAAATTCAATTGATGAGGCACAATTTTTTCAACCCTTTCCACTAGAAGTGCTATGTGTAGGAAATGAGTTGGAGGAAACAAATATTCCTTCTTGCAGTCAAGGCATTCCTTGCATATTTGATACAAATGACTTGATATTCCCATATGATCAAATGAACATATCTTGTGAAAAGGTCACCATATAGACTAAAGAGGAATACCTACACATTGAGGTGGACAATTGCAATATTAGAAAACTTCATCTATTAATGTTAGTTCAAATTTTCTCTTCGAAAGTCATGATGATGAAGAGACCATTATTAGTTTCCTCTTTTTTTGTATTCCTTTTGAAGAGGAAAATGAAGAATCAATCACTTGGAGCAAGGAGTTGGCTGATGTGTATTTGCAAACCAAGGAAATTATTCAAGGTATACCGACTTTGGTAAGTTTTTTTTTTTCTAAACATTCTCATTTTTCCTCTCTACCACATCATAAGCTACTATTGTTATGCTCCAAATGAATGATTATGAGCATGAGCAACCCATTTCATTGATCAATGGGTCATCACATGATGGAAAGTAGATATTTGCACCATGGATGATAAGATAATATTTGAAGAAGATATGGGTAGGATCTCATTTGAGATAATTTATTAAGAATACATTGATGCACCAATTAGCTCAGTGCATCTTGTGTCATTCTACTACATAATGTTGTGTAAATCTAGATGCAATAAAATTTAGTGAGTCATATATTTAAAATATGCATCCACCCTTTCTTACCTGAAGAATGATCAAAGAGGTAGATATATAATATTTTTCTTGGATAACATGCACTATCCCCTAGATAGAATGATAGTTAACAATGAGCACCTAATTTGTAGCTTTGGAGGTATGTGTTGATGATAGGGAATAGTCAAGATGTGTTTTCACTCAATTATTTTGGGTGGAGAATAATATGGCCCATGACATGACCATATAAATATTCTAAGGGGTATCATGATTGTGCATAGTACCTCAAGCGATTGGCCAAAGAAGTGGTGTGGTTGTTGATCCATGATACTTTTGATTAGTAGTGCTTTTGTAAGGGCTGGTTTCACCCTTTACATATTATATTTTATTTCATGTTGTGTCTCATCTTTTAAACATTGTGTTGTATGTGTAGTTGTGCAATCATGATCCTTGTTTAAACATGAAGAAGCATTTTTACCCCATCTCCTTTTGGTCCCCTATTTTTGTTTACTCTTAGAGATATATAGATTGTCTCTATGCATACAAGAGGCACATGTGACCCCCAACTAGAGCCACTATTGATGCTCAAATTTGTGGGACTCATAAATTGAATAATTAGCTAATTTTAAATCCTTTTGTGCACCCACCTAGTTATCTACCATTAATATTTAATTAGAAAAAACCTAAATGGGTCCTTTAATTTTTTTCAATTGTTCATATGGGTCTTGGGTGTGTTTATGTGTTTATGGTCTTTGATTTTCCTTCCATAGGCTATAGGCTTGTAGGAAAACTTTGGATCTAAGGACCAAGTCCAAGGGTTCTAGGTTCCCTTAAAACATTGATCCCCACCCATTTGCATTTCCCTACTCTCTTTCTACCTTCCTCATCAAGCCTTAGCTCCTTGGATGAACATCAAAACTTAGCACTTGATTCCTTGGTGCCAAGTCCATTTGATACGAGCCATAGATGTCACCTCCTATGTAGTTTCTTAGTTGTCTCCCAAATCTTGAAGCTTGAAGAGAACTTTATAATTTGACACCATATCCTTGATGCCAATTCCTCCTTATATCCTAGTCCTTGCTCTTTCCTTTCCCATCCCCCTAGTCTTAGTTCTCACATGCACTCCACTCATGAAATTTTGAAACTCTCAAAGAACCATGAAACCTCCAATCCTATTTTTATGCACTTCCCCTTGGAACCTAAAACTTTACTTGAGGACTCCAAATCTTGGCACCATGTCCTCAATACACGGTTTTCCCTAGTCCCTAAACCCTACAATCCTCTCCCTCTTAGTTGAAGTGACCCCTCTTTTCCTCCACTCCCCATGGTTATGTATTTCTCACTCCCATGAGGTTCCATTCTTGGTCTATGCTCTCTTGTCAGTCCCTATTTCCTCCCTAGGACCATAGCCTAATCCTTCCTCTAATCCTTTTGGTCTCCATCCATGTTCTCTACCTAACCCTTGGCTTTCTCCTTTTCTTGACTTCCTTCTCCCAAGTTCCTCCTAATCCCCAGAACCCAACCCTTCTATTATGTTCAAAATTTCATTGCCCTCCCTACCCTTAGTTCACTTGAATTGGTTAATCCTTTCGAATTCCTCAAGTCCCTTTGTGACTTGGACTCTTGTTAGATACCTAAATACTCAATCTTTTTTTAAGTCCCACCTAAAAATTATCATGTGGCTAGCTTTGACATAGAAACCTTGAAATCCTATTTCACATACATTCAATGCTTTCCTATCACTCCATTGATACCAAATTTGACCCTAAAACCACCAATTCCTCATTTCTTTCCTAAAATACATCTATTAAAACCTAATGCCATCATTTATCATGGATATATAATTGCATACAACATGGGTGGACATGCTACCACAAATATGATCATTGAGGTTCCAATCACCCTCTTCAACTTGCACTTAATCTCTTCCATTGATTTTTGAGGTCCCATGAATCTAGATAACTCCCACATGTGACATCCATGGTCTTGGGAAAATCCTACAAGATAGATCCATGATTTTAACTTCCACCCAAAGCTCCTATGGTAAATGATAGGGACATGTGAACTATAAATAAAAGTTCATTCCACAATCAAAGTTTTTGTCATTCTTATTTCCATAGAACATAGGTTGTAGAGGGTATTATAGGGTTTCAATAGCTACATATCTATTCACCATTTGGGATGTGCATTTTAAAAGTTGTAGAGAGGTAGCTAATTGAAGCATATATATGTAATCTTATGTCTCTTTAGCTAGTTGTAGACATCTTACATAATTCTAAGAAAAAAAATGATAAGTTTCTTCTTGTTTATAGTTTTCTTTATCCACATTTCTAGTATGATTGTAATATAAATTTGATAAGTTCCACAACTCTTTAATTAAATATAAATTATATTTATAATGGTCAATTTTTTATTATATATGAGTGTTTTCACATTTCGAGAAGGATTCTTAAGTAGACTTGATTTCTTGGTATCATACATTCATTGTTATTTCTCATGTTTTGTTCATATGGTTGAATGCAACTCTATAACCCACATAAGGTACCAGTCTTGAAAATTGGACCCTCAATTTTCTTAAAATGAACAAAATCAAGAAATCCAGAAATCACAAAATCTTCAACATGATAGATTGTGGAAATCTCATAGCATTAATGAACAAAATCATTCACCAATAATATAGGAGTAAGAAGTAGGTTTCTATGCATTTCATAATTTAGTGTTATATCCAAGGAAATATCTTAATCAAGGCTTAGTAGTTTTTATTTTGGTGAGTCATGCTTTAAATGTCTATATTCATTTAATGGAGGTCATAAAAGTAGGTTAGTATTTGATCTAGTGATAGAATTTAGGGTCAAATCATACTTCTAGATACTGTACTAATATTTTCTTATTATGTAATATCTTTAGTTGTAGTTTAATATTATGAAATATTACCTCTAGGAACGCCCTCATACATCCAACTAAGCCCAAAGTGTAGGGTAGACTATTCATTTTCATTCATTTTCCTTGAACCCTCTATAGTTTATTGGTGAACCCCAATTTTACCTTCTTAAAAATAAATCCTTGGCCTTGAAGGTAACAGATGTTTTAGGATTTTAGACCCATAGTTTAACAAATATTTTGGGTCAAATTATGGACATCTCAGAGGGTTGGAATCCATGGGCACACATGTTAAGACTCAAAAAGGATTGGATTAAAGTACTAGTAGACATAAAGTGGATGAGTTTAAAAAAATTAGAAACACAAGAACTCACAGAATCCTTATATTTGAGACCATATTTTCCCATAATATTTTTTGCAACTCCCAAACCCTCATTATAAATTTTGATTAAGAAATTTTTGAAGTATTTTTAAGACCAAACTTAAGAATTTGGAACTTTTATAAAATATATATTCCCCTTTTATATTAAAATAGAATGTACTAAATTTTCCCCTTATAAAATGCATTGTATATATCATTTGTACTCCGTGTTTTCTTTATGCAAACATTGCCCTCCTTTAGATCAATCAATGCTACAATATATATTACTCTCTATTTGTTTTTGTAAACTCTTTTGTTATCATATTTTTGTTGCAAGCATTTGATTAAAATAATTTTGTTTTGAAACATGCACTCATGAAAAAATTTGACCCCATGCAAAATATTCAAATTAAATACCCTCTTATCATGTAAATTCTAAATGTAATATTCTTTCCCAATTGATCAAAGAAAATAAACTTTGAATTTTTTTTAAATTTTTTTTTATCTTATTGGAAGTACAAAAGTTGGGGTCATAAATGATAGGCCAACAAAGATTCACTGGACAATTGTCTATTCTTTGGTTAATAGTTTTCTTGATCTTGTATGATTTACTCTTTCTAGATGTGGTTTTATCTTTTTGTATTGCTCACTTTTGAGTCTTAATATCTGTGATGATACTTTCTTTTTGAATTTGGTGTGATGCTACAAAGCAACTTGGGGAGTCTCTTGTGCAAGTGTTGAAATGTGAATCCTTCCTAGGTCTAAGATAGTCTCTTTTAAAATTTAAAATTATAAGATTAAAGGACATAAAATATATATCAATCTAGTTTCTTATGTATAATATTTGTTCAATTATAATGTCAGACGTCTCAATTTATTTTTGATTTAATGTAAATAAGTTATTTTCAAATTCTAAGATGATTTCTAGTTTTCTAGGGCTTGACTTTAGATATGACATCCTATACATTAAATTTAAATATTTTGGTCCATTATGATCAAAATTTGATAAGAGAGCTGGCTTGGGATGAACAAAAGAGTATTTTGAATAAAGAAGACATAATCATAAATATTAATTTTTTTAGAGAACAAAATTATACTTGTGATTCAATCTAGAATGATAAAACCAGTAGGATTCAAGATGAGTTCATGCCACTAAAGTTGAAATAAATGATAAATAATAGATAAAGAAAAAAGTAAATTAAATGAATTAAGACAATATATATTGGTACAAGATCAAAATTTATATAATTAAAATTTATAGTAGGAAATGCATGTCAAGCATTGGCCAACTGCAAAATGTATCCTGCATTTGGAATGCAGATCTTCACCTTCTCAGTTAATTTTCTAAAAGCTGCTTATGCTTCGATGTTTATGGCCTTTGTTTATAGCTCTGTCTATATATCTTTAATTTATTTAGTATAATACTGCATACAAGTTTAGCATTGCAAAACTTATAATGACACATTTGTTTGTCACTTAACAGTTGGGATTGACAAGCAAGTGAATGCAATACTTGATATTCTGAGAACCACAGGCCAGTCATCGCTCGCAGTAGTAATTTATGGTTTTGGAGGCCTTGGAAAGACCACAGTGGCAGAAGCTGTGGTTTCAAAAATAGATCTCAAGAATTATGATTACACTAGTCTTGAAATATATCAAGAGCAACAAAAAAATGACTTTACAACATCACAGCAGCGAATTCTGAAAGATTGTTTCCCAAAGTATAATGGTGGGAACCTGATAATGTTAACAGATTGTAAAGATGGTAGAGGTCATCTGATGGAGGCTTTTAAATGTCAAAGAGAAAAACCTCTTTTTCTTTTCATTGATAATGCATTACGGTCAGCAGACCTGAAGAAGCTTCTCCCGCAGGACTTGGGAGGCCTTCCCCAAGGTAGCAGAATTCTGGTAACAACACGAAATTTAGCAGCTACAGATATGTTTAAAGAACAGCCCAACCTGGTGCGCAATTACTATTGTCTCAACACTCTGCCCGATCAAGATGCATTGAAAATTTTGTTAAAAGATCCAATTCAAAGTGCAACCATCAAAGAAAAAGATTTAAATAGAATCCTAAAAATTTGCAGCGGGGTACCGCTGGCCCTCACAATTGTTGGTGCTCAATTAGAGGAGCAGAAGTATCAAGTTAACAAGTGTGAGAACTTACTGGAAGCTTTGGAAAAGGGAGTTACAATCAATGAGGAAGTTACAATCAATGAGGAAGAGCTGAGCGAACGCCTTGTTGTTTGTCTATGGTAAGTTAGATGAGTACATTCAGGAAGCCTTACTTGACATATGCCACTTCTTCAGCAAGTGGAATCGTGAAAATGTGGAGTATATTGTGGGAGCAACGGCAGTTACATCTCTTCTTGACGCAGGATTGGTCACTTCAACTCCTAAGCAAAGTCAGGAGGAGTCAGATGAGTTCTTGACCTACGATTCGCTTGGGGAGAAATTAGTTGTTCATGATATCATCAAAGCAAAGGCAAAAGGCTTAGCAAAAGGGAATAGAATCTTAGATTATCAATCCCTATGTGAAGCGGCAGACGAACAGGTATATTTACCCAGGTGTCCCTTCCAATTACGTGATCGGATAGAATACAAGTTTAAAATTATTTACTCTAACCAAAGTTAGTACTTTTGCAGAGGCTCAATCAAATTAAAGGAGTCTAGCTTGTTAACGAGGAATCTGAACACGTTATTGAGGAAAGCCACTTAAATCTAATGAGAAAATCATTAAGATTTCTGGCCTTGGGAGAAGGAATGAAAGTGAGCACAGTAAGTCAGATGAGATTTGAAGAATTGAAGTTTCTTCAGCTATACTATGAGTTTCCTCAATTACCAGTGAAATTGGAGAAGCTTGATAAATTGAGGGTGTTCCATGGGCCTTTCTTCACCGAAGGTGGAGTTACTCTGTGTAAGGCAAGTCTTCTGTTTCGATTACATTTTATTATTTATACATTTTCATTGTTTGGTAGCCATGTTCTGACAATTGGAATCTCTATGCAGCTTCCTGAAAGTTTATTGTCAATGAAGGTCATTGGCCCATTTGATTCCACTGAATGCACAAACTCTCAGATTACAGGAGCTTCTTCGTGCCCTTTGGAAAAACTAGACTTCAGTGAAATGTCGGAGCTACCGGAGGGGTTTAATCAGTTAGTGGCATTGAAAATTTTAATTCTAGATGGCAAGAGAAAAATGTCGGAGCTGCCTGCGGAAATCTGTCAACGGCCTGCTTTAGAGCTTCTAAGTAAGAGAATGTGCCGGCGTTTAAAATGTCTGCCAGAATCTTTCGGACAGCTAATTACTTTAACATATTTGGACTTGTTCTATTGTAGTGATCTTCAAAATTTGTCTGATACTTTTGGACAATTCACAGCTTTAACGGACTTGAATTTATCTTGCTGTCAAAAGTTAGAAGCTTTGCTTGACACCTTTGGACAACTCACAGCTTTAAGGGACTTGAATTTATCTTGCTGTCAAAAGTTAGAAGCTTTGCTTGACACCTTTGGACAACTCACAGCTTTAAGGGACTTGAATTTATCTTGCTGTGAAAAGTTAGAAGCTTTGCCTGACGCTTTTGGACAACTCACAGCTTTAAGGGACTTGAATTTATCTTGGTGTCAAAAGTAGAAGCTTTGCCTCACACCTTTGGACAACTCACAACTTTAAGGGACTTGAATTTATCTTGCTGTGAAAAGTTAGAAGCTTTCCCTGACACCTTTGGACAACTCACAGCTTTAAGGGACTAGAATTTATCTTGGTGTCAAAAGTTAGAAGCTTTGCCTGACACCTTTGAACAACTCACAGCGTTAAGAAACTTAAATTTAGATTGTTGTTTTAAGTTAAAAACTTTACCCAACACCTTTAAACAACTGACATCTTTGGACAATTTACATCTTCTAATTGAAATGTATAATGCAGAACCAAATAATTAGGCGGCTGCTTCCTTTAAAAATCTTTGACGCTAATGTTTGGAAAGATATTTAAGAATTTTTTTTGTACGAATTTTATATTAGAGGATATGTACCATGTATTATTATAGTTTGGATTTAAAAAATATGTTATTTTAAAAATTTAGAAGTGGCATTGAATATATATGTTTTATATATATATTTTTTAAAGCATGTTTTTTTTGTTGTTGAAAAATGAATAATATTATTTATTTATTCAATATAATTTTTTATGTGATCTTAATTTTTTTGAATTTGTTTAGTGCATTGTCTACATAATTTTCAAATCAATATTAAAGTATTTATTTTTTAAATAATAAATTTATTTATTTTATTCAATTATAAAATAGGTTAGAGGTCAATTATAAAAAGACAATAAATAAAAACTATTATTTAAATAAGATCATAGTTCAACATTTAAAATTTTCTATAGAATCTTCTTTTTATTTGATGCTTGATTACCAATGCATGGATTTGGGTCATATTGCTATTGAAAAATGAATAATATCATTTATTTATTCAATATAATTTTTTATGTGATTTTAACTTTTTTGAATTTGCTTAGTGCATTGTCTATATAATTTTCAAATCAATATTAAAGTATTTCTTTTTTAAATAATAAATTTATTTATTTTATTCAATTATAAAATAGGCTAGAGGTCAATTATAAAAAGACAATAAAGGAAAACTATTATTTAAGTAAGATCATAGTTTAGCATTTAAAATTTGCCATAGAATCTCCTTTCTATTTGATGCTTTGATTACCAATGCATGGATTTGGTTATATTGCTGTTGAAAAATGAATAATATCATTTATTTATTCAATATATTTTTTATGTGATTTTAATTTTTTTGAATTTGTTTAGTGCATTATCTATATAATTTCCAAATCAATATTAAAGTATTTCTTTTTTAAATAATAAATTTATTTATTTTATTCAATTATAAAATAGGCTAGAGGTCGATTATAAAAAGACAATAAAGGAAAACTATTATTTAAGTAAGATCATAGTTTAGCATTTAAAATTTGCTATAGAATCTTCTTTCTATTTGATGCTTTGATTACCAATGCATGGATTTGGGTCATATTGCTGTTGAAAAATGAATAATATCATTTATTTATTCAATATATTTTTTATGTGATTTTTATTTTTTTGAATTTGTTTAGTGCATTGTCTATATCATTTTCAAATCAATATTAAATTATTTCTTTTTTAAATAATAAATTCATTTACTTTATTCAATTATAAAATAGGCTAGAAGTTGATTATAAAAAGACAATAAAGGAAAAATATTATTTAAGTAAGATCATAGTTTAGCATTTAAAATTTGCTATAGAATCTTCTTTCTATTTTTTATGCTTTGATTACCAATGCATGGGTTTGGGTCATGGCTATTATGATGTAGTCTATGATGACTATCATGAATGAGGGGTCTAATTTTTTGAATGAAAGCCTTGAGATAGTAACACATTGTGAGATCTTTGGAGATGATAGTCATAGGGTTCAAAATATCCATTTGCTCATCCATTATGTGCCTTCTCATCACTTTCTATTCTTGAATAAAATAATTGAGTATCCACATTCTCTGGTAAATCCATGATGGCTAAGGTAAGGTCTTGAAGATTTATTCTTCCCAATTGGGTTTCCTAGATACACCCATTTCTAATGGTAACTAGATTGTAAATAATAGAAACAATAGGAGTTATGGATTTATACAAATTATCATTCTAGCACCAAGGTGTTTAAGAGTCCATGGATGATGAGTAGTATTTTAATGCAAGGTATCCCTTGAGATATGGGCCTTCTTACTCAAAAAAGGCTCCTCAATGCTAGCCCTTTTCTTTCCTTTTGAGGAAGATGGGTGATGTAGATATTCAATATTTTCATTACTAAAATTATCCAAAGTCCTAATGCCTTAATCTATACCCTTTCTTGCCAAAAACATGCTACTAGTCACATTACTATGGACTTAGTCTCATTAATGTGATCATTGGTATTCATACCAAAGTACTAATAATATTTCCATCAACAAGAATCCTTGAAAGAGCATAAGGTCTCCTTGATACTCATGTAGTTATTTCCTACACTTTGATTCCATCCATAAGGCTTCTAAACATCTCATGCATGGTATTAGACATGATAATAGTGCCTTGTACCATAATGAGAAGGCCCATAAGGGATGCAATGAATTGAAATGGGTTCCATAAGCACCTACATACAACCGTATGGTAGCACAATAGTAGTAGGTCAAAGAAAAAATGATCCAAAAAAATCCATAGAAAAATAAACTCAAAAAAGAGGAAACTATGAAGAAAGAAGGATACAATGAAGAAACAATTAATAAGATCCAATTGATCAGTCACAATAGTCTACATAAGGTGTGAGAGGGAGAAATTCATGTAGGAAAGAAACCAAAAATGAAGGAAAAAGAGAAAAATGGTAGAGAAAACTAGAGTGAGATAACAAGGAAGCCATAGAGATACACTCCAAAATAAAAATAACGTACATGAATGAGGAAAACCTAAGACATGTTGAGAAATATCTTGATGTCAATTCATGCATTATAAAAAAATAAAGAATATAAATAGAAATTGAAGAATGGTCAATAACCACTCCAAATCAAAATATAATATTCTTACCATTCCAAAGCTACACCTTCTAGAATGGAAAGACCAATAAGGCATAAAAAATAAACTTATATGACAAGATTGAAGACAATATAAAATTAAAGACCACTTCTTGTGCTTGTAAAGATTCTAATTAGAAAAGGAATGGAAGCATCCAATGCTAGAAGATAATATAATCATAATCCAATCCTCATTAGGAAAGAAATAATTCCAATCTCATTTGAGTTTTTTCCAATCATCAAACCATTCCATATCATGAAGGAAATGTTTCTAACCCTAATTGAAGGTGAGAGTTTTTTTTCTATGCATGAATTGATTATCAAATTCAACCACCTCTTGCCAAGTCTTCTATATCTAAACAAGTGAATCTCTTTCAATTACCAAATACTCATGGAAGATAGTCTACAATTTTTCCTTGTGCTCAAGGGTTTTTCATTGAAGCATTTGAATCTATCAAAGATTAAGGCCATTTTTAATCATTTTTGGTTTTAAGGTCAAAAAATTCCATACTAATATTGTGGCATATAACATTCAATACCTTTAGGGAATCTTTCAATGTCTTGTTGACTTATGTTTCCTAATATTCCATTTTAATATTCAATACCTTTAGGGAATCTTTCAATGTCTTATTGACTTAGGTTTCCTAATATTCCAATTTAATTTGGCTAAACTCCTTATTTCAAGCAATCAACAACTCATTAGGTATTTTTTTGGCTATAGATAAGGTTAATTCAAATTTTACTCATATAGCTTATGATAAGATTCTAGTAGATCTAGATATCTTTGAGTATCTTCTTGTAGACATTATCCTAAGAGTTGTAGGCAAATATTGGGTTCAACTTGTAGACTTTGAAGGGTTTCCATTTCATTTTTTGATATACTATGATATAGGTCATGTTGTTTAAATTTTTCTTATTAGTAGACACAAGTTTGCATGTCATTCCACAAGGTGAAAATATTCTCTCCCACATCATCTCTTTGTCACAAAAACAAAAGAAGAACCATGTCCTTCAAATTCACCATAAGTTTAGAAAGAAATTTTTTATCACAACCCATCAAGAGGAGACACCCCCTCCCAACTCAAATCTCCCTTATAGAAGGAAATTCCTAAAATCTAGATTTACCAAGTATCAAATGCTTTCCAACTATCAATCAATGATTTAGGGTATGATGAAGGAATTTGGACTCCTATGTAAAAGTGTAAGAAATAACATAAAAATGTAACTCAACTTTGCATTTTATGCTTCTTTTCTCACATTTTCACATGGATGGGAAGTAATTAGGCATAATTTAGTTCATCAATTATTTTTGTATATCTTTTTTATTTTTGAAAACCCTATTTTATATCATTTGTCTAGTTTGTAAGGGCTATTATTTTTTGTCATGTTTATCTTAGTTTTCTAATAAAAGGGGTGAAATCACTTAACCCTTCCTTTACTTGTCATGATATAAAAGATATCCCTAAAAGGACTATTACTCACACACCCATAATAAGAGGATAAATTAAAAACAATCAAATCTCTTCCCAAAGGAAGAAGATTGTTGAAAATTTTAAAGTTAGAGTTTAAATAATATGAAAATACCTCCCAAGTGTTAAATACAAAATATGAATAGCATTTGAAGGAAAAAATTAGAAGCACCAACTATCACCCTTGATCCGTTGTACTCCAAAAACAAAAAAATCTCATCACAATTGGAAAGATAGATAAGCCAACCCCATGATTATAAACCATAGTAAAAGAATTTTCATTAAAAAGTTTATAAAAAGAAATATAATTGATAGACCTCTGCATATAAATCTTGAAGATCTTTATCTCCCAATACCCATGACAATAAAAAACCAACTAAAGAAACCATTGAAAAAAAAGAATCCAAGAAAGAACTTGCATTAATTTCTTATTTTTTAAAATATATTTTTCTAAGAACTGTTGATGTTCAATAAAAGTGGGAAATTTCTCTAACCTTTTCCCATGATACAATAATCATGATAAATTTCCTAAATATTGAGATTAACAATCCAATTTTCTACTTGATCTCCTTCATGATATATGTGAGTAATTTTAAAATTAAAAAAAATATTATGAGCTCAATAGCTTCCAAAATAAGAATATATAGTCTCCATCAATTAACTTCTCAAAATTGTGAATTTGCATGGAAATGATGTACAAATGTGGCCAAATTACCAATTTTATACATAATGCACTCATTTTATGTTCAAAATCACATAAAACAATCAAATTATGTCTTGGTAAATACCAGGCAATAACGCAAGCACATTTTATGAGACACAAAACGTGAGCATGTTTTGTAAGCCAAAAAATATGAGTGCATTTTTTGAGCCACACAATATGAGCACACATTGTGAGCCACAAAACATAAGCATGTTTGGTGAGACACAAAACACAAGTACTTTTTGTGGCTCATAAAATGTGCTTGCATTTTTTAGCTTACAAAATTATAAAGATTGAGAGGGAGAGGGAAAGAGGGAGAGGGGGAAGAGATAAAGAGAGAGGGAGGATAGAGAGAGATAGAGATGGTGTGAGAGAGATAAAGATAGGGAAGAAGAGAGATGGAGAGAGAGGATAGACAAATAGAGATAGAGATAGAGATATAGAGATAGATAGGGAGAGAGACATAGAGATAAAGAAGAAGGAAGGGGGGAGAGATATATATAGATAGTGATAGAAAGATATGTACAAGAAGAGGGAAAGATATAGAGAGGAGGAGATAAAGATATATAGAGGGAGGGAGAGGGAGAGAACGAGAATGAGAGATGGAAGACAAATAGAGTGAGTGAGATGGAGAGAGAGATAGAGTCAAAGAGGGAGAGGGAGAGAGGGACAAGGAGATAGAGAGGTAGAGAGTGAGATAGAGAGATATGGGAGATAAATGGATGGAGAGAGAGTGTGAGAAAGAGATGGACATAAAAATAATTAAATGGTGATAGAGATAGAAAGATATGAAGGTAGAGGTAGATGGAGATAAATAGATAGAGGGAGGATGGTGAAAGATAAAGAGAGGGGAGATAGAGAGGTAGAGATGGAGAGTGAGAGAAAGAGGGGGGGAGGGAGAGAGATAGATAAATAGTGAGAGGGAGATAAAAAATAAAGAAATGGTGAGAGAGATATACGAGGAGAGGGCGATGGAGAGAGGATGGAGAGACATTGAT
>VDFB02000017.1:536672819-536808173 GCA_007258455.2 Sequoia sempervirens | reverse complement strand
ACATAGAAATATGCAGAGAGAGAGAGCAGAGGGAGAGAGATAAAGAGAGGGATGGTAGAGAGATATAGAAAGAGAGGGAGAGAGTAAAGGAGAGGGATCGAGAAATAGAGTGTGTGAGAGATAGAGAGAGGGAGATATAGAGAGTGAGAATAGTAGAGGGAGAGGGGAAAATATAGGAAATGAGAGTGGGGGATGTATATATAAAGAGATATAGGGAGAGGGAGAGGGAGAGGGAGAAATATTGTGTGGGAGATAGAGAGAGGGAGAGATAGAGAGTGAGAACGATAGAGTGAGAGGGGGAATATAGGGAATGAGAGAGGGGGTATATATATAAAGATATACAAGGAGAGAAATATATTGAAATAGAGTGAGAGTGAGATAGAGGGAGAGAGAGAAATAAAGGAATAAAGAGAGATAAAGATGGTGAGAGAGATAAAGAATATGGAGGGGAGAGATATATAGATAGTGAAAGAGAGATAGAAAGAGATGTACAAGGAGAGGGAGAGATAGAGAGATAAAGAGGTAGATGGGGGAGAAAGATAGATGAAAGAGGGAGGAGATATAGAGATGGAGAGAGTGAGATAGAGAGAGATAGGAGAGAACTGGAGAGAGGAGGGAGAAGGAGGGAGTAGAGAGTGATAAATATAGAGAGGGATAGATAGAGAGTAAGAGAGAGAGGGTGAGTGTGTGAGGAGATGGATAAAAACATAAATAGATGGTGAGAGAAATAGAAAGATATAGAGGATATGGAGATGGAGAGAAAGAGAGAGGAGGATTAAAAAAGATAAAGAGAGGAGAGATAGAGAGATAGAGGGGGAGAGAGAGAGAAAGTGGGAGAGGGAGAGAGATAGAGAGATAGAGAGATAAAGAGATAAAGAGTGAGAGGGATAGAATCATAAAAAAAATGGTGAGAGAGATAAGAGGATATGAGGGCGAAACATGATAGTGAGACATAGAAAAATGAAGGGAGAGAGAGTAGAGGGAGATAAACGGGGAGGGTGAGATAAAGTGAGGGATGGTAGAGAGATATAGAAAGAGAGGGAGAGAGACAATGAAATATTGAGAGAGATATATATAAAGAGATAGAGAGGGAGAGAGAGAGGGAGAGAGAGAGAGGGGGGAGACATATAGAGATAGAGAGAAAGATGGAGAGAGAAATAGAGCTTTTGAGAGATAGAGATATAGAGATATAGAGAGATAGAGAGGTAGAGAGAAAGGGGTAAATATAGAGAACGAGAGAGGGGGATATATTTATTGTTAGACACACAAGACAACTAAGAGCTCGGTGAATCAGTTGTACATTAAAACATTAAAACCCTCAATAATCTTTGAACCCTTATTATGCATCAACATGAATGTAAACTAATGAATCATAAACACATTCACAACCATGAACAAGAGAACCCCAGATTTACATGGAAAACCCTAATCAAGGATCAACTCACTTATATATGAATACAAACACCAAATATAATAAGCTCACTTCCTATAAGAAAAGAATAGCTCACTGCCAAGGGCTCGTGCTGCCTAAAGGACTCACTATTCAAAATAGAAGAGAATAGAAGAATACTGTTACAAGGAGGTTCACTACCTCAAAGGAACAAGAAGATCCACCACAAAAACTCTGCACCACTTGCAACCTTTGACTCACTACCTCCAACAACTTTAGGTACACTAAAAATGTAGACACCTTCTACTCACTACCTCTGGTACCCTTAGGTGTTTAATCTCACAATCAAGTATCAAAACTTGATCACATTCAAATAATAATTCACATCCCTCTGCATCACACACATCTATAGCAATTAACCTTTCTTATATATCCTTCACGACCTCAAACAACCTTGTTTAGGTTAGTGTCAATGAAATGTATGCACCTCAAATGTTCATCCAACAAAAAAGTCAGCATCAAACTCTTTTGTGATGGAAAGAAGTGAAGGTGGACCAAACTAAGGGTTAACTAGGGCCCATATATACATTGACATGCTACACAAAGCTTCCACAAACAACAAACCACTTTCATAATCAGTGCTAACAAGCCAGGTTGACCAAACCTGCATTAACACCAATAAACAATCAATTCACTCTTAACCAAGTCTAGAAACATCTTGCAGACCATGATTCAACATAAAAAAAAATCCCAAAATATTCCAACACCATCAGAATATTCAAAAATACTACGACAACCACCTACAACTGAGAATATTATCATCTTATGCAACCAACCACACTACCATAGACATAAAACTCACTAACAAACCTTGTGGAACAAATAAACGCCAAACACTCCAAGGGGAGGTAGATACAAACAACATTATTATGTTCCCAAATCTGCAAGACAAGAAACCTCAATGTGGAGAAATGTGGAAAAATTCCATTTCTCCTAGACAACCTTCTTCATAGGAAACACACTATCAAACACATCTTCCACTGCAACATGATGTAGAATGTGAAACTATGGATATAACACCTTTGCACACCTCTAATCATCTCATTGAAAATGCACAAGCACATCTTCAGCCATGAAGAAATGTAGAGCACAATGCGAAACACAACTCGGTCACCCTATACACTCTCTATTCAAAATTTCTCAAAAGAACTTGGAAACCAAGTGAACCAACTACATCAACAACATCACAAACACCTTCTCATCAACACCACACTAGATATTGAAACAATATTACCATATGCAACACCAAAAATCTCCCCATCTATAGTACCTACTCAACACCACACTAGAGATTGACATAGGTTGATAAAAATGACAACACTAAAGACAACATAGTGCAACAATCTCCCTATTGACATCAATGACAACACATCTCCCTGTTGATATCAATGACAGAACATATCCCTATTGACATCAATGACAACGTATATCTTTGTTGACATCAATGACAACATTCCAACAATATCCCCCTTTGTCATTGATGGCAACACCAGCTCTGAAAACCATCAAAAACAAAAGAAATTTTGATCTCGACCTCTCAAGAAGCTCCAACTTCCTTGCTTACTTCAACTTTCCACCTTATCAGGACATTTCTTTCATTTCAAACTACTTTTTCTCCCTATTTTTTAGACTTTTCTCTCTCCCCCTTTGACATCAATGGAGAAAAGGGCAACACCTACATACTTCACTTCAAGAAATACCTACAAATAACTCTCTCCCATTTACTTTCTCTCTATTGCTCTCTTTCCACTACTTTCCCCCCCTTAGGGGCACAAGATATGCTCCACTTGAATACACCAACCAAAGACACGACTAACTATTCCCCTTAAGAGGTAGCTTTCATTAGTCCAAGATAAAGAATAAATCTTGAGTTGCTCATGTAGATAGATGTACACTCTTATGCATCTAGTAGAAAGGAGGGGCAATAAACCCTAGTGTCTACTTGAGATACTCAAATGTATCTTTTGGGAGAGACTTTATGAAAATATATACTATTTGATCCTTTGTACAAACATACTTCAACTTCACTTCATTATGTGCAACTTTCTCTGTTAGAAAGTGATACTAGATAGAGATATGCTTTGTCCTTGAATGCATCACCAAAGTTTTGAAATGTTGATAACACTTTTATTATCACACAAGATAGAAATAGGTTCATCATATGATACTCTAATAACCTTCGATGTCTACTTCATTCACAACACTTGTGTGCAATATGATTTTGTTGCAATATATTCTCCCTTTGTAGTAGATAATGACATTAAATCTTGCTTCTTACTTAAGCAAGAAACCAATCTGCTTCCAAGAAAGAAAGCACCTCCACTTGTACTTGTTCAGTCATCTATAAAAAAGAAAAATGAGTATCCCTAGGATACCATAGACCAAAGTCTAGAGTGCCTTTCAAATATCTAAATATCATTTTTACTGTTGCCACATGTTATTCTCTAGGAGATTCTTGAAATATTTCCACAAGACTCACTGCATGCATGATATATGATCTAGTATCAGTTAGATATAACAATCCACCAATCATGGATCTGTACTTTCTCTGATATGTTTTAGGAGATTCATCATTTTTTCTCAACTTAGAACCAGTAACCATGGGAGTACATACTAGTTTGGAGCCATCCATTCCAAAATTATTTAAAATTTCCTTGGCATACTTTGATTGTGAGATGAATATGCGTTTATCATATTGACTAATTTGCATCCCAAGGAAAAAATTCATCTCCTCAACACATTGACATTTCAAACTCATTTTGCATCTCCTTTGCAAACCTTTTACACATTTCCTCATTTTCTCCAAAGATTATGTCATCAAAATACACAACCACAATCAGAATTTGATCTATCTCAACCTTGAATCAAAGATTGCTATCTGTAGTACCCTAAAGATTGTTATCTTTAGTACCCTTTTTGAATCCATGTTGTAATAAGTGTCTATCCAATCTTTTAACTTCTCCATTCACATTTATTTTGTTCTTGAAAGCCCATTTAGTTCCTATCACATTCTTTTTTGCTAGTCTTGGGACAAGTTCCCATGTCTGATTCTTCTCAAGCTAGCTCAATTCTTCTTCCATAGCCTTGATCCAACTCTCATCCTTGCATGCTTCAGTTACTATTTTAGGTTCTATCTCAGTAAGTAAACAAAATTTACCTATTCCTCTACCATAGCAACTCTTCTTCTGGTTAGCACACGTTTGCTCTTATCTCCAATGATTCGATCTTTAGAATGACTCCTCTACACATAATTATGAGTTTTAGGATTATTTTCTAGAGCTTCTTCCTCTTCCACTACCATCTCTTTTTCCTCTTGTTCTTCTTTTCCTTCTTCTATGCAAAGGGATTCATCAAATTCATATCCTTATATTTGTACTGAGCTCTGATGTGAACCTTCATCCACTTTAACACTTGCACTTTCAACTATCTTCCTTGGTTTTTGTAGAATATCCAAGGAAGATTCCTTCATCTAATATTACATCAAAATTTCCTAACTTTTCTTCATCTCTTCTAATATAACATTTACTTCCAAACACTCTAAAATATTTCATAGTAGAAGATTTTCCATACCATAGTTCATAGGGGGTCTTTGAACTATTCACTCTTTCTTGTCCTTTGTTAAGAATTTATACTATAGTATGAATAGCTTCTCTCCAATAAACATTTGGTAGATTTTATTCCTTCATCATGGTTCTTTCTACTTCCTGAACTGCCCTATTCTTCCTTTCCACAACTCCATTTTCTAAGGTGTCCTAGGAGTTGATAAATTTCTCTTTATCCCATGATATTTGAAAAAGTTATTAAACTCATTGGAGGTGAACTTTCCACCTCTGACAGACCTCAAAAATTTGATTTTCAAATACATTTCATTCTCAACCATACACTTAAATTCTTTAAAATTATCTAGAGCTTCTAATTTTTATTTGAGAAAGGTTGCCCTAATCATTCTAGAGTAATCATCTATCAACAACATAAAATACCTATCACCTCAAGAGCTTCTTATTTTGGTAGGTCCACATAATTTTGTATTCACCAACTCCAAAGGTCATGTGGCAGAATGTTCCTTAATTTTGAACCTCTTCTTTGTAGATGCTTTCCAAATTGACACTCCTTGTAGATTGCATTGATAGGATTTGTAATCTTTGGGAGATCTCTCACAACTTTAGTAGATTTGATCTTCACTAGGATATCAAATTTTATGTGACACATTCTTCTATACCATATCCAACTCTCATTGATTTGAGACATAAAGCACTTAACACCACCACCTTTGAGTTGATAAACATTTCCTTTTGTCATTATTCCTGCTACAACCAAGGTCCTGAAGTTTCCATTTCTGATTTCACAACCATCATCCTAAAATGCCAAATTGTATCCTCTACTAAACATATGTCCTACACTAAGAAGATTATGTCAAATACCCTTGACATAAATAACATCATTTGTTTTATCCTTTTCATCAAAACTAATTGTACCTTTTCCATAGATCTTAGCGGATACATGTATTATAACCAAAATTAACAAGAACACCATCATAATTTTAAAACTTAAAAAACCTACTCTTATCACCTGTCATATAATTTGAGAATCCATTATCAATTATCTAGTAGTTTCTCTCCTCTCTTGCATGAAAGGAACTCAACATAGTTCCTTCAATAATGTGACCTATTTCCAAAGAAATTTCTTTTTTACATCTTTCAGGGTTAGTAGAATTAGTTCCAACATTTAGAGCCATGAACAAGCATTCATCACTTTCATCATCTAGATAGTCTTATTCCTCATCATCAGATACACCACTATCTTCTTTAACATAAAAACTCTTCTTGAAAAATTCACTTTTATGATCTTTATGTTTGTCATTTGAAACTTTGATCGAACATTTAGAAGTATAATGACTTATCTTTCCATAATTAAAACACTTAAAGGGTAACTTATGTTTGTATTTGCTAGTGCCCTTTTTCAATCTTCTTACAAAATTTACTTGGAAAACTCATCAAGATCATTCTAATTAGATTCATCATTCTTTTCCTTCTTGTTGACATTAAAGGTAGTTGCTTTTCTTGGAGCATTTTTGTCAAACTCTCTTAATTCAAAATTAGTTAAAACACAAAACATCTGATCTCTAGAATATTGATCCAAATTTTGAGCTTCCTCAATAGTATAAAATTTAGCACTATAATATTTAAGAAGAGTGCTCAATACGTTTTTCACAACTTCACTTTCCTCTAGTTTTCCACCAAGACCATTAATGGCATTGACAATTCCATCCACTTGAAGCATGTAGTCTGCAATATCTTCATCTTTTGGCATCCTTAGAATTTCAAATTTGGATTTAAAATTCTACATCTTTTCTTGCTTGACCTTATCATCTCCTTCATAAATGCTCTGCAACTTTGTCCATATCTTTGTAGTAGTTTTTAGGCTTATCACCTTCACAAGTTCTAAATTAGAAAGTCCACTCAAGATAGCATTCCTTGCTTTTCCATTATTCTCATAATCCTTGATCTCATCATCACTTACTAGAGGATTAGTAGGCATAGTGTATCCATTTTCAATTGCATTCCAAACAACAAACCATAATGAGACAAGAAAGGCTTCCATCTTGGCTTTCCAAAAAGTATAATTTGTTTCATTGAATATAGGGACCTTGACACTCTTCTTGTGCACCATCTGCATCTACCTCAAGTAGTTAATATTCTTCCAAGGAACCACTACTCTGATACCATTTGTTAAACAAATAGGGAAACTGAGAGGGGGTGAATTAGTTTTACATTAAAATGTTCAAACCCTCAATAATCTTCAAACCCTTATTATGCATCAACATGGATGTAAACTAATGAAACATAAACACATTCACAACCATACACAAGATAACACTAGATTTACGTGGAAAACCCTAATCAAGGAAAAACTATGGTAGGATTAACTCATATATATATGAATAACAACACTAAATACAATAGGCTCATTGCTAGAAGGGCTCACTACCTAGAAGAAAATAATGGATCACTACCAAGGGCTCATTGCCCAAAGGACTCACTATTCAAAATAGAAGAAAATATAAAATTGTTACAAGGAGGTTCACTACCTCAAAGCAACAAGAATATCCACCACAAAAATTCTCCACCATCTACAACCTTTGAATCACTGCCTCCAACAACTTCAAGTACAGTAAAAATGTAGACACCTTTTGCTCACTACTTTTGGTAACCTTAGGCGTTTAAGCTCCTACTTAGGTCTCAAATCCTAATCAAATTTTCATAATTATTCACATAACTTTGTACCATGTCACATATCTCTAACAATTAACCTTTCTTATATATCCTCTACAACCTTAAAAAACCTTTTTTAGGTCGGGCTCAATGAAACATATGCACCTCAAATGTGCATCCAACAAATAGGTTAGCACCAAAAACTTCCATAGTAGAAAGAAGTGAACTTGGACCACACTAATAGTTTTAGCTAGGACCCAAATATACACCAACACACTACACCAAGATTCCACAAATAAAAAAACCACTTCCATAATTAGCACTAACAAGCTAGGTTGGCCAAACCCACATTAACACCAATAAAATTAATTCACTCTTTGTCAAGTCCAAAACATCATGTTAACCATGATTCAACATAAAGAAAAATCCTAAAATATTCCAACACCATCATAATATTCAATAGTACTTACACAAACACTTGTAGTTGAGAATATTATCTTATGCAACTAGCCACACTACCACATACATACAACTCGCTAACAAAACTTACAAAACAACTAAACACCAAACAATGCAAGGGAAGGTAGACACAAACAATATTATCACTTTACCAAATCCACAAGACAAGAAACATCAATGTGGTGAAATGTGGAGCAATTCCATTTCTCCCAAACAACCTTCTTCATACGAAACACACTATCAGACACATCTTCCACTGCCACATGATCCAAAACTTGAAACTCTAGATATAACACCTTCGAATGCCTCTGATCATCTGATCCAAACTGTACAAGCATATCTTCAACCATGAAGAAATGCAAAGCACAATTAAAAACATAACTCTATCACCATGTACACTTTCTATTCAAATTTTCTGAAAAGAAATTGGAAACCAAGTGAACCGGCTACATAAACAACATCACAAACAGCTTCTCATCAATACCACATTAGAGATTTCACTAATATCCCCATCTACAATACATTCTCAACACCACACTAGAGGTTATTATAGGTTGATAACAATGAAAACACTAAATAAAACATAGTGCAACAGTCTCCCTACTGACATTAATAACACATCTCCCTATTGAAATAAATGACAACACATCTCCCTATTAACATCAATGAAAAAATTCCAACATATATGTGTGTATACACACACACACACAGATGGTGTGAGAGAGAGATAAAGATAGGGAGGAATATAGATGGAGATAGAGAGATATAAAGGGATGAGGAAAGAGATAAATAAATAGATAGTGAGACAGAAAAAATATGGAGAAGGTGAGATAGAGATATAAAGAAGAGGGAGAGGGAAAGAGATACAAAAAGAGATATAGGGAGACAAAGAGATAGAGAATGTAGGGAGATATAGAGATAGAGAGGGCGAGAGAGAAATAGAGATGGAAGAGAGATAGAGTGAGGGAGATATAGAAATATAGTCAAAATGGGAGAGGGAGAGAGAAAGAGTGAGAGAGAGAGAGATAGAAGGATAGAAATGTGATATATATATAGGAGAGAGAGAGAGAGAGAGGTATGTTATATAGAATAAAGAGATAGAGGGAGGGGTGAGAGAGATAGAGAGATAGAGAGGGATAGGGAGAGAGATAAAAGGGGTATGGATAGAGATGGAGAGACACATAAATAAATGGTGAGAGAGAAAGAAAGAGGGGAAAAAGGAAATAGTGGAAATGAGGGCTATGGATTAAACTTGGCTATTGGATTTTAGATTTGGTACATGTCAGTTTTCCTTTCATTTTAGACTACATATTTTGTATAATATATTCTATATGGTGTAATTTTTCATCTAATGAAGAAAAAATGGTGCAGGAGCACATAGAAAAGTTCAAGGTTTCTTGAGAGTTTAGAAGGAAGTTTAAATTTGGTTATGTTATCTTGGGGTCATGTTGACCATTTTGTTAGAATTTGGTGGAGTAGGAATAAACCTTAATCTATTATGATCAATGGATTGGGAGGTGAAAATCATGAATGGGTTTTGAAGCTCTAAGTTGTTTTGTTTACCAACCTAGTCAAGTGTTTGAAAACACATTAGGTTTTATAAATTGCATCTTTAGGTCTTCTAAGGGCTCGACCCAAGCTTCTAATTTGTTTTGAAGGAATATTTAAGGAATGCTTCAACCATATGTTAGAGTTGGGGGCATTTTTGTTAGTGTGACATTTTGCAAGCTAAAGGAAACAGCGTTTGGAAAGACAGTTTTTTGTACTTTGCATTCATTTAGAGCTTTAATGGAGTGAACTTATTGTGATCTTGTTAGTAGAATGTAGTGTTGATATTGTGCTAGCTTGAAGTTCCATTTATTTGTCTTTGCAAATCGTTTTTCATCTTTTTTTTGTATATAGTTAGTTTTCTGTCATTTTCAGGCCTGTAACAGGCAGTTTTGAAATAATGGAGTCCTAGAGAACCTTCCCACCATAAAAAATGTACGGCCTTCTGGTATTTGTGTCTAGACTCCCTCATTTTAAATATGGTAGCTTTTAGAGTTTGTGGCAGTGTAGGAGTTGCAAGAAAAGCTTTGCCCTAGGCAAGCCAGTGCAAGTCCGGTTGGGGCAGACCTGGTGAAAAAGCTTCATATCTTGCAGGAGAATAAAGATTTTTGGGGAAATTACTTTTGGAGAATTTTATTGGTGGTCTTGGCTAAGCATGGTGATTAGGAGGAGGTTTTATTAGTGCATTTGATAGGGGAACTTTTTGACAGTCTTAAAATAGTTTTGAGCAGTTTAAAACCCTAGGGTTCTTGATCACTTTTGTATTTGGATAGTGTACGACCTGTACAGGGCTAAAACCCTAAAATTTTTTGAGGCATAGGAAAGAGAAACAAAATTTCTTGACAAAGAACCTAAGTCTTTGGTGGGGTTTTAAAGGAAATTTCATTTTATTCCTATTCAGAGGCCTAATTGGGACTTTGGGATTGTAGCCCTTTTCAAACCCTAGGAAAGGTATAGTGTGAAAGTGATGGAAAGCTGGAACCATGTGGTTGTTTAAGAACCCTAGTTTGATCATTTTGAAGCCTTACAACACCTCTCACCCCTTGCAAGAGTCTAATAAAGGTTGAGGATATTTTTTCTTTAAGGAAGAGTAAGGGCCAATGGAGAGAATGTGGCGAAGCACCAAGGTTAGCTTGGTAGGAAGACAACATGTTGATAGGAGAGGGGTTGGTCAGACAAACCAGGGGCACCTAGTCATGAGCAGGGGCCTATAGGTTAGATTGGTGAAGCCAAACAACAAGGAGGTCTTATAAGGAAAGGCCTAGAGCAGGAACCAGTGATTGGTTCCCCCAACCCCACTTCTTACCAGATTGGTATCAGCGCAAGTTAAAGATTTGGGAAGCATCTTATATGTCAGAGGTTGAGTCCAGTGATTCTTTCACCATGGTGACCAATGTAGAGCTAGCTAAGATGCTTGAATTTCAAGAAGAAGACAATAGGATATTGAGGGAAAGAATAGCCCAACTTGAGGAAGTAGTGAGGAGTGCACAGTTTGAGGGAAGAATACCAAAAGAAGAAGAGGTTGCAAAGGAAGATAAGACCCCTAAACCTGACCTTGTTTTGAAGGAGGAGCCTTTCTTGAAGTCATTAAAATATTTGAGTGGGAAATCACTTGAGGGCATACCATTGGTTAGTGGAAAAATGGAACCTAATTTAGTCATGGATTGGATAGAAGGTATGGAGAATCACTTTGAGTGTGATGGAGTCACTGAAGCTCAGAAGGTGAAGGTTGCTAAGTCAAGATTGAGAGGATCAACCTTAACATGGTGGAAGTTTATTCAGACTAAAAGGGAAAAAGAAGACAAATAGCCCATATCAACTTGGAAAGGAATGGTTGCTAAGGTAAAGGAAGCCTATATGCCAGATGACTATGAGATTCAGTTGCACAAGAAGAGGCAAAGTCTAAGGCAGAAAGACCAAGATGTAAACACCTATACTGAAGAGTTTCAAAAGCTTTGTATGAGGTCTAATGTGACAGAGGATGAGAGTCTAAAAGTGGCTAGGTATCTTAATGGTATGAAATGGAACATTCAAGAGGAGATGGCTCTACTAAGTCCCAAGATAGTCCACCAATGCTATCAGTTGGCTATCAAGATTGAGGAAAGGAACAAAAGGAAGCAAGATCAAGCTTCTAAGGGCAAAGGCAAAGGCAGGGATCAAAGAGATCAAAGAGGACAACATGGTGGTTACCAAGGTAGAGGCAATGATCAAAAGAATCATGGAGAATCAAAACTCACTGAGCATGGAGGTGAAACATCTTCAAGAGGAGGATTTAATAGAGGTAGAGGACCTCAAGGAAGCTCAAACAGAGGAAGAGGAGCAGGCAGGAGCAATTCTTATTTTTCCAACATGAAGTGTTATCATTGTAGTCAACTAGGTCACCCTGCTTATAGGTGCCCGGAGAAAGCATCCTCTTCTAGCAATGAAAAGAGAGTGGCCTATGGACAAGAGGACACCATGAGTCCTAAGGCATCTAAGATCAGCCATATAGAATCTAAGGTAGGAGAAAATCTGATGTTTAATAGAGTTCTGATCAGGTAGCCAGTCAAGGAAGAACCTAAGCAAATAAGAGCTCTTTTTAGAGTAAGATGCAAGATACTTGGAAAAGTGTGAAAATTCATTGTAGATTTAGGTTCAACAGACAATATAATCTCAGAGGAGGTAGTAACTAAACTGAAATTGGAGAAGGTACCTCACAATAACCCCTACAAGGTCACATGGTTGAACAAAGGGCAGAGTGTTTTGGTTAATGAGCAAGTAACAGTGGAATTTTCAATTGGAGGTTACAAAGATAAGTTGGTTTGTGATGTATTAACCATGGATGCATGCCATATACTACTAGGAATACTGTGGCAATATGACAAAAGTTCCATTTATGATGGGAAAGAGAACACCATCTCATTCAAGAAGGATGGAAGAACCTTCAAACTACAGTCATTGACAAAAGAAGATGAAGGACAGTCAAAGGTACCTAATATCATGTTGAGTAGTGGTAAAGAGTTTATTAGCAACCTACATTAGGAGGTGAGGGATATGTGGTTTTAATGCAATCAAAAGATGGAGAAGAGACTAAAAAGATAGTCATACCAGAATCAGTCCTAAGGCTGCTAGAAAAGTATAAGGATATTGTCAGTGATGGTACACCTACAACTTTACCACCTAAGAGAGCCATAAGTCATCAAATTGACTTCATACCTAGAGCCTCATTGCCTAACAAAGTAGCATACAAGCTTACACTAGAGTAGAACATAGAGGTAGCTAGGCAAGTGAAAGAATTGTTGGATCAAGGATTGATTCAAAAGAGCATCAACCCATGTCCAGTGCCAGTGGTTTTAGCATCCAAGAAGGGAGGTAAGTGGAGACTTTGTACTGATTCTAGAGCAATAAATAGAATCACCATTAGGTATAGGTTCCCAATTCTTAGAATAAAAGACTTAATGGATTGCCTTGAAGGTGCACAATACTTCACTAAGTTGGACCTCAAGAGTGGCTACCATCAAATCAGGATTAAGGATGGTGATGAGTGGAAGACAACTTTTAAGACAAATAATGGGTTATATGAGTGGAAAGTAATGCCATTTGGCCTCTCAAATGCTCCTAGCACATTTATGAGACTAATGAATGAAGTGCTTAAGGATTTCGCAGGGATCTTTGTGGTAGTATATCTTGATGACATACTGATTTTCAGTAAGATAGTAGAAGAACACTTGAAGCATGTGGAGATGGTTCTTAGAAGGTTACAAGAGGAGAAGTTGGCAATCAATCTTGAGAAGTGTGAGTTCTTCAAGCAAGAGCTTGTCTACTTGGGTTTTTTAGTATCCAAAGGAACATTGAAGATGGATCCAAGCAAGGTGGAAGCCATCCTAAACTAGCCTAAACCAACCACAGCAACAGAGGTAAGGAGTTTTCATGGATTGGCCCAATTTTATAGAAAATTCATATGGAACTTTAGTGGTATATGTGCACCAGTACTAGATACTGTCAAAGGTGGTATGAAAACAAAGTTTAAGTGGACTCAAGAGGCTGATAAAGGGTTTGAGAAACTGAAACAAGCAGTGGCAACTCAACCTATTCTAGTATTTCCTAGTTTTGATAAGTTGTTCATAGTTGAGTGTGATGAAAGTGGAGTAGTAGTAGGAGGAGTACTTAGTCAAGAGGGTAGGCCTATAGCCTTCTTTAGTGAAAATCTCAATGAAGCCAAGCAAAAGTACTCTACCTATGATCTAGAGTTATATGCTTTAGTGCAGTCCCTTAGGAAGTGGAGGCATTATCTGTTACCCAAGGAGTTTGTGGTTTTTACTGATAACCAGGCACTTAGTTATATCAACACCCAAGAGAAGTTAAGTAATAGACATTTGAAATGGATGGAATACATCCAAGCCTTCACATTCACTATTAAGCACAAGAAGGGACAAATGAACAAGGTTGCTAATGCATTAAGCAGAAGATTGTTGATAGTGCAGGAGATACAGCTGAAGAGCATTGGATTAGAGAGTTTCAAAGACCTCTATGGTGAAGATGAAGACTTCTCAGAAGCTTACAAGGTATGCTCTAATTTTGAGAATCATTTTCATAGCCAATATTTTGAGTATACATTGCAAAATGGACTGTTATTTAAGGGTAATTAGTTATGTGTTCCAAGAGGGTCAATGAGGAAAAATCTGATTCAAGAAAAGCATAATGGTAGTCTTAGTGGACATTTTGGTATCAATAAGACCTTAGAGCTAGTCCAAAGGTTCTATTATTGGCCAAAGTTAGCAAGAGATGTTAGAAAATATGTGGAACAGTGTGTTGTGTGCATGAAAGATAAGGGAGGAGCTAGCAATGATGGTTTATATCAACCCTTTCCCATTCCTAACAAACCATGGGAGTGTGTGAGCATGGATTTTGTGGTAGGTCTTCCAAAGACCAAGACTGGTTTTGACAGTGTTTTTGTAGTGGTAGATAGATTTAGCAAGATGAGTCATTTTATTCCTTGCAAAACTACTCATGATGCCAGCTACATAGCTCATCTTTTCTTCAAGGAAGTTGTTAGGATCCATGGCTTGCCTCTAAGCATTGTTTCTGATAGAGATGTGAAGTTCATGAGTCACTTTTGGAAGACTCTGTGGAGCAGATTGGGTACAAATTTTTCATTTGGATCAGCTTACCATCCTTAGACCGATGGCCAAATAGAGATGGTTAACAGAGTGTTGGGTAACCTTTTAAGGTGTCTAACCAAGGAGTATGGACAGACGTGGGATATGGTTATCTCCCAAGCTGAGTATGCTTATAATGACAGTGTCAATAGAACTACAGGGAAAAGTCCTTTTGAGGTTGTGTATGGGATACACCCAAGAGGCATTTGTGAACTCAGAGATCTTGGATCTATGGAGAACAGGAGTGGGCATGCAGAAGACTTCACTCAGACCATGAAAGAGATTCATGAGCAAGTCAAGAAAACAGTCACAACAGCAACCCAAAAGTTAAAGGAGAAAGTTGATTTGTCAAGGAAGGATGTACAATTTGCAGTTGGGGACTATGTTATGGTCCACCTCAACAAATCCAGATTGCAAAAGGGAATTTCCACCAAGTTACAGATGAAAAGAGTGGGTCCATGCAAGGTATTGGCCAAATATAGCAAGAATACATACAAGGTGGAGTTACCATTAGATTTAGGCATCTCCCCAATGTTCAATGTAGCTGACTTGATCAAGTACATGGGATCAATCAAGGATGTGGATCAGAACAGTCAAGAAGTTCTCAAGGACATCAACAATATACATTTCCCTCATCAAGACAAGCTACAAGCAGAGAAAATCTTGGAGTCAAGAGTGAGGAAGACTACAAGACACAAAGTGTACATGGAGCATCTTGTAAAATGGAAGAACAACCATGAATTTGAAGCTAGTTGGGTAGAATAAGTAGACTTTAAGAAACAAGGAATTGATCTGTCTTTGATCTCTCCTAAAGTTCCTTAGTTGTTTGTGCTGAGAGGGGGAGAATGGTGCAGGAGCACCTAGCAAAGTTCAAGGTTTCTTGAGAGTTTATAAGGAAGTTTAAATTTGGTTGTGTTATCTTGGGGTCATGTTGACCATTTTGTTAGCATTTTGTGGAGTAAGAATAAACCTTTATCTATTATGATCAATGGATTGGGAGGTGAAAATCATGAATGGGTTTTGAAGATCTAAGTTGTTTTGTTTACCTAGTCAAGTGTTTGAAAACACATTGGGTTTTATAAATTACATCTTTAGGTCTTCTAAGGGCTCGACCCAAGATTATAATTTGTTTTGAAGGCCTATTTAAGGCACGCTTCAACCATATGTTAGGGTTGGGGGCATTTTTGTTAGTGTGACATTTTGCAAGCTGAAGGAAACAATGTTTGGAAAGACAGTTTTTTGTACTTTGCATTCATTTAGAGCTTTAATGGAGTAAACTTACTGTGATCTTGTTAGTAGAATGTAGTTTTGATATTTTTCTAGCTTGGAGTGCCATTTATTTGTCTTTGCAAATCATTTTTCATCTTTTGTTTGTATATAGTTAGTTTTCTGTCATTTTTAGGCCTGTAACAGGCAATTTTGAAATAATGGAGTCCTAGAGCACCTTCCCACCATACAAATTGTACAGAATTTTGGGATTTGTGTCTAGGCTCCCTCATTGTAAATATGGTAGCTTGTAGAGTTTGTGGTAGTGCAGGAGTTGCAAGAAAAGCTTTACCCTAGTCGAGCTTGTGCAGGTCCGGTTGGGGCAGACTTGGAGAAAAAGCCTCATATCTTGGAGGGGAATAAAGATTTTGGGGAAATTATTTTTGGAGAATTTTTTTGGTGGTCTTGGATAAGCATGGTGATCAGGAGGAGGTTTTATTAGTGCATTATATAGGGGAAATTTTTGATAGTCTTAAAATAGTTTTGAGCAGTTTAAAACCCTAAGGTTCTTGACCACTTTTGTATTTGGATAGTGTACGGCCTGTACAGGGCTAAAACCCTAAAAAATATTTGAGGTATAGGCAAGAGAAACACAATTTATTGACAAATAACCCAAGTCTTTGGTGGGTTTTAAAGGAAATTGCATTTTATTCCTGTTTAGAGGCCTAATTGGGACTTTGGGATTGTAGCCCTTTTCAAACCCTAGGAAAGGTATAGTGTGAAAGCAATGGAAAGCTGGAACCTTGTGGTTGTTTAAGAACCCTAGTTTGATCATTTTGAAGCCTTACAACACCTCTCACCCCTTTCAAGAGTCTAATAGAAGGTTGAGGATATTTGGTCTTTAAGGAAGAGTAAGGGGCAATGGAGAGAATGTGGCAAAGCACCAAGGTTAGCTTGGTAGGAAGACATCATGTTGATAGGAGAGGGGTTGGTCAGAAAAACCAGGGGCACCTAATCATGAGCAGGGGCCTATACGTTAGATTGGTGAATCCAAACACCAAGGAGGTCTTATAAGGAAAGGCCTAGAGCAGGAACTAGTGATTGGTTCCCCCAACCCCACTTCCTACCAAAAAATCAAATTTGAAGTCCACTCTAATCTAAAATCTTGATCTACATCCTTTATTTTAGGTGTTTTTGTGGTGTGTAGGAGTTATTGAGTTGATTTGTAGTTTTTAGCCCAATCACAATGCCACCAAAATATTTTTGACAACTTATTCTAGGATCGTAGGAATCGAGTATATGGATGGATTGATGTCATAGAAATTAGAAATTTTAGTGAGAGTAAGTGGCTAGGAATCAAGGGAAAAAAAAGTACATTAGTATTAGTAATATGATGAGAGTAAGTAATTCGAAGAAAGAGAAGACTTTGGATCTAGTGGAGGGGGTAATGAAGGCAATGTACAAGAAATATTGTCATGTAGTCATGGAGAAGGGAATTCATGTTGATTATTGGAAATTTAGGAGACAATGAAAGGTGAAGGTGGTGAAATGGAATTAGGATAGTAGTTAAGAAATGAAAGAAAGGAATTATTTGTGAGAAAAGAGAAAATTGGCTAGAAGGAAGAACTTAGGAAAGTGAGAATATGAGAATGAGTGGAAAATAATTAATGAAAAAATCAAGGTCAAATTAATTATCATATATAGAGGGTGAAGAAGAGGAGACCAAAGAATATCTAGTGAAATAGAAAGGAAAACTAGTGGAGGATTCATTGTGGATTTCTTAGGCTGAAGTGGACCATCTTGGTTTTCCTCTTAGCCCTAGAAAGTGAGGGACTCACTTTGCTTCCAACCTCGGCTATCTGATGCAAGAGCATCCCTAGTTGTAAAGAAATATTGTATCAACCAAAAATATTTATTTTCTTGCACTTCACACAATAGTAGTTTCAATATTTCATTCCATATTTCACCGAAATTCTATTTCTCATCTCGCGGAGTAGGATATAGCATCTACACATAGACATCTATATCTAGATTGTAGATCATTTTTATTTATTTTTAGAAATTCATCACTCTTAGAATTTCATTGTAGCTAAGTTAGTTAGAGCATTTGGGGCTGACTTGGTCTACATTTGTTAGTTTAGACCTATTCCAAAACATGCCAAGCTTCATGGGATATCATATAAGCATTTTGGGTCCAATGGGATCCATCTTGGAGATTCGCAAGTTATTCCATTTTGCAAGGGATTATCTTTTCATATTTTGAGTCCAACCTTCTTGTGTGACCATTCATCAGTTTATATAAACCTTGTGGCTGACATGGACCCTTTTTGGAGCTTGGGAAGAATATTTATAAGCATTTATAATCATTTGGAAGTCGGTCATGAGTTATCCATTAAGATAGCTCGATAAATTTATAGTTAGATTTTTGCATTAACCCTTCGGGGGATTATAATAAGGCCTTTGGCCAGTTGTAATGTTGAATGCCCTTGCGATAGACCTATGAGCCCTAGGTTATTCACCCATGAGGCATATGTTGCATGTAAGATTACCAATTCAATAAAGATTCATATTTGTAGATAATTTTCTTGTGTTATTTCCATTATGTTGACTCTAAGCTGCATGGTTTGGACTGTTCTTTTTAAACCCTCCATCTATGAGTCTTGCATCAAGCTTGAGGTGAAGCATTCCACACCACTAGTTGATGCCACTTTGTATGATTTTCAACACATTGGTAGCCTCATCTACTTGATCCATACTTGAACCAAAATTTTTTTGGTAGCTAGAATTGTTTTGTGCTTCATTAGAAAGATGACAAATGCAACTTGCACTACATCTAAGACACTCATAGGCAACAGATTCACTATGTTATAGACATAGGTTTATACTTGATAAGATATACACATTCTAATTGGGTTAATGATCTTAATGATCTTAATGATCACAAGTCCACATATTCCTACAATTTTTATCTTGGTTCTAGTATTATTTATTAACAGAGAAAGAATCAACATGCCATAACTATCTTTTTGACTAAGATTGAGTATCATGGGGTTGTCAATATTGCCATTGAGGCTATTTAGCTTTAGAATATCCTTACTAAACTTGGTTTAACTTTTCAAAATACATCATTCATATATTGTGACAATGAAAGCACCATCAAAATCTAAAAATATACATTCATCAATGGACCAAACACATTGAGATCCACATGTGTTTTCTCTAAGAGTTGGTTCAAAAGTAGGTCATTAATTTTTGGTACTCTCTTATATCAAAGTTCTAAGGTTGTATATATATTCACCAAACCCTTTATTGAGAGATAATATATTTATATTTGATCTCTCTTGGGGGTGTGAGAAATCTCTTCTAGGGGGTCACTTTGACCTTCATTCATCCTCTCATGTGGTAATTTTTTCCCAATGTATTTTCTCTTTCTTTTATAGTTGAGGGAATATTTTATACATGGGTACCTCATTGGTCATTGTAGCCAAGACTTGTCTTTGTTTACATTTCTCCTAAGTTGCACAGTTTAAGGCAGGGTGTTAGGGTGAACATGGCATTTTATCTAACTAATTCATTTCCTAGCTAGTTCCCTAGTTAGGTCCTTTTTTTACTAGATTAATTTTACTTAGGAATTTTTCTTTATCCCATATTAGTTGCTTGTTTTTAGTCTCTTGGGTGGAATATCCTATATATACCCACCTCTTGCTCTCATATGAACATTTCATTCTCATTGTATGCTTTGCATTCCCTTGAATAGAATATAATTTATTCTTATTCATTTATGATTTCTATCTTTTATTTCCTTCATCCATTTGCATTCTTGGGTGGACTTTCAACCAAATATTATAATGGGTGATTGGATATATTATTTTTTATGGTTTTCATTTCCAGTCATGTGGATTTTTTCTTTGATAGTGACTTGGAGCCTTTGTTATCACTTAGATTTGATTCTTATGTTCTTTGGATTAATGCCTCTTCACCTTAGCTTATTCTTTTTATTCTATATGTGCCATGTTGGAGGATGAGAGGATTTATTTCTTGAAATGATAGTCACCTTGGATGTTATTGTAGATATCTTGATAAAACATGAGAGTGTGCTAGAGATTAATGTGGTTTCATGGATGGATATGATGATGCATTTCATTGATTGATACTTATGAAATATATACAAGTGGGAGAATTTTAGGAAAAATATTGTTGCATACCTTGTACAAGAAAACATATTTTAATTATATAAAATAAATATGTATTTATATTTCAACCTTGGAGATGTGTTTAGCCGCATTAAATATTTTATTTGGTTTTTTTGTAAATTTGCATTATAATATTTTCTAGATATTTTATGTGTGGGTTATATATTGGAAAAATACTTAATATTGAAAAAATTGGTATCAAAAAGTAAATGTTAGAGGTTGATAGTTTTTTTATCTTATCATTTTGAGATACACGGTTTAACCAATATATTTTGGTAGTTTTATGTGAGCTTGTTTCTCTAAAAGCAATAGTTTATTTAGCACCCTTGGGTTCATTGTAATTTGTATTGAGATCTCTTATAGAGTGCATATGTAAAGCATGGCATGGGATGTGTAGTTGCATGGTTACAAGCACATGGAAGATGTGTTGGAGAGGAGCTTCTTGTGTATAATTATTCATCAAAACTTTGTAAGTTTATTGTAATGAATAATAAATTGAGTGTAGATGCCATGATATATTTGTCTATTCTTTATATAATAGATTATGAATACTTGTTTCCATCTTTTTTCTTTGAGTTATGTGGGATTTTTTATTGTTACAATATTTTCCTTTCATTTATGGATGCACCTTCTTACTACCCACTTTTTTAATGAATATTATACTATTATCTTTATAATTAATTTGAAAAACTAAATAGAATTGCTTATAAAAAATAGAGAAAATATTTAAAATAAATGATAATGAATAAAATCTTTAAACATTCAAAATTTTACAATAACTTTCTATACAAAAATAAAAATTTTGAAAATAAAATTTTAATATATTGAAAGGAAAGTATGATTCTTCCTGTTATTATTAAAAGGAAAAAAAGTTAAAATACTCTAAAGAAGAAACAATAAACAATAAGAATTTATCTACAATAAAAATCATTAAAATAATTGACTCTATCGAGTTACATGCAATACATTTAAATTCAAAGAAAAATAGTTTACATGACATAATATGATTGTGGAAGCAATATTCCACATTAGTACACTTTAATTCGTAATTAAGACTCAAAATAATACTTCTATTTTGAATATTGAAGATAACAAAAATATTAATTAAAATATATTCATAAACTAATTTATGTGTAAATATAATCTCATGAAACTTATTTTTCTTATGGTAGTATCTTATTATAACCATGTGATTTTTCCTCTCTAGCTCCCCAATTCCTTTCACAATTTTTCCTTAAAAAGTCAATAAATTTTCTTGTCAAAAGGAAATATATATTAAAAGCATAAAGTTTCCACAGTCCATGATAATCAAGAGAGCAAAATTTCTAGATTAAGTTGTGTCAATTTTTTGAAACAACATTTTGGATCATACTCCATGATCCATCATCGGGATGAAAAACAAGCATGAGAGAAGAAGAGAGAAAGAATAATGTAGCAGACTTGGAAGTTTAAAAAGGTGAGAAGCATGAGGGAGCAAGAGGTCAACCAGTCCAAAAAGTCATTAAAAATATAAATCAAATTCCAACAAAGAAAACACCAAATTATTTCTAAAAAAAAAAGAAAGATCAAAACAATTAATTAAAATGAAACAAAAACACCTAATGATAAAGGAAAAATTTAAAATAGATAAAACAACAAAAAACACATAAAAAAAAAAAAACCATTATATATATATATATAAGGTAGTTTCAATTAAAGATATATAAAATAACCCATTATATATCTTTGATTGAAGAAACAAATAAACCAACAATACAAACAAAATATACAAGATTAAAGCATAATCAAAGACTAAAAATAAAAATGAAAAAAGAAAAATAAAAGAAAAGGCTCTAGAAAAAAAGATACTAAAAAGAAGGAAAGAAGATAAATTATGCAAATAAATATATTCCAATAAGAAGAACATAATTTATTAAAAAGACCAAAGGGAATCAATATAATAAAAATATAAATCAAATTCCAACAAAGAAATCACCAAACTGATTCTAAAAACAAAATAAAACATCAAACAAATAAATTAAAATGAAACAAAACCACATAACGATAAAGGTATAAATTAAAATAGAAAAGAAACAAAAACACATCAACAAATAAACCATTGGCCACCCTTAATTATTTCTTAAAACAAAGGGAAACAATATAATAAAAATATAAATCAAATTTCAACAAAGTTTCCAAAATCCTCCTTAAAAAGGGTTTATTTTACACTTTCAAGCCCCTCTCCACCCTTAAAAATTGTTTGCCTTCCCCTGAGGACCCTTTAGACACTTTCCTAAACTCGGTTGTCTACAAAGTGTCATGTTCTTGTGGCATCCCTTACATTGGGGAAACCAATTGCTTGATTAGCACGAGAATCAAAGAACATGTTGCTAACATTAGGCATGAGCGGGTCTCAAAATATGCCTTAGTTGAGCACTCTTCTCAAACCAAACATCACATTTCTTTAGAAGATACCTAAATTCTATTCAAAGAAGACAACTATTTCAAGAGGAATCTGAAAGAAGCTATTGAAATCAATAATCACCCATCTAACCTTAATCGAGGTGGGGGTTGGAATTTAAGTTTTTCTTTGAAACCGCCTCTGAATAACTTTAAAGGTCTCCCTTCTAGTAGCTCTAGGACTTCCTCTCCCCAGTAGCTCCATGTCAATGCTAAAAGGTTTCACACTCTAAATGGGAATTCTAGGCCACACTATCAAAGAAGGCAAAGTAGAATCTCCTGGAAAACAATTGCAGAACACAATCCAAAGAAAAAGATACCTCCTTTGAAGATAAAGAAGCCTTTGCAAAATGTTGTCCAAAAGTATCGACACTTATGTCAAACTACAAAGGATGATCATCTAGAGAATGAACAAGAGGGTTAGAGTCTTCCCTTTGTTATCCTCTCAATTTGAGCATAAAAAAATTCAAATTTTTAATGCATTCCCTTAAAATCCTTTGAGCCTCTCAGATCACAAAAACAATTATTTTAAAAAATCTATAAATATTGGTACAAATTCTTTTTATAGGTCTCATCCTAACTTCATTTTTCTTGATCTGGTCAATTTTTCTGCCAAAATACTTAACCGTTTGCAAGTTATCAAGCTTCACATTTTTCGGTCCACACTTTACAAACATAAAAAAAATTTGTTTTTCGGGTTGTTGAAGGTTAAAAAATTCTTTGGTTTTTCTTGGAGAAGTCCCTTCACCATGTCCAAATTTCATCAAAAATAGAATTGTTTTGTAGAAGATATGAAAGCTTTCATCTGATCAATTGTAAGTGATTTTTCAAGGCATAAATTATTTTCCCTATGAGTGGAAAATTAATTTTGAATGAAGTATTGTGAATTTTTAATATATTGTTCCAAAATTAATGAGGGTGAAGTAAATGTTAGGATGACATGATATGAGATTTGAGGTGGCCCCCTTCAGTTTTGAAATATATAAATAATTGTTTTCAAACATTTTATGAGTTCTGGAGCTTGGAATATCTCTGACCTAAAGGTTTTAAACTTAGAAAAAGTTCTAACCCCCTGAATTCTCTTATTGTTGGGAGTTTTGATGGTTCGTGAACTCCTTACATCCCCGACTCCAAGGTTTTGTTTGAATGTGGATCTATGGATTGTAAAGAATGCAATATATGTTGGATATGCTCAGAGACACTCACAAATGGATATGTTGAAGATACTTTAGAAACCTCCCAACAAATGCAACAAGCAGTTCTAAATCCATGTCCTCTACCAACATCCAATGAAGAATGGAAGAGCATGTTGAGAAAGGGATTTATATTAGGATTTAAATGATATGTTGAAGTGGCGCTAGAAAATTTCTAGTATATGAATATTTTTGTTAGACATTACAACTAGAGATATGATTTTGTTTCATAAACTCTTGAACAAAGGAAACATAACTTCTGATACCATAGGCTTCTTTAGCAAAATAAGTGTAGTGAACCTTCCAAGTTACAAACTTCCAAATTAATACTCTTCGTAGGGAACAAAAAAGGTGGTTACATATTTCCCTATAGGAAACACAAGCAGATGCACTGCATTCAATAATCATCATTGCCTGAGCTTTGTTTGTCGTATGGCTATAGGAGTTTGAGTAACATGCAGGTCCATTATTGCTCACTCAGAAATAACTTCATGAGAAATGAGGTTGGTAATTTGAGACAGGCTCGATTTGCAAACTAGAACAATTAAGATTATTACCTTCCTTGTGTCATATGATGACATTAGTGGATCAGACATTCACACATGAGATTGAGAAAATGATAGAGGAAGGTCTTGAACCAACCATGGTTGGATCACCAACATCTCTAGTTGTTCTTGCAACTACCACACATTTTAAATGATTCTTGAGGAACTCTCATGTATATTCAGAAGCAAAACATGTTCATTTATTTCAAGAAACTATGATATCAAATCTAAGTGATGATGAAGTATTGGAAAGGCTAGGCATAGCCATTCTATATAATCCACCAAAGATCTTTGAACCTTTCTAGACTTTGGTAAAACCATTTATGAGACCTTGAAGAAAACACAACTACCGATGGGTGTGAAACCAGTTTCCACAATAAGTACATGAAATTGTTTGAAAAATGCTAGGAAGCTTGGCACAGTTCATTCTAAAGAGCTCAAAAGTGACGAGGTTAATCATTGTGGCATGGTTCCCATTTGCAAGGTGTAGAAGTGTATTCAAAGCATATGAAATGTTTCAAAGAAATATGGATGTCGCGGTTGTTGGTTATGCACAAATTGGAAATCATCTTTTGGAATGCAATGATTGCGGCTTATATGCAAAATGGATCCATTAAAAAGCTTTTGAAACTTTCATGTGAATACAATTAATCGGTGCCAGACCCTCTCCCAATCTAGCATAGGGTATGTGTAGGATCATCATGGAAAATACAAGCCCTTAAGTGGCAAAAAAATTAAAAAAAATTAGAGTTAGTAAACTTGACGTAAAAATTTGAATAAGTTATCTATATATTATTTCAAAAATATGTAAGAATAGAATTTGTAGAAAATTGAATGTAGTTTCTAAACTACTAGGTTTATTTTTAAAAAAAATCTATCTGGTGAAAATTTGAAATTTGAATGGAGTAGTACTCAAATTTCAAGGAAAAAATAAGAAGTAGATGCCTATCTAACCACCCTAACCACAATAAAATGATAATATTTTTTTATAAGATTTTAGATATAAGCAAAGGACTCATGTTTGGATGTGATGCATATTTTTTTTTAATTTTTTCCAAGTAAATAATTAATTATGAATTTTTTATTACAAATTTTAAAAAATATAAAAACTCGTATGTCTGACCACCTTAACTTGGTCAAAACTTCATGACGTTCTCTCTCTTTTTTAATCCTATAGTGTGTAAAGCATAGAATGTAACACATGTTTCAGATTCAAAAAATGTGATACCACTTGAAAGTTATAGATGTTTTTCAATCAGCCTATCAATTAGGACTTTAGTCATTCAAGTTAAAAATGAATAATTATTATTTATTTAATTCAAAGTAAAGCATAAAAGTTGAGAATCTCCTTTAAAAACCCTTCTCATTTCATTAATTTTGGGTTTAAAAAAAGTCATCATCCATATACCCTACACATACCCATCATATTTCCACTTTTTGGCCCATCATGATCCTACACATACCCCACAGCCTTGAGACCTTCACCAAGTGCATAAATTGCTTGATAAAAGAAATTCAATGATTGCAGAATATGCACACCATGGATTTGTTGAAAAGGTTTTAGAAACTTCAAGTGAATGTAATTCACAGGTAGTATCTTCTTAGAGGTTTCACATGTTCTTTATCAAAATGGCATGATAGGTTTGAAGCCTATTGTTCGAGAACTAGTTTACAATGGTAATGGAAGTTACGGTGCTTGATATGTCTTTTGGTAGGATTGGTATTCATGGGAGTCGATGCTTTTGGATATCTTCTTGGAGATGAAAGATGTCATTTGAGGTGTTCGATTGTAAATGCTAAAGTTTCCTCCAAAGACTGAAGGAATAGGTGATGTGCACGAAAACTAAAGCAACAATAGGAAAGAAAGAAAAAGCAAGAAAAAAGACGTTCTAATTGGAAAGATCTCATATCCTTTTGATTATATGAATGTTGATACAAGTTATTTCTAGTTCTACATGAAGAAAGACATGGGGGGTGCACCCAACTAAGTAATTGTGACTCTCGGTATTGTTGTTTCTATTTTTGGCACAAATCAACGAGCTAAATCACATTTCAAACAAAATTCATTACAAAGTAATTTACTATGACTTGCAAGAAAAAAAGAAACGATTGTGGAATTGAATAGGCATTACGAGAAGGTTTCTTTTGTAAAAACTAAACTCAACAAAAATGGTTATAGAAACCATAAAGGAAGATTGGGTAAACTTTAAATAGGTAATCTGTATCATAAGGAAGGATCTTTTTCCTGCTATCTATGAACAAGGGAAGGAGGGGAAGCTTCTTTTTGTCATCTAGTTCTAGTTGTTTTATTCTTGACTCAGTCTATGTATAGGAGAACATCTCAAAAACTGAGTTTTGGTTTGCTTGGAGAAATGAAGATTTTTTTTCAGAACTATGTTTTTGTGAATGTCTTCTTTGGTTGCATCTTTTCCTATGTTAATCTGTAGTCAATCTTCACTTTTTCTCTTGCTATATGTGGTTGTATCTGGGCTTCAGATTCATATCATTCCCATGTTTCATATGTGTTGAGAGGAAGATGTATTTCCTATAATCAATCTATTATTATTTGTGGATGTGAACTAAATGGGATTTACATCATTCATTTGCATTCATTCCATTCGTAATCCATCTTTCATAGTTGTAGATAGGTGTTAGTTTCCTCCTTTTCTACTTTCAAGTTAAAATCATATCCTAAATCTTTATTCATTGAAAATCATTTGAATGCAGTTGCACCTTGTAAAACAAGTAGAGAGAACTTGCAACTATCATTGCAAGTGACTCAACTGTTGGTTGGATTATCATTTGTGTGGGCTAAAGAGTATAAAATTAAAGTGATAAATCTATCAACCAACACCCTCATAACAACTAAAGAAGAATCATCCTCATTAAAGAAAAATGAATGCAATCAATGATGCCTCCCAAATATGAAATGTTAGACTCACAAAACAAACCAATAATGTCTATCAAGGGTGATCCCATAATAGTGGTTTACAATTTTTGGCCAAACTGGACACTGAAATTATTATTTGTAACTAAATCTTCACATTCGGGCACCTATAGCGGCTAAACTGTGAGGAATTTGAAGATGGTACAAACTAGAGTCTCATCAAATTTTGTCTATAGATTCTAAAAATATTTTTTTTAAAATTTTTGGAATCAAATTGCACTTCTTTTTCCATCTCCCACGAAAATAGATTTTTTTCATAAAACAACATTTTTAAAAAGTGACACACAATATAGCATAACTTTTTCCATGAAGGATAAAATTCTAATTCTTTCAAATTTAGATTTGTAACTCTGATATCTAGTGCTTCCATTTGGTTAGATAGTTTTTTATTGAATATTTTTTCCTTAATCAAGTTTCAAAGTCAAATGAATTACAATTCAGACTTAGACTGTATAATCGCGTAACTTTTGTATATGTCAAAATTTTATTTTATTTTTTTTGTTGGATCGAGGACTTCAATATCTAGTGCACTCATATTTTTCAAAAAAAAAAATCGATAATATTCTATTTTTCCACATGTGAAGAACAAAGAAATTTATTTTTGATGAAAAACCTATGTTTAATAAAACTTAAAAACAAATACATAACAAAACCAAAACATATTAAAATTATATTCATTGGATAGCTTGTTCTGAGGAATACCATAATCATTTGAAATAAATTTTAAATGAATTCATTTGATCCCCCAAAATCTAAATCAAAAGTGATTTTTTATCACATTTTGATAGGTGTAAAGGAGATGCATTTATAGGTATGGTTTAAAACTAGCGAGGTTCTATCCGGGGGTTTGATCTAAGGTGATTTGATCAAACCCTCTTCAATTGGAATCCTTAAAATGGAACTTTTTAAGGCTTAAATCATTATATTTTCTAAAAATATGTGATTTTAGCTAAAATTCGTTCCTCTCAGGAATTGTAAACCACTATTATGACAGCACCCTCAAGTACTTATCCCAATGAGTCATCTCTGGAAGATGATGAATATCCTACTACACCGAATCACAAGGATCCAATTCTATGGTTTTGCAAGCATCTTGAGGTACAATAATGGATGAAGGAGATGAAATATCAACACATGTCACTTGATCCTTAGAAGATGAAAGTATACCAAGATTCAAATGACCATATAGAATCTCCTCAAAAGTGTCCACACAAGATGCCTAAATGTGAACATCTATAGAATGATTAGGAGAAAAATGTGAGGTGTAGATATGAGATTGGTGATCAACCTCCCCAATTGCAACTATATCACTGCTCTACAAATCCTGCATTTTGACAAAATCAAGTGTGAACTCAACACTCCTACCTTCTCCACCATCTGTGATATGATAGATAGAAATGATATTGGTTGACAATGAAGGCACACAAATAACACCATTAAATTCTTTTTCATTTGTTTCAATGGATCCCTTCCCATAAACATGCATATATGTCTTGTTAGACATCAAGATTGGTGGTGATGAACAAGTCTCAAATGAACCGAACATACTCTTTGATGAATCCATGTGATGTGAGGCTCCTAAATCAAGTAACCACCTCCCAGTCCTAAAATCTACAAGTGTAACTATAGAACCTGAATCCTAGCACCTGCAAAACATACGAAATAAACACATGGCTAGATCAAATGTGAGTGAGAATTAAGATTACCCTTGAAATCCATTAACAATACTAAAAACATGAAATAAAATTGAAGAACACAATAAGAAAGTAATGAAATCCTAATTAAGCAAGCAAATTCTTGATCCTATGGGGGAATTGGTTCCAATTTGATGTGAAAATTGGCCCTTTCCCAACTCCTATGGAAGCTTGAGATGATTTGATGAAGAGTGATCCACTTGGTGATTGATTCAATTGAGCTCCATGATGAAAAATCTGCATAACCTATCTAATACCTTGATAAAATGGATGAAGATGGATGTGCTTGAAGATGAAATTAAGTATTGTAAGTTTACTCAAATTGTGGATGGATCAAAATGAGGAGAGAAGCCTCTTATTTATAGAAAGACAAGATGGAAGAATTCCCAAAATGAAGCAATGTGGGATCACTCAACACCCAATAGGCAAGTGCCACTTATCAAGATGTGAATGGGCAAAGGATTTGCACATTTTGATGAATGTGCCCATAAATGCAATTAGGTGGAATTTGAAAATAGTGAAATGACATGTAAGAGGGAAAAATAATTTCTTAAATGCCACTTGGCTCAATGCATGAGGACATGAAAGAAGGAATAAATGTCTTGTTGGAAGGACAAATCCACTTGGATGGATTTCAAATTTGGAAGAATATTCCTCAAAAGATGCCAAGTTGAGAGAAAATAGAGATCTAATAAATGAATTAAATGTAATTTCATGTGCAAGTGGAAAAATCTAGAGGATGGGACATGGATTAGGATTAAATTAATCAAGGGTTAATTAATTTAATGAGGGATTAGATGATGTGACTAATTGATTTAGATTTATGGGTTGATTTAAATAAAAAATGAGAAGAATGTGATTTTAGAGACTAATTAAATAAAGATTTTGATTTATTTAATTAAAGGGATGAATGTTAGATTAAATCAAATAAGGTTTATTTTATTTTATTTAATAAGGCGACTTTAGAGATTTAATCAAATAAAATGAATTATTTAATTAAATAGAGACTTAGGGTTAATTAGATCATATTAATTAATTTAATTAACAAAAGAGAATGACTTAATCAGATAAATGATTATTTATTTAATTAAGGGACGAAGAGTGATGACAAGCTAAGAGGATGATTCAAGTTGAAACAGTGTTAGGAATTAGGATCAAGTGTGTAATGTCAATCAATACATTTTACGTGTCTACATTTTGTCCCTGTTTGAAGTGATGCACTTGTTGTGTTGGTTCAAAGAATAAACTATCTCAATCAAAAGTCATTTTTTTTTATATGAAAACTTGCCCCACTGTTGGTTTAGTGGGCGAAACATGTTGACATACTACCCCATCCAGAGATTGGATGAAAATTTGGATTTTTATGTGATCTCAAGAAAAAAGAGGACAAGGTGCCCGACAGGTCCAAAAAGGCTCTAGAATGCAAAAAATGAGATAAAACAAAAAAAATGGTGTGAAACGATCCTCGATTGGGTGAAAATGGGATCGGGGGACCAAAACCCTAGCAGGACGGCTAAACGGGGTCAAAAAACCCTAATTTTTAGCCTTAAATAGGCCTTGAGGGGCCACTTCCAATTCATTTTCACATTAAGCCCTTAGAGATTTTGCAATTTTGAGCTCTGACACCCTTGCGAGATGGCGCAATGATGGCTTCCCCGAAACATTTCCAATATACCATGGACACATCAGAGGCTTTCTAGCATTGGACCACCGGTGAGTCGACTTGACCCAACTTTGTTTATGATTTTTGTGTGCATTTATTAGGCTAGGAAACTAGGTTTTTAGGAGTGGTCCAATGCTTCACCACTGAAAAGTTTAGAACAATGCCACACGGCCTCAAACTGTGCTGCAGTTGCGAGTAGCGATGCCACGGCTCAGTTTGGAATTAGGGTTTAAATTCCAAACTCAGCCACATATGGAAAGTTCCCCACAACGTATCTTTTGTAATTAGGGTTTACTTTTAAACTAAGCCACCTTCTCAAACTATAACGTCACAATGAATTTTGAGAGTTAGAAGGTCCTAGCAGCGTAGTTTGAAGTTTGCAAACTACACCGCACCCACAAAGAGCAATGTTTAAGTTGTTTGGGGTATGTCAAGACAAGTCAGGATCAAAATTTTTTGATGAATTTTAATGTAGTGGATTTCTTGATGTTGGAGGAGGTGTTGATACTATATTCACATGAGCATTGGTCCTGTGATATATTTGGCACTTTGCAAGGTATGCCTAACTAACAACAAGAGCATCTAATGGCCATCGGTCTTTGGAATATCACTTATATGCTCTGCTCGTTCGATCACACTTGGGTATGCTGATGACACTTGTTGAGAGATGCCACAACGAGACATCATATTTCCACCTCCCAACAAGTGAGGAGATGGTCACACTAGAGGATGTGTGGTGGATCCATAGATTTTGCATCCATGGAGAGTGTGATATATGAAGTGGGTGTTGGGAGGGAGGCCTGCTACAATTTTATGGGCTAGGACGACCTTGTTTTCTGCAAGGTTCAAATTGAGTTAGAGTGTTATAGGCTCTCTATGTCATCCTTTCATCTTGTTATTGCTGCTATCATATTGGGTATCATCACACTAGATTAGTAGGGCCAATATTTCAGTCCTCGATGGGGGCTCACTTGGGAGTGCATGATTTGACGATGAACATGATTTGCTTGGGGGCCAGTTCTTCTAGCCTCATTATACATTTGGGCTTGGGAGCACATTTTTGTGCTACATTCGAGGGTTATTCTAGTTACTATGGAGCTAGATGATTCCATTGTTTGGCAGTACTGCGAAGGTGTTTCCTTCACTCATACAGGACATCATGGGATTCCTCACTAGAGGAGAGCCCTTGATGATATGCGTGTTTTCACATGGCATCTATACGTTGGATGGTTTGCATGGTTCAATGATGTACAATAGCTTTTCTTCGCCCACCAAGATAGATTAATGCAGAGCAAGGAGCACATGATGCTTGAGATGTACTTGCCAGGCAGGGTTCAGAGGCAATTCGATGAGGCACAAGATAGGTTAGATGATCGGTATGTGGCCATTTTTTCACGGACTATGAGCCAGAGCTCCTGGGGCCGTTATATACCTACCCATGAGGAAGCTTAGAGTTTCATGTAGTTGGTGGCTAGGCCATGGCCATATGACTATGGTCAGGCAAATGCAGGGACCACGCAAGCATATAGAGATTTGTTTTGACCACCTCTTCAACTTACAATGCTAGGGACACCATCTACTCAATGTAAAGCCAAAGGTCAAGGAGCAAGATAGGGTCGAGGGGATGGATATGAGGATCAGGGAGGTGTTGGGCCACCATCGGTTCAACAAGTTTAGGATAGGGAGCCTCAGGATCAACCACTCCCAAATCCGGAGGTGTGATGAGGGCATAGCCCGAGACAGAAAATAACCCACAAACAAGAGAAAAATTTTATCATTCATAAAATGGAGCTTCTTACATGCAGAGGATCTCAAATCCCCAAGTTCTACAACACATGCAAGTTACAGAAAGCTACAGAATAACCCTTTCGCAATATGTGAGCTTGTCCCCCAAAAAGTTTCCCAAAAAATTAGAAACTCACCCATAAATAGAGCTCCTCTTTAGTTTTGGAGCCAAAAAAAATTAAAATTTGAGCTTAGGCTGTTTGGCGCCGAAAATTACAACTTGAGGTTCAAATTTCAAAAGAACATTTGCAATCGTATCTTCTAGAAAGTGCGCCAACTTCCTGGGGCCATAACTTTTGATCCAGGGCTCCGATTCACGAACCATTTGAACCGTTGGAAAGGTCTCGAAGTCAAGAATGTGCTCAAAATCTACTACACCAATTTTGGAAAGTTTTGGGGCCATTCTGGAAGCTCTAAGTGCCTCAAATCCAACTCAGCAGATTTTTAGGTGCAAATCTAGGAAACTAAAACTGCAATATCTTTCAACCCAAGAATAGAAAATAAAAACCATAAATTGGGAATTTTATTATGACAAAAAGGGTATCCAAAAATGTAAAAACATCTAAAAACTAAGAAAATTGAAATTTAACTATTTTTGGGTGATGCAAGATTGCCCTTACACCACTAGATGCTCCTGCATCAAGGTGGGTGAGAAAATATAGGATCAAGACTTAGGACAACAGGATAGGGTTCTGACACCACTTAGGGATAGGGTCCATGATCATCCACCTATATAGCCACCTCTCCAGCCAAATCCCAGAGATGGTTAGATTTTACAACTACAAGCCTTGGTACAAGTACTTAAAACTGAGAGAGATCAGCTATGGGAAGAGCAAGACTAGGCAGTCCATCAGAGATAGGTTGTAGAGCTACAAGCAGTAGCAGAAATGGGAAAATAACAACAGATTGAGAGTATGTTTGCATCCTCCTCTCGGAGTACGATATCACTTTGATCATACAAGGAGGCCATCCAGGAGGCCAATTATTATAGGTTGCATTATTATCAAGTTGTGCCGCGAGCAACCGAAGTGCTCAAATTTTCATAGATTACAAGCCACAGACCTGTAGAGGATCATAGAGAGAGAGCAGGTGGCAAGGGCAGTAGCCAGTAGGGTTAGGTCATTTTGATTAGAGACGGGATTCTTTTGGCATCTCATGGGATCTTTCTTATAGCCCCATGGGCCACTGTACTTTATTGACATACACATGTATATTAATCCAATTTTTGTACCATGACAGTGTATTTATTTTTATGATATATGAGATGATATTTATTTGATATTATGTGATATGTCCTATCTATTTATGCTTTATGGATGAATTTTATTTCTATATGTGATGCAATGATGTTCTACGTTATGATCTATGGATGATGATACTATATGATGCTTATGATGACGATGCTATGTGATGTGTGACTTTATGATGTGATGCAATGACTAACAGATCTATATTATGCCCCTAGTGGATGAAATGCAATCTTTTTCTCTTTTCATGCACAATATGGTGATGTATACTATGATGATGATGTTTAAATGATGTATGGATGCATTTCTTTTTTGTACCTTTTCTTATGCACTTTTTATGATGTATGCAAAATGTTATGGTACACAAATACTTAGACTAACGGATCTATATTTTTATGCAATGATGGATGATAAGATGTGTGCAATTTTCTTGTGTATGATATGCACTTATGATGTTATGATGATGGTGTGATGACATGATATGATAAATTAATTTTTATGAAACGATATATGCATGTGTTATGATATGATTTTTATGATATGCGAATGGATTCTTTTGATATATGATATATGATGTGATGTCGTAATGGATGCTTATATGTGATATGGGATGATTATGCAATGTTATGATGATGCAAATGTTAGGGTAATGGTGTATGATTTTTATAATGCTATGGGGTGATTACTTTATGTTTATATAATGGATGCATATGTATGGTTTATGAGATGCTTAGAATAACCAATCTATATTATATATGGATGGAAATGCAATGCATTTGTTATGATTATTTTTTATATATGATATATAGTATGCAATATGCTAATGGTTTTATGGATGCATGATGAATGTAATAACGATAATGATTTGTGATTAATTGTCATGGTACCATGTTAGCGTGAAAGAAGATAGAAGAAAGTAAGAGATTCCAACAAGACACAAGATGATGATGATGATAATTATTTTCCAAGGAGTTGGGATTTTCAAAGGGCCAATTACCTTATGTTTGATTACACACATAGGTACGATGCATCAAGGTATAAAGAACCAGGATGGCCTTGTACCTAGTGTGATGGACTTTGACTGGACAATCAGCTATGAGTATTCTTGTTCACACCTGGCATACAAATCCTTATTCAAAATATAGTTTAGATATTTCCAACATCTCTGACCAAAACATAGAAAAGCAAGCCTTCTTATGTGGTCAACAAGATACTTAAAACACCCTTCCTACACCTAAACAAAGTGCACATGACCAAGGTTATATTACAAAAATATACAACAAGCACAACAGATAAAAGATAATGATCGTTGCCCCATTCCTATCTCTCTAAATCCTTTGTTTGCACAACATTGAGAGGTCCTTGGAATGAGTGCAATAAGATAAATCCAAAGAGAAAGATAAAGTAAACAGACAAGTCGATGTTCTTCAATACTGCTAGCCAAGACTAGACTATGGTGATGCCTAATGTTGATGTCCATTGTAGGAAGGATGCATCCTAGGACATGATTGTTGTGCAGTTTTTCGCACACACACCCCGCTAAAAGTAGGGGCCCTCTTTTGATTTCATTCCTATTGTTTTGGCCCTTTGATATTAAGGAATTACTTGCTTTGGCATGAGCTTGGATGTTTATCTTACCTATACTAGTGATCTCTCTGTGATATTAATTGAAAATATCAAGTTTTAGACTCATTTTAGGTTTTTCGCTGTTTTCGGGAAAATCCTCTCTTGGAAAAATTCCCTGGATACTTTGAAAACCCGGTGATGGCTACTTTACAATGTGATTCAAAAATTTTGGGATCTCATGAAATTCTTTGTTGGTCAGATTTCTCTGAACATTCGTTTTCCTATCGAATTCTCGAGTTTTGCTCAGGGTTGTCTTGTCGACTACATTAATGCTCGATTGTATGATTTCTGTGGCATGTATTTAATCGATTTTGTGGAGTTTTGTGCCAATAAGTTTTATCATTTTCTTTATATTGATTTGAGGTGCTTGATCTTGAGTGCTTGGCTAAACTTGGTGTGCTAGATTTGTGGATTCCTAGGCGTCATCATAATTGTTGTTGTTTGCTAGGGTGCTAAAGATTGTTATCTATCATTGCTATAATCGAGTTTCACTTCATCAATGGTATGTATTCATTTCCTTGATATTGATTTTTGAATGTGAATGATTCTTTGGCATCTTGGGTGTGCTTGAAGTCTGATATTATGTATGTTTGGACATTGAGCATCTTGAAGTTAGGATTATTGGATTTTGTTAGATTAACGATCCCAAGTGAGTTTGTGAGATTTTTTTTTTGGTTTCATTATGAGGCAGTTTGCTTGTGTAGGCCATAAAGATCTTCTTGAAAACCTAGCAAAATGAGTAAGTTGAGCCTTAGCTTTTTTTGTATGTTCATGGCAGAATTTTAGGGTTTCAGGTTTAGGGCATCCCCAATTCCTATCGAATTTACTTTAGGATAAGTCTATAAATTTAAAGATGATTTGTAAGAGGTTCAAATTGAGCTAGTTTCAAGCCCAAAGTCTTCAAATTTGTGATTATTCGATCAATTTGAGTGGAGTTGCGAAGAACATTGACATTCAGAATTTCAATGTCTTCGCAGAATTGCTTAACTGCTAGAATCCCCCAATTTTCTATTTCTCTTTGTTTTCTTTAAGATGTGCAATAATCTAGAATTATGCCTACTTTGTCGATTTTCGTCGTGGGCGTAATTCTCTAAAACTTTGTTGAAAATGAAGAATTGAGAAATAACATGGTTTACTAGCTAGTGATTACACATTATATGATCAATTTGAGTTATTTGAAGATGTATCATGTTGTTTCTTAGTTAATGGTGGTTGATTAAATGATTATTGGAAGCTTTTTATGTTTATTTTGCTAAAATATATCTGGTTGGGAATTTTTTGAAATTCCTCTCTAGCCTGAATTCTGCAAGAGGATTGAAAGCCAAAACTTTGAGATGAATAATTCTTATGAGTTTTTAGAAAAAATTTCTCATCGTAAGACTTTTATTGAAGATGAATAGATCATTTGTGATTGATTAGCCTGGATTTGATGTGATCTTTATTATGCTTTCTCTATTGAATGTAGGTTGAATCAAGTCAGGTGGTTGTTGGCAGGACTAAGGGTAGAGTGATGGATCCAAGTGCAAAATGATCTTTTGTTTCTTAGGCAGAAAGAATCAAAATGGATATAAAGAGCAGAATCCCTAAGAGCAAGATGACTTCCATCTAGTCAGAGGTAACTAATACAAATGTTGGATTGTGGGATTATGAAGAGTTTAAGACAAGGATGGCAGCATAGAATCTCCCTTTGCTAGCCAGAACAATATTGGAATTAGGGTTGGCACATGTAGTTGGATTCCCTCCTATAGTGCAGTGTTATGAGTTGGTGCTCAAACGTGCTAGACACTATGACAGAGCTACACAAAGGATAGTTGGTCCTCAAGGAAGAATTGTGGGAAACCTTAATCTTGTTTCTATAGCCTAGACCTTTGACATGTCCGATAGATCTCATGTGGTGGGTTTTGATATGGATGTGATAAAGAAGTTCTATGATGAAGATACCATCGAGTCCCAACAAGTCATCACTTCCTGGCTAGAGAAACCTAACTCCAAATTTTTCAAGATACCCAAGCAACTATTCAAAGCTAAATTTAAGGACTACTATGATGTTATCACCCTTCTCAGTAGGGTGGTAGGGTTGAAGAGTGTAGGAGTGTTTGAAAATTGGATGTTCCATGTCATTGTGAGGATGGAACAAATTTTTTATTACCATTGGATAAGCATTATTAGTGCCATGATTCATGAACAGATGTGTAATTTCCTACAGACAAAGACCTTCTCAATGACCTCCTACTTGGTTTATGCACTTGCAAGATTCAATCCATACACAGGACTAAGTACAAGGGGTGTGTTTGGGCAGGATGTAATTTATGAGGTTTATCCACAACTACACTTGGGTAACTCAAGCTATAGGAGGGTGAATGATGCATTCACCATCTACATCACTAGCTTTCTCCAAGGTGCAGAGCATGTAAGAATATCTGACAATACTAAGGAGTTAATCAAAAGGTATGGGGTTTGGTTTATACAATTTCCCACCTTTTCATATATAAGGACAGATGGTTATCAAAGGGCTCCACACAGACTTCCTAGGTATCCCACATATCACATTATACTTTTGGAGGTCACAAGGCAGATATGTGATTTCAATGCAATTGTGAAAAAGGATAAACATAAGACTAGATTTGGTGGTGATTTTCCTCTAAGGATAGGCAGTAGTGAGGCATTCCCTTCTATCAATTTGGCCTATGGTTCCAAAGAAAAAATGAGTACTCTAGGTTTATCTTTTCATTACAAGAGATCTAGATTTGATAGGCCTGGCAAAGCATAGAAGAAGGACAATAGGTAATATAGCCATAAGGATGATATAGAGGACTATTGGGCCAATTGCAGTGATAAATTTGAGATCCGAAGGAAGAATTTTTCTAGGCTACCAGTGAACTTAGTCTAGCTATATAATGTGAAGGCCATTCCAGATTAGGTTGAAGATGATGGAGATTTGATTCAGGGCCATGACTATGAGGCTATGAAGGATAAACCAGTGGGATAAATTGACTTGTTGGAGGAAGGGAAAACATAGAGTAAATTATGACTCCAGTGATTAAATATACAAGGCTAGGGCTCAAGCATAAGATATGGGAGTTGGAAAGTGAAGGTGTGCAATGCACCTATGATCTAATGGGAGACTTGGAGTCTCATTCCACTTCTGAGGAGTCAACTAAACATGATCCTAAGGGTAAGGGAAAGGTGAGCTCACATTTTAAGATAAAGATTAAATATTTTGAGGCATAGGAAGTATAGGAGGCAAAAAAGCAAAGAAATCCTATTGCAAAGAAAATGAAACACATTTCAAGGACAAAGAAGTCGGCAAAGGATGAAGCTGAAAAGGAAGATAAAGAGGCCAGTGTTTATGTGCCAAAGAGAAGAAGAATAGTGAGATTGTCATAGAAGGAGAAGGAAGCCTCTAAGGAAGGATATGAAGTTAACCCACCAGTAATAAATGTGGAGAGTTTGGGAGAAAGGACATAAGTATACACAAGAAGATGAAGAACTCCTCCCAAGGATAGTGTTTCAAGGAAGGATGGTCCTTTAGTTACCCCTACTGCAGAACAACGTGATAATATTCCTCCTCCCCATGAAGCTCACAATGTACCAAGTGAACTAGGTGAATCCAAAGAGGCAGAGAGTCATCAAGATCCAGAAGGAGAAGAATATCAAGAAGGTGAGCTCTATAGTGTTGAGGCAAAAATAGAGAAGGTGTTATAGTCTCCCCTAGTAACTTATGAGGATTCACCTGTATGAAATGAAGAAGATAGACCTCCTCAGAGAGAGGAAATGCTAGTTAGGACTCCGTCACCGGTACATGAAGAAGAAGAGCATGATAAGGAAAAAGAAGATAAAGTTGAGGAGATTTCTAAGAAATAGGATTTGAGCAAAGATACACCCAGAGATTAATGGGATGAAGTTGGACAAAGCAATGTACAATCTAATTATACTATTCCAGGTTGGTTGGACAAGGAATTAAAGAGTAAACAGATTGTTGTAGATGATACTCCTCCCAATTGGGATGAGTTATTGGAAAATATAGGGAAGGGTAAAGCAAAGGAGAAAGCCATGGTTATCTCCAGGATTGAGAGAGATGGAGAAAATAACAGGGTGGTTTGCATTGCTACTCTTGCTCCTGGTAAGATTAGGGATGATGTAAGTGGTAGTGACTACAATGTGCAAACTATCAACCTAGGGCCTAATTCCATGGAACAAGAGATTGAAGAGTATGAAGGCTCTAGTGCTGTGATCTTAGGTAGATTGAGGAAAGAAGTACAAACCAAGCAAGAATTGAAGAAGTAAAATGATAAACTAAAAAGATATCTACAAGATTTTATGAAACCCTTGCAATATATCAACTCCTCATCATCTGCTGCAAGCTTCCTACCACAAGAAACAATATCTGAGTTGGATAGAATGAAAACCACCACAAATTCTACAATTGTCTATTTACAGGGTGTGCAAACAAAGGGAGATGATGCTAGCAAAGAAATCCTTTCAACTGGAGGAGATGCTATGAGATCAATATATTGGTTAAGGAATGTGCTAGCTTAGGATAAGGAGGATGTGGATCTCTTGTTACAAAAGACTAAGGCCATCATGGAATATACTGAGGACAAATTGATAAGTGATGGAATTCTTCCTTCGTCTAGAGCTGCAGAAACTTGGGAGTGGTTTGAAGCTTTGCAAATAAGGAAAAAAGTGTTAAATAAGATGTATGAGCTAAGGAAACAAATTGAGGACACCTTGACTAAAATCTACAATAAGTGCATTTCTTTATTTGAGGTTATGACAGGGAGAAAGAGGTTTGTGCCAAAGCATCTTAGCTTGGAGTAGTTTAGAAAATGGTGGAGAGATGTGTATTCTCTAGAAAATGAAGGCCCAATCACTGAACATCAGTTGGATGATGCAACTACCTACATTGCAGTAATTGATAAATATAAAACTAGTAAGGTAGTTTTGGATAAAATGGTAAAATAGGTAAGAGAAGATATTAATTCCATTGAAAGGAGAATTAAGATTTTAGCTATGCCACCTATAGTTGCTGATTTGGATAGGGTATTTTTGATAGTGCATGATAGGATGGAGCACACTAAGGATAAAGGGGGAAGTAATTAATGCAATACTTCATCGGAATTTGTGCTTCTCCATTGTTTCTCTTCTCCTTTACATGCATTGGACCAGGCTATGTTGGAGATCCCAGGCTAACTTGGATGGAATACATGCATTTAATGCATATTTTACTTTATTTTGAATCCCTCTTGGGTGACATTTTTTGTGGCCATTTATTATTGTAAACCTCAATTGGGCCAACATATCTTGGTGGTTTCTATAAATATGGCATTCTACCTCATTTGTAAGGGCTAGATAGTTTTTGATAATAGAGTGAATTATGCAGTATAGAAAGAGTTAGATTTAGAAGTTAGTATCATTTTCAAGCAAGTGCTTTAATAGAAGACTGGAATTTTTGCTACTTTGGGTGATATAATACAAGTAAAGATATTGTGATTTGGTGCCTTTCTTGTGTTGAATTTTATCTGGCATGGTTCTTGAGATTCTATCTTTTGAAATTGATTGATTTTATTTGATATATGATATATGCTATGTTAATGTTAGATGATTTGATGATGTTTATGGTTTGATGATTGAAGTGTTAGCAGCAATCTCTAGTCCATACTTTTTGCAGCTAGCTAACTATTAGTTGCTTTGTAAAGTTAGCCTGATCTTTTATATTCATTGTGCTTAGTTCAATTGTGAATGTTGATTCATTGCAATTGCAATTAGGTTGTTTTGAATGAATATTCATTATCTAAAAATATTTAATACCTTAGAAGATTGCACTATTTCTGTAAGATTGCATATTCATCTGGGTCAAGCAGAAATTAGTTTCTGAGGGATTGGTCTGTTTCAAGTGTTTATCATCTACTTTTTCAATCTTAGGGATAGCGTTAAATTTAGAAGTCTCTTGAAACCTTTGTATTTTTCTATTTCTTTTATAATTTGGGTTAGATTCGAGATTGGGAGTATCACCATATTGCTAGATCTAATAAATTTAAAGATTTAGTATTTGCTTGTAGTAAGTTCCCTTTGTGATTACTAATATTTTCATATTTATCATTGAGTTGTTTATGCATTATCAAGACCTAACATTAGAGACCTTGGGGTTATCTCTTGAGGCTTGCTGATAGAGATTTACCTTTCAACAGAGATAGGATATTATATTATGTTTGAGTTGTTGGTGTGCAGAAGACACCATCAACAAATTGGTGCTAGAAGGAGGGCCTGAATAAGCTAGATGGATCAATTTCTATCTACTATTTCTCTTGAAAGATTTAGAAGAGTAACTAGATCTACTCCAAGGGAAGAGGAATTTCAAGAATTGCAAGCTCCTAATAGGTCTAGAAGGACCAGAGGAAGGGGAGAATCTTCATCCACCCAGCCAATTCCATCATCTCCATTATCCTCATCTTCATCAAGTCCATCCTCATCTGATTCAAAAGCCATTCCTATTCTACAGCCCCATCAAGCCCTAAATCAGCCATTACCAACCCCACCTCCACCAATGGATTTCCTTGCCAACAATCCGTCTCCCTTGACCTTTAATAATTACAATGTTATGCCCAAGATCCCAGAACATTTTTTTTCCAAATTCCATGTTAATGACCCCAATAGAACTATTGAGGAACACATTAGGATATTTCAGACTTTCCTTAAAGGTAGAGGAATCAATCATGAATATGTAGCATGTAGTCTCTTTCCTTATTCCTTAGGCGAGGATGTGTTCTACTAGTACAATCATTTGCCTATTGGGTCTATTCAGAATTGGACTGAATTGGAGACTGCATTTCTACAAAAGTTTAGGATTCCCATTAGCCCCAATGAGCTTTATCTTTATTTCACCAAAGTTAACAGATAAGTCCATGAGCCCATATGGTCCTTTAACAATAGGTTTCATTGTGCCTATACCTGACTACAAGCTCCTTATGTTGTTGATGAGGCCACTACTTTTGAAGTCTATTATGAGGGACTTGAAAGTCTGACAACTAACTTCATGAAGTGGAGAAACAACCCTCCTACCACCCTACTTGATGCATACATAGAGACTGCGAAGGTCAGCACTGCTTTAAGGAAACATTTATTTGGGCCTTTACTATCACTAGGACCCACTACTCACCCCAGGAAGGTCCCAACTCTCAATTAGGCTCTCGCCAGTTGCACTCCAATCATGAATCTGATACCTCAATTGCCCCTAGTTTCTCACCCATGACCTATTGTGAGTCAAGTTCCACCTGCAACCAACTACCCTTAGTAAAATGTGAATCAAACTCTTCATCCACAACCTCAGGCTAGTTTTCCCACATATCTACAGAATTTTGAAGTATTGAATTAGTCATTGAATGCCAGTACTGTGTAGGATATCTTCAAAACAATGTAAGCCAACCTCCATATAGAAATACTGACAAGGAAAGATTGGATGAACTGACTGAACAAGTGAAGAAGTTGAACATGGAGGTAACTTATTTGAGAAACTAGAACAATCATCTCTAAGCTTCTCAAAGAAGTATGCAGTCCAATCATAGCAGAGAAAATTGGGAAATTCAATAGGGACAACATTTTGAAAGAGGTCAGCATCCTGAAAGAGGATATAATAATGATAGAGGACAAAATTATCATAAAATACAATCTTCGGGTGAAAAATTTGATAGGGGGAAGGTTGGTGGACAAGGGTTTGATGGGAGACAACCACCCAGACATAATAGAACTTGGAATATAAGGCCTAACAATGGAGGTGTTTCCACCCCATTGGATCAGCTAGTTAGTCGAGAAAAACCTCCAAGTGGTGTATATTTAGCTAAGGATTCTTTATCAGGATGGTGTAGGCTCCATAAAACAAGTCAACATTCTAAATTAGACTGTCTAGAATTTTAGATAGTGGCTTCAATCTTTTAGTATGAGGTGGAGGATAATGCAAGTAGTCAGGATATGGTGACATCTACTCCCTATGATTCATCAGTGTTGGTGCTAAATCATGCTCCTTTTCCACAAAGCAAGGAGAATGTGCCTGAAGAAGAACCATAATAGCTTAAATAAGAGGTAGATTAGGTGTGCAATGAAGATGAGGTTACATAGTTGTTCGATGAAAATCCAGTGAATGATAATGGCCCCATGGATGAAGAAGAAGCTTATATTGAAGAGGTGCAAACATTCTATTAGCTTGTTAAAAAATATGATTTGAGGGACCTGCCACATAGGCATCCACAGGCTGGAGGCCCCTTCACCACTTCTATTCCTCCAAACAACTTTAATACACTTCCAGATCCTAATGCCAGCAATAATCCAACATATCCTCATGTGTATAGGCAGTACTTATCTAAAGATCAAGGACCAATGGATCTGTCAAAAGGGCGGACTATTCAAGCAAGTAAGGATAAGGTAGTAGAATACCTAAAGGAGGCTTCCACTAATCTGAGTGTAGAACAATTGGCCATATATGTTGTAGAAGAACTCAAGAAATTAAAGGTAGGCCTCTCTGCATTTGAGTTATTGAGAGTTCCAAGTATTAGGAATGCAGTTCTAGGAGCTTACAATGCAAATTCGGTGTCACATGATAAATCAGTCAGTGAGAGTGTCAATAGAGCATCAAGTTTTCAACTAGTAAAAGGGAAAAATTAGATTCACAATTAGGTTCACATACCACCAGGAGATAAAAGGAAAGAGAAAGATAGAACTCAAGTTTCTCAAGTGGATACTCCCTTGACTCTATTCCAGGGGAAAATGGACACTCCATTTCTTATCACTATTTGTATTTTTGGTAAGAACTTGCACAATTTCTTGTTGGATTTGGGTGCTTCTACCAATGTAATGCCTTTTGGTGTTTGTAGAGCCTTCGATATTACTCTTGCTAACTCCCAAAAGAAAGTTACTCAACTAGATAGAACTGAGGTTAATGTTGTAGGGGAATTGAACATGATTCATATGCAAGTTTCCTCTGACCCTAGAATTCAACAAGTTATTAATATACATGTGGCAGATATACTTAATGCTTATGGTCTGATTTTGGGAAGAGATTTTACTAGGGATCTAAATGGATATGTATCAACCGATCACTCTCATATGTGGCTTCCCTGGAAGGGAGTGCCAAATTAGATCAACATTGAAAGAGAGCCCATGATGAAATACATGATTACAGAATACTAGAATACTTCCAATGAAATATTGATATAGAGGGTGAGTATGGGTAATTACATACTTGCAGTCCCTCTTGAGGATTCTGATATGGAAGAAATCCTTATGCTACATGCTACATCTATGGATCTCATGGTTGAATCTAGTGGTACTAGAGCTCTGGTGGAACCCGTTGATGATGATGTTCTTGAAGATCATCAACTCAGCATGTTGGATAATTTCCAAGAATTCATTCAAAAGTGCATTGAAGATCAGATTCAGTTGGGTAGGGGAATGAATTTGGAAGAACTACTTTTTCCAAATTTGTGTAGAGTTCATAACGCCTTCCACTCTGAACTGGATTGTCACTTGTGCTAGATTGCAATAAAACAAGTACAGAAATGTATCAACCCTATTCCAGCAGTCAAAACAATATTCAAAATATTCAAGAGGATCCTAGAGGGAAGAAAGTGATGCTATCTGAGGAGCCCTCCTACAATAATAGTGCAAGAGATGTAACAAGGAAGTTTGTAGTTGCCGGTTGTTGGATCTTAAGATTCGACGGATCTAAATCGAAGCAAGGAGCTGGGGTAGGATTTGAGTTAATTAGTCCAAAAGGTAAAAAATTATTTGCTACTCATAAACTTCAATTTTATTGCACTAATAATGTAGCAGAATATGAGGCTTTGATTCATGGGTTGCTCATGGCACTAAAGAAAAAGGTCAAGATTTTGCAAGTCTTTGGGGATTCTAAGTTAGTGGTTAAGCAAGTGAGGAGGTAGTACTTGTGTCATGACAGGAGGATGACCAATTATAGGCATAGAATATGGTACCTTATTGAAGGATTTGATGCCTTCAACATTCAATTGATACCACGTAATAAGAACCAAACAACAGATTCTCTTGCTCAGGCAGCTAGTACGTTGTAGCTTTTGTCTCTTTCTGAATTGAAGAAATTTATAGTGGAATTGACCCCGATGCCTTTAGTACCTGACAATGTTACCAATTTCTAGGTATTTGAAGATGATAAGCATACTTTGAATTTTATCACAAGTTTAGATGTCTTTGCTTCTTAGATTATTGATAAAACTGAACCTCAAGAAGCAGAGATGGATTTGGAAGGGATGATTAATTTGAAAAATAATACTATTACCAGAGGAATGGTGCAACTAGAGAGGATTTTTGACATAGATAAGGTCAGAGATCAAGAACAAGATGCCAAGAAGGAATCTATCAGTGGACAATGTGAAACATAAAACATGGGGAATCAAGATGATATCAAGAATGTATTCATTAGAAAATTATGTACTCCAAAGGAGAGGAAAGGAATAATTCATGCATTACATACATATCAGGATGTGATAGCTTGGAGTTATGAGGACTTGAAGACATACGACACATCAATTATAACTCACACTATCCCTCTGAGGCCATGAGTAAAACCCTTCAGGTAGAGGTAAAGATCGATTAATGCTTTGTTGGAGCCCATAATTCAAAAGGAAGTGCATAAGTTGTCTACCAAAATCATATTCCCAGTTAGACATTCAACTTGGGTTGCAAACCTAGTTCCTGTGAGACAAAAGAATGGTGAAATCAAACTATGTGTGGATTTTAGAAACCTTAACAGGGCATCAAAAAAGGACAATTATCCAGTACCTTCGCTGGATGAAGTACTTCAGATTGTCAATGGGTCTTAGATGATGTATTTCTTGGATGGCTCCTCTGAATACAATCAAGTTATGGTACAGTATGAAGACATGCATTAAACTATTTTCACCACAAAGTGGGGTACTTTTGCTTATAGGAGGATGCCTTTTAGTTTGATCAATGTAGGAGCCATGTTATAGAGAGCTATGGACATTGATTTAAGGATATAATCAGTACATGCATAATTATTTATATGGATTATTTGATAATATTTTCTAAAAAGAGAGGTGGTCACATAGCCGATTTATGCAGAGTGTTTTAGAGGTGTAGAGAATTTGGCATATCTCTTAATCCAAAGAAGTGCATCTTTGGAGTTACTAAAGGGAAATTGTCAGGACACATTATTTTAGAGAAAGGCATTGCTATTGACCTTGAACGAGTGGAAGCCATACTTAAGATTCAACCACCAGTTAGCAAGAAGGAGGTTAATTCATTCTTTGACAAAATTAATTTTGTAAGGAAGTTTATCATAGGGTTTGTAGAAATAGTCAAGCCATTGAATGCAATGTTGAAGCAAGAAGCTAAAGTTGAATGGAGTAGAAAAGCTAAAGAAACATTTGTAGAAATAAAAAGGGTCATTGTTGAGGCTCTAGTTTTGGTGAGTCCTGATTATGATAAGCCATTTTACATATATTCATTTGCTTTTGATCACTCCTGTGCTGGCGTGTTGACTCAAAAGTCTGATCAAGGGAATGAAAACCCCATAGAATTTATGAGTACACCATTGAAAGATGAAAAAATAAGGTATCCAAGTGTGAAGAAAGAAGCCTATGCCTTGTTCAGAGCTATGAAGAAATTCAGGCACTATATTCTCAGGAAGAGGGTCTTTACAATAGTTCTTGATCCTACAGTCAAGCTATTGTTGATGCAAAATGAGCTGGGAAAATGCCAAACTAAGTGGGTGACCATGTTGTAGGAATAAAATATTGAGATTCAACCCATGAAGTTGGTAAGAGGGAAAGGGATTACAAGAATAATGGCAGAAATGGGCCCTAACCTTGCGGCCTAGCATTACAATCTTGAAGATGTTTCTCCAGGGGGCTGGTATGATGATATCATTCACTATCTCTTGACTCAACAATGTCCAGACCATCTTTGACGTAAAACCTTTCGCACAGTGGGGAATGGACTTCATAGGTCCAATCAATCCACCTTCTTTTGTAGGCCACAAGTATACTCTCACTGTTATTGATTATTTCACATGATGGATTGAGGCTCTTGCATGCAAACAATGTCCTTTTGAAGTGGTAATCAATTTCATTGAATTAGGTATTATTAATCACTTTGGATGTCCTTTGTCTTTAGTTTGTGATAATGGTCCTGCATTTGCATCATTGAAATTTTCTAATTGGGCCTTTGATCATGGGATCGTAATAAATTTTGCATCCAATTATTACCCACAAGTTAATGGTTTGGCTAAGTCTTCCAATAAAAACCTCTAAACAGTCATCTATAAGTTATTAGAGAAAAATCCCAAGGACTGGCACACTCAACTTAGATTTTCTCTATGGGCAGATCGTACAAGACAAAAGACTTCCTTAGGGACCTCTCCTTACCACCTTGTGTATGGCCTAGAATCTATTCAATTGAGGATCCCCACTTTGCAGTTCATTAATGAATATTATGATGAAGAGAACATGCATGAGGATCACCTAGCTGAGCTATTGCACCTTGAAGAAAGAAGAGATGAAGCCCTAGAAAACTTTTCCAAGCATCAGGGCATTGTTAAATGATGGTTTGATAGGAGAGCCAAGGTAAAATCCTTTAGGATCTCTGACTTGGTTCTCTACTAGGATAAAGCACATGACCGAAAAGGGGAGCATGGTAAATTTGAAAAAATATGGCTTGGCCCTTATCATATTTCAGAGATCCTGGGAGATAATGCTTTTCACTTGAAAACCCTCACTGGGGAAGACACTCCACTGCCTGTCAATGGGTAGTACTTGAAGCATTACTTCCAATATTGAGTTTTTTACAACTCTTTCTATGTACATAGCTAGAATAGGTTTCCTTTATGTTTGCTTTGCTTTTCTTTTCTTTGCTTTGGTTAGAGTAGGTTTCCCTTTCTGCTTTGCTTTTGCTTTTTTTTTTTTTTTGGTTTTCTTTCAGTTTGGTTTGTTTTTTCTCTACTCTTTCTTTGGAGGTTTTCTTGTTTTCTTTTGGGTGTGTTGCACCTGCATGGCAATTATATTATTATCTGGGACTATTCTAAATATTTCTTTTACAAACTTCAATCTTTTTTCCAAAGTCAGTTGGTGAAAGTCCTCTATTTGGTGTCATATGTATTAAGTGTTTGAGTCGATAAGCCAAGGGATTAACTTAAATATGGAATGTATTTGGGTCTTACATTTTTACACAGATCTTTTAAAATTCCAAGGTTTCATGGGGTCCTTATGAAATCTACTTAGGTGAAAAATCTTATATTCTACTTCAGTGCCACTATGGTTCTCAACCCTAAGTGTGAACTTCATTATTCACAGGTTGAAACAAAAAGTGAAAAGAAAAGAAATATCAAAAGGAATATATATATATATATATATATATATATATATATATATATATATATATATATATATATATATATATAAAATCAAAAGAATAAACTCAACTTATCAAGAGTATCCAAGTATCTCTACCGGGGCTATGGACGTCTAGCTGGCAGTAGAGCTATGCTTGGGGGGAATCACAACGATAACCTCGTCAGGGCTATGGATGCCTGACTGGCAGTGAAGCTCTATACAGGTTGCTTTTGGAGTTAGAATCTTTATGTAGCCTAGTCAGACCAAATTTAGTTCTCATTACAACCAAGGAAAGTGGGAATGAATCCATACACACTTTGACCCTAGTACAATAAAGGTTTGCTTGCCTCTTAGTTTTCAAACTCTACCAAATTGATGACTTAATGCAAGGATTGAAACTAGAGATTATGGGTTCTTCATTCTAGTTTTTCATTGAAATGCTCTGGAGCATTTTCCTAGCAGAGTCACCATTTGTTGTGTAGTTTTTCGCACACACGCCCCATGAAAAGTAGGGACCCTCTTTTTCTTTCATTCCTAGTGTTTTGGCCCTTTGATCTTAAGGAATTACTTACTTTGGCATGAGCTTGGATGTTTATCTTACCTATATTGGTGATTCCTCTGTGATATTGATTGAAAATCTCAAGTTTTAGACTCATTTTGGGGTTTTCGCTATTCTCGAGAAAATCCTCTCTTGGCGGAATTCCCCAGATACTTTGAAAACCTGGTGATGGTTGCTTTGCACTATGATTCAGAAATTCTAGGACCTCGTGGAATTCTGTGTTGGTAGGATTTCTCTGAACATCCATTTTCCTATCTGTTAGGGTTAGAAAGGTAGCTATCTAACAATTAAATGTAGATTTAATTAATAAACAGAGAAACTAAAACACACAGAATAAATTATAACACAGAGACTTTAACAGGGTTCACCCAATCCGGGCTACTCCACCAAACCATAGCTATCCAATGATTTTATTATCCAGTGCAAAAATCTATTACAATCTTGCAAATAATCATGTTTTTCATCATACTGTAACCCCCATCTGAACCCCTTTTTAACAAGCTTAGAAGCTTCCAGATTCGGGCTCTACAAAGTTGGGTGTTTTTTCTTTTTTCGTTGTTTTTTTCCTTTTTTTGTGATAACATGAAAAAGTAGGAGGAAAAATTTTCTCGGGGCTTGCTGCCCCCAAACCCCCAGCTGGGCCCCGGACCCCGACAAGGATACATGTCGGGGTGTACAGTATAGCATGATCATTCACCACATACCAACACTATCAAATTCCTAGGTTTTGGTCGGGGTTGTCTTGTCAACTGCATTAATACTCAATTATATGATTTTTGCGGCATGTATTTAATTGATTTTGGGGAGTTTTGTGCCAATAAGTTTTATCATTTTCTTTATATTGATTTGAGGTGCTTGATCTTGAGTGCTTGGCTAGACTTAGCGTGTTGGATTTGTAGATTCCTTGATTTGGTGGGAATTTTCCTGGGCATCATCATAATTGTTGTTGTTTGCTAGGGTGTTAAAGATTGTTATCTATCATTACTATAATCAAGCTTCACTTCATCAATGGTATGTATTCATTGCCTTGCTATTGATTGTTGAATGTGAATGATTCTTTGGCATCTTGGGTGTGCTTGGAGTCTGAATTTATGCATGTTTGGGCATTGAGCATCTTGAAGTTAGGGTTACTTGATTTTGTTAGATTGATGATCCCAAGTGAGTTTGTGAGCTTTATTTTTGGTTTCATTATGAGGTAGCTTTCTTGTGTAGGCCATAAAGATCTTCTTGAAAACCTAACAAAATGAGTAAGCTGAGCCCTAGCTTGTCATGTATGTTCATGGTGGAATTTTATGGTTTCGGGTTTAGGGCATCACCAATTCCTATCGAATTTACTTCAGGATAAGTCTCAATTTTAACAATGATCTTTAAGAGGTTCAAGTCAAGCTAGTTTCAGGCTCAAATTCTTAAAAATTTTGATCATTTGATCAATTTGAGTGGAGTTACGAAGAATGTTGAGATTCAAAATTTCAAAGTCTTCGTGGAATTCCTTAACTACTGGAATTCCCTGATTTTCTGTTTTCTCTTTGTTTTCCTAAACATGTGCAATAATCTAGAATTATGCCTACTTCGTGCATTTTTGTTTTGTCAAGATTTTAACAAAATTTACTTTTCCCCTTCATTTTCCCAGAATTTGTAGACTATTGTTATTTTCATGTATTTCCGTCCTAGGCAGAATTCTCTCAAACTTTGTTGAAAATGAAGAATTGAGAAATAACATGGTTTATTAGCTGGTGATTATGCATTATATGATCAATTTGAGTTATTTGAAGATGTATCATGTTGTTTCTTAGTTAATGGTAGTTGATTAAATGATTATTGGAAGATTTTTATGTTTATTCCACTAAAATCCATTTTCTTGGGAATTTTTCAAAATTCCTCTCTAGCCTAAATTCCATGAGAGGACTAAAAGCCCAAACTTTGAGATGAATAATTCTTATGAGGTTTTAGAGAATTTTTGTCATCATGAGAATCTTATTGAAGATGAATATATCATTTGTGATCAATTAGCTTGTATTTCATGTGATATTTATTATGGTTTCTCTACTGAATGCAAGATGTATCAAGTCAGGTGGTTGCTGGCAGGACTAAGGGTAGAGTGATGGATCCAAGTGTAGAAGGATATTTTTTTTCCAAGGCAGAAAGAATCAAAATGGATATAAAAATTAGAATCCCTGAGAGCAAGTTGACTTCCATCTAGTCAGAGGTAACTAATACAAATGTTGGATTGTGGGATTATGGAGATTTTAAGACAAGGATGGCAGCACAAAATCTCCCTTTTCTAGCCAGAAGGATATTGGAATCAGGGTTGGCACATGTAGTTGGATTTCCTCCTATAGTGTAGTGTTATGAGTTGGTGCTCGAATGTGCTAGACACTATGATAGGGTTACACAAAGGAAAGTTGGTCCTCAAGGAAGAAATGTGGCAAACTATAATCCTGTGTCTATAGCCCAAACATTTGACATGCTTGACAAATCTCATGTGGTGGGTTTTGATATGGATGTGGAAAAGAAGTTCTATGATGAAGATACCATCAAGTCCCAACAAGTCATCAATTCCTGGATGGATAAACCTAAGTCCCAATTTTCCAAGCTACACAAGTAGCTATTCAAAGATAAATTTAAGAAGTAATACTATGATGTTACCACCCTTCTCAGTAGGGTGGTAGGGTTAAAGAATAAAGGAGTGTTTGAAAATTGGATGTTCCATGTCATTGTGAGGATGGAACAGAATGATTACCATTGGGTAGGCATTATAAGTGCCATGATTCATGAACAAATGTGTAATGTCCCACAGATGAAGACCTTTACAATGACCTCCTACTTGGTTTATGCGCTTGCAAGATTCCATCCATACAAAGTACTAAGTACAAGGGGTGTGTTTGGGAAAGATGCAATTTATGAGGTTTATCCACAACTACACTTGGGTAACTCAAGCTATAGGAGGGTGAATGATGCATTCACCATGTACATCACTAGCTTTCTCCAAGGTGAAGAGCATGTAAGAATATTTGACAATGCTAAGGAGTTAATCAAAAGGTATGGGGCCTGGTTTATACAGTTTCCCACCTTTTCATATATAAGAATAGATGGTTGTCAAAGGGCTCCATACAAACTTCCTAGGTATCCAACATATCACATTATACTTTTGGAGGTCACAAGGTAGATATGTGATTTCGATGCAATTGTGAAAAAGGATAAAAATAAGACTGAATTTGGTGGTGATTTTCCTTTGAGGATAGGCAGTAATGAGGCATGCCCTTCTATTAATTTGGCCTATGGTTCCGAAGAAGAAATGAGTACTCTAGGTTTATCTTTTCATTCCAAGAGATCTAGATTTGATAGGACTGGCGAAGCACAAAAGAAGGTCAATAGGGAATATAGTCATAAGGATGATATAGAGGACTATTGGGCCAATTGCATGATGAATTTGAGATAAACCAGTGGGAGAAATAGACTTGTTGGAGGAAGAGAAAAACAAGTTAGAGAAAATTATGACTCTAGTGATTAAATATAAAAAGCTATGGCTCAAACATAAGATGTGGGAGTTGGAAAGTGAAGGTGTGCAATGCACCTATGATCTAATGGGAGAGTTGGAGTCTCATTCCACTTCTGAGGAGTCAACTGAATAGGATCCTAAGGGTAAGGGAAACATGAGCTCTCCTTTTAAGATAAAGATTAAAGATGTTCAAGAGGAGGAAGTACAGGAGGTAGAAAAGAAAAGAAACCCTATTGCAAAGAAAAGGAAAAACATTTTAAGGAAAAAGAAGTTGGAAAAGGATGAAGTTGAAAAGGAAGACAAAGAGGCTAGTGTTTACATGCCAAAGAGAAGAAGAATAGTGAGATTTTCATAGAAGGAGAAGGAAGCCTCTAAGGAAGGAGATGAAGTTAACCCACCGGTAATAAATGTGAAGAGTTCGGGAGAGAGAACACAGGTATACACAAAAAGATCAAGAACTCCTTCTCCCAAGGATAATGTGTCAAGGAAGGATGCTCCTTCAGTTACCCCTGCTACAGAAAAATGTGATAATATTCCTCCTCCCCATGAAGCTCACAATGTACCAAGTGAACTAGGTGAATGCAAAGATGCAGAGTCATCAAGATCTAGAAGGAGAAGAATTTCAAGAAGGTGAGCTCTATAGTGTTGAGGTAGAAATAGAGAAGGTGTTACAGTCTCCCCTAGTAACTTATGAGGATTCACTTGTACAAACTGAAGAAGTTAGACCTCCTCAGAGAGAGGAAATTCTAGTTAGGACTCCATCACCAGTACATGAAGAAGAAGAGCATGACAAGGAAAAAGAAGATAAAGTTGAGGAGATTTCTAAGAAACGGGATTTGATCAAAGATATACCTAGGTATCAACAGGATGAAGTTGGAAAAATCAATGTACAATCAGATTCTACTATTCTAGGTTGGTTGGAGAAGGAATTAAAGAGTAAATAGATTGTTGTAGATAATACTCCTCCCAATTGGGATGAGTTATTGGAAAATATAGGAAAGGGTAAAGCAAAGAAGAAACCCAGGGTTATCTCTAGGAATGAGAGAGATGGATCAAATAATAGGGTGGTTCACATTGCTACTTCTACTCTTGATAAGAGTAGGGATGATATAACTAGTAGTGACTACAATGTGTAGACTATCAACCTAGGGCCTACTTCCATGAAACAAGAGATTGAAGAGTATGAAGGCTCTAGTGCTATGATCTTAGGTAGATTGAGGAAAGAAGTACAGAAAAAGAAATAATTGAAGAAGTAAAATGATAAACTCAAAAGATATGTACAAGATTTGATGAAACCCTTGTAATCCATTAGCTCATCATCATCTATTGCAAGCTTCCTTCCACAAGAAACAATATCTAAGTTGGAGTGAATGAAAATCACCACACATGCTACAATCAGCTGGTTACAAGGTGTACAAACTAAGGGGGATTATGTGATCAAATAAATCCTTTCAACTGGAGGAGATGCTATATGATCAATAGATTGGTTAAGGAATGTGCTAGCTTAGGATAAGGAGGATGTGGATCTCTTGTTGCAAAAGACTAAGGCCATCATGGAATATACTAAGGACAAATTGATAAGTGATGGAATTCTTCCTTCGTCAAGAGCTGCAGAACCTTGGGAGTGGTTTGAAGCTTTGCAAATAAGGCAAAAAGTTTTAAAGAAGGTATATAAGCATAGGAAACAAATTGAGGACACCTTGACTGAAATCTACAACAAGTGCATTTCTTTCTTTGAGGTTATGACAAGGAGAAAGAGGTTTGTGCCAAAACATCTTAGCTTGGAGCAGTTGAGAAAATGGTGGTGAGATATGTATTCTCCAGCCAATGAGGGTCTAGTCACTAAACATCAATTGGATGATGCAGCTACCTACATTGTAGTGATTGATAAATATCAAACTAGTAAGGTAGATTAGGATAAAATGGTAAAACAATCAAGAGAAGATATTAAGTCCATTGAAAGGAGAATTAAGATTTTAGCTGTGCCACTTGTGGTTGAATTGGACAGTGTATTTTTGATAGTGGATGATAGGATGGAGCATGCTAAGGATAAAGGGGGAAGTAGTTAATGCAATACTTCATTAGAATTTGTGCTTTTTCCATTATTTCTCATCTCCTTCACATGCATTAGACTGGGCTATGTTGGAGATCCCAGGCTGACCTGGATGGAATACATGCATTTAATACATATTTTACTTTATTTTGAATTCCTCTTGGCTGACTTGTTTTGTGGCCATTTATTATTGTAAGCCTTAATTGGGCCGACATATCTTGGGGGTTTCTATAAATATGGCATTCTGCCTCATTTGTAAGGGCTAGATAGTTTTTGAGATTGGATTGAATTGAGTAGTATAGCAAGAGTTAGAGTTAGGAGTTAGTATCATTTTCAAGCAAGTGCTTTAACAAAAGATTGGAATTTTTGCTACTTTGGGTGATTTAATGCAAGTAAAGACATTGTGATTTGGTGCCTTTCTTGTGTTGAATTTTATCTGGCATGGTTCCTGAGATTCTATCTTTTGAAATTGCTTAAGTTTATTTGATATATGATATATGCTATGTTAATGTTAGATAATTTGATGATGCTTATGGTTTGATGCTTGAAGTGTTAGCAGCAATCTCTAGTCCATACTTTTTGCAGCTAGGTGACTGTTAGTTGCTTTGAAAAGTTAGCCTAGTCTTTTATATTCATTATGCTTAGTTCAATTGTGAATGCTGATTCATTGCAATTGCAAGAAGGTTGTTTTGAATGAATATTCATGATCTGAAAATATTTAATAACTTAGAAGATTGCACTCTTTTTGTAAGATTGCAGATTCATCTGGGTCACGCAGAAATCAGTTTCTAAGGGATTGGTCCATTTCAAGTGTTTATCATCTGCATTGTCAATCTTAGGGTTAGCGTTAAATTTAGAAGTCTGTTGAAACCTTTGTCTTTTACTATTTCTTTTATCATTTGGGTTAGATTCAGGATTAGAAGTATCACAATATTGCTAGATCTGATAAATTTAAAGATTCAATATTTGCTTGTAGTTAGGTCCCTTTGTGATTACCAGCATTTTCACATTTATCGTTGTGTTGTTTATGCATTGTCAATACCTGACATTAGAGACCTTGGGGTTATCTCTTGAGGCTTGCTAATAGAGATTTACCTTTCAAGAGAGATAGGATATTATATTCTATCTGAGTTGTGCAGAAAACACCATCAACAATGATGATATCAGATGATTTGATATGAGACTGATTGGATGATAGAATTTTGACACAAAGAGTTGACCAACCTATTTATGTACTAACCTAGACCTTAGACTTTGACGCTTTAAGTTTTCACTTTCAATCTGCTAGAATTTTTTTTACTGTTTTACCAAAGGTTGAGGATGACGATTGGTTTATTTTGAGTGATGTTTATTGCGAGTGAAAGCGAGATTAGACAAATGGATTTTTTTAAAATATTTGGATGTTTTTGGAGTTTTCTGAATTATTTTGAGGCTATTTTTTGGTATTTTTAAATATTTTACAAATGTTTTGGGGTTTTCTGTGATTTTGACCAAGAGACTAACCTTAAGACCTATCCTAGGGGCCTTGGGGGTTGATCAACCAAATTATCCTTGCCTACTTTATACACACAAAGGCCATGTAGTTCGACTGACACAAAATCAATTATTGATGATAGACTCCTAAAGGACTGACCTAAGTGTCTCGAGGGATGGTTAAAGACCAACCTTGCCTATGTTCAAGGCTCAAAGACCTATAGTTCAACAAGACAACTTTGTTTTTGACTTTTTGATTGAATTTTTTACCTGTTTTTGGATTTTGATATGTTTTAAATGTTTTGGGATTTTGTTGGTTTTATGAATGTTTTTGGAATTTTTGGATTTTTTGATGTTTCTAGATTTTCTGATTTTCTTCATGCTTTTGAAATTTTTTATTTTTGGGGCTTCAAGAACATACACAAATCTAATCTGATGAGAACATTCCCCTAGTGTGATGCAATAGACTACTCCGATAAAGGTAGGACAAACTGACCTTGAGAATAGGACGAGTAGTACTAGGAGGGATCATGACATGAACACAAGACCAAGCTATGATGTGGATGTCGAATGGATGATGGATGGTGATATGGAACTTGATGGATGATGGAAGCATAATGGGTGAATGATGCAGAATGAGTCACAAAGATCTTGGTGGATGGAAAGTGCTTATTTACACAAGGTGCCTGTTTGCCAAGTTTTCACCAAGGTACTTGTCCAAAGTGCCACTAAAGTGGTTTTCACTAGAGGACGATTTTTCTCTTGATTGTTTTTTATCTTTTTTCTGATTTTTTTGGATTTTTTTCTTTTTGATTTTTTTGTTGTCACCATGACGCCTATTTGCTAGGTTTTCATCAAGATGACTATTTTTTCAAGACATTTTCTTATTTTTTTATTTTTTGGTTCTATACCTTGAAATGTCAGGCATAAATTTTTTTGAGATGGGAGTTGTTCATGGGCTCCTACAAAAGCTTGCCTTTGGGTGTTGATAACTGATATGCCCCTGACTTATAGCTTGTTGTGATGATGAATGGTCCCAACTAGTTGGGCTCAAGTTTTCTTTTTCCATTTGGGTTTGGGACATTCTTTTGGTTCTCCTTTAGCACAAGTTCCCTGACCTCGAAGGTCTTGCTCCTAATCTTCCTATTATAGCTCATCTTGAGTCAGTTCTAATAGACCTGTAAATGGTTTAATGCATCCATACACCACTTATCCAATAATTCTAGATCATTCAGTCTTGATACTCGGTATTCTTCATCTGTGATGTGAGTTTGCGGTGATATTCTCATTGACAAAACCTCAATCTCGATGGGTAATATGGTGTCTGATTCGTAGACTAGGGAGAAGGTGCTAGCACCTATTGGTGTGTGGATGTTGGTTCGATATGCCCAAAGGGTAGGATTTAGCTACAAATTTCATTCACAACCTACATCATTGACTATATTTTTGAGGATTTTCATAATGGTTTTATTGGTGGCTTCTACTTGACCATTTCCTTGGGGATAATATGGAGTGGAAAAGTGATGTTGGATTTTGAATTTGTCACAAATGTCACAAACATCCTGATTCTTGAAAGGTGTCCCATTATCCAAGATAATAGCTTGGGGAACACCGTATCAACATATTAAGTAGTTCAGGATGAACTTTGATATCTGCTTTCCAGTCATGTATGTCATGGGGATGGCTTCCATCCACTTGGTGAAGTACTTAGTGAAGGTAATGATAAACTTGTGGCCATTGGATGAGGTGGGGGTGATTTTTCTAACGAGATCAATCCCCCACTGCGAAAAAGACCAAGGTGTGACAATAGGATGGAGCTCTTGAGTTGGAGCATGGATGCGGTCCCCATGTTGTTGACATTGTAGACACCTTCTGACATAGTCATGTGTTTCTCTTTCCATTGTAGGTCAATAATACCCTATTCTTAGCAATTTCTTGGCCAAGGTCATACTTCTTGAGTGTGAACCATGTATTCCATTATGTATCTTAGTTAAGGAAGTCAATGCCTCCTCAGTGTTTAAGCAGTGTAATAGGGTTCCTTCTATGCTCCTACAGTAAAGGGTTTCTCCTAGGATGAAAAAATTAGAGGAATTTTTTATAAAGGTTCTTTTTAGGCTTGAGGGTAAGTTAGTAGGTAGGAACCCTATTCGCAAGTAGGTGTATATGTCGCGGTACCATGGATCACCAGGACCAACGATTTCACACACAAATTCTAACTCTGGTACCTTGAATGTAGGCACGGGAAGCTGCTCTACTAGGAATTCATGCTTTGGGACATTACGAGGGATATCCAATAGGGATCCAATTGTTGCCATGGCATCTATTTCTCTATTGTTTGCTTTGGGTATCTATTTGAATGTGATCTCAATGGACTCCTTAAGACTTTCCACCAATTTATTGTATGGAGTTAGCTTGTCATCCTTAGTCTAATACTCGTCATTCACTTGATTGATTATTAGTTGTGAATCCCCATATACCTTGAGAGTCGTGATATGCCACTACATTGCTATTCTAAGTCCTATGGTTAGAGCCTCATATTCTATGATATTGTTTGTGCAAGGAAATGCCAACTTGTAAAATCTTGGCATGCAGTCTCCCTATGGAGTGATGAAAAAGACCCTAGCTTCTGATCCATGCTGTGTATAGGAACCATCAAAGTACAACTTCTAGTGGTATTTTATGCTCAAGTTGAAGATGGATTGATCTTGTAACTTTGAAATTAGTGGATTATCTTAGTACATTGACGCTTCTACCAATTGGTCTGTGATAACTGGTCCTTTGATAGCCTTTTGTTCCACATACTCAATGTCATATTCTGATAGGATCATGACCCACTTGGATATCCTTCTTGTGAGCATTTCCTTGGAAAGTAGATACTTGAGTGGGTCAATCTTGGAAATGAGCTTGATTTTATGTGTTAAAATGTAGTGTCTAAACTTATATGAGGCAAAAAACACTACTAGAAAAGCTTTTTTGATGAAAGAATAATTTAACTCATGCCCTACCATAGTCTGACTAATGTAGTAGATGGCCATCTCTATTATGTTTTCATCATGCTAAGCTAGGAGAGCACCGAGAGCTGTTGTTGTTGCTGATATGTAGAGGATTAGAGGTTTTCTTGGAATTGGTGGCATAAGCATTGAAGGTGTGAGCAAATAATCTTTGATTTTGTTAAATAATTGATCACACTTGTCATCCCACTTGTATGCTACTCCCTTGTGGAGCAGGTGAGAATATGGGATTGACTTGTCTACTAGTTGACCTATGAACTGGCAGATTGATTGGAGCCTACCTTGTAAGCCCCTCAATTATTTCAATGTCTTAGGTTCCTCCATCTCGAGAATTTCATTTACTTTAGATGGATCTATTTCAATTCCTCACATAGACACAATGTATCCCAACTTCCTTGATTGTATGTCGAAGACACACTTCTTTGGATTAAGGTGGATCTTATATTCCTCTAGTTTGTCAAAGATGGAACTCATTGCTATTATATGGTTCTTTCTCTTTCTAGATTCCACCAATATGTCATAGACATAATCTTCCATAGTCTTATGGATCATGTAATGAAATATTAAGGTCATGGTCCTTTGATATGTTGCTCCAACATTTTTTAGGCCAAAAGACATCATGTTCCAGCAGTATGTTCCCCAATGGACAAGTGAAGGCCATTTTGTGTTGGTCTTCTTTGGAAATCATTATTTGGTTGTACCCAAAGAAACTATCGATCAGAGAAAGCATTTAATGTCTTGTCGTCATGTCTACAATCATGTCAATGCTAGGAAGCGGGAAGTCATCTTTGGGATATTCCTTATTTAGGTATCTAAAATATGTGCATATATGGATGCCCCCATCTAGTTTTGAAATAGGAACCAGATTTGATACCCACTCTGGATAGTCAATTGGTCATATGAACCCTGCATCAAGTAGCTTCTTCAATTCCATTTTGACTAACAAAACTAACTGGGGATGCATTTTTCTGAGTTTCTGCCTGACGGGCTTTGCTTCTGGGTAAACTAATAGATGATGGACCACAATCTCCAAATCTATTCTAGGCATGTCAACATAGCTGCATGAAAAGTTGACCTTTCTCTCCCTTAAGAAAGTAGCTAGAAGCTCCTATTCTTCTATCATTAATGATTCAACATAAAATGTAATATGAAAAGTTTTCTTTGTTCCCAAGTTGACTGGGTTTCACTTCTTAGCTAGAACTGTTGAATTTTCCTAATGTAGAGCACTGAGGGGGAGATTGAATCCTTCATCCTCGGGCATGTTAGAGAGGTTTTCACTATTGGATATGTCCTTTTTTTACTATTTTAGGGTCAGAGAGTGCCATAGTGTGATTTTCACTCAAGCACCTTGAGATTTTTCTCAAGTTTTCACTTTTGTGACTAAACGATTCAATTTTCTCCCCATAGTAAGCTTGTGTGTCCAGAATGATACCAAATCTAGCCTTGTGATCTCTGCATAGTATCGTGCCCCATAGTCCCATGAATTCCAAGAGCAATTCATCATATTCGAAGGTGTCTAGAATTGGTGGTCCTCGTTGGTTGTAATCGATGAGCTGGGGGTAAACTAGGTTGATTTCATGGTTTTGACTAGTTGACTCAAATAACATGGTACTAATCATGAGGATAGAGGAATTCTTGAAAAGCCTAGGTAAGTTAGTTATGGCATCTTCCTCATCACTACTACTGCAAACATCGATTATGTCAAATGTGAAATTCTCTAAAGGCAGACCAGTGCATACAAGAAATTGAAGGGTAGCTAATGTTTGCTAAGGAGTTTTGATCTTCTTAACAAAGGGATTTCAGCCATGTATGGTTATACTCAGAGGGGTACATCCGAGGCCAATATTTTTCATTCACATCTTAGGAATGATGGGTGTTAGAAGTTCGTTGTGATTTTGTCCAAGCGTTTTGTTTCTATCATAGCCCATGGCGAGCATCATTTGTAAGCCTTTACTGCTATCATCCATAAGTAGATTAGTTGTCAGTCTATTGTATTGGTACAAGAGATGTGATGGGTCCTCTTCTATTACTTCCTGACCAAGATCTCCCCAAAATTTGAAGCCAGAGGAGCCTGTTGTGATGGTTTGGGATGAGGAAGCATAATTTCATTATGGTTGTCCTCGTGATCTAGGAGATTGTGGTAAATCTCCTACTACAAAATCATTTTTTGTGATTGTATAGTGTCCACACCCATTGTCCTAAATAATGACCTTAATATCAGAGATGGTAGGGATAGCTGGTGTCTTTGTCGCTGAAGTGGAGGCAAGAGTAGCTGGATCAATGTATGGAGTTGAGGGACCCTCATCATTCTTTGGCACTTGGGGAATTTTGTAATATTTGGCTTCTACAATCTTGTAGTAAGAAAAGGGTTCGGGTTCCCCATGGATAGTGACCTCTTGGCCTTGGTATGTGAATTTGACACATTGATGGAAGGTTGATGTGATAGCTTGCATCCCATGGATCCACGGATGTCCCAGGAGAATGTTGTAAGGAAAATTGAGGTCAAGGACTTGACAGGTGGTTTCCATAATTGTTGGCCCTACTTGAATAAGGAGTTGGATAGTACCTTGAGACACTCTTTCTTGATCATCGTAAGCCCTAATTGTGATGCCTTTTCCTTTTTCAATGGAATCCTCTGAGATTCCCAGATTCTTTATGAGCTTGAGGGGACAAATGTTTAAACCTACACCTCCATCCACTAGGACCTCCAGATGGAGTGTGTGATTGTGAGATGTTTGTGCGGGAAATTATTGAATGGAGAATGTAAGAATATTTTGGGTAATGATGTTTCTGACCATAGCTTGGAATTGTTCAACATCAAGATCTGTAGAGATGGTGGATGAAGCCAATGCTTCTTCAAGGATCTTTTTGTGGGTTGATGAAATCTTTAGTAACTCCATGATGGAGATCTGAGCTAGGGTTCTTTTCAACTAATCAAGGACATTATAGCCACTAGGAATGGATCTCGGGTTGGAAGTGGGTGCTCTAGGAGGCTGAGATGACCCTGCGATGGTAATTTTTCTACCTCTTATGGTGACTCCACAATCAGCATGGGCTCCTTTGATGGTGATAACAGTGTAATACTCATCTAGGGATCCAATGATATGGTCATATAAATGATTGATGATTTTAAATGCACCTTTCCCCTTATAATTATTATTGTTCCCTTTGTTGTTATGATTGGGCATCAAATTCATGTAGATTTTAAGATTCTGATTTCTCGCCAGTTGCTCCACATTTATGATTTTTTCATCAATGAAGTCTTGGATTAAATTTTTCAATCTCATACAACTATTAGTTGTGTGTCCCTTGATCTTATGGAAATCACAAAGGTGATTTTCATTGTACCACAGTGGTTTTACCAAGGGCTCTTGATAATTGTCACAAGTGGAGATTGTGATGAGTTTTTCTGCCACTAGCCTCTTCATGATGGATTCAGTTGATTCCCCAAGGGCTGTGTACTTCCACTTGGGGGAGTTTTTTTTTCATTGGGGTGGTCCCCTTTGATCATTCACATTGTTGATTGTTTGATTTTTTGGTTGTTGAGTTACAATGTTAGCTTGACGATTGTTCTGATTATTTTTTTGAGGTTGTTGTTGGGGTGCTGGTGTGTTTTGGTGAGGAGCATTGATGACAACTTTGGTGTCGACAACACCATCATTGGTAATGCTTCTATTTTTTTCCCACGTGCAAGGTTTGTCATTATAGCTGGTGGATGGGTGATTTTTTTGCTATTCAGGATATGTGGGTGTCCCTCCTTATGCAATAAGGGCTCATTCAATGTTAAGAACTTTGGAGATCCATTGATCGTATGTGGTGATACCTTGTACCTTGAGATGGAATGCCAAGGATCCTTTGAGATTGGAGATGATGGTGAAAACTTATTGTTCTTCTAGCATGACCCATTTTCTCCTATTGGCCTTGGATCACCATCATTGTAGGAATGAAGCAAATGATTCATTCTTTCCTTGTTTAAGAGTTGATAGTTCCTCTAGACTGACATCCATATTGATATTGAAGGAGTATTTTTTTATGAATGCATCTACTATTTCTTGGAACTTTTTAATGCCAGGAGGAAGGTGAGAGAACCACTCCATGGCTTGGCCTACCAAACTTCTAGGAAATAGCCACATCAGATATGTATCGTCATATACGACTTCCATGCAATGAACTTGGAATTCCTTGATGTGATCTTCAGGGTTTCCCGTCCCATGGTATTTATCAAATTTGGCGATCTCAAATCCCTTTGGGAATGGTTTTTGTTGGATTTTTTGGATGTGTTTCTAATATGTGGTTTTCATTGATGTCAACACTATTAACATTTGGTGTATCAAAGGCTATATTTGTTGAGGATATTGAGAAAATTTTAAAAGAAAGTGTTCCAAGTTCCCAGTGGAACTATGCAGGTCATGAAGGTGTCTTTTTTTTTAATTGAAGTTCAGCTACTATGAACTAAAGGGTTTATTGTTGAGAGTATCTAGATCATCTACCGAAAGTTTCAAAGGTCCACGTATAGATTTGATCATGTTGTGGTGTGATAGTACTTTTGTGGTCTCTGTCAATATTCCTGAGTGAAGTTTGTGTGATTTTGGTAATCTCAATTGCTATGGATGTTTCTCTATTATTTCTTGATGTTCTTGGATGTCTCTGGATTGTGCTCTATCTTTGTGGTATGTCCACATTGATTGGTGTGCTCGTGGTCAAATATTTTTTTTTGTATGTTCAATTTTTCATGTTCTTGGCCGACATGATGGTGGTAGCATGTTGTGGATCTTCGGAGAAATTAATTGAAGTATTTTTGTGTTGGAGTTATTAATTTGGGTCCCCACTATGTTGTGGCCAACCTTGGTGGATTTTCATAAAAAAATTATTTGTAAATTTGGGCCGACATTGCAAATATGTTTTATTTTCATGGCCAACTAAGTTGTTGATTAAATCTCTTGTAGCGGATATATAAGAGTGATTGTTTCATTGGTGCAAAGTGTGTTTTGTGTGTTGGGTGTGCTCTTATGTGTGTATATGCAAATATCATTTGATTGCAGAGCAAAGTGTGAAGAAGATCAAGTGAAGTGTGAAGTAATTTGTGAAGGAGTTTTCTATGCTTAATTGGAATTGTAATCAGGCTTGTGCAGAAGTTATTTTCTTAGTTCATACCCTCTGGATTTTAATCCTATTCTGTATTGTTGGGTAGTGAGCCCCTTCTATAATTGAGCAGTGATCTCTAGGTAGTGTGCCTAAATGTATGTGCATTCCCCTTATTGATTTCATTATACTTTTAACATGGTATAATATTGTGGACTAACATCCACTATGGTTTTTTCCCTAACAGGGTTTCCACGTAAAAAATCTTAGTGTTATTTTTCTCTTTGATGCTCTAATTGTTTATGGTTGATTTCTCTTTCATCATATCTAAGATTAAGTTAAGTAAAGTTTGTAGAAGTTTATCATTTTTTGACAATTGATTCACCCCCCTCTCAATTGTATGTCCTTGTTTTTCCAATAATTGGTATAAGAGCAGGTTCCTTTGAAGAAGTCTAAAAGCTTGAGGTGATCTGAGATGGAAACATTCAAGAAGGATATTCTGAGATTTGATGGAACTAACTACTTACTATGGAAAGTTAGGATGCAATGTCACCTAAGGTGTATTGGTGAAGCCTACTAGAAGATTACAAAAGATCCATATGTTATTCCTCAAAATGGTCCCTCCATTGTTGATGAGATAAAAAAAATTTGAAAACAATATCAAGGCTATTGAAGCTTTGGCGAGTTCTCTAATAGATTTGGAGATGGAAAATGTGGTAGGATTGCAGACAACTCATGAGATTTGAATGAAGCTGGAAACTTTGTATGAAGGAGATTCATAGGTAAAGATGGCTAAGCTACAAAGTTTTAAAGGAAAGCATGAGAATTTGAAGATGGGTGAAGATAAAAATATCACTTCTCTTATGCAAAGAGTAAATGAAATAGTGATGGGTATTACATGTGTCGGTGGTTCTCTGGATGAAGATGAAATTGTAGCTAAGATACTTAGATCCTTAACTCCCTCCTACAAGTGAAGGCTCATGCTATTGAATATCTCATATCAGTAACAAATATGTCAAGAGACACATTGGTTGGTAAGGTTCCTGCTTTTGAATTAAGTGAATTTGGTGAATCCATTCCAAAAACTGAATTTGCATTCAAGGATACTATATCTAGAAGTAACAAGCAAAGACATGGTCTGATAGAATGTTCCAAAAAGATATCCAAGAATGATGAAGAACTAAAACAACTTGAAGATAAAGAAAGAGAGGTAGAAGAATTGGAAGCACTAATTGTAAAGAAAGAAGGAAGAGGAAAAGGTATGTATGGAGTGTTACCTATTAAATATTTTTCTTGTAGTAGAATAGGTAATTTTGCATCAAGATGTCCTAAAAGAGTTCTTAGATCTAAGCCTTACAAGTCTAGATTCCAAAATAAATTCTATTTTATTGAAGAAGGAGTGACTAATGATGGGTCTAATAAAGATAATGTAAATGAAGATGATTGGGTTTTCATTGATATCAAGGAGAATAGTCCTATTACTATTGAATCTGCTAAAGATGAGAAAGATCTTGCAGCCCAAGATGAAGAAAAGGATGAGTGGGTTATTGACAATGGATTCTCACATTATATGACTAGTGAAAAGAACAAATTTTTAAGTCTAGAGAAGTATGATGGTGGTGTTGTACAATTTGGAGACAATGTTGGTGTGATTTGTGGCAGAGGTTCTATTTTTATTGGTGGTAAGGATAACACTAGTGGTGTTATTTATGTTGAAGGCCTAAAGCACAATCTTTTGAGTGTTGGACATATGGTGGACAAAGGCTATGATCTACAATTCAAGGATGGAAGATGCAAGATACATGGAAGTTCTGGCAATATGATTGCTACAGGTAGAAAGACAAAAGGTAATATTTTTCACCTAAATATTGCTAGTGGGAGTTGCTTAATTGCTCAAGTAGATGAAAGTTGGTTGTGGCATAGGAGGTTGTGTAATGTAAATTTTGATAACATTGTCAAGATAAGTCCCACCCAAGTAGTAGAGATCTACCTAAGTTAGTGAAGCCTGCTAACACAATTTGTAAGGAATGTCAAATGGGTAAATAGACTAGAGTCTCCTTTCGGAGCAAATAGTTTCATTCAAATGATTTGTTGGAGCTACTACTTAATGACCTCTATGGTCCCTCAAGATTCAAAATTATTCATGGAGAAAATTACTTTATGTTGATTATTGATGATTACTCTAGAATGATATGGGTTTCCTTCTTAAGAGAAAAATGTGAAGCACTGGAAAAATTCAAAAATTTCAAGGCTATGGTAGAAAATGAGAAAGATTTGAAAGTCAATTGTCTAATATTTGACAGAGGTGGTGAGTCCAGGGAGTTCAACTCTTTTTTTGAAGAACATGGAATCAGAAGACAATTATCTACTCCCCAAACCTCTCAACAGAATGGAGTTGCAGAAAGAAAGAATAGAACAATTTTGGATGCTACTAGAAAAATGATGTTAGAAGGAAATGTGCCCCAGATCTATTGGAGTGAAGTTGTAAAAGAATTACTATGTATACTTTAAACTAATTAAATTTTAATTGTAATTCTGGTAAGACCCCTTTTGAGCTATGGTTTGGTTACAAACCTACTGTTAAATATTTCAAGATCTTTGGAAGAAAAATTTATATCAAGAGAGATGATGATATAGGAAAGTTTGATGCAAGAAGCGATGAAAGAATCTTTTTAGGTTACTCTACTAAAATCAAGGGCTACTGATGCTATAACAGAAGACTGAGAAAGATGGTTGAGAGTGCAAATGTAAAAGTTGATGAGGATTCTACTAAATCATCCAAATATTGTGGATATGACTTAGATGAAGACAATACAAACAAAGGGAAAAATGTTCAATCACAGAATCAACTTCATACTATTCCATATGTTCTGGTAAAACAACTTCAATTCATTCTGGTTAGATAAGATAATCAGGAAGTAGAGACAAGTGCAAGTGCAAAAGAAAGAACAAAAGAACCAAAAGATCATGAAAGTTCCAAAACTCCAAGGTATGTAAAGCTAAATCATTCTAAAAGTTAAAATATAGGACATAAGAATAAAAGAGTGCAAACTAGAAGAAAGATTGTAGAAGAGTATTGTCTGACTTCCAAGATTGAACCTAAAAATGTCATTGAAGCTTTCCAAGATGAACACTGGATGGAAACTATGAAGGAAGAATTGTTGCTGATTGAAAATAATGATACATGGATTCTTGTCCCCAAACCTAAAGACAAAAATGTGATTGGCACTAAATGGATGTTTCAGAACAAGCTGAATGAACAAGGTGAAGTGGCCTAGAATAAAGCAAGATTGGTATGTAAAGGGTATTCTCAGATGGATAGTGTTGATTTAGAAGAAAAAATTTCCCCTGTTACCAGAATTGAAGCTGTAAGGTTATTTCTTGCTTATACTGCATTCAAGAACTTCAAAGTCAATCAAATGGATGTGAAGTCGACATTTCTGAATGGTGAGCTAGAAAAAGAAGTTTACATTGATCATCTGGATGGATTTCAACTGACTGATGAAGAAGATATGGTTTGTCACTTGAAGAAAGCTCTATATGGACTTAAGCAAGCTCCCAGAGACTAGTATGCTAGATTGGACAAACATTTACTAAAGCTTGGATTCACTAAAGGTACTACTAATAGCAACTTATATTTCAAATTGGATCATGATAAAGTTTTAACTATAGAAGTCTTTGTTGATGACATCATTTTTGGAGGAGATGACAATCTATGTATGAAGTTTGTTGATGAGATGAAGGATGAATTTGAGATGAGTATGATTGGAGAGATGAAGTTCTTTCTAGGATTGCAAGTCACCTAGTTAGACAAGGGAATTTTCATATCCCAGTCCAAATATGTGAGAGAGCTACTGAAGAAATTTTGGATGGAAGAATCAAAGCTTGTTGGTACTCCCATGGTAACCAGATGTAAATTAACACAGAGTGATGATTCTCCTAAGGTGAATCAAACTAGATACAAGTCAATAATCGGTGGATTACTTTATTTAACCTAGACTAAACTAGATATTATGAATGTTGTATGTATGGTTTCTAGATTTCAAGCTAATCCAAAAGAATCACATGTGACTATTGTCAAGAGAATCTTCAGATATCTAAAAGGAACGGTTGACTTCGGATTTTGGTATCTTGCAAAGGATGATGATCTCACTTTGAGTGCATATACTAATGTGGATTGGGTTGGAGATGTAGATGATAGGAAAAGTACTAGTGGTGGTGATTTCTTCCTAAGGAAGAAGCTAGTATCCTAGTTGAGAAAAAAGCAGAATTCCATTTCCCTATCTAATTCTTAAGCAGAATATATTGCTACTGCAAAAAATTGTACTCAGGTGATCTAGATGAAACAAATGTTGAAAGATATTAGGGTGATATATGAAAATCCTGTTGCCATATACTATGACAATTCAAGTGCAATAAATATTTCAAGGAATTCAGTGTTACACTCTAAGACTAAACATAATTTTCACTCCTTGAGAGAGAAAGTGAATGAGAAAGAAGTCATATTGGAGTATGTGCCTATCAAAGAACAGATAGCAGACATTTTTACTAAGTCATTGTCGAAGGATACTTTTGAGGATCTCAGAGGAATGCTAGGAGTAATTACCCCTCCTGATAAGAACTAAAAGATGCATTTACTTGCATCAATCTATGAGCTACATTGCTATATTCTAATCTAGATTGATGTTTTTGTGGCTACTAAATGGATAGGGATACAAGTTCTTGGGTTTTTTTCATGGTTTTCCCTAATTGAAGATCAAGCACTTGTTGTGAAAGAAATTTGATTTGTGTTGTCACATCATCTTGTGGATCAGGGGGTGGAATGAAGGTGTTCTACGGTGGTTCAATTGTTGGAGGGATGGGTGGATTGGTTGGTGTGTTGTTGGCTGGTCCTTGTGTGTTTTTCTGTGGAAAGTATGCTTGTACTTGTTGTTGTATCAACAACGCTTATTGTTGGTCTTGTTGTCGGTGTGCTAATAATGCCTATTGTTGAGCCTACTATTGTTGTTGCACCAACAACGCTTGTTGTTGGGCTGCTAGTTGGGCTGCTTCTTGCTACTCTTGGTATAGCTTCAATGCTTGTCAGTATGCTTATTGTTGGGCTGCTTATTGTTGGGTTTCTTGTTGTTGTGTGAGGTACTGTGCTTGTGCCTATTCTTATTGAGCTTGGTATTGGGATTGAGCTTGCACTTGTGCCTAAGCTTGGGCTTGTGCTTGTTGGGAAACTTGTGCAATTTGTGTAGCTTGTGCATCCTGTGTAGCTTTAATGGCTTGTTGTTGTTGTAATAGGGCTTGGGCATGGGCAACATTATGTACCTGTTATTCTTGGTGTGCTTGTTGTGTGGCATGAGCTACTTGGGTGACTTGCATTGCTTGAGCGGCTTGTGCTGCTTGTTGTGCGACTAATTGTGTAGCTTGTTGGTTTTGGATTTGCTAAAGTACCTTTTGATAGGCAGCTTGTTGAGCAACTTGTAATGCAATGCTATATTGGCTCGATGTATTTGTGTTTGGTGGTGGAGGCAGTGGTGGTGGTGGCAGTGGATTTGGTGTAGTGTTTGTTTCTGTGATGAGAGGCACCATTGTATTGATGATTGGAATTGTGGTGGATGGTGTGATTGATATGCTTGGTCCTTTAGAGACCATGTTTTTGGGAATAGTTGATGATGTGGTGGTTGCTTGTGTTATGGGGATGGTTTCCATCTGTTGTTGTGATATCAATGGCAATATGAGAGATTTTGGTATGATGATTTGATTGATGAGTGGTGGTAATGGTGGTAACCCCAAACTAAGATTTGATGTTGATCTTGGTGGTAAGGTTGGAAGTGGTGGAAAAGTGAGTGGCATAATTCATTGGGGAAATGGTGAAGATGTAGGGTCAAAGATTCCCCCTAGTCCAAATAAGTCTCCTTCTCCTTTTGAGGTCATAGGGAGAGAGGTTTGTGTATTTAATGGGTACATCGGTGTTGCATGAAATGATGATGATGGATCATTTGGATCATGAAAGGTGAGGGGGACATATGGATGTGATGGATTTTGGGGTATAGATTGCCCTAATATCGTGTTTGCATCCAAATCTTGGTTACTCATGAGGGGATGAGTTTGTAGTGCATTGAGAAATTCACTCCCTTTGCTAACAATAGGTTGAGTTGGAGCAATGGATGATGTAATTTGGGGGGTGGGTTGGGTGATGCTTTGGAATGGAGGTGTAGATGAGATTGGGGGCATGGATGAAATTGGAGGCATGACCGCAAAAGGTTGTTCCACAATGGTGCTCACATCAAAATCAGAAGGGAGTTTAGCCCCTTGTTTTGCTAATTCAAGCATGCATTGTGAGGGGTGGAGCTTCATCATGATGTTGAAAATTCTATGATTCTCAAGATTTGGGACCATTTCAATGATCTCATATTGTGTCATCTCGAAGGAATTATTTGTGATATCCTCCACTTGACATTCCTCTTGTGGATTTTGTGATGATGAAGGAAGATTAGTTAGAGTTCTGCTTAATCCAACAAAATTCATTTCAGAATTGGTTTGGCTTAGGTCACTTGAAGTTGATGTTTCTTTGTTTGTCTCCATGTACTTCTTGTGTTGTGATTTTGTTTGAACCATAAAATTAGGCTCAAAAGAGAAGATCTAGGATGATTAAGGATCAAAGGTATGATGGTGAAATGCATGAAAGGTGGATGATATGGATGATTAAACTCTTAGAAGATCTTGAGAGGGGATGCTAGACTTTTGGGACTTTTTGGATTCTTGGATTCTTGGATTTGATTTTGACCTTGATTTGGTTTTGGATTGTTTTTATTTTTTGGATAATAAAAAAATAGATCCAAGATTTTGGATGTTATCTATGGGATAGACTTGCTCACAAGATGATAATTTGACTAAGTGTAGGGAGAAGGATGCATCTACCCACACTTAACCAAACACAGATGATTTTGATGATAATTTAACTAAGCATATGGATAAGGATGCATCTACATATACCTAGATAAACAAGGTGATTTTGATGTTTTGATTCAAGGATTTTGATTTGTTTCAAAGATTTTTGATTCATGGATTTTCCAAAAAGTCTAGCATGAAGGATGATTTCAAGATTTTCAAGAGTTGTTGGTGAGATAATTTTGGTTTGATGTTTGAAAGATGGATGAAGTTTTATTTTGATCCTGTGTACCTAAAAATATTCTTGCTTACAAGACCTCAGTTTTGAAGAACATGCTTTACTCTAAACAAGGTGTTCAAATTCCCAAAAAATATTTGGATTTTGACAATAATAGAATAAGTACAAACTGGGATTATTTCTTAAAGCTCTTTTGTAAAAGTTAAAAAGTAGTCTTTGTCTGAATTCGTAGAGCGTTGAGAGACGCTTTTGATGATCTTTTGGAATAAGAGATTTTGACTTTGGTTTCTGGATTTTGATTTTGCATGAAATCATTTGAGATACATGTGTGGGGTTCAATTGTTCTTAGCTTTGCTTAGTGAGTTATTTTTACCACAAACAATTCTTGATTAGGTCTTTGAGCTAGATGTCTAATGTCTTAACTTCGTCTCATCCCACAAAGTACATTATTTGTAACTTCAATGAAATCAAGGAAAAAGTTACCTATTATTGACTTTAGCAAGCAAATTGAGATATAAATTCAAATGTTTAGAAACCTCTAGAGATAAAATCCCTAGGGAAAGCAATAACACTTGAATTTTCTCAAAGATATTTGATTCCCAAAAGGTTTGAAATTTGATGACAATGTTTAATGTTTGTTTTCCCAATGTTTACAAACAAACAAAGTGTTTTGTTTCCAAGAACAAGCACAACCCTATGGATATGAAAGACTATATTTGTTGAATCCCCACTTGGACAAATCCAGCTACGCCTACTTCTAGTGAATGGTTAGATGCTTGACCACACAGACTCCCCCTTATAGTGCACTCGCTTCTCTAGTCAGCCAAGGATCAATACCCATGAATCTCCCATGGAATACTTTCCATTTCTACTAAAATTTGTAAAAGTGTGGGGTGGCTTCAAAATGACCATTGTTGCACCAACAAATAGATCAAGGATTTTGGCCTTTTCTAAACAAGGGTTTTAATGCGAGCATTTCATTCCTGGGGGACCATCCATGTAGCGAGAGACCACTGCTACCCTTCTCGTCAGAATAATCCTTGTGATATTGGCCTTTTTTCCAATATCCACACTTATATCCCAGGTGGAAGTCACTTGGCTTTAGTGTGTTCCCAGTTGGCTCATTCCCTTGGGTGATTACTTTTTCCCACAAGGCAGGCCCTCTAATATAAAAAAAAGCAAGTAAACATATTCGTAACTTGGTCAATCTTTGTTGCAAACCAAAGAGAGAGACTGTACGCAATATGCTCCACTCACACTCACAAGGTTTGTTCGATTTTTAAAATCCAAATTGAAGTGTGTGGGTAATTACTTATGCAACTTAATGTCACCAAAAGGCCTTTTGATTCTCAAGATCGCCTTGAGGCATGAGAGAAGTGCATACATAATTTTAATGATATTACTTTGAGTAAGTAATTACAAAACAAATAAGCACATGTTCATTTTAAATCTACAAAGCAATGATTTGATTATTTTTACAGCACCAAAACCAAAATATGGAGATTGCCTTGTTCAATTGCTAATCCTCAAACAAAATCTAGTGAGTTTGTCCTAAATTTCTTTTTAAGCCTTTTGTAGCAAAAAATTGAAATGTTCTTTTTAGAGCCCAAAAGAAATTTAGTATATCCCAAAAACATGAAAGATAACAAATTTTTAAGAGAGATTATGAACTCTCTAAGAGTGTTAAACAAACACTAAAGTGTTCAAAAAAACTTGATGTAATGAGAGAATGATGTCATTATGCCTCTTTCAACCTCATTTTTCTCCTTCACTTTGATTAGACCAACCTACCAAAAACTAGTTAGAACTGCAAAACAAAGTTTAGGAAAGTAATTAATAACCTAGATGATCAAAATTAAAAAAACACATGTTATAAAAAATTGAAATTTCACTCTTTAGTTTACTCCAGCGGTGGAGTCTGCATAGGCGGTGCAGTTTGAGAGACCCAGTGGTGTTGTATAGCAACACTAGTTCTACATGCATCGATCTATAGCAAAGCAAAGAGTGTGATTACGCCAGAGTTTTGCCTAGCAGTGCCATTTGAAATTTGAGAATTCCAGCGCATGAGAATTGAACTAGCAATGGAGTTAAGAAATTTGAATTTTGGGTGGTAAAGACCGAGAGAAACAATTTGAAGTTTGTGGTGGTGTTGTATGGCGCCGCTAGAATGATAGTGGTGTTGTATGAGCACCTCTAATCTGGTAGCAGTACAATTTCCTGTAGATACAAAAAATAGAGAAAAAACACAATTTTTTTGTTAAAAAACATGATTTAAACTTGAGATTTACCCTCCTAGTGCCAAATGTGGAACCCCAATCCTAGCACCTGTAAAATAGAAGAAAGAAACACCTAGTTAGATCAAATGCAAGTGAGAATTAAGATTCCCCATGAAATCCATTAACAATACTCAAAATAGGAAATAAAATTGAAGAGCACAATGAGAAAGCAATGAAATCCTAATTAAGCAAGCAAACTCTTGATCCCATGGGGGAATTGGTGCCAATTCGATGTGAAAATTGGCCTTTTCCCAACTCCTATGCAAGCTTGAGATGATTTGATGAAAAGTGATCCACTTGGTGATTGATTCAATTGAGCTCCATGATGAAAAATTTGCATAACCTAGCTAAGACCTTGATAAAATGGATGAAGATGGATGTGCTTGAAGATGAAATTGAGTATAGTAAGTTTACTAAAATTGTGAATGGATAAAAATGAGAAAAACCCCTTATTTATAGAAAGACAAGATGAAAGAATACCCAAAATGAAGCAATGTGGGATCATTCAACACCCAATAGGCAAGTGCCACTTGTCAAGATGTGAATGGGAAAAGGATGTGCACGTTTTGATGAATGTGCCCATAAATGAAATTAGGTGGAATTTGAAAATAGTGAAATGACATGTAAGAGGGAAAAAAAATGTCTTAAATGCCACTTGGCTCAATGCATAAGGATATGAAAGAAGGAATAAATGTCTTGTTGGAAGGACAAATCCACTTGGATGGATTTCAAATTGGAAGAATATTCCTCAAAAGATGCCAAGTTGAGAGAAAATAAAGATCTAATAAATGAATTAAATGTATTTTCATGTGCAAGTGGAGAAAGCTAGAGGATGAGACATGGATTAGGATTAAATTAATCAAGGGTTAATTAATTTAATGAGGGATTAGATGATGTGACTAATTGATTTAGATTTATGGGTTGATTTAAATAAAAAATGAGAAGAATGTGATTTTAGAGACTAATTAAATAAAGATTTTGATTTATTTAATTAAAGGGGATAAATGTTAGATTAAATCAAATAAGATTTATTTTATTTAACTTAATAAGGTTACTTTAGAGATTTAATCAAATAAAATGAATTATTTAATTAAATAGAGACTTAGGGTTAATTAGATCATATTGATTAATTTAATTAAGAAAAGAGAATGACGTAATTAGATAAATGATTATTTATTTAATTAAGGTACAAAGAGTGATGACAAGCTAAGAGGATGATTCGGGTTGAAATGGTGTTTGTAATCAAGATCAAGTGTGTAATTCCAATCAGTACGTTTTACGTGTCTACAACAAGTGCATGCCCCTTGAGTTTATCTAACTTTGATGAAGAAGAATAAGATGAACCCTTTGATGAAGAAGAAGAATCAATTTGATTATTCTTAAGAAGATACTTCAACTCATCAATTTTTTTTGAATAACAATGATGTTCATCATGCTCTAATTTCTTGTAATATGCACAAGTAGGTTTCTCCTTCTTAGATGGTTCCATGATTGAGGGAGATGATTCTAATTCCTTATGTGGATTTGTCTTTTATTTCTTTTTCTTATTTTTAGGATTCCTTGATTCTTTCGGTACCTTTGACTCACTAGCCAACAATGCTTGGCATTTGGAAGACTTTATTAGACCCATATTAGTTAACTTCGCCTCCTCGTGGATTAGTAGATTTCCAAAGTCATCAAACTTAGGATCAACAAATGATGCTCCAATAGAAATTTGATGGGAATGAAAGCCAAAAAAAACACTAAATACTCAATACTAAGCTTTGATAACACATTCAAAATCAATTGTAAATCCTCTTTATCAATTTTGCAATCTTTCAATGATCGTGTTTTTAGTTGTTTGATCTTGGAGATGTAGTCTTGGATGTGGTAAGAGATTTTAGGATCAAGATTCATCAAATCATTATCAATTTGATATCCCCTAATCTTATTTGTTTTACCATATAATTTTTCAATATCCTCCCAAGCCTCTTTACGTGTTTAGCATTATTCAACATGAAATTATAAATAAAATGAGACTAATGAACATATGCATCCAAGTGTTTCTCATGATCAATCTCCCATCTTGCCAATTATTTAGTATCATTAGGTTGAGGAATAGTTTCCTTTAGATAACCTATAAGAACCTTCCCCATGAGATAATTCCATAAACATTTTCTCTATGAAGCATAATTATATGGAGTTAGGAATTCAATTTAATATTTCCCCATTGCAAGAACATAAACCAAGAAAAAAGAAAGCAACCAACCAATTCAAGATTAACCCATGGAAATGAACTTACTAATTTGAATGATAAACATGTATTGAAAGAGATAATGACATATTTTTGGATGACATTGTGGATGGATCTTTTTGTGAGAGACAAGAAATTGAATTTCAAATGCACTCTTCAAAGGAAGAATCTAGAGTGGATGTTCAAATTATTCAAATGCTTTGCGATAGTTAATTATGTCCGACTTGCACCTATCAAGAAAAAAAAATTGAAACTAGGGTAAATGCTAATGAAAATGCCTACATGGATGAAATTAACTCTTTATTGCAGCAAGGCATACATGATGGGATTCAAATGAATGAAGCAAAAGAGTATCAAAAATATCAACAAGAAAAATAAAATAAGAGAGCACTTTCTTAATTTTAATTCTTCGCATTTAAATAAGTTTTCTAAAGAAAATCATTGTTTATTATGTGTCAATTCTAATCTTAATGGTGATGAACTTGATGTCGGTCCTCACATTTGTTTTTATGATATGCAAGAGAACGATAGAAATGATGTTTTATCTCATAAAGAAGATTTTTAGACTTCACAAATGGACAATCGAGATGATTTGCAATTATTTTCATTTGATGAGACTGAGAGGATGCTCAACCTTGTGCCCAAGTTGAATGCAATGATGTTAACCCATGGGTATTCTAGTTGCATAAAAATATTGCTTTATGTGATTCATGTAGGATCCATCTTTTTGATTCACATTCTAAAGTAAGCTGCTCTGATTTCTTGTTATCTTGGGAAATCGCCATGGTAGGTAAGACAAATATTGAAATTTACTTTAAAGATTAAGGAAGATAATGATTTAGCTGATGACATCTATACTTTGAAAAACATTATTGAAACTGATCGTACAAATGAAATCAAGCATACTAGTTTATTGCTTAGGACTAGTGTTGATGATGACAAGGGTATGCATGAATTTTTTGAACCTTATATTGATACCTTGAATAGTCATAGTACATCGCTAATGTATTTCATTTCTCAAGAGAAATGCATGTACCTGAGTGGAATGAAATGGTGTACAATGAGTTGAGACCTTGAGAAGATGAAATCATAGGGCATAAGCATGTTTTTGCAACTAGAAATTTTCTAAATTAGGTGGCGTTGTTTCACTATCCTTTGTATTTTATTTACATCGAAAGCGTATCCTTATTTGTGATGGACAACCCCTTTTTCTCATCAATGGTGTGTAATTCTTAAAAATGGATGCCAACAACATCCGTTAAAAGCTTTGTCAGTTTTTGTTCTGCTTTTGAAGTGACAATTCTCCATATATACAGTCTTTGGAGAACGCCGACAAATGGCTCATATTTACATTCTAAAATTACTCTAAACCATTCTCACAAGGGCACTACTATTTAATGATTCATTAATAAGGTACCATGCTCAGCCATTTGCATTTACGAATCTCAGCCATTCATCATTTTTCTGACAATTTTTCCCCGTATTTTGCTACTTTCCCCGTCGCTACAAATGCACTATGAACCTCAACCGTTTATCATTTTTCCAAATTTTTTTCATCATATTTTGCTGCTTTCCCTACCACTATTGGTTTCCGTTCCTCCAAACTCTTCCTCACTGGTATTGACCTTTCACTTCTCCAATTTACTGAGCTGCAACCTAAAAATAAGGTTTTGATGAGGGTTATAGAGTATGTTTATTAAAATGAAAATTACGGCACATTTACAATTTAACATTATGACATCCTTAAGTATATATTAGCATTAAATTAAAATGTGACTTGTGAAAAGAACAACATTTACTCTATACCATTCCTTGGCTTGTCGCAACCATTGCACATCCATAACTAGATATTAGTGGACAATTTTTGAATAGGTTTTATTATTTTGTTGCCGATATCATAGGTTAAAAATTAAATCTATGTAATAGTGGACCATCGCACAAGAAATGCTTAATTTATTGGCATATAGTTGTTTTTGAGACCAAATAATGTGAAAGCTTATGTAGAAAATATTGACAAATTCCATGGGTTTCATAAGGTGATCTTTTATGATTTCATTACTTATTCTCAAGCAATATTTGGAATGAGACATGTTTTAAGATAAATGTGGATATATTTCACACCGAGTTTTACATATCATCGCTAAGTTCATGTATGAATGAATGAATGAAATATTTTAATGGCATCCACGAGACTAAACAGTCTATGGGACCGAGACAAAACATGCCTAATTTGTCTTCATGCTCTTTTCCAAGTCGGATCTCCTGCCATTAATTTTGACTAGAAGGCTAGCCATTTGATTAATCTTATCTTCCTCAAATAGTTGGTGCTTATTGTCAACTTTCAAACAATTTTCATGTTGAGTGTGGATATCCATGTATGCAGTGCACTCCATGACGAAGTGCCATTCTATTTCCACAACCCCCTTATTGCAGAAAATACAAGTTCTTTCTTCCCAAGTTTCCTTGGGTATCTTCCACCTACCGGTCTCACACCTAAGGTGATGCGATCCCATCCTCAATTGTGCCACTAACATCCTCGCTTTCCCTTAATAGCTGCATCTAAATAGGTTTTGTCACCATGATATTTTTTCAAATTAAATTCTTTGATATAATATGGTTTTTTTTCGCCCAATCTAATTTTTCCACATGGCAATTCTAAATTTTTCAGTCACATAGCTTTTTATTTCACTATTGGTGCTAGGACAGTCATGTAGATTGATGTCCCACTTGTTCATCCACTTGTGGTTTTGTTTCATCCAAGTTTTCTTCCTATGATCTAGCATCTCCTTCATAACCATTTTAGACCACTGGTGGTTATCCATGTTTTCAACCTTCTTTAAATGGATTATCAACCAGATTAGCACTGACGCTTCCAATGGAAAAGTCCCCATTTCAGCTAAAAGAATTTCATATGGGACTGAGGTTTTTACTTTGAGACTACTTGTTATTAAATACTTTTGGATTCTTTCTAGTTGTCTCCAACTACACTTTGACATACTACTGCCCTACACTTCACACCCATAAAGTACAACCAGCGTAGTAAGCAAACCAAAAAGTATTTTCTTGGTTTTCCAATCCTAAAGCTCAGCTTTTCTACACCTATTTTGTAGAAGGTAAGAGGCTTTCCAACCTCCCTGTATCTTTTTCGTGTGACACGTCTCCCAACTGAGCTTATAATGAAATTCAATCCCAAGATACTTGTATTCTTTCACAATTTCAAGTGGGTTACCTTCAAAAAGAAAGGTATTTTGCTTATCTTTTCTAATCAATGAGAAAATCATGATTTTGGTCTTGGTGATATTCACTTGCATCCCAACCTCATGACAAAAGAGTTCAAGAGATTTCAAATGTTCTCTTAACCCATGAGCTATTTTTGAAATTAGGATAAGATCATCAGCATATAAAAGTAGTTTCACCACATAACCTGCCAATTGAATACCATCCCCATCCATCTTGCTTAACCAAGCTTCCAACTTATCAATGTATAGCCCAAAAAGTGTGGGAGATAGAGGGCAACCTTGTTTAACTATAATGTCGCTACCAAAACATTCTGACATACCTTCACTTGTTCTAATTTTAGCTCTAACTTTCTCATACAATCTATGAACAACTGCTCTATACACGTTTGGGATGCCTAATTCCTCCATTCTATTCCATAGTTTCTCTCTACGTACCATGTCAAAAGCTTTCTTGAAGTCTACAAAACAACAGTAAGCTTCCTCACCCTAAGTGTTTCAAATCTTTTCAATCAAATGTCTAAGGGTAATGTAGTGATCAATGGTAGAGTGTCTTGACCTAAAGCATGCCTACCCCTTTTCTCTTTTTCCCTTATTTTCTTCCCAACTGCTGATCTTTCATTCAATCATGCTCCCAAAGAGCTTGCCAAAGATAGGGTTGACCATAATCGTGTGGTAGTTAGATGGATTATTGATATCACCACTTTTAAATAAAGGAATGACCACACTGGTAGTCCACTCCATAGGAAAACCCTCTTGATTGACATTATTGAAAATTCTTTTTATGTGAGGGGCAAGACTGTCTATCCGCCACTTTAAAAATTCAGCCTGTAACCCATCTATGTCTTGTGCTTTACCACTCACTAAATTCTTTATTCCTTGTTTAATATCATCCATAGTGAATAGTTCCATTGATGTGTTAATAACAGGTGGATGGTCTTTCTCATGAACCCACTCATAAAGAAGCCTAGCATATTCTAGCCATTGAACATCTGTAATACTATTTTCAATCTTCATTTTCTTTTGCTACAATTCTCTCCAAAAACCTTTAGGGTTCTGTTGTCCAAGTGAGATTATCTCCTTCCTTCTTTCATTTACATAATCAGATTTTTTAGATTGCACCAATTTTTCATATTTTTTCTTGTATTCTTTGTCCATTCCTCTCTTTTTTAGTGATCTCTTGGCTGCCTTACATTCTTCATCATACCATGGATTTGTCGGGAAAGTGTTTGCAGCCTTCACCTTGGGGTGAGACCTTTTGCATGCATTTAACGCCTTGTGAATTATTGGGATCAATGAATTGCTATGAATGTGGAAATCCCCCTCTTTTGTTGTTTTGACCTCTCTATTGTTATTTAAATCATGGAAATGTTGTTTAAGAACAGCGTTAAATATTTCTCTATTTTTCTTATTCAAGAGGATTTTACACTTTGGGAGGGTTTTTTTGTGCATGTGTTGATCCTGTTTGATGTGCTAGTTGATTGAAGGCATGTTGAGCTTAACTAGAAGAGGTAAGTGGTCATATTTCATCTCAATAGGATAGTCTTCAATGTCAAACTCCAAAAGCCTAGAGACAAAACCTTGAGAGAAAATCACGTAGTCCACCATGCTTTGACCATTATAAGTTTTACAAGTGATACCCCTGACTTTGGCCAATCCCTCATCCTATTGCAAATAACCATGCCAAACAAACTACAAAGCCCAAGTAATTCTGCCCCAAAAGGAGTGACATCGCCATTACCATCTTGAGATGTTCTTTCCCACTTTTGATCTCCACCTTCCTCCAACCATAAAGGATTGTTCTCCCCTTTTTCTTCCCTACTCAACTGAAGAGATTGATTATTTGTTGTTCTAGCATTAAAGTTGCTCATTAAGAAAACATATTCAAGTGTGCTAAAAATAGATATATCTCTTTTTAGTGAGGCATATGGGTCTTTATTGTCTAAATTTCTCTTCTTGTAGAACTTAGAATTTTTTGGAGCAAAGTAACAAGCAACCAATCTGAAAGTCACCCCATTTTTTGTTATTTGCAGCCATATGTACTGTTTATTTGTGTCCTCTTTTTCAAGTTCAACAATTCCCTTCCACTTCTCACCTATTAGCACTGTAACTTAAACGGTGATTGATTTCATCTCATCTAGCCAATCAAAATCATTGCAATTTCTTTGGAAAATTTTATTTTCGTTTGGATTATGAGCAAGTTGCAAGTTTTTTAATAGAAATTTTGGAGAATGTTTTGGTGGCCTCTGATTGGCATTGCAGATGGCTTGTAGGTGCATTTGTAGCTTCCAATGCAAGAGACTGCACAAGTTTTGAGGGAGGCGCCAGGAGGTTTCGACAGTTGGCAACTAGGGTCTTTACATGGAGAGGAGACGTTACCAACTCTAGAATTTGATCCTTCGTCGAGCTGACATCAGTTTTCCCCTCTTCGACCTAGGTACTTCTTTGCTCTGCCATTTTGAGAGGTGACCATCCATTCCGGCTCTCCTCTAAGTCGGTCATAGTAGATTTGGGTGCGGCTAATCCCTGATCTACTCCGATACTAGCAGAAACTGTAAAAAAAAACAACAAATCATTTATGCAGGTATTTAGTAAATTGTGTTTGCAGTTTAGCCTCATTTTCCCCACCCTTACCTTGAATGAGGAACTACCGCAACCCATAATTTTCTATGATATTAGTTGTAGGACAGATGTACTATTTTGACTACTAGTAACTATGCTTGATAGTTTATTACCAACATATTCCTGTGTTTTAGACTTCTATGGATGCATTGCTGCTACATTCCAACACACAGTAGGAAGGCACCTATGAAATTTATTCATGAATCATGAGCTTGGAGCTTCTCTCAGCGTTTGGGTAAATTAGTTTGCATACAATTTCTCTTTGTTTACAAGATGTGCTTTTGTGCGTGTAAAGCGTTATACCATGTGGATAGCCAAACTTTCTTTTCAGAACTCATGCTGGTAGACAATAAATGGTAAATTCAACTTCAATGGTCATGGATTTTATTTGGAGTGATCCTGGGTTTTTTATTTAAAGCGTGTCTAGGAACTGAACCCGAAAGGCCGAAAGGATTGGCCACTTGATGCTTTTTAAATCCCTTGTGAAAGTGAGAAATGTTACCATCCATCTTTCTTCGGTAGTGCTTTCCATATATACCTTTCTAATGTCATCTCTTTAAAATCCATTTGTAGAATAGATTGTTACTACTGTTAAATATGATTTTCTAGTTCGTGAAATGCACATATGCCCATGCTAGACAAACACTAAGAGCTGTTTAGGAATCGAGAGGAGACAAATGGGAATTTTAACATCATTCTTGAGCAGACTCCAACCAAGAAAAACCCTGGTTAGTTTTTAGCATTTACCCAACCAAGTAACTATATCCCATATTGAATGTCTTTTTCACTATTTAAACTGGCCACTAGAGGAACACTTATTTCAGCCCATCAACATATAATGTTGCTATAATATTTTAACTATCCAATAAAGGAATGGATTTTTATAATATTGATTAGTCCATAGGAGTAAAAATTGTGATCTCTATCCCATGTTGTACTATTCTAAACCATTGAACAACACAACAACCCAGAATTTGACCCCTAAAAGCCACCATTAGTCTTTTTGAAACAAAGGTGAATTAACTTGTCAACTATGGAATCACATGTGGATTTTTAGCAAAATATCCCTGCCATTTCTTAATGCATACTGTTTTTGTCTTTTTTTAACCCTCATTTTCACATTCACAAGGAAGAATGTCAAAGCACAAGGAGACCACAACTACTGAAGGGCAGAAAAATTATTTTTTTAGTTTTCCATGTATCTGTTGAGTTTTCCTGTTTTAAACCCAGCTAAGTGAAATTGATTTACACATTTTTCATGTTGATAATGTCATCTAAATGGAAAACTAATATGGATTATTCAATTTACTAAATTGTCTTTTCAGATTACTATTCTGAGATCAGAGTCATGACCTAATTACCAAGTCTAGGTTTTCTCCTGAATTTGATTGCTTGAGATTTGTTACATACCAAATTGCTATTTAGTATCTTTGCATTTTGTTTAAAATTCAAATAAGATATTATCTTGTTTTTCTTTTCAATTTATCATCTTAATATTTATAGATTTTAATTTGACATTATCGCTAATATATTTTATTGATGGTTGTCTTCTACAATATTTTTTTTAGTTAAGCATTGAGTACAGTGTTTGTACTTATTTCTTTTTGAATGATATTTGAAATTTATTCAGTTACTTTGAATCTGATAAAATTCCTTAGTTTAGCATTGTTTCATTAAAGATGCTAAGCTTGATTATTTATTCCAAGAACAAATTCTTTTCTGCATGCATTATCATGTGTATATATCGCTTAACCATTGCTAAACTCACAATAATAAACTTTGTAATCATGTTGTGTCAACTTTTGTGAATATGAAATGTGCTCTACACCATGCAATGAGTATGCTTGGAATAATTTTTGTATAGTTTTATTCTTCAATACCTTTACATGTTTTATAATCTATATCGCTTCCTCAATATGCTACTTCTACTCTTTACCCTATTCTCTTTCTGGCTAGTTTTCTTGTAAATTGCATTTCTATTGCATTCCATTTTTACAAAGCATTTCTTGCATGTTTACTAGGAAATTGTAGTATACAAATAGGAATCATGTCCCTATCCCTATACCCACAATATTTGGCGATTACATTTATATTTAATTTGGCCATGCCTTTATTTATTTACTCATGTATCTTAATTTTAATGGCATCCTTATTTCTATCTTTGTATTGGCACCTATATTGCCATTTCTCCAGGTACTATGATTTTTTTCTTTAAGTAGGAAAATATTCTTGAAATATCGTGCATGAATGATTCTATCCCATCTCTATTTTGTTTATGTTCTTTTATGTTGTTATCTAGATCATGAAGAGAATGGGACACTATGCTTATTCATTATAACCCCTTGTTAGATTCTATGTAGTGTGAAACACCTTTGTGAAGCCTATGAAATGGTCTTTCCCTTTTTCCCATGTCCTCTCTATTGATATTCTGAAATTGGGAAGGATTAATTGCTTAAGGTTTTTGGTGTAATTCAAATTGAACTCTTGGCTTTGGCCATTATATAGGTATTCAATTTTCATTTTCACTCTATTGTTCTCCTGAGAAATTGTAGGTTATCAATGTCATTAGATGGTGGAATGTCAAATTATCTCAGAGATGGTGCAGTTGAGGAAGGGGGTTACTATTCAGAACTGTTAAAGGAATATGATGGTGTAATTGTTTCAGATTATGTGTTGTTTGATAATCCAGCACTTCTTTCTTCTGAAGTGGGGGAAAAGCAGCCTCTGAAGATGAAGCCGTTCATAAATTAATAATAGCATTTTGTCCTTTGATATATGTTATATAGAAGACTGGATTAAATTTTGATATTCTTCTCGGCAAATTGAACAGACTAACAACAAGAATGTCAAACGATGTAGCATTGGTTGAGGGATACTTCCTAAAGGATTTTTGTTATAGTGGGCAGTAAAGAGGACATTGATAAATCTTTCATATCATAAACCAATAGGGTTGGGAGATGCTTACTTGTTCAGTGTGAACATATTTGTAAAAGGAACAATTTAAAATCAAATATCAAATCAAAATATTTTTTCAAAGTTGAAATGTTGAATATAAAATTGTACTGACTATTATTGTATATTATAATCCTATACTGTTGGGTCTTCTATGAGTGCACATTACTGTTATGAGATAAAGTGCTAAATTCATCTTTTGTAAATTAGCTGTATAAATGCTTGGGTTCTATTCGAGAAACTTATGTTGGAACCACTTGAACTCTTAAATTTGACTCCTTTAAAAAATTAACATGCTTTGATTTCTCTAATATTTATGTCTGAGGGTTGGGGTCTGGCAGTAAAACCTAAGGAGTATATAATTGCATTGCCTCGAAAGCGCCATAAAAGTGATGTCACTAAAATGGCTAACAAACTGTAATGTCTAAATTTATGGTTGAAAGGATTTTATTTTGAAAAGAAAGTGAATATACATTTGACAACTATTTCTTCGGAGGACTCTATTGTGTTGTTAGGAACACATTACTCTTCTACAAAATAATTTTGTACTAAAACTTACAATTTTAGTCAAACATATTGAAATAGAAAGATAATATATCAGTTCTTTCGCATATTACAGAAATAATGATTAGATAAAATCATGTAACCAATTTGTCAAGATAAAGGCACTAAAATTTATTACTATAGGAAGTTTATCAACAAAACAAATTTGAAGGATGATTCTAGAGACAGTATAGCTGCAACATTAATGGAGAAGGGTTGTTGCCTAGGAAAATTGGAGCCTTGCTTGGAGTTTTTAAAAGTATCGATGGCCTAGGTAAGGATCATAATAAGAAAAATAAAATAAAATAAAAACATCAAAGATCTTGCTTTGTATGATGCATTTCACAAACTTGGAACTGCAAAGCATAGAATTGTTAATCCATGAGTTATTAATTGATAAGATGTCAGCTTGATATTCTTTGACAGAGTGAAGAATTTTTATCAATAGTTGATTTTAGATATTAATTGTTTTTTTTTTCCGTTTGAATACTTGATAATATTTATTAAGTATGACATAGTATTGGATTATAAATCAATAGTTTGAATAGTTACTGATAATATTAATCGAGAATGACATAGTATTTGATTATAAATCAATAGTGTATAGTTATAATTTCCATTAATATTTGGATGATTATTGTTATAGTCATTATCATTATTCACTGTTCATTTCCTCTTAAATCACCGCCCTTCAAAGTAATGATTGTCACTTAATTCCTGCACTGTCATTTGAAATTTATGTTTGTGATTCATAGGTCAACAAGGTATAAGGTCATGATATCTTTCATAACTGTCTTACTACTTTTTAAACTGTCCCTTTCTCTTCTTCTTGTCATGTGACTGCCCTGCCTTCATTCCAAGAGACTTCATATACCATGCTCACTGTCATATTTGTCTTTGACATGCTCTCAATACTTTGAACTTGCTCCTTTATACTTCTCACTGATAATGTCATCATTGTCCTCTTCAATGATCTCATCTCTCTGTTCATTAGTTTTTTCATTTTCTCTGTCAATGACGTATTCTCTTTGAGGTCTTGATCTATGTGCCTTTTCGTTTGTTGTCATATATTATTTTCACTAGTTGACAAAAACAATATGCCTATGTCTGACTTGTCTTCATTCATTACGATTGAATTCTTCTCATGAAGATTACTGTCATTTCCTTTAATGACAACATCTCCTTATTCCCTAGCCTATATAGAGTCATAAAGTTCTGGAAAACAATTTGCATCAGGTTTTGAACATGTCAACCATGGTGATCAAACATGCGTATTGAATCTTGAGCCTTGCAGTCAAAAGATCAAGGTAGTCTAGCTTGTAATTCTTGTGAAGTCCTTAAGAGAAGGAAAGTGGTAACAAAAAAGGACCAGTGTTGCTTGGTAAATCACTAGGGCAGACAATGCAAGAAAGATAAAGAAATCAAATCCAAAGAGGAATGGTTCATGGGCTCTTGTAGTGGCTCTTGGTTTAAAGCCTTGCTAGTGTTGGCCTTATTCTAGGATGGAGCATGGGATGGATTTTTCCCACTTTATGACTTCTTGTGGTATGCTTGCACTTGTTAGAGATAGCAATTTGTGTGAAATTTTCCAAGCGATCAAATTGCACTGTTTTGGTATCTGATCATCTTTGTGATGCAAGTGTTTGCTATTCTCCACAGTAGTTTTGTAGGGGCTAATTTTAGTTACATATTTGTTTGATTTTTTTAGAAATCTCTTGTGCATTCCAGACAAATGGTGGATACTATATTGTCACACTGTATGCCATGAATTCTTTTGGAAGTTCATGTGTATGTATTGTATATCTTCATCCATTGTATACAAATTGTTTAGCTAGTGCTTCTATTCAATAGCTTAATGGCATAAACAATTTTCTTTGTTAAACTTGATATATCATACATTTCCTACTCCTTGCTTCTCTTAGTTTATTGACTCTTATTGATCAAATTTGAAGGGCTAACTTTTGCTTCATTGAGAATTAGGCCTTCTAGGTATCATTGTGTGACATTGTTTAAATATATGGATTCAGAAAAGCAAATGAAGAATAACATAGCCAATGGTCCAAGCTAAGTCGGCATCTGGTGCATTGACAATTTTTGAAAATCACCAATGACAAAGAAAATGTATCGTGTTTGTTGTTTTGATTAAATAGGAAATAAATTTGTTGTAAGCATTTGTTGATCAATGCAACCGATCCACTTGACTATACCCATTACTTGATATATTCTATGATGTTGCTTGTTGGAATGGCACAAGACATTGTCACTTGTTTCTTTTGCTTCTTCTGTGAAAGTTCAAGAGCTTTAGAAATTCAATAAAACTTGGGCTAATCATAATCATTGCCTGCTTGATTTTGTACCACTTTGTCTTTGACTGGCACAAAACATTGTCGACACTGCAATCAATGTATGTATATGTATATATGTCGACACTGCAATCAATGTATGTATAAGCATATATATATAAATTATGGAATTTAAAGGGTACAAATGTATCTCTCTATATATATGTATATGCAAATTGTGGAATTTAAAGGGTATAAATGTATCTCTAGAGAATAGCACATACTACTCCATCCATGTATCTCTACAAGAATAGCTGCTTTTGGAGATCCTATTAACACAGGGCATCAAATTATTACAAATTTTATGGTGGCCAGCTATTCTTCTGCTAATGCCTTGTTAGCTAGAAGATTAACCGGTGGTGTTTGGAAGCTTAATGCCCTCTTTAAGCATTGAGGTGCATGCATTCCCTAATTTATATCAATGGCATATTAATGTTCTAACTATATGGAGGGACACACACAATCAATCTATTGTACATATATACACACATATGCCTACAATGATTATTTCACATTTTTTTCTTGAATAATCATGAAAAAATCACGATTTAATTGTATAAATTGAATGTATCTATGTATTTTATTGATTTCCAACTGTTTATAGATGAGTCAACATGGATGAATTTTTTATTCAAAACATGTGTGGTGTTGAAAAATATGTAGATTGATGACAGTGAGTGCCAGACAACGACATGAGTGGTAGATTGTAGAAGCTAGTGTTTTGCTTTATGGCCGCTTTTAAGTGCTTCTAGTGATCAATTTTAGTCTATTCCTCGAGCTGGCCTCAAAATAAGGTTTCATGTTTATTAAAATGAAAATTATCTAGGGCATCTTTTACCCTATGTAGTTAAGTATATATCAGCATAATTAATATATAATATATATTCTATTTAATAAAAACTAAATTATAAATAATTTAATTATATTATTACTTATTATTATAAATTATATTCTTTAACAAAACTACTAAATACATATATAAAATTATTGCAATTAATAATTAATAATTATTATATTTTTAATATAATATAAAAAATTAATATATAAAAATAATACAAAATATAATTAATATATTATATAATAAAGATTAAATCACATATAACATAATTATATTTATTATTATGTATAATAGTATAAATAGGTTATATTATTATTATTATATATTCTATTATAAAAAATATTAAATATAAATATGAAATTATTATAATTAATAATTAACATATTTTTATATAGAACAAATAAAACTAATATATAAAAAATCTATAGTTTAATTGATCTTTGGATAGGTTAGGAAAATAAAAAGAGATAGAGGGGGAGACAATTCTATATAGAGAGAGGTCACCTCCACCTAAAGGAGGTTGAAGGATTACGTTGATAGAAAACTATATGTACATGTTAATTAGCCGATAGGCTATATATGGTATGAACTTTGAGCCTAAACCTGCCTCACGCCTTTCAGTTTGCTGAGAAACTTATTTCATCTGGTTTCATCTCACTGACAAACCTCTTTCTATCTGATAAAAGTTTACCGGAAAACAAAGAAAGTTTCTGTTTAAAAAACTATAAAATCTAAATATCTTTCCAGCAATAAATACATATCAAAATAAAATCTACAATATGTTTATTGCAGTAAATGCAACTCAATTTACAATATCTCTTCGCTGCAATAAATGCTGTTAGTTGTAGGTAGTCGTTTGCATTTACTACTGTCAGATCACTGCCCAACTTGTTTATAAAAACCATTGGTGTTGATCAGTTAGTATTCTGTTGGCTTACCGTTCAACAACAAATGCTTTACAACCGTCAAACTGTCAGATGAAATTAGATCTCCCCAAATCATATCTTGCTCGCATCACAGGCGAAAACAAATATTAACTCGCAACCAATATTTTAGTTTAGAAGGCTATAAAAATCTTGTCTCGACCTCAAGAATCGAGAAGCTCTATAACCTTGATATTTTTATATTTACTTCTTCAAATTGTATCTAATCTCTATTATAATAAAATCATATCATATCTCATCTCTATCAAATGTTAGCTTTAAATGGGCACCTGCTTCTCCACTGCCATTGAGCAGGGTATAAAGAAAGCTTTGAACCAAAAGCAGCGTATCATTCCTCCTATAAAACTTATGCAGCTCCTTCTGAACAAAGCTCTTGCCATGTGGCCGTAAGCATAGCATAGATTTTGATATTCCTTACCTCCACAACGTACCTTGTCTGGAGCATGTAGCATCTCTTGTGTAGTTCAAATGTTTAACTACAAAGCTCTCCAAAAACATTAGAGCAATATATAAAGAGATAAAATGGTAAACACACATTTTTTTCCTGGTGTTCTTTCAACAATTAGTTTGGATACTTGCAATTGTAAACATTCACTGATAAAGTGGGTATAAATTGTTGTCAGCTCTAAAAATATTAGAGCAATATATAAATTAGGTATAAATTGTTGTTAGCTCTAAAAACATTAATGCAATATATAATTTTACACAGCCATTACATTTGAATCCACTTAATAGCATCCCTACTGAGCAAGCATGGATGAAGAGAAGTTAGATGGCAGCTTACAAAAGGAAACATGTTTTTAGTTCTCTTGTCTTTTAATACCAGTATAAAAACATCAAAAACAAGTAGATATAAAACCAATATTTAAAGTGTTTACACAACTATGTCTAAATATCAAACATACACCATTATATTTTCCTGCACAACTATTAACTAGACGCATCCATGAATTGAAGTTGTTTAAAAAGTTCATACAAATCTTTTTCAAGGTTATGCTATAAAGATGTTTTTACACCTTGTATTCATGGATTAGGATAACCATGAAAATAAGTTATGAAATACACATTAAATATGTTGGTTGATATATTTCCATCACTTCTTTTTTTTACAATGAATAGATTTTACCTGACTATTCCAACAATTGATATGAATTTGTTGATTGCCTCAAACTAGCCTGAATTCCATTGCAGGTGAGTGGGAATAAGAAGGAATTCATATCCTCGAAAGAAATAAGTGGTATGGATTTTTTCAAGAGATGTAGGAATAAGGAAGCATGATCACACAATCTCGCTACAAATGTAATCAGTAGCCACCTGCTATGCCACATGCCAAGGAAACATAATGATTAGAAATGCATGGGTTCTATTCGAGAAACTTATGTTGGAACCACTTGAACTCTTAAATTTGACTCCTTTAAACAAATTAACATGCTTTGATTTCTCTAATATTTATGTCTGAGGGTTGGGGTCTAGCACTAAATCCTAAGGAGTATATAATTGCATTGCATCGAAAGCGCCATAAAAGTGATGTCACTAAAATGGCTAACAAACTGTAATGTCTAAATTTATGGTTGAAAGGATTTTATTTTGAAAAGAAAGTGAATATACATTTGACAACTATTTCTTTGGAGGACTCTATTGTGTTGTTAGGAACACATTATTCTTCTACAAAATAATTTTGTACTAAAACTTACAATTTTAGTCAAACATATTGAAATAGAAAGATAATATATCAGTTCTTTCGCATATTACAGAAAGAATGATTAGATAAATTCATGTAACCAATTTGTCGAGATAAAGGCACTAAAATTTATTACTATAGGAAGTTTATCAACAAAACAAATTTGAAGGATGATTCTAGAGACAATATAGCTGCAACATTAATGGAGCAGGGTTGTTGCCTAGGAAAAGTGGAGCCTTGCTTGGAGTTTTTAAAAGTATCGATGGCCTAGGTAAGGATCATAATAAGAAAAATAAAATAAAATAAAAACATCAAAGATCTTGCTTTGTATGATGCATTTCACAAACTTGGAACTCCAAAGCATAGAATTGTTAATCCATGAGTTATTAATTGATAAGATGTCAGTTTGATATTCTTTGACAGAGTGAAGACTTTTTATCAATAGTTGATTTTAGATATTAATTGTTTTTTTTCATTTGAATACTTGATAATATTTATTAAGTATGACATAGTATTGGATTATAAATCAATAGTTTGAATAGTTACTGATAATATTTATCGAGAATGACATAGTATTTGATTATAAATCAATAGTGTAAAATTATAATTTCCATTAATAGTTGAATGATTATTGTTATAGTCATTAACATTATTCACTATTCATTTCCTCTTAGAAGATTCTTGTTCACTAAGGTGACTAGCCTTGTCCATTGCCAATGGATCACCGCCCTTCAAAGTAATGATTGTCACTTAATTCCTGCACTATCATTTGAAATTTATGTTTGTGATTCATAGGTGAACAAGGTATAAGGTCATGATATCTTTCATAACTGTCTTACTACTTTTCAAACTGTCCCTTTCTCTTCTTCTTGTCATGTGACTGCCCTGCCTTCATTCTAAGAGACTTCATATACCATGCTCACTGTCATATTTGTCTTTGACATGCTCTCAATACTTTGAACTTGCTCCTTTATACTTCTCACTGATAATGTCATCATTGTCCTCTTCAATGATCTCATCTCTCTATTCATTAGTTTTTTCTTTTTCTCTGTCAATGACATATTCTCTTTGAGGTCTTGATCTATGTGCCTTTTCATTTGTTGTCATATATCATTTTCACTAGTTGACAAAAACAATATGCCTATGTTTGACTTGTCTTCATTCATTACAATTGAATTCTTCTCATGAAGATTACTGTCATTTCCTTTAATGACAACATCTCCTTATTCCCTAGCCTATATAGAGTCATAAAGTTCTGCAAAACAATTTGCATCAGGTTTTGAACATGTCAACCATGGTGATCAAACCTGCATATTGAATCTTGAGCCTTGCAGTCAAAAGATCAAGGTAGTCTAGCTTGTAATTCTTGTGAAGTCCTTAAGAGAAGGAAAGTGATAACAAAAAAGGACCAGTGTTGCTTGGTAAATCACCAGGGCAGAAAATGCAAGAAAGATAAAGAAATCAAATCCAAAGAGGAATGGTTCATGGGCTCTTGCAGTGGCTCTTGGTTTAAAGCCTTGCTAGTGTTGGCCTTATTCTGGGATGGAGTGTGGGATGGATTTTTCCCACTTTATGACTTCTTGTGGTATGCTTGCACTTGTTAGAGATAGCAATTTGTCTGAAATTTTCCAAGTGATCAAATTGCACTGTTTTGGTATCTAATCATCTTTGTGATGCAAGTGTTTGCTATTCTCCACAGTAGTTTTGTAGGGGCTAATTTTAGTTACATATTTGTTTGATTGTTTTAGAAATCTCTTGTGCATTCTAGACAAATGGTGGATACTATATTGTCACACTGTATGCCATGAATTCTTTTGGAAGTTCATGTGTATGTATTGTATATCTTCATTCATTGTATACAAATTGTTTAGCTAGTGCTTCTGTACAATAGCTTAATGGCATAAACAATTTTCTTTTCTAAACTTGATATATCGTACATTTCCTACTCCTTGCTTCTCTTAGTTTATTGACTCTTATTGATCAAATTTGAAGGGCTGATTTTTGCTTCATTGAGAATTAGGCCTTCTAGGTATCATTGTGTGACATTGTTTAAATATATGGATTCAGAAAAGAAAATGAAGAATAGCACAGCCAATGGTCCAGGCTAAGTCATCATCTGGTGCATTGACAATTTTTGAAAATCACCAATGACAAAGAAAATGTATCTTGTGTTTGTTGTTTTGATTAAATAGGAAATAAATTTGTTGTAAGCATTTGTTGATCAATGCAACCGATCCACTTGACTATATCCATTACTTGATATATTCTATGATGTTGCTTGTTGGAATGGCACAAGACATTGTCACTTGTTTATGTTGCTTCTTCTATGAAAGTTCAAGAGCTTTAGAAATTCAATAAAACTTGGGCTAACCATAATCATTGCCTGCTTGATTTTGTACCACTTTGTCTTTGACTGGCACAAAACATTGTCGACACTGCAATCAATGTATGTATATGTATATATGTTGACACTGTAATCAATGTATGCATATGCATATATATAAAAACTATAAAATTTAAAGGGTACAAATGTATCTCTCTATATATATGTATATGCAAATTTTTGAATTTAAAGGGTATAAATGTATCTCTAGAGAATAGCACATACTGCTCCATCCATGTATCTCTACAAGAATAGCTGCTTTTGGAGATCCTATCGACACGGGGCATCAAATTATTACAAATTTTATGGTGGCTAGCTATTCTTCTGCTAATGCCTTGTTAGCTAGAAGATTAACCAGTGGTGTTTGGAAGCTTAGTGTCCTCTTTAAGCATTGAGGTGCATGCATTCCCTAATTTATATCAATGGCATATTAATGTCCTAACTATATGGAGGGACACACACAATCAATCTATTGTACATATATACACACATATGCCTACAATGATTATTTCACATTTTTTTCTTGAATAATCGTGAAAAAATCACGATTTAATCGTATAAATTGAATGTATCTATGTATTTTATTGATTTCCAACTATTTGTAGATGAGTCAACATGGATGAATTTTTGATTCAAAACATGTGTGGTGTTGAAAAATATGTAGATTGATGATAGTGAGTGTCAGACAACGACATGAGTGGTAGATTGTAGAAGCTAGTGTTTCACTTTATGGCCGCTTTTAAGTGCTTCTAGTGATCGATTTTAGTCTATTCCTCGAGCTGGCCTCAAAATAAGGTTTCATGTTTATTAAAATGAAAATTATCTAGGGCATCTTTTACCCTATGTAGTTAAGTATATATCAGCATAATTAATATATAATGTATATTCTATTTAATAAAAACTAAATTATAAATAATTTAATTATATTATTACTTATTATTATAAATTATATTCTTTAACAAAACTACTAAATATATATATAAAATTATTGCAATTAATAATTAATAATTAATATATTTTTAATATAATATAAAAAATTAATATATAAAAATAATACAAAATATAATTAATATATTATATAATAAAGCTTAAATCACATATAATATAATTATATTTATTATTACATATAATAGTATAAATAGGTTATATTATTATTATTATTATATATTCTATTATAAAAAATATTAAATATAAATATGAATTTTTTTATTTTTTTATTTTTTTGATACGTAAGGTGTTGATTTTATATATTCAGAAAGATATACATGCGTCTGCATTGCAGGAAATTCCAACAAAGAGCTTTAAACAGTCAAAAAAATTAACAGGACAGAGTTCGACCCAATTCCATAATGGAAGCACCGAGCAAAAAACAGAGACTTGCTTCCTCAAAGATTACAAATTTGCAAAAACTAAACTCCAGTTCGAAGAAACCATGACTACCTAGACATTAATAGTCATACCAGACGAACACTTACCCTTCCCCCCTTAAGCCCAGAAACCATTTACCTCTGCAAAGCATATAAAGCCCTCCACCCTGTCCATACCCTCTGCTGGCACTAGCTTCACTCTTTTCTTCAGAAACTCCACTGCCAGGTCCGCCAGTGTGCGATGCCGAGACAATTCAGAGCCTTTGAGATCCAGAAGAAAGGGGTAAATTTTGATAGCTTCATCCGAATCCCACATGGTTGCCAGGTCCGCCGGGCGTGGTATGCCCTTACCCAAGAGGGCTGCCTTCAGAGAAGTATCGATGCCCCCAAGCAAATCCTTCCGAAACAGTCTCACCATCAAATCCTTGGCCAAGGGTTTCGGGGTGGCAATGTCCATGAGCGACGCAAGAAACCTGGAAGAAATTTGAGTATTATCCCTTGGAAATTCTTTACGCTCTAAATGTTCCTTTCCAAGGACCATTTTCACTACTGCTACCGTCGCCGGATCATCTTCAAGCAATATTCGTTTGAGACGCTGGTCCGTTACTTCCCGAAAGACAATTTGCCTTTCCGTTGCCACAAACGAAACAAGAGTATCGACCCCGAAGGAATCAAGACCTTCCACCGAAATGATGATGGTGAACTTCGATTTCGCCAGCCTCGCCATTGCCGAAAATGCGCCCGGATCACCCTGCAACAAAAAACATAAAAGCAGAAACCAAGGAGCCGAACCGTAATTTAGGAGAGGGCTTCCTAAATTTAACATGAGAGCTCAATAATGAAACGTCAGTCATCGAATACGGATAGAGATTAGGAGCTTTGCAAATCTGTCCTTCGCATGAAATGAAATTCCTCCCCCGCAGACCTGTAATCAATGCAATTTATGGAGCTTATCACACAGCACGTCCGCGCATAGAGAAAGGTAGGTCGTGCACTACGTGTCACCCGGCCGACTTCGTGAAACTTGAGCCCATCATTCCACTAGACCCCTTCAATTTATCCGAGCAGAGAGGCGGCCGAATAAACCTACCAATGCCATTCGCATATTTCTAAATTTGGTATGTTGGTGTGGTTATCACCGCCCGACCCAAATACCACGCGTCCATCCCACGCCCCACCACCCGGCCATTTAGACATCCATTGTCTGTGTGTGGAGCGAGGGGGGGGGAGCCCACCCATCCGCCCACAAATATAAATATGAAATTATTATAATTAATAATTAACATATTTTTATATAGAACAAATAAAATTAATATATAAATAAAATAAAATTAATATATAAAAAATCTATAGTTTAATTGATCTTTGGATAGGTTAGGAAAACAAAAAGAGATAGAGGGGGAGAAAATTCTATATAGAGAGGTATGTATACTAGCACCTCCACCTAAAGGAGGTTGAAGGATTATGTTGATAGAAAACTATATGTACATGTTAATTAGCCGATAGGCTATATATGGTATGAACTTTGAGCCTAAACCTGCCTCACGCCTTTCAGTTTGCTGAGAAACTTATTTCATCTGGTTTCATCTCACTGACAAACCTCTTTCTATCTGATAAAAGTTTACCGAAAAACAAAGAAAGTTTCTGTTTAAAAAACTATAAAATCTAAATATCTTTCCAGCAATAAATACATACAATATGTTTATTGCAGTAAATGCAACTCAATTTACAATATCTCTTCACTGCAATCAATGTTGTCAGTTGTGGGTAGTCGTTTGCATTTACTACTGTCAGATTACTGCCCAACTTGTTTATAAAAACCATTGGTGTTGATCAGTTAATATTCTGTTGGCTTACCGTTCAACAACAAATGCTTTACAACCGTCAAACTGTCAGATGAAATTAGATCTCCCCAAATCATATCTTCCTCGCATTACAGGCGAAAACAAATATTAACTCGCAACTAATATTTTAGTTTAGAAGGCTGTAAAAATCTTGTCTCGACCTCAAGAATCGAGAAGCTCTATAACCTTGATATTTTTATATTTACTTCTTCAAATTGTATCTAATCTCTATTATAATAAAATCATATCATATCTCTATCAAATGTTAGCTTTAAATGGGCACCTGCTTCTCCACTGCCATTGAGCAGGGTATAAAGAAAGCTTTGAACCAAAAGCAGCGTATCATTCCTCCTATAAAACTTTTGCAGCTCCTTCTAAACAAAGCTCTTGCCATGTGACCGTAAGCATAGCATAGATTATGATATTCCTTACCTCCACAACGTACCTTGTCTGGAGCATGTTGTCATTCCATTCCTCCACGCTCAAATTTTAGATTGGTAGCTGGTTTTACCAAAATATGCTTCATCCTCTTGTTGGTGGTGGTGGTAGCATCTCTTGTGCAGTTCAAATGTTTAACTACAAAGCTCTCCAAAAACATTAGAGCAATATATAAAGAGATAAAATGGTAAACACACATTTTTTTTCCTGGTGTTCTTTCAACAATTAGTTTGGATACTTGCAATTGTAAACATTCACTCATAAAGTGGGTATAAATTGTTGTCAGCTCTAAAAATATTAGAGCAATATATAAATTAGGTATAAATTGTTGTTAGCTCTAGAAACATTAATGCAATATATAATTTTACACAGCCATTACATTTGAATCCACTTAATAGCATCCCTACTGAGCAAGCATGGATAAAGATAAGTTAGATGGCAGCTTACAAAAGGAAACATGTTTTTAGTTCTTGTCTTTTAATACCAGTATAAAAACATCAAAAACAAGTAGATATAAAACCAATATTTAAAATGTTTACACAACTATGTCTAAATATCAAACATACACCATTATATTTTCCTGCACAACTATTAACTAGACGCATCCATGAATTGAAGTTGTTTAAAAAGTTCATACAAATCTTTTTCAAGGTTACGCTATAAAGATGTTTTTACACCTTGTATTCATGGATTAGGATAACCATGAAAATAAGTTATGAAATACACATTAAATATGTTGGTTGATATATTTCCATCACTTCTTTTTTTTACAATGAATAGATTTCACCTGACTATTCCAACAATTGATATGAATCTGTTGATTGCCTCAAACTAGCCTGAATTCCATTGCAGGTGAGTGGGAATAAGAAGGAATTCATATCCTCGAAAGAAATAAGTGGTATGGATTTTTTCAAGAGATGTAGGAATAAGGAAGCATGATCACACAATCTCGCTACAAATGTAATCAGTAGCCACCTGCTATGCCACATGCCAAGGAAACAAAATGAACGCTACAATTTTCCAACACATCGCATCCATGCACAACAACCATGCATTAGCACATTGCATTTTTTTTCATGTATTTGTTTAAGGGATGAATAGAAGATATTGTCGGTGTTAAGTTGTTATTTGAACAATATAAAATCTATTTAAATCTATCTTTATATAGAATGCATATCCTTTTACAGTTTGATAAGCATTATGCACACAATTGTTTTTTATCTATACAATTTTGATCTCGAGGTTGGTAACTTGGAGATTTCTTTTGTTGATGTTTTTTGGGTTTTTTTATTTAGTTTTAGAGAGGAGACAATTAGACTTCATGCTTCTAGAAAGGCACGTTGTAAGGCTCGTATAGTGTTTTAGAAGCATTTTTTTTATAAATGGTTTTTCTTTTCAGATTTTTTTCTATAGAAGAAAGAAAATGTTAATGGAGTTTTTATGATTTTAAATAGCAATATTAAGTATAGTCAAAATGTGTATGTTTTTGAAGGTGTTAATGTTTAATAGTGTCACATAATTCCAATGTATGAGGTGTTAAATTTTTTATTTTATTACTTTTTACTTTTTCATAATTGTTTGAAAACATATTGAGATTTTTCTTTTAAAGCATCTTTTATTTTTACATATTATTGCATGAACTATTCTATGTTGACAACATATCCTAGACCTAAAAACATTCCAACAAACATTCTAAAAAAATTCAATCTTTTTGGAGCTACCAACACCTTTTTTTATCAACAAATATTTTGTGATTTATTTTTTCTATCTCAAGGCTAATTTATGATCAAGCATAAATTTAGATGTTTTATGCATACAAAAAATATTTACACTTAACATGAACCAGAGTATTTGCTAATTACGTGAATTCATAAAACATAAATATATGGATTGCAATTCGTTCTTGCACTAATTTTATATTACTTGTTGATGTAGAACCATCTAGATGGTGTTCAATGCCTCAAATTCCATACTCAGCAGAAAACAATGTTCAACATGTTGAAGGGCATCACATCCAAGATTTCTACAATGATTCATGTCAAGACTCACTAATTAATGTTGTAGCAAGCACCATAAATAATTAATACTGGTTAGTACACATTTGATGTTGTATCATATTTTTAATAAAGTACTTATAAATTCAACTATAAACCTCCTATCAAGATTATATGGATAATTTTTACACATACTTTTCTATAGAGGAGAAAATAGTTATGTTTTGCGCCTTTGGTATCTTGGTGGAGGAGATCCACATATGGTCATTGATTCATTAAAAAAATCAAAGTATATTTGTCAAATTATCAAATAAATGAACAACCAAAAAGTTTTTCTAGGTTCATTTCATACAAGCATAAAGAATCATTGTCTACAAAATCTTCAAAATAATTTTCTATTGGTGTAACCCTTGCACTCCTCCTCGTGCAAGTGCTAGTATGTTAGAGAGCATGTCCCTAGCAATTTCTAGTTACATTTGGCTAGATTAAACAATTAATAATAAGTGTTAAATAGTGGAATGAAATCAATTTAGACAAAACTAGATTTTTTCTTTAAAGAAATTAAGTATTATCTGATTATTAAATATTTGTATTCAAATTTACAGCATAAACCAATGCAAATGAAAAAAGAAAGTTGCCATCAAATTGACAAAAAATAGAACGCTATCATCCAGTTGTCAAATCAATATTTATCTAGCTTTTATGTGATAAGTGATATTTTGGATGCATTTACTTGATCTTTTAGAGGATTTTACCATTACACTACAGTTGGTTTACCATTAAACGGCAGCTGAAACTTGTTTTCAAATGACTCAATAGTGGTTTGCAAGTGTGAGACTTGTTTCAAGCTCAAATATTTCAATTTGAAAGAGGCCAACATAAAATTTACAATCAACGGTATAGGTTTTGTAACAAGCCTTGATCGACTATCCAACCAATCAGCCCTATTGATTTATTTCCTCCAATTTTTTTCACACCCACATTAATCTATTTCCATTCATGACACATTGAATCCCACTTGCATGGCTAGAAAAAATCCCATGCATTTGAAACATTCCTCACCTCCAAATCAAATCGCACACTGAGTAGCCCTAAAACCCCAATATTTTTAGATCTACTTTCAATCTTATATTTAATGTTCAACACCAAACTTATATTTTGATTGGTTGTTTCATGTCAACAATCCAATGATGGCATGTGTCCTTGGGGGTTTATGCTCAAGGTAGCATGTCATTTGATTAAAGATATGATAATTCACCTTTAAGACCTCTTCAATGTACCCATTGCACACTTAAGGAGACAAACATATAAAGAGAGAAAGAGAAAGAGAAAGGAAGAGAAAATAGAGATGGAGATAGAGATATGGATAGGTGGAGAGAGAAAAAGGAGAAAGAGAGCAAGAGAGAGGGAGAAAGATGAGACAAAGGAGGAGAAAGAGATGAAGATAGATAAAGAAAGAAAAACAAAGATAGAAATAAAGGGATAAAAAGATATATATATATATATATATATATATATATATATAGAGAGAGAGAGAGAGAGAGAGAGAGAGAAATAAAGAGACAAACATATAAATAGAGAAAGAGAGAAAGAGAAAGGAAGAGAAAAGGGAGATGGAGATAGAGATATGGATAGGTGGAGAGAGAAAAAAGAGAAAGAGAGAAAGAGAGGGAGAAAAATGAGACAAAGGAGGAGAAAGAGACAAAGATAAAGAGAGAAAAACAAAGATAGAAATAAAGGGATGAAAAGAGATATATATAGAAATAAAAAGAGAAAAGAGAGAAGACAAAGATAGAGAGATAGAGAGATAAATAAAAATAGAGAGATAAAGAGGTCCGAGACAAAGAGATATAGAGAGATGGATAAATAGAGAAATAGGTTGAGATATGGAGGAAAAAAGAGGGACAAAGAAAGAGGTAGAGATTGTGAGACATAAAGAAAAATAGATAAAGAAAAAGAAAGAGAGAGAAGAAGAGAGAGACATAAATAGAGATAAAGTCATGTGATAAAGAGATAGGGAGATAATGATAAAAAGCTTAGGAAGAAAAGATATATATAGAGAGGGAGACAGACATAGAGAGAGGTAGAGAGATAAAGAGATAAAGATGAATAGATAGAGATATAGGGAGGGTGATTGATATATCTCTCCCTATTGCTCTACCTCCCTCTAGCTTTCCCTCTTTCTATCCCTATCTCTCCCTCTGTCTCTATTGTAAACATAACATGAGCCTAATGGGTAATGGAGTCTAATTATCTTCCTGATTCAAAGGCTTTGTTTCAATCCTATTTGGATCCTTGTAAGAGGATGCATAGTTGATTGAAACTATCACTTCTCCATTGAGACCTTTGTTCCACAAACATCATCATTTGCTAAATGATCTACCAATTGACTTCACATACTACATAAATATATGCAAAAACTAGACCCGTTTTTTCCTATTTGACCTTCCACACCTCTTCGACGTATCCATTGTCGTATCACTATCCTCTATATTTTATTTATGCAATTGGAAATTTCCTAAACCAGGGGGCACTGTTTCACTATCCTTTATATTTTATTTATTTTCATTTTGACTATGGTGTTGGGGAAGATAAGACATATATGTGGATTAATCATGAAAAAGAAGAAAATCCACAACTTATAATTTTTCAATATTTGTACTCTCAAAGTGAGCCTATTCTACTTGAACTTTACATTTTTTAGTACAAAGACGAACTTGCTAGACTTAAAAACTTTCCTAGTAAGTTAACACTCCTACACATACTGAAGTGTTAGTCAAGTAGATGTTCGAATATTCAAAATCCTATGTTTCTAAGGATTAGTTTAGAATTAGTTTAGGAGTAGCTTAGGGTTAGTTAGGTGTTAGTTTAGTTAGTTGGTTTTTCCTTTCGTTTTTTTTCTCTTCATTTTCTTTTCTTTTCTTTATGTCTTTTTGTGTTGTTCTCATCTCTAGGTGTTTTCCTTTTTTTGTCAATCCTTGGTTGTCTTGTTTCCTAGGTTGTGTTCTTATTTTCCATTTTGGTGTCATTGGTTTTTTTGGTTTTGTTCCCTCTTTTGTTTTTGATTAGTTAAGTAGGGGAAGGGCCCTGATCTTGTGGTTACAAATCAAAACAACAAATAGAGAAACAAACTGAGAAAAACAACACCAACCACCACTAGGCCTACAAAGGTGTGTAGGCCAAGAATCTAGAACTACAACGACATAATCATTATCAATGTAATAAAAAACAATATACCCAAATTGATCCAAAAAATGGTATGCAACCTATTTATGAGATTAACCAAAGACCAGCAGGTGCGAAACCATAACAAAGCTATCAAAAAATAGTCGTTTGGGACAATACTACTAAGCACTGAAAGTTTCAGAGCACACATTTGACCAAAGCAAATTGTTCCCTCCTTTGTTTTCCTAGATTCTTTTTCCCTAGTTTCTCCTGTTGAAGGCGAAAACTAAGTTGTTGTATGCAAGTTGTGTTGAAAAGTGAATTCATTGGAGCCTACTATTTGCATTTTCAAATACTTGATCAAACAATGCCATTAGAAACTTGCTTTTACCTTCATCTATTATAAAACTTGAGGATGTTATCATGAATTAGGACTTGGTGCACTATAAAATTTTTGTGGAGTCATTCAAAATATAACACATTTTACACATCTTGAGAAGCCCATAAGTTAGTTTACATTGGTTGTGGTAGCTCTATTCTAAGTGAAAAATATAAAATTAATGTTACATTTCTTTCATGGTATCTAGTGTGGTTCTTAATTCGATAGTCATGCTTCATTACTTGAGAATTGAGAAAACAATAAAATATACTTCAAAAGGACCAAAATCTAAGATAAAAGAGAAAGGAAAGAAATATAAAACAAACTTGAAATTTCTTAAGGTGATTCAAGTATCTCTATTGAGGCTATGGATGTCTAGTTGGCAGTAGTGCTTAGAGAGAACCAGAGGTATCTCCATCGAGGATGTGGATGCTTATCTGGTGATAGATCTATACCTAAGACACCATTGCATGTTAAAATGTAACTTAAACCATGTAACTTGGGTAGAGATTAATCCATTTGATCATAATGATACAAGTTATGTAAAGAAATAAACCATTTGAACACACAAATAGATTCCAACTTCACCTTAGATCTGTGTAGTGTCTCTATCTTAATTATGTTCATACTTCATAGGTTGTCTTGAATGAGTGTAAACTAGCAATTTTGGGTACTTGGAGGGTTGAGTGTTTCAAAATGGTAAGAGAATTTTCCTGGTCGAGTTTCCATTTGTTACGCCTTGCATACAAACCCCAACTTTTTGCTTGTCCTAGCTAGGGACCCCCTTTCTTTTCCTTTATTTCTTGTTTTGTTTTGTCATGTTTTTTTCTTTCTTTTCTTCTTTGGTCCTTTATCTTTTCCCTTCCTTTTGTTTTCAGTTTTTGCCTTACATTTTTCTCCTTTTTTGATCTTATCCTAGAATTTTTAAAAACTAGGGGGACCCAAGTCTGTGTGTTCTTTTGAACCCTGTCCTAGTGGAGTCATAGGTCCTAGAGGGATATTCATACTTTTGTCCTAAGGTCCATATTCTTCCCACGATCTCGATCCCCACTCTCGCCTTTCTTCTCTATGTTTTGTTTCCTTGTCCTCATATTTTGGTCCCGGGGGTTCTTGCTACCTTGGGTTGTTTTTAGTCTTCCTTGTCGAGTTTCAAAACTTTGGAAGGATTTCAAACTTTTCTCCAAAATTCTAAGTTCCTCCCAAATCCCCAATAACGACTTGTCTCTTCGCTATCAGGGTTCAAACTTCTAGAAGGATCTCAAACTTTTTCATAAAAGTCAGAGTTCTTTCTAGATTCATGATCTTGACTCTCTATTTTTTATTTTCTTTATGTTTGGCATTCATTTTTGAATCTTAGATTTTATAGTCCAAAAATATGGAAAAATAAAAAAGTTCAAAAAATAAAAAAACATAAATATGTGAAAATATTTAAAAAACGGAAAAGAAAATAAGACGTATCCTTTCCGGATCTCGGGTCTTGAAAGGACTTTGGGATCTTGTCCAAAAGATCCATTGTCCTCCTGAACCCTGAAACGTGCCATGAAAGGGCTCCAAAGTATCAAAAGTCCCCAATAAATAAATAAATAAATAAAATTAAAATCCTTTAAATGTTTAAATCCCAAAGTGCAAAAGTTCCTGAAATTCTCAAACCCCGCCAGTTACAGATCCCCGACATTACTAAGTCCTCGAAGCGTTAATAAAAATAATGACTTTAAATAAAGGAAATCCTGAGACTTTAAATAAATGATGACTAAAAATATCAGTTTTAGAAGAACTGTTACTAGTATTACTAAGGGTTGAAGAAATAAGATTCTTCATTTAAAGGTATGGAATCTGGATTGGAGGCAATATTTGGTGAAGCCAGAGTTAAGGCAGAGCATGATAAAGAATGCATATTTCAATGACCAAAAGCCTCTTCTTTTTTCCATTTTCATGAAATTCAATCTAAGAACGGGAGTCGATTCCTTCAAGGGAAAGCACGGATAGGACACACAATCTGTTTGACAAAATGCCTTGGTCAACATGCATGTAAATGGAAGGCAAGCAATTTTCAATATATCTCATTACCAAGTTAAAAAAGAAAAAGAAAAAGAGCAGAATAGTTTTGAAATGATTATGGTGCCATGTATATGGATAGTTAGGAGGATACATTTGGGGCATCAGGCAAATTCACTGTCAACAATTTTCTATTGAAAAATTCACTGTCAACAATTTTCCGTTGAAAAATTCACTGTCAACAATTCACCACAAAAAAATTTACTGCTATGACAAATTTACCTCAAGAAAAATTCACCACAAGCAATTCACGGCCATGGAAAATTAATTTGCAAACTTCTAATGCAATGAATTTTCCACTGTGGTGAATTGCTGGTGGTGAATTTTCCTTGAGGTGAATTTTTTATGACAGTGAATTTTCCTACGGTGAATTGTTGCCATGAATTCTCCTAGAACCCACATTTGAATAGTACAATTGATAGTAGTTTCAAGTATGACACAAATAGAACACATAATTTTGATACTTCTTTTGCACGCAAGGATTGCTTACAAGATTATTGTTCAACTCTTAATTTTATTAAGAAAGTCAAGAAAGTTAAATGCCATACATGAGAGCCAAGGATCTTGTTTAAAGAACCCATGGAATCTTTGCTGAGGTAAAAAGGATACTACCTTTGAGTTGAAATTAGTTGATTCCCTTAAGTCTTCATCAGATGCCACAAATGGAGGGCTAGATTGTGAGAACATTTTAGTGACAAAGCAGGAAGAATTTAGTATTATAGCTATCAAAATAGGTACAAAATATAATGTTAATGATGCAATCATAGAACAATTATTTTACTAGAACAAAATATAATGTTAATGTTGGTGAAGTTGAATGGTTCTTAGTGATCCCACCACACTCCTGCTCCGCAATATAACCTTGGGTGTTGAGCTTTTAAAATTTGACATCCTAGTTTTTCTAACCTTTACCCCTTCATATGGCATAAAGGTTTAAGGAGAATGGATTAAAATGGGTCTTATTTTATAAAATATTATATTGTGATATTTAAATTAAAAGTGAAGTTTAGGTTTTACATTTGGATTTTAATATCATGATATGAACCTTTTATTTTTCTCTTTGCAAATTAAAATGTGCAAGTTTGAAAATACTTAGAATTTTATGGATTTTAATGAAATTAATTTTATTTTGTGAATTAATATGAGTTGTAGGTGCTTCTAAATTTGAAAAGGCGAATGAGAAAATGAAAGTCAATGTTTGAATGGAAATTTATTTAATCAAAGGGATTTTTCTACATATGTTGCACATGTGAAATAGATGATGGATTGAAGTGGCCAATTCTCATGGACCTAGAGTGATGATCAATTGAAAAGGAGGGGGATTTCATAAGAGGATTATCATACCGGGAGCAATGTGAAGACATGATGGTACCACTTAGCAAATATTTCCTAAAAGAGGAAAATTTGAGGTAAACTGAGAATTAAACTGAAACTAAAACCTTCCAACTGAAGTTTTAGAAAGTTAACTAGAGTCGAGTTGGAGTTGAAAATAGAAAATTTCCTTTATAGACTAATTGTATGCATGCAAATTTTTTAGTTTTACATATATTATTTGGCAGGAAAGATTTGTTTTTGGGTCTATAAAATGTAAAATATTGTTCATTTGAAAACGTTAATTAGAAGTTTGTTAAAGTAAGAGGAGGTACATATTAGAGAACTTGGCCTCTAGCCATTAGGATTTTTTTAGAGACTTTTGCATTTAGTCTTAAATCATTTTTAGCATAGCTGGACACAATTTTGGGTGGACAAAACCAGAATTTCTAGTGTATATATTTGTTGGATTGTAATTAAAGTGAAGAAGAACAAAGTTGGATATAAATTTGGTTTTTGCTGCTTTAGAACTGTTGTCCTCACATATGGTGTGGTATTTGAATCTTGAATATCTATTTATTGATTTCTTAAGAGATAGACACATTTTATGCAAATTTATCAATTTATTTTTTATTTACGCATGAAATATAGTAGTTAGAAATGAATTGCATCTTAATATTATCAAACTTCATTAGATCTTGCAGTGTTAGCATAAAGCATTGTGTTTAATCTGATCTTAATGCTATAGTTAATGAATCTATTAGGCTTTCAGTTGAATCAAGATTTGGGTTGATTTTTCACACCCATAATGGCATGAATTTGTACCCCTTGCAAATTTCCCATTTACACACCTCCTGCCTTAGACAAATTAAATCCAATGATGTTATTCCACATCCTTCATTCACTTCCCATCTACTTGGTAGTTGTTTTTTATGTCGATGGATGATATTCTGTTGGGAACACTAGTACAACGCATAGAGGTAACACTAGTACAACACATAGACATTTGTGTGGTACACTATCATCTTGAAATGATTCTTGCCTATGGAATCTATAGAGGCATAACAACTCTCCATTTGCAATGAAGTGTAACATTTCGACACCCTTGAATGACCTTGAACGACTCCTTTGCCTCCAATTTCATCTTCAAATTGTTATCTCATTCATTCTCTTAAAGATGAATCTGAAAGTTTGTGTTTTTGTGGACTCCTTTGCTATCTCATGTATTCTCACCTCCATTGAAGCTGAAAGTTTGTGTTTTGTGGACTCAATCTCCTCGGTGTTGCGGCAACATTGGCATTTGCAAGATTACAAGCTCACTACTTCTCCCGTTTACCTTGAGTACACATGGCTGAAGGTGATATTGTTCCATCTTCCATTCACTTAGTATCATCATGTTATTTTCATATCATATTGTTGCTTATAATAATGCAAAGTACTTCCATTTCAATACCTTTCTTTATTGTATTTCTCCTATCATTTCTATATGGTTGTTCACGAAGGTGGAATCACCAAAGCGGGGGACTTACTATGGCAGTCCTCTATACACAATCCCAACATTTTTCCATCTTGTATGTGTAGGTTGCTTGTCATGTGAAGACTTCAAAGATATCAACTCATGGGTAGGAAGGTTTTCTTTCCTCACTCTCTTTTTATCAATTTGTAGATTAGATCAAGTTAAAGTATTCTTCTTTCTATTCAATCATTTAGTTACTTCATGTTTTATGTTATTTCATTTAAATCACATGTACGTTAGGTTGTTAGTAGGTTCCCATAGTTTTCAAGTTGTACTTTACACTTTCTATCCATATGAGTGTTAGCGCCCCACTAAGACACCAATGTGTTGCACTATCGTCTGTGTCCCACATTGTGGTCCTTTGGCAGTGAGTCATCTAAGTTGCAGTCTAGACTCTGGAAACCCACCAACCTGACTTCTTGAACCTTTCAAGTTGATAGAAAGAAAGAGGCAGATCATTTGTCCTTCCTTTTCACCCCATTAAATATCAAATATATCTTAAACAATCCATTAGCATGAGGTAGATCAGGGAAATTGATTGTTCTAGACCCTCCCATGATTTGGGGTCCTAAGCATTCAGTCCCCCCCTCTATATTTTGGTGAACCCAATGTGAATTGTTTTGGTTATGTTTCCTAGTGTTGAAGGAGTCTTCTCTCATGTTCTAGGTGTGTTGTAAGTGTGTGTGTGTGTGTGTGTGTGTGTGTGTGTGTGTGTGTGTGTGTGTGTGTGTGTGTGTGTGTGTGTGTTACAAGGTGCCTAGCCTTGCAACCCAAATTATGAGCCCTAGTGACATAGCTAGAAGAATCCCTAAACATTGTGAAGCTAAACCTAGAATAGGTCACAATCTAATTGTTAAACCGTTGGGGGATTCTGAGAAATTCCTTTCTAGTGTATGCAAAAGATGGTGTCTTTCATACATCTTCCCATCCCATTTTTGTAGCCTACAAATGTTTCTCTTTCTATACCCTTTACCTCACAAGATTTGCTAATGAATGCTAATAGAGAACCCTCTCTTTTGTACATTTCTATGCATATCAATAGGAATACTATGATTGGAATTCTCATTGATCCTATGTTTTGGGTTAATGTTATCACAAAATATATTATGTTAATAAACTTCTTACATAAGGATGGGGGTATAGTGAGTCTAAAAGCACTATATGTACACATGATGGGATTTTTGTCCCTCCCATCAATTTTATCACCCTTTTGGTCCTGGTTGGGCCTAGGACTATGAATTCCCTTTTTCATATTATCCTAGATTCTGGTATGTTCAAAGTGAAGCTAGGCATTCCTTAGCTAGTTTACATGAACATAGTCCCTTCGGTGATCCATAAATGCTTGAAATTCTCTCATGATGGCTTTGTGAACATTGTGCATGAACCCCTAGTGTCGTGTGGGGATTATTCATTAGATCACTTCTGGCCCACCCTTATTGGTCCACTTCCTCCAAGGATGGACCTATTGTATCGCATTTATGTAAAATACAAGAATGGGGACATAGCACCGACAGTGACATATCCTCCTTTTCCTATGCTATTTTAGTTAAAGCTTCTGTGATAGTGTAGCATTAGGTTGCCACTACCTCTTGAAAGGAGGAGGAGAAGTCCACTCAAGAGCCTTCTTCTTCCTCTATAGTTCCCTCTACCTCTAACTCTTTCCTTGTTGTGGTGCCTTCAACTTCTGCTTCCATGCATCTCTTAGGGAGTCTAATGGTTCCCTCTTGGTACAAGGCCAAGCATCAAGTGTTCAACCTTCCCATCTTGCCCATAATGCTTCGATTTGTCTTGTATGGTAAGGGGAAGGGTCCCCATGGAGTTACCTCTATGTCTTGGCCTCTGTGGTCTCCTATTGCTCCTACCTCTAGGGTAACAAATGGGAAGAGGCCCACCACTGAGGCGCTTGAGTCTACTTCTCCATTGTTTGTGGTATTTATTCCTGCATCGCTTCCTCCTATTTTTTTCCAAGAGTCACTCCCTCCACAGGTAACAGATATGATGGACATTCTAATAAATGAAAAGAAGCCTCCTGCTCCTCCCCAGGCTACAACCTCTAGTTCTCAAAGCTAAAGAAACCACCTTGCACATGAATGTAAGTATCAGAGGAAGGATCTAGTTGTTGAGCAGGCTACTTTGTAGGAGAAAGAGGAGCTATTAGCTCTAATTTCAGTATCTTTTGCTATGTCCTCCCCTTCTACCCCTTCTTTGGTTCTCATCTCCTTGATCTTTCTTTAGAGTCCCCTTGCGAGCATGGATGATCCTCACCCTAAAAGGGTGCAAGTGTTCATTGATCCCTCAGTTGAGCCTCCTCTCCTTATGTCCCTTCTAGACATCCCACCTTTTCCTAAGCCTATGGATGTCGAATACCTTAGTGGTGTCTATTGTGTTTTTCTCCTCTTCTTCTTACCTTTTTCTTCCTCTATGGGGATCTCGTATCGTCCAATGAAGTGCAAGTTGGAGGTTGTCCCTACTTCTAATTGAGGTCAAAAGAATGGATCACCTTCTTCAAAAGTTGGTTCTACTTCGGCTTGCATCAACCTAATGACAGAGGTAACCTCGACATCTCCTGAGTTTCTCACTACCCCCGAGTCTTTTGGTGAGGTCAACAGTGGATCTCAGGTGCCTCCCTCATTGCCCACTCAATTGACACATGATACTCACATAAAATGCATGTTCAACTCAAGAATGTTTCTAGAGGACCCTAGTCACCTTTGTAGATGCTTGGATACAAGAGTTTTTTATGTCATAAACTTTTGCTATTTTTTACATCATTATTCTTATATTGTGCCTTGATTTTTGACAATTGGGGACGATGCAAAATGTTGGGGGCATTTAGGCCCCCCTTCCATGTAGACCCAATATTTTTTTTTCTTCATGTATCTTTCTTCATATGGTCTAATATAGTAGGGGATTGATGACAACTCATTTACATTATTATATTGCATCTATCTATCTATATATATCAGCAACTTTGACCCCAAAATATTAGATCCCTTGTCTCTTGATGTCTTTGTTTTTTATTATAGTGTCTTTTTATCTTTCTCTCTTCTTTTCTTGCTTCATGATTTTTTGGTGTCTATGTATTGTCCCCCACTTGCATGACAACATTTCCATGATTACATATTTTCATGTATCACAAGCCACAACATCACTTTCTTCCCTCTCCTTAAGATTTCATGTGCCTTTGTGTTCAACACACACATCCTAAGAGGGGGCTATCGTACTACTTTGATTTTCAAAAGGTGTATTTAGTGGTCAACAAATCCCTCAATGAAAGTACTTTATTTTTCAAAAACTGCATTCTTCAACAAGGACCCCTAGTGGAATATTTCTTTCATCATGGATTCGTAAAGAAAGAATCTAAAAAATTTCCTCTAAGAAGTAAGTACTTTCTCTAATGAAGTCTAAAAACTTTCCCTTGCGAGGGAGTATTCATCCTTTCAAATTCCTTGATGAAAGAGGTCTTTTGGAAGGATTCCTTGATGCTAGAATCATTTGTGAAAAATATCATCTCTTTTTGAAGAAAGCGTCCCTTGAGTGGACCCCTTTCTTTTGAAGGGTTCTCGAGGGGCCCCTTATAAAGATTCTCCTTCAATTCTTGATTATCTACATGACTATCTATTTATCTGTCTATGTGGCTTTTTGCTATTTAACATGTTTTGTCTATGGATTAACATGTTGCTTTGCAATACCTGCGAAGGTACTTTTTCAATCTCTCTTGGAGGATAGAGCATCTCGAGCTTACCTCACAAGACTAAACATCTATAATGGTATTTCATCTACCTGCAGACCCTTACATGTGCTTCCCCTCAGCATCAGAATAGTGCCTTTGTCTATAGGATCGAGCACCTACAAAGCCTTTTTTTCACCTTTTGTAGATCCAAGGACTTGCGGTGCATTTTGTTCAACTCTCTCCTCCCTTCTGAAATCCCTTCGCTATGACTCATCAACGTCGAGGAGATTTCATGTCAATCACCCTATAGTTTATTGGAGTGGTCTTCCTAGGTTCGTGTTGGATCGCTGTGACACTATCGTTTTTACACCAATGAAATCTTCTATGCATATCAGTTGGCGAGACCTTTTCTTTTGCCAAGACCTCACCCCACGAAGAGATGTCTCATCTACGTATTTCTTCATACTCACTTTTGGCAAGACCAATCCTAGTCGCCAGGAGGTCACAATGGGATCTGGCAACTTTGTCGATATTCATTTTCCTCGCCAAGACATCTGTCTTTCAAGCAGACTCCCAACCTAAAGAACCTCTTCATCAGTTATGTCTTTCCTCGGCCTGAACCTCTTGTGTTCGTGTGATGTCATCAGTCACCCACGCTTCAATCCAAAAATCCTCTTAGGTTTGAGAGCCAGATCGCTAGGACTTTGCAATTTTTGCACCAAAAGTATTCTATTGGGGGTGACTTCATATGTCGCTAGAGGTCAGAAGGTTCAAGTCATATCACTTTTAAATTACTAGACTCGCTGTCGGTGTTATCCTTTCACCAAGATCATAGTTCAAGGAGTTCTTGTTGAGGCTTCCCTAGTTTTAGAATGTTATATCTGAAGCCACTGTCTTAGAAGCGGCCTATCCAGTGATTTCCTTCATTGCATTCCCCAGTACAGACTTTCGGGCGGTTCTATTAACTTCCATGTTGAAACCTTTCGCTCTAGAATTCCATGGTTCTGTATCCTTCTCAACCAACTGTTGTGCCCGATTTCTCCTCAACCATCTCCCACATTTCCCAAAACCTCTTTTGGCTCATTTCTTTAAAGTCCTGCTCCCACGGATTTTCCCGCCAAGTTTGTTAGAAGGACATGAAAATAATTGGATTCGTTTACAATTTGTGATGCATTTAATGATTATTTCATGTCATATTTGGATCTCTTATGTGATTTATTGCTGAAAAATAATCAGGTTTGATGTTTAAGTAGGTGTCTCCTGACTATTCCGTTGGAATCTAATCGATCTGGAATTTCCTGAAATTTCTCTTTAACTCAGATTCCACGGATGGTCTTGAAACCCGAAATTTGTCGTGGTTATTTTCTATGGATTTTAGTGACACCTTGATTATGTGAGATGCTTTCTAATGGTATTCAGATGATTTGGCCTTGCTTTCTTGTGGTTTTTTATTATGTTTTCATGTTGAATGCAGGCTGAATCAAGCAAGGCAGCAGCTGGTTCCTCATTATCTGATGTAGAGAGGATTAAGTTGGACATTAAGAGCAAGGTCCCAGAGAGCAAGATCACTTCTTTCTGGTCATAAGTCACTGATACCAACGTTGGCCTCTAGGACTACGAGGAATTTAAAGCAAGGATGGCAGCTGAGGATCCTCCTTTGGTGACTAGAAGGATGATGGAATCAGGCTTGTCACATATAGCCAGTTTCCCTTCTACGGTGCAATGTTATGAGCTGGTCCTCGAGTGCGCCAGGCACTATGATCAAGGTACACAGAGGATTATTAGTCCTCAAGGGAGAATTGTTGCCAATCTCAACCCGGTCTCCATTTCCCAAACCTTCGACATACCATATAGATCTCATGTGGTGGGATTCACCATTGAGGTAGCTCAAGAGTTCTACGATGAGTAGACTGTGAAGTCACAGCAGCTAATCAACTCATGGCTAGAGAAGCCCAAGTCCCACTATTCCAAATTACCAAAGCAACTGTTCAGAGAGAAATTCAAGAGGGAATACTATGATGCCATCACCTTTCTTAGTAGGGTAGTCAGATTGAAGAGTGCTGGTACATTTGATAATTGGATATGCCATGTGATTGTAAGGATGGAACAAGAGAAAATTGACTACCATTGGGCAGGGGTCATTAACGAAGTAATTTACAACCAGCTGTCCAATGTGCTACAGACAAAGACTTTCACAATGACCTCATATTTGGTCTATGCACTGGCTAGATTCCATCCCTACAGAGGATTAGGTACAGAGGGAATCTTCAAATAGGATATTATCTATGAGGTTTACCCTCAGTGGTATTTAGGAAGCTCAGACTATAGGAGGGAAAATGATGCATTTACCATGCATATTACCAGAATGCTTCAGGAAGCATAACATGTCAGGATTTCAGATTTGGCTAAGGAGCTCATTAGGAAATATGGAGCATGGTTCCTTCAGTTCCTGACCTTCTCCTATATACGAATCGATGGCTGCCAGAAGGCCCCATACAGACTCCCAAGGTATCCCACTGATCAGATTATATTGTTGGAAGTCACTAGGAAAATCTATGATTTTGATGCCACTGTCAAGAAGGACAAACATAAGACTGGATTTGGTGGAGACTTTGCCTTGAAGATTGGCACTGGAGAGGTTTGTCCTTCCATCGGTTTCGCCCAAGCCTCAGAGGAAGAATTGAGTGCTTTTGGTTTGTCTCTCCACTCCAAGAGGACTAGGTTTGATATCACAGGTGAAGCTCAAAAGAAGGCCAATAGGGAATTCAGCCAAAAGGTGAACTTGGAGGACTACTGGGCCAACTGCAATGATGAGTACGAGGTCCGAAAGAAGAAATTCTCCCAGCTTCCGATGGAAGCAGTCCGGTTGTACAATGTGAGGGCAGTCCGTGATGAATTGGAGGATGATGGGAACCTAATTCAGGATCATGCCTATAAGGTGGTAAAAGATAGGCCGATTGGTGACATAGACTAATAGAGGAAGAGTAGACATAATTGGGGCAATTGATGGATCTGGTACTCAAATTTACTAAGATGTGGCTCAAGAATATAGTATGGGGGTTGGAGAATAAAGGAGTGAAGTGCACTTATGACTTGATGGGGGACTTAAATCCTCACCCTACCTCCGAAGAATCAGTCGAGCAGGATCCTAAAGTTAAAGGTAAGTTGGATTCCCCATCCACAATCAAGAAAAAAGGTGTTCAACAAGAAGAGGCCAAGGAAATAGTGAAACAAAGAAGGCCAAAGGCCAAGAGAATGACAAGGACTGAAAGGTCTGAACACAAGGAAGTTGAGAAACCCAATCCCGAGATTGATGCTCCTATGATGAAGAGAAGAAGAATTATAAAATTATCATAGAAGGCAAGCTCCAAGGTTGCACAGGAGGTAATTCCCCCACTGGTGGTAAATGTAGAAAGTTTAGGGGAGAAAGGAAAGGTGTATACAAGGAGGTCTAGGACTCCTCCCAGGGATAGTACACCTAAAACAGGCCCTCCTCCGGTTGTCTCCCATGATGCGCAACTTGATGATGTTCCTTCCACTCATGAAATTCAAAGTGAACCATGTGAGACAAAATAGGTTGATAAAGATCCAGATACTGAGAGAGAGGAATTCCATGAAGGTGAGCTTTATAGTGGGGAGGCCAAGATTGGAAAGGTAATGCAATCTCCCTTGGTTGCACATGCGGGATCTCCAGTCACAAATGAAGAAGGTCAATCTCTTCCAAGGGAAGAAGAGGTAGAAAATATCCCATCACCTGAACATGAGGAGGCACCTAAGCATCATCAGGAGGAGAAGCAGGCTGAGGAACAATTGGAGTCGAGTGTCCCTGAGTGGCTTGACAGAGAAATAAAGAGAAAACAGGTGGTTTTGAAAGATAGTCCACCAAATTGGGATGCACTACTAGCTAAGATAGGAAAGGACAAGGGTAAAAAGAAAGATAGAGTGATCTTGAAAGTTGAAAGAGATGAGGCACATAAAAAGGTTGTCCATATTGCTACCCCTATTCCAGATAAAAATAGAGATGATGTGGTTGGAAATGATTATAATGTGCAAACTTTTAATCTTGGGCCTACATCCATCGAGCAGGACATTGAGGATTATGAGGGCTCCAGTGCAGTCATTGTGGATAGCTTGAGAAGGGAAATGAAGACCAAGTAAGAGCTGAAGAAAGAAAATGAGAATCTCAAGAAGTGCTTGGAGGAATTAATGAAGCCACTGCAGTCCATTAACCCTTCTTCCTCTGCTACCAATCCTCTACCTCAAGAAACCATCACCGAGCTGGAAAAGATGAAAGCGTCTGCTATTGCCACTGCCAGTTGGTTGAAAGGGGTGCAAATTAAGGGTGATAAAGGTATTAAGGAGATCCTGTCGACAGGGAAGGATGCTGTCAGGATGACTAAGCGGTTGAAGATGGTGTTAGCACAAGACAAGGAGGATACAGATCTCCTTCTGCAGAAAACCAAGACTATAATGTAATACACTCGGGACAGATTGGTGAGTGACAAAATTCTTCCCTCCTTTAGGGCTGCCAAACCGTGGGAATGGTTTGAGGCATTGCAAATCAGGAAAAAGGTGTTAAGGAATATTTACAAACAAAGAAATCACATTGATGACTCCCTAGCTGGTGTCTATAATGGTTGCATATCCTTCTTCGAAATCATGACGGGATGAAGGAAGATTGTGCCTGAGTATTTGAGTTTAGAAGAGTTGAGAGAATGGTGGTGTGACCTCTATGCGCCACTTAATGATGGGTCCATCTTTGAGCACCAGTTGGATGACGCGGCCACCTACCTTGCAGTTATTGACAAGTACCTAATGTATAAGGTAGGCTAGGATAAGTCAATCAAACACTCAAGGGACGAGATTGCATCCATCGAAAGGTGACTTAGGGTTTTGCCTCTGCCACTTGTGGCTGACTTGGATGTGGCGTTCTTGAAGGTACACGAAGATCCAAATTAGAGCAGAGATAGTAGGGAAGGGAGCTAATGATAGGCTGCGACGCGACTAATGCATCCCTATTATTTTCCTGCACATCACCCGAGATGCATTACGGATTCAGGGCCGACTATGATGGGATGTACATTTAATGCCTATTTGACCCATTTGGAAGACTCCCTTGGCTAGGGTTATTGTGCCAAGTTATTGCTACAAAACCCTTGCCTGGCTGACGGGATTTCTGGGAACTCTATATATTAGGCATTTGGCCTCTTTGTAAAGGGTTAGAAATAGGAATAGAATAGTTAGAAGATCAGAATTTGTAACTAGAAAATAGAGCAAGGCTAGTTAGAAGTAGAATAAGTTAGCAGGTAGTTTCTCTCAAGCAAACATTGTAATAGAAAGCTAGAATTATTGCTACAGTGAACAATCTGAATACAAGAAATGGCATTGTGATTTGGTGACATACTTGTTTCTTTTGTTTTGCATGGTTCTTGTTCTTCTATCTTAAAAATTGCTTTGAGGAGATTAATATTTAGATTAGATCTGATTCAATAATGTTTGTGGTTTGACACTTGAATGTTGCAGCAATCCTTCAGTCCATACTTTTCGCAACCAACTGATTGTTGGTTGCTTTGCAAAGTTAGCCTGGATGGTATATTGATTGTGCTTAGTTCAGTCGTGAATGTTCATTTGTTTCATCTGCAAGAAGGGGTTGTGCGAATGAATGTACATGATTTGAAAATCTTAAGAGCCTTAGAAGATTGCACTATTTCTATGAGATTGTAGATTTATTTGGGTCAAATAGAGATCAGTTTTGAGGGATTGGTCCATTTTGGGTGTTGGTCATTTTCATTATTGATCTTAGGAGTAGTATTAGATTCAGAAATCTCTTTGAAACCCTTACCTTTTTTTTATTTTCTTTGATCATTGGGTTAAATCTAGGACTGAAGTATCAATATAATTCTAAATCTAATAAAAAAATCAATTCAGTAGTTTGCTTGTTGTAAGGTCCCATTGTGATTACCAGCATTTTCACATTTTATCACTGAGTTGTTTATGCATTTTCAAGACCAGACGTTAGAGACCTTGGGGTTATCTCTTGAGGCTTGCTGATAGAGATTTACCTTTCAAGAGAGATAGGATATTGCATCTTGTCTATGTTGTTGCTATGCAAAAAACACCATCAATAGATTTATTTTTTGGTTTTTGACAATTTTTGACTAGGATCTAGGAATGTAGACTAAGAAGAACAAAACCCAAAAACAAAATTTTCGGAGCCCTAGCCAAAACCTATTTTCCCTATGGAGAATGAGTCCTTAGTGAGCCACAAAAAAGAACTTTTTGCAATATGTACACAACATTTAACCCTCTTAAAACTCTCCTTTTTATTGGTATTTGGGTTAGGATTGATTTATGTAACTCATTTACACATTATAACCTTCATAATTGAGTGAAACTAGGAAGATAGGTGTATTGTGATCAGTTTGGTTTGATCCAAACCTACTTTTCTATATTTCATTATGGTGAACCTAGTCTTGTACATTAAAATTTTGAAAATTGGAGTCCATTAAAACCCTAGAGCTAGGATTTTCATTAGTTTGCATTGCATTGCATTAGTTTGCATTTCCTCTAGGGTTGTCAAGATTGCATTAGTTGGCATTGCATATAGGGGTTTAAATTTTCATTTCTTGTAAGGAAAGCTTAGGTGTAGAACAAACCCTCCTAATATCAAAACCTCAGGGAAGAATGTAGAGGTGACTTTAAATTTTCAATTACAATCCAATTAAGATACTCATGAAAGAAATAACTGAAACAGAGAAATTAACATACACAGATGAACACCAGATTTACGTGGAAAAACCCTTATGGGAGAAAAAACCCACCACACCAAGAAAAGCCTCTTTGTATTACAGTAAACAAAATTACATATAGAGTTCAGACTTAACTTTCTGATGTCAATTTATAGTAGCAGATTCAATGATCAACCTTGTACAAAACATCCCATTTACAATGCACTCTCAATTGAATTCACACACACTGATCACATGCCGACCTATTCACACCACTGCTCACTTAACCAATAATCATCTTTGATTACAGAGTATATCCATATTGCTCATAGTTTATTGATCTTCCTCATAGGAACGGTCACAACAGTCTAACCACTAATGATTTGCCTTTAGCTTCCTCTGATTGGTTGAACACATACCACGTAGGATCTTTAGATGGTCAAAAGTCATTCAAGCAAATCGCATGTCGGTGAGACACAAGTCATGTCTCCTCGATGCTACAATGCTCCACTAATGCTATCGGCATAACTTATAACTATCGGCAAGAGGTGATAACAAGCTGCAAGAGTCATACTGATATCCAAGACCATCGCCTAGATTATCGCTATCGGCAAGATTGGTGAGACCTCTCACCGAATTCCACAACAGACTCATTGGAAAGAGTCTCCCCTACACCCAACATGAACACATCCATCAACTAGACCAACAAGTTGGAACAAGGTCTTAGTGAGCCTCCATGTCACACCGAAGTGTCCTTCCGTCGACGAGACTTCAACAATCGCTATGGCTTCCAATGAGCCTTCAGGTCACACTAAAGAGTTAAACCATCAACGAGAGATCCTCAGTTAGTAAGAGTCTCTAAAGGTCACACCTCTCCCCAACGCTACCTATCACCAGGAGTCTCACCGAAGACATCCAATAGGAACCAAGCCAGTCAGCCAGATATCTACCTGGCGAAGGGAGTTAGAAACTTCACAGCAATAGGAAAGTCTCAGCAATAACTCCAGTCGGTAAGATAGCAACAAGGTCTTGGCAACATGAGCATTCCACAAGGTTACACAGCTGCTAGTCAGCTAGAAAGTAAGAATGTCACACCAACTTTTCTTTTTAAGAGGTTTCATGTCAGTAAGTTTGAGACACATTTTCCAACAATCTCCCACTTGATGAAGATCTTACTAACACCTCCAGAGCACAACAAAACTACTAAAATTCATGGGAACTAAGGCCCATCGAACTAGCACACCACCTGTACTTATTTGTGCTCACAGGCTTCGTCAATGCATCTGCAACATTCTCTAGAGTATCCACTTTTTCTAAAGAGACATTTCCATCCTCCACCATATCTTGTACAAAATGATACTGCACATCAATATGTTTCATCCTAGCATGGAAAGTAGGATTCTTCGCCAAACAAATAGCACTTTGACTGTCAAAGTAAATTGTAATTTTTCATGCATCAAACCCAATGTTACAACACAAGCATTTTAACCAGATTGCTTCCTTATAGGCATGTGTTGCTTCCATGTATTATGCCTCTGTAGTGGACAAAGTGACTATAGCCTACCGCTTACTCATCCAACTCACTATACCAACCTTCATCATGAAAATATATCCACTAGTGGATCTTCTGCTATCAATGTCCCCTGCCCAATCAAAATCCACATAGCCTCAAATCCCGAGAATCCTCTATGATTCAACTAAGCTACCATGGTAACACAATGCATATTCAGAAGTGCCCTTCAAATATCTAAATACTCTTTTCATAGCATCCCAATGTGATCTTCCAGGATTAGCAATAAATTGACTAAGTACTCCCACTGCTTGGGAAATTTCTAGCCTTATATAGACCATTACATACATTAGACTGCCAACCACACTAGAATAAGGAACACTGGTCATGTCCTCCATCTCAGTAGGAGATTTTGGACAGTCTTCAACAGATAGCTTCGTTCTCTACAAAACTAGAACAACTAGCTGCTTGCAATCAGTCATACAAAATCTCTCTAGAACAGTCTTAATATACTTACTCTGACTGAGCCAAAGTTTTCTACTCTTCCTATCCCAGGTTATTTCCATTCCTAGAATATACCTTGCTACACCAAGGTCTTTCATTTCGAACTCTGTAGATAACTGAGATTTTAGATAAGAAATCATTAACTTACTATTGCCTATGAACAACATATCATCAACATAGAGAGTAATAATAAGAACTCGATCACTTTCAGCTTTGTAATACACACAATGATTAGATTTTGATCTTACAAATCCCAATGACAAAACAAAAGTGTCAAAATTCTGGTACCACATTCTAGGAGACTACTTTAATCCATACAGAGATTTTTTCAACTTGCAAACTAGTTTTTCTTTACTTTCTCCACAAAGTGCTCACATTGGGACATATAAATTTCTTCTTCAAGATCACCATGAAGAAATGTTGTCTTCATCCATCCGCTCAATTTAAGTCATAATGCTGTTGTAAAATCTAATGGACTTTTAGCTACGTAGTGGAGAAAAATTTCTCCATAATCAATTTCTCTACTTGGGAATAAATAACCTCTTCTCAAGAACCAACCTCGTCTATATACTTTTCCACACTACCATCCAGACTGCTTTCTTTTAAATACCTACTATGTACTAATAGCTTTTTCTCGCCTTCAGCAATGGCACCAAATTCCAGGTATCATTCTTTTCTAATGATGCCATTTATTCATTCATAGCTTCCAACCAAGAGCTTGAATCAAACATTCTAAATGCCTCTTTCATAGTCCTAGGCTCATCAGTGCTAGAGATTAAAGCATAGGCACAAGTAGAATCTATCAAAGAGAACCCATACCTATCAAGTTGTTTTCTTTCATGGGTTGACCTCCTCACTTGCTAAGGTTGAGGTTGTTGTTTCTCTTCTAACTCTAACCACTGATTTCCTCATTGTACATTTTGAATTTTCACCCTCTTTATTTGTGTCACTTTCAACTATTCTTGTTTTCTCTGATTTTGTCTCTAACTGCAAATCCAAGGTAGAAGGCTTCAACTCATGAAAGATAGCACTTATGTTGTATAGAAATTTCTCTGTATCAGGATTCCAAAGCTTGTATCCTTTTATGCCAGCACTATAACCAATAAAAATACATTTGACAACCTTGTTTTCCAATTTAGATCTTTTCTCATTTGGCACATGTGCATATGCCTCACAGCCAAAGAATCGAATGTGTCTTAGAGAGGGCTTCTTTCCATACCATGCTTCCAAAGGTGTTTTCTCAACAAGAGCAGAATTAGGAGAATGGTTTATCAAGTAACATGTTGTAGCAACTGCCTCAACCCAGAACTTCTCTCCAAGCTAGCACTGGTCAACATACTTCGTGCTCTTGCCATCACTATCCTGTTGAACCTTTCTACAACTCCATTTTGCTGCGGAGTGTATGGTGTAGTTTCATATCTTTTAATCCCATAATATTTAGAGTACCTCTTGAAATAATTAGAACAAAACTCACTACCATTATTAGTCCTTAAACATTTTATTTTTCTTCCGGTCTAATTTTCTAAAAGTTTTTTAAATTCCTTAAAACGACTGAACACTTCTAATTTACTTTTCAAAAAATAAACAAATGCTCTTCTTGAATAATCATCAATTAATGATACATAATATCTTGATTTAGACAAAAAAGGAACATTTATTGGACCAAAAACATTAGAATGAATGTAATCAAGTAAACCAAAAGATTTGTGAGGATTGGAGTAAAATGAAACATGGTGTTGTTTACCATATATATAATGTTCACAAAATTTGAATTCAAGGTTATAATCATCAAACCCTTCAACTAGGTTTTTATTCTTCAAGGTTTTTAAACCTTTTTCTCCAATATGGCCAAGCCTATGATGCCAAAGCATAGTATTTTGTGCTGGAAGTTTAACTTCTATAGAGTTTACACTATCAAGAATTTTTACCTTCTTTTCTCCATGAGTAGCTTTCTATGACTTTACAGAGACACTATTGCTTTGCACAACATGTGCATCTAGCTTATACAAGGTACCAATATGAGCATCCCTTTCTAGCACCATTGAGCCTCTAGTCATCTTGCAGCCATTTCCAGAGAATGTGACTTGCACTCCAATATCATTCATCTTACTAACAAAAAGTAAATTTTGAGCCAAACCTGGTATATGCATTACATCATTGATTCCCTTCACTCTTCCATTAGGGAATTGAATTTTGACTCTTCCATGACCAACTATTTCCAAAGGTGAATCACTTGCCAAATACACCCTTCCACCATCATATTTTTCATACTTAGTGAACCAATCTCTATGAGATGTCATGTGGAAAGACGTTCAGACCAATCGCACATCATTTAATGCCCTTCGTAGCCAAGGTTACATGAAAGCATTCAGATCACTTAAGAAGAATCATTGTCAAGAATTCTTCTTCTTCTTCTTCTTTTTCCTCTTTGCAAAATTTTCAGACATGACCAGGTTTCACAACACTCTCACTTTTGACTTCTTTCCCAGGAGACTTTGACTTCCCTTCTCGATTTGATTTGACTTTGTCCTTCTTCTTGCCTTTTTCTTTTGATCCTATTTCTCTAATAAGAGCTTCCTTCCTGAATTATCCGTAAGATTTTCTCATATTCCTCTTCCGACAACAAAGAAGCAACAAATATCCTCCATCTTAAAAGTGGATGTCGCGATCTCAATAGCCATCACCAAGTGATCCTAAGAGTCTGGAAAAGAACATAACAAAAACATACAATAATCTTCTTCATCAATCTTCACACCCACAGATGCTAACTGAGCAATCAACATGTCGAAAGTATTCAAATGATCAGCAATAGACCTCTCTCTCCTCGCAGCATTTTAACGAAATGCTATTCCATTTTGAGTTTCCACAACTCAAAATTACTACCATTGAATTTCTCAATTTCAATCTTTCCTGATGTGCTTTCCATCTTAATCTATAATTTGAATTACCAAACTTCTATAAGACTCCCACTAAATAGAATTGACACAAAAAATGCAACATACCTACAAGGATAACACAACTTTCCAGGATCTGATACCACTTGTAAGTAAAGCTTAGGTGTGGAACAAACCCTCCTAATGTCAAAACCTCAGGGAAGAATGCAAAGGTGACTTTAAATTTTCAATTATAGTCTAATTCAGATACTCATGAAAGAAATAACTAAAACATAGAAATTAACATACACAGATGAACACTAGATTTATGTGGGAAAACCCTTATGGGAGAAAAAACCCACCACACCAAGAAAAACCTCTTTGTATTACAGTAAACAAAATTACATACAGAGTTCAGACTTAACTTTCTAATGTCAATTTATAGCAGTAGATTTAATGATCAACCTTGTATAGAACATCTCATTTACAATGCACTCTCAATTGAATTCACACACACTGATCACACACCAACCCGTTCAAACCACTGTTCACTTAACCGATCATCATCTTCGATTATAGAGTATATCCATATCACTCACGATCTATCGATATTCCTCACAGGAATGGTCACAACAGTCTAACCACTAATGGTTTGCCTTTAGCTTCCTCTAATTGGTTGAACACATACCATGTAGGATCTTTAGATGGTCAAAAGTCGTTCAAGCAGAATTGCATGTCAGTGAGACACAAGTCATGTCTCCCCAATGCTACAATGCTCCATTGACGCTATCAGCATAACTTACAAATATCGGAAAGAGGTCATAACGAGCTACAAGAGTCATACCAATATCCAAGACCATCACCCAGACTATTGCTATCGGCAAGATAGGCAAGACCTCTCACCGAAGTCCACAATAGACTCATCGGCAAGAGTTCATACTGAAAGCACCTAATAGTAGATATCATTCCGACTAGAATTTGCATTAGTTTGCATTTCATCTAGGGTTGTCCAGATTGCATTAGTTGGAATTGCATATAGGGGTTTAAATTTGCATTTCTTGCATTGCTTGAAATTGAAAAAATCAAAAATTTGCATGCATATTACATTAATTTTGCATAGTTTTTGTATATTAGTGTACTTTTTATCATTCACATTCAAAAAATTGCATTTCAAAAACTGCCATATAGTTCATCTTTTTTCCTTCATTGCACTTGCATTTCAACATCAAATTCTACAAAATTTATGTCACAAAAGTTACAATTTGAGATTTGAAATAGAAAACACATATAATCACTTAGAAATTGCACTTTTCAATTTAAAAAAACCCTATACCAAGACCCATTCACCGTAGGGAGAATGATTCCTTGTTAGGATTATATGGGCAGAAATTTTTGATAGTTTCTAAGCTTCAATATCACATTGAAAGTTTCCTGAAAAAGCATACCATGATCCATTCACCACTGGGTGAATGAGTCCTTGGAGGCCTACAAATCCCAACTTTTTTGAGCTTTCTAGTGTTTTTTGTAGTTCTTAGACTTGCTCATTACCTATAGTATCAATCTAGAAAGTTTTAGGAGCTTTTGTTTTATGCATCTAGGTCAAAATCATCTATTTAGTGTAGTCATTTTTGAATCATTCCAAAATCATTAGATCTGAAAATGTTTACATTTCTTAAAGTTTGCATAATATGGATCAAATTACTTTTCACTTTTTTATACACAATGTTTACATTCATGAAGTTTTGCATAAGTTTGATAAAAGTTCTTTTCATTATTGGATACACATTGTTTGAATTTCTGAAGCTTTCCATAAATTGGATAAAAGTACTTTTAATCTTTGGATATACATTGTTTACATTCTTACAACATTGCACAAGATGGTTAGAAGTACTTTTAATTTTTGGACACACAAAGTTAGTATCGTATCTTTCTAAGCATGCTAAGAAAAATTTCATCCCTCACACCTATGGGAATGCTTTAGTGAAAGAGAATACAATGGTGGATAATCATGACTTGATCAAACTTGTTCTTCTCCCAATATCTCTTCTATTTGTGGGTATGTGAAAGATCATCATGGAAAAAATAGGCCCTTAAGAGGCAAAAAATTTAGAAAAATCAGAGTTAGGCAACTTGACGTAAAAATTTGAATAAGTTATCTATATTATTTAAAAAATATGTAAGAATAGAATCTGTAGAAAATTGAATGTACTTTCTAAACTACTAGGTTTATTTAAAAAGAAAAAAAATCTATTTGGTGAAAATTTGAAATTGCAATGCAATAGTACTTAAATTTCAGGGAAAAATAAGAAGTAGGTGTCTGTCTGACCACCCTAACCACAATAAAATGATAATATTTTTTATAATATTTTATATATAATTAGAGGACTCATGTCCCGATGTGATGCATTATTTTTTGTAAATTTTTTCTAAGTAAATAATTAATTATGAATTTTTTATTATATATTTTAGAAAATATAAAAACTCGTATGTCTGACCACCTTCACTTGGTCAAAACTTCATGAAATTAAATTTTCTTTTTTTAATCCTATAGTATTCGAAGCATATAATGTGATGCATATTTTGAATTCAAAAAATGTGACACTATCTGAAAGCTACAATTTTTTTCAATTAGCCTATCAATAAGGACTTTAGTCATAATTTGAATAGAAAATGAATAATAATTACTTATTAAATTCAAATTAATGCATAATTTATATTGGTGGAAATCTAAGAATCTCCTTTAAAAACCCTTTTCATTTCATCAATTTTGGGTAAAGAAAAAGTCGTCAACCACATACCCATCATATTGCCACTTTTTGGCCCATCATGATCCTGCACATACACTTGTGAAGAAGATATTTTGGTATTAGAAGATCAAACCAATGAGAGTTATGAGAGTCCTATTTTTCTCTCTTCCCCTAGAGAACACATTATTGAACAATAGAATTCCATCATTGATAAACAAGACAATCCAACCATTGATAACCCCCTTACTTGTGATGAATTCATTTTAGAAGAACCAACCATTGAATGTCATGAACATCTAGTTTGTTGCTCTCCTGAAAAATCTCCTACTAGGGAAGATATCATGGTGCAAGAAAATGGAACATTGACACATGTCTTTCAAATAATAGTGATATGGCTTCCTTAGATGAAGATAATGAAGTGACATTAGACTCCCCTTCACTAAAAGATCATGAAAATAAGGACAAACATTTTGAGGTTATGTACATTAGATATCCCTTGAAGTGGTATCCTAAGCCACTTCTTACCATCTACCCACCCTCACATCAACCACAAGTTCAAATTAAACTTGTGCTTATCTTAGAACCACCTACAAATGATAATGTTTCACAGCAAACGAGTTACAATACCATTGCTCATACATATAACACTAGGAATAATCTACAACCAAGAAAAAAAACTCCAATATCCCTCCCATTGCCTCAACCTATATTTCCTAGCGCTCCTCATTTTCCCTCACATAGTGGAAAGGAGTATGATCTTGTTAAACAACTAAAAAATATTACTGCTAAGCTATCCATGTGGGATTTTATTCAAGCTTACCCTCATTATCATAACATTCTTCAAAGTGATTTACAACAAGTTCCCGCTCCTCCTAATGTGCAACCAAATGGTGCGGTAGCCCAAATTCAAGCACTAACTTCAACAAACTTAGACATTACTTTTCATCAAGATGAGTTACCTTCCTTAGAAGAGAAAAAAAATGAAGCTTTCATGATAATAGCTTATATTAATCAAGTAGTGATAAAGAGAACTCTTGTTGACACTGGTTTGATCCTTAACACGTGTAGTGTGATACTATTAGAGAGGATTCATATGAATAAGAGTGACATTGTCCCTGATTCTTTGTCTATCTATGGGTTTGATAACATAGGAAAACAACCACTTGAAGTCATCACAATACCTATTAAAGTTGGAAAATTCCTGTTATAAAATTTGGTGCATGTTATGCCTCATGATCTTTCATATAATCTCCTCTTAGGAAAACCATGGATTCATGCAATGAATGGGGTGCCTTCTAACCTTCATCATAAAATGAAGTGCCTCTATGACAACAAATTTTACACACTTAAGGCCGATCCTGACTTGATTTTTTTAATTGCCAAGAAAGGACAAGATCCTTTGGAAGTATTCAACCAAACTACAAAAGTGGAAGTCACAAAGAAAGAAGAACATGAGAAGAAAATTGATGAACTCACTAAATTATTAGAAGATGATTGGGTTTCCTTATATTTCACACTAACATTCATGGGTGAATAAAATATCATAAAAAAAGAGTCTAACAAGGGAAAAGAAAAAGCGGTAATGTCAACACAAAATTTGAAACCATCCACCTGAACCACTTTAGAAGAAGAAACAAATAAACAACAAATTTTGATGCAGTTGATTATAAGCAACCATCAAATCCAAAAGAAATGAAAAATATTTATGGAAGAAGTTATGGACTTAAGAAACAACTCGAGTATAGTGAAAAAGGATGTGGTGCTAGAGAACAAGGTATTCATGTCCCTATAGAGCCTAACATGCAAGAAATGACTAATGGTGTTATTTTTTGTCCCTTGAAAGAAACAAACAAGCCTTCATTCAATTGTAACACTATTACAAAGGATTCTTCTAAGCCAACTATAACATTAGTGTGTCCTAAATTCATAGAAACTAGTGGTCTTGGTTATTTTCCTTCGAAAGAAATGAAAGAAACAAAGAAGTCTTCACTTAAAATTAATGTTATCACACAAAGCACTCCTACAATATGTCTTAGTAACAATTGGAATTCGTTATATTTTTACACCCTCCTTTGAAGGAGAGAGCAAGATCTCTCAATCTAAAGAGTCTTGTGTAAGTATGAAATCTTGTACTAAGCAAGAGATATCTTTCTCACAAAATCAAGGACCATCCTCTCATATTGATCAAAAGGGTATCTTATCGAGAATCCTCCAAGATCATTTGAAATCTCTCCCTTCAAGAACACAAAATAAATTTTACTACAAGAATTCATTTTTTGCATATCATAGAGTTCATGGTCTTTCTACTAATGAATGTAAGGCTTTGAGTAATAAAATTTAACATCTTAAGGAGTGTGGTGCTCTTCCTTGTGTTGAAGCATCTAGTTCCTCTAATTGATATTGAATTTCATTCCATTATGTTTCTCATCAATCATCTCAGCTCATCCTTATCTTGCACTAAGTGGGGGCAAGGGGTTAGGTAGCCTTGTCCTTGTATGGCACTTGTTGATTGTCTCTTTTGGCTAGTTGACCGCCTTCCATTTATATATAAGAGAAAGCTTGGGATGTGGATGACATGCCTTACATTGGTTCACATGTGACATACTATGTTACATTTTTGGGGCAACCCCTTATTCATGATGTAGTTTTATTCACGAACATATGATTTGGCATAGGTATTTTTGAATAATCTCTCATTTCTCTTTATACTTTAAAGTGGATTTCTCACAACAATGGTGTTAGAAATTTCTTTAAAGTGAGAGCATACATCGACACTCATGTTTCACTATTCAATTTTCTTTATTCTTATGATGCATCCTTTTCTTGGTGGTGTCATTGGGTTTGATTTCCTCTAAGAGTGTGATATTTCTTTGACTTGTACTCTCTTGGAGACATTAGGCATGATTTTCCCTAAGAAGAGACCTTACATGAACTAAGAAAAGTCCCTTTGAACAAAACTTTACTCACATATTGTTCATAAGTTCTTATCATAACATGACTTGTTAGGCCTTGTGAAGTTCGAAGTTTCATTTTGTGGCACCCTATTGAAGTTATTAGAGGGATAGCTTTGGTATGGTTAGTACGATGAGAGCTGACATAGAAGCATGAATTTCTCATTGTACAGTGAGATTCAACACATATACATGACTTTCTCACTAAGCCACCTATTGGGAAAACTCACCTAGTGGACAACCTAAAGTTCCACTACCCCAAAGTGAGTGCACATTTTGGACAAAAAACTGAGACCTAATCCACATCAAGTTGGATAGACTGTCAAGGCTTGATCCACCCATTTTTATTTTTATTTTTGTTTCTTTTAGTCTTTTAAATTGCATGTTTGTGTATCTTGTCTTACTACTACCTATCATACACCTTGTGTGTGTCCCTTTGTGCTTATGTTGGTTTGATGTAGGATCTTGGATCTTGGGGGCTAGACCACCCCCTTGATCTTTGTCATCCTATACCATCCACATTCGTACACTTGGACCCCTCTTTAATGTCTAATTTAGTGCAACTTTGAAGCAAGTTCCTCCTCTCACTAAAGTGGGGGCTAAATGTAATGTAGAAAAAAGTATCCCTTTTTCACACTTAATTTGGGAATAATTAATATTAAAATGAATTTAATTATGCCTTAATTTAGTGTTGTAATTATTTTTACACATTCAAACTAAGTTTAGGGCCCTTTTAAACTAAATGGACTTAATCATGCCTTATTTAGGGTGTTGTAAAATGTATATTTACACTTTCACACTAATCTAGGGCTTTACTAATTAATTGAGCTTACTTGTCCCCTTTAAGTCAAATCCAAGCCTAATTAATTACAAATTTTTAGGGATAAATCCTGACATTTATAAATGATATTACACAACACTTAATTTTACAAGGTGTGTGTTCTAGGTTAGTGACCTAGGACCCATTCGACACCTAGTGAATGGGTCCTCACTAGGTCCTAGGACCCTATTTCTACACAACATTTCACAATCCCTGAAGTGTGTCCTAGCTAAGTGAGCTAGGACCCATTTGCCACTTGGTGAATGGGTCCTCACTTAGACCTATGTCCCCCACTTGGGATATGTTTTTGGTGATATTTTAATGATTTCAAATCCTAGATTTGATGGCATCTTGTGTTATTTTAATTTTGAGATTTAATGTTTAGTTATGTATAATGCAAGGCTATTTCACATAGTTTCACCTAAAAATTTTATCTAAGCATCATAATAGAAATTTTATGATATCAAGAGTTCACAAGAGCATTTCTAAGGAATTCAAGGGCGGATTATTGAAGAATACTGCAGCAATCAATATCCATTTCATCATATCAAAGGCATAATGCATCATGCATGTTGTTGAGCTAATGTTGTGATGTAGCATTGAAGATCAATTCAAGCATATTCAAAGAAATTGTCTCTAATCAAGTGTTGTGATCAAGATGTACATTCATTGAGGTCACTTCATGCAAGATTGCTGATTTTTACTCCAAATTTTCAATTAAGGTGTGGTGAATTGTGACATTGTATTTTTTCATTCATCATTCCTTTGTGCATTGTCTCAATTCAAGGTTTAATTACCAAAATAGGGTTTGACCAAGGCAAACCCCTATTCCCTAACATAACAACATTTTTCTCTCCTTTCATGTGTGATTGTAGGTTCTAGGTTGAAGATCTATTGGAGAGAAAAAAATGAAGTTGCAAAGTTGTCAATGTTGGCACATTTCTTGCAAAATCACAAAAATTGAGATGGAAGACTTATTTATTGGTTTTCATTAGTCTTGAACTTGGATATGCAAGTACAGACTAAGAGGAATCGAACTCGGAAACAATTTTTTTGAATCCCTAGCCAGGACCCATTCTCCATAGGGTGAATAAGTCCTTAATGAGCCATGAAAAAACACTTTTTACAATAGGTACACAACATTTAACCCTCTTAAAACCTTCCTTTTGATTGGTATATTAGTTAGGTTTCATTTATGTAACTTCTTTACACATTATTGCTTACATATTGAATGAAATATAGAGAAGTAGATACATTTTTCATCAATTCATTTTGGTGAACCTATTTTTCTATGTTTCAAAATTAATCTTTAATTTATGTATAAATTAGTTTAAATAAATAAAGTGAAACCTTTTATAGATCCTTGAAGGTAATAATCTTCATCATGGAAAGGAAACACAAGTATCTCATAAAAACCACTTAGGACATTGATAAATTAGATGAGAATGGAAATAGGGTTGCACAAAGTGGTTTAGGACATCCAAAAGATAAGTGGATAGTCATATGTCACCCATTTATGATAGCCCTATCTTGGTAATTCAACCAATTGAGGTGTAGAACAAAAAAATAAGGCTATTGACATTTTTACATTATTCTCAAATAACACTATTTTACAATAATTTGTTTGATCTTGTCATGTTCAAATGGTTTGGAGTTTATGAAAATTGAGAGGCTATTTGTAGGGACTCTAAATCCACATGTAGGTCTAGATGGAACATTGTTGAGCCCTATAAAATTTGACAACTACTCCATTATAGTTCGATAAATTTTTACTCCTAGAGAATTTAAGAGACCTAATAAAAATTGTGTAGCTCAAAGGGATCAACATACTTAAGCAATGAAATGGGGCATCCCATAGCATTCACCCACCCACCTCAATGTGTTGGTGCAATCAATTCAACCCCACATGGTGTAGAATGAAAAATATGGTTCTTGGAACATTTATGCTACTCTCAAATGATCTTTCCATGGTTAAACATTGTGGAGTTGACAAAAACTAAGAGATATTAATTTGGAGGAATCCCACATTCACTTGTAGGTCTAGATTTTCAACATTTGTAGGCCCCACAAAATCTAAGAAATACTATGTCATAGTTCAAAAGTTTTTTTTCTCTTAGGGATCTTACAAGACCTTTCCAAAGCCATGTAGCCTAGAATAATCAACATGCATGCGGGGAATAAAATAGGATCTCAATGTCATCCAATACAATCCAAATTATCTTAAATTTTTCCATCCCAATGTAGAAAAATACTAGTAAACATAATATTTCCATGTATTCTAGTGTAACATCTAAAGCATCAATTTGTTTTGTTCCCAACCTTGTTGCAAACCTTGATCCACTTCACTCAAATTATTTTCATCAAGATATACTATTCCCAATCCCTTTTATGTTCAACAACATTATCGATATATGTAGATCATTATTAATCCTAGCATTATTGTTATTGTCAAAAAAAATTCCATCATCATCATCATCATTAATCAATCAAATCAATTTTCGAGTTGACTAAGGGAAGCATCATATTTGTCTTTATATTGTTGTTCATGCATGCACATGCTTGCTTGTATGTATTATATATTGTTTGCATTTGTAATGGTCCTTGTAATATTCCACCATAGAAACATCAAGGTATATTCACTATCATTGTTTCATATAACATATGCTTGCTTGCAAACATTTCCTTTTGGGTTCATTCATGCATCGAATACATCATTAGCTTGGTCTTCTAATCTATTGCATAACATCCATTGCTATATTAAATAATATTTCTCTCCACATGTTAGTTACATAAAAAAGTTATTAAAAAAAATCACTAATCTTATTGTAGGGAAAATGGAAATCATGCTAAGAATAGAAATGGAGAAGTTCTTGAGTACAAACTATAATCTTAGGAAGCTCAAGATGGAGGATATACTCGTGGATAAAGATCCATGTTCTAGAGTATCTAGATCCAAGCCCACTACTGTGTCACAAGAAAATTGAAATAAAATAGATAAAAAAATAAAAGGCCTCATGAAACTTTATTCAGTAGAATCCATATTATTGAATTCATGTGAAGAAGCCACCATTAGAGTTCACTGGAAGAAATTCGATGAAATTTTTCAAGCTAAATCCATGGAAAATAAACTATTCTTGAGAAAGAAGTTACATATATCCTTAGAATGTAGGATAGTAGTTGTGTGGCTAAACGCTTCAATGCATTCAACATGATTGTTACCCAATCGTACTCCATTGGAGTGAAATCCAAAGGAGGTGTAGGATTGCATGAATTTTTAATGTTTTTTGCTAGACTTATGGGCTCACTTAGTGATCGTTATCAAGAGTTATTGTCTCTAAATTCAAAATGGATGAGGTAGTTGCATCATTAATTTTAGAGGAGATGCATATAAAAACTTATAAATCATCCAAAGAGGCCCTAGCTACTCATGGGAGATCAAAAAAGAAAGGAAAGAAGAAGGACAAAAAAAATAGACAAATCTAGATCCAAATATTTTGGAAAGACAAGGTTAAATGTTGGAACAATTACAAGCTTGGGAATTTCAAAAGAGAATGGAAGTAGGAGAAAAAGAAAAAGAAGAATGATTCAAATAAAAAGTTTGAATAGTCCAAGGATGATAGTAATGTTTTTGTTGTGATCTTCACAACACATGCATCAATAGGTGTTGGGCTTCTTTCAAGACAACCTCACATTGAGGTTGGTTTTAAAATTACAAAGAATATGATGGTGTGAAGGTGCACGTTGTAAATGACTCTTATATAAATATTGTTGGTTGTAGAAGAGTCTTGATTCAATTTTTTGATAGATGTGTGAAAAGAAACAATAATGTATTGTATTTACTTGATTTGACATGAAACTTACTTTTTATAAGTAAATTGAATAATTTATGTGTGCAAGTTATTTTTTTGAAGAATGGTGAGAGGAATTATGATGTTTTCTAAGGGTTTTGAATATGTGGGTTATTTTATTCTTCATATTCATTATTGAAACTAAAAGAAAAGAGAAGTGCTATAATTTATGACACTCAACATCTAGACCACTTTAGTTGATTTCTTCATTTTGTCCCGCATTTGTAATGGCAAGTCAAGAATGGATGCTTTCCACCTAATTGTTGGATTCCTTAAAGAGTTCAACAATATTATAATATTCATATCATGGAAAGAAACTAACTAAAATGAATAAAAGTCCATAGATTTGGCCAAGCCAGGTTGTATGATTAGAAATGGTCTTTTACAACAATAAAGTCATAAATAATAAAGTAGATTTATTTTCAAGAATTATAACTCTTATCTGGATCCAATTTTGCACATACCCCACAAAACCTTAGGCAAAAAAAAATTGATTGTATCTACCAACTGTTAAATGATCATACACTAGCAATCGCACCTTGGGGTGCAATGGGTATCCCAAAAAGGTGTGGAATATTAATTAAGGAAAAAAATCTATTGTTTGTAAACATTTTGCAGTACATGAGGTCAATTGGTAGGTCATTTAGAAAATGATGTTGTTTGAGCAACAAAGGTCTCAACATAGAAGTGATAGCTTCAAATCAACTATGCATTGTTTTATAAGTATCCAAACATGAGTAAAACAAAACATCTGAATGAAGAAGATAATTAGGTTCCATTACCAATAAGATCATGTTATGTTTGCAATAGAGAGAGAGAGAGAAGGGGGACAAGAGCGACCTCTTCAAGACCAAATTTTCCCAAAATCCTTTCAAGTCATTTCTACCAAAAAAACTAATCTAAACTAACATTAGGATCCAATATTTATGCACACATATGTAGATGTGGATTTAAATTTTAAGTATGTTACATTCAATTAAAATTATACAACAAAGACCATTTCTAAATTTCATATATACATTCAATTAAAACTGTGAAAAAAAAACTACATTCAAATTTCAATTATTATGATATTATATGTGATAATATGATATTAAGGAAATCCAACTACAATTAATTTTGAACACCAGTTTCAATATGAGTGGGTAACTTAATCATGTATTTGTAAAATTATTTGGTACCATGATTGTTCAAATGTAAAGAGGATATGTCTTGGTCAACCTATCTATATGAAGGCTAATGGAGGTCAAGGAAGAAAACTTTCATACATTGTCATATTGTCCTTGTATGATGTTGTACATAAACTATCTTGTATCAATCAAGTTGCAATTATCCATTTCTATGTTGTCTAAGATATCTGGTGTTAGGTATGTTCATTAGTGCATGAAATATCAAAAACAAAGTACAAGTTCCCCACATGTGACTTTCATCTACACATTGAAGTTACAAATATGCATCTTGCTCTACCAAGGTGTTCAATTTCATAAAGCGGGAGGGGAATAATATAGTACCAAAAAGAAAAATCTCAACCCTCTAGGATTGGATCAAACATATTCTCTCTTCAGTGAACATATAAATACCAAAGGAAATAAAACTACAAACAAAACAATAGGAGTGTAAAAATTATTGTTGCCTTAGCATTCTATGTCATCAGATTTACACATTCTTGTACTCTTGCCATCAATTTCTTGTAGCATGTCAACATGACTTCATCAGGTATACCAACCAACACATATTGAATTTCCATGAACCCAAGGCTATTTCAGGAACCCATTAATCCAAATTTAAACATAACTCAACATTGGTTTTCATTATTTTAGAAAATCAATAGAAATCATGACTATCCATGCCACAATTAGGTATCATTAGGTCTATCACTACAAGGGTTTATTGGTTCTTGCACTTATAATCCAAAATTTTCCCATAAAACACTTAGAACACCTTTTATTGGGTTTGTATTGGCTTAAAACACCTTCAAAATTGATTTCCCCTACATCTTTTATTAAACCCTAGGTATTCATCCTCTTAAACTCTATTTTTTCTAGACTGTGTACAGATTTTAG
>VDFB02000017.1:536598428-536672719 GCA_007258455.2 Sequoia sempervirens | reverse complement strand
CTTTATAATTTAAATAATATATTATATATGATTAAATATACTATATATTAATATGATTTAATAATCATTAAATAATATTTTAAATATATTAAATATCATTTAAAAAATATTTAATTGTTATTATTATATATTTCTTGATAATTTAAATAATATATTATATATTAGTTATAATTATTAAATATAATATATTTAAAATTTAATAAAAAAATAATTATTAAACATTAATAATAAATATTTTTTAATAAACATTGAATTATAATATAAATATATTAAATATAATTACAAAATAAATTTAAGTATTCAAATTAAAAAATATCTTAAATATTATAGTCATTAACTGTAAACGCAGTAAAATAATATGGTTATCAGGGAAAAAAGAATAAAGGGTAGTTACCAACAGATGGAGATTAAAAAGGATAGTCGTTTCCGTACGCCGTTTTCTATCTAATCTGCAAACACGTGGGTACACGCTGCGTAGCCATAGCCAATGGCCATGCCTTTTTGATGGCTGTATAAACAAAATTTAAAACTTATACACACCATATATAAAAATTGGGCTTTTAAGGGACATTAATAAGGAGACGTTACTGAATTTTCTAATTCCTTCAATGCTGTTAATATCGGCCACCCATCGAGTAAAGTGATAAAGTGTGGGACAAAGTAAAGCATAATTGAGTCATTATCCCAAAAGAGAATCAAATTTGCAAAAGATAGTTAATAGTACTATTTTTATTTAGTTAAGAAAGTGGTGCAAGATTACTTTGATGAAGTAAAAGAATATGATTTAGTTGAACTAAACACATTTGACAATTGATGTCAAAGATGGTCAAATATCAAGTGATAGGATTGTTTAAGCTTTGACTCTGGTCAACAAAATAAATTCTATTAGTTCAATGATGGGGAGTCAAGAAATTTGTGGAAGTGGTTGGCCTACATGCAACTTAAAAGTATGGTAATTAGGTGTCGAAGAAAAGTGAGGATAGTAACTTTGAAGTATAGTTTGATATTTGCAACCATTAATACGATTGAACTTCAAATATGTGAATCAATTATTTAAAAAAAGTTTATTGCATGGGGAAGGAGAAAAAAAGGAAAATGTTTTGGAAATGATGCTTGTGATGTCTTGGTTTAAATGTACTAGATGTATATGCAAGGAAAACATATATATAAGAAAGTTGAAATGTAAAGGCAATAATTTGTAAGGAAATCATATTTGAGTTTATTAAGCAGGGAAAAGTAATAGGTAAGTCTATTATAATACATAAATTTTAAAATAACATGTTTGCCATAAGCTTAGGTTACAAGGGTTTTGTCACTCTTTTGTTTCATAAATGATAATAATTTTGGTCTACTCATTATTAAGTCACTTGCATAAATGAGATGAATTGTAATTTGGAATAACATTTTTCGAGAGAAGTACAGGTAAGCATTCACATATTATGCACATGGATATGTATACATAAAGTGTACATAAGTTACATAGTAGAAGTTCATCTAACTGATCACATATATCTTGTAGGTACATCTCATATGCACAGATTAAAGAGGGTGTGTTGTCATTTCCATATAGGTGATCATAATAAATTTCTCTAAGAAAAGTGCAAAGGCCCTCCAAGTTAGTGTAGCTCTCTTGGAACAAGGACAATGTATCTTGAAGCTTTTCAATGTCCACATCTTTTACTTCAAGCGCTATTTGGCATGCATCTTTATAATTGTGGACAATGTTCTAATTGTTCGTGATAGTAGTAGTGAGATGTTCGACATGAAGTCGAAGGCATTGTGGTTGATTAACAGATGCACATGACTATGCTACAAAGTGTTGTGCAAGAACAAGAGCATAGGGGCTATGTTTACTATTCAATGTATCCTTGCTAGATACTTCAATGATATCATGCATTTCATTGTGGTTAGCCATCTTGAAATGAGTAAAGTAAAATTTTTTATAAATAAATAAAAAAAGAATTTGGAACGATGGGGAAACAGAATTAATATAGCTGAATGAAAATTAAGGAATTGTCAATGAATGTTTGTCTCTTTTATTTTCTGGGATGCTGATAATATTTTTTCTATTTAAAAATTAAAAAATCAATGTTTGTTAAGAAGAAAAGATGCATCTTCAAGTAGTTGAGTAGTAGATTTATAGATAAATTTTATGGATTTTAGCCGACGTAGTGCCAATGTTATTACAGAGTTTCATGTATCAACTGTGCAAAGGAGTTGCTCATTGCCACAACCATGGAGTAAAACTCACCTGGTCATGTAATTTTACAATTTTTGCATTATAGACTGTTTTCCATCTATAATTATTGCCTTCAACATTGAGCTAAGGAAGCCCATCATCAATATGGAACAAACAATATAACTCTTAGAAATGAATCAACTCTTAATGTTGGAATGATTACAATGAGACCAAACTCAAAATTTCTATTGAGCATGCCTGATCCAGCTTTCAGGATTGACAATGCTATTGCTATTGCTTCCATATTAATAGTCCTCAGTCAACTACAATTTGAATAGGGGGCTTTTAAGCTCATTTGAATAGTACATAAATAGTACAAATCTGAAACAAATTACTGAAAATTGAGATTTTAGATTTGTCAAGATCATTAATGTAGGGGTGGTTCATTGCTGCCTTGGCTAAAATCCTCCTTGCCGAATCATAGTGCAACTTTTTCTATTAAGATTTCACTTTCAACAGTTCGCAATATTTAACCAGCTTATCTAGATAAGTAGACAATAAAAATAGTCATTCCTTTTATAGAACATAAAAGAAGTTGTGTTCTTGAATGAATTGCATTTCCAAGAAACAATAGACTAATTAATAGATTTGTTGTGTTTCTTTATTTCAAGATAGTTGGAAAAAATGATTAAAGCACATAATCAGCCTGTCAAGTCTGTGCAGAGTCTGAGTCTGGTAACTATACTTTCAAATTTTTGAATTATCTAAAATAATATTGCCATGTAGTATAGAATTGAATGCAACCTAAGTGATGGGGGGATACTACTATGACATTGAAATTACCCTTCAAATCAAGCAAATAGGAGCATAGATACAAGGTGTGAATCTCCATTTCAATTGTTTATGAGTCTTAATTTGAGACCATTTTACATAATGGTGCTATGTTTTGCATTGTTATTCTGATATGAGTGTTCATTTTTTAATTTCTTGCTAGGAAGACAACCATTTTGGATAACCTTCAATCTGAGTCTTCTCATTTTGAGGGTGCAAAGGAAAAATTGCAAAACATTGAATATTCCTCATGACTTTGGAAGCACAAGCATTTCCCTGAATACCATAATGGTGTCAATTAATGATATCAAGTTTCCACAATCCATAATGTTCTTTGCAATGGTTTCTAGTTTTGATTGTGTGAGAATTTTTTTTGCATCAACGTTTTGGATCACACTCCGTGATCCATCATCAGGATGAGAGCAATGCTAAAGGGGAGAATGAAAAGATGCAGACCAAGAGCTATTTAAAAAGAAGAACAAGGGAGGGAAAGGAGAGAGGGGGGGCACAAAGACCAAGAACCAATAAGGAAATAAAAATAGATATTCACATGAAAATGTCAAAAAGACAAAGAAACCCATAAAGAAATATATATATATATATATAGGAAACAATTAAATAATTACAAAAAGAAATTCTCATACAAATATATATAAAAGACAAAGAACCAAAAAGGAAATGTATACATATCCCTTAACCTTATGAAAATGCAGAAATATTTGTATGGAAATAAATAAATTTATAGGAAACAAAGAAATAAATGAAAATAAAGATAATAGGAAACAAAACAATAAATAAAAATAATTACAATTATATATATATATATATATATATATATATATATATATATATATATATATATATATATATATATATATATATATATATATATATATATATATAAGGAAACAATGGGGAATTATAGAAGTTCACTTAAAAAGAACAAGACACAACAAGAAATATATAAATATATAAATCTTAACTTTATATAAATGTAAAAATATTTATATATGTATATATCTCAAAAGTATATATAAATACGATTATACAAACTCAAAGGAAAGAGGGTCAAGATCAAAAAACAAGACAAAAGCAAGAGGAACCACAGAAGACGAGAAGAAAGGAAGGGAAACAAAGGAGGGGAAAGAAGGGACGAAGGCCAACAATAACAGGGAACAAATAAATAAAATAAAAACGAAAATTCACGTATTTAAATAAATGACAAAGAACCAAAAAAGGAGAAAAAAATAAATAAATAAATAAAATAAAATAAAATAAAAAATAATTAAAAATCTTAGATTTATATAAATATATATTTATGTACAAATTTCTTAAATATATATAAGTGAATAAATATTTGAGTAAATATTTCCTAAATATATATATATATGTATAAATATATACTAAAGTATATATTTTCCTAAATATATATATATATATATATATATTTTCAACAGAAAGAGGGCCAAGAAACAAAAAAGAAGACGCAAGCAACAGGAACCAAACAAGAAGAAAAGACAGTAAGGGACACACCAGAGGAGAAAAAAGAAAAAGGGGGGGGCAACCTAAAACCGGGGAACGACAAAGAACTTGACAAGGGGACCCAAGCACGGGAAGGGAGGCAAGAGCACCCAACGAACAAGGGAAAGCAGGGGGATCAAGAAGAGGGAGGGAGATGAGGGGTGTGGAGGTTGGCTAACAAGGGATGCCAAGCCTGACTCAACCTCCACCCTTCGTCCCGATTAAGGTTCAAGGGGTGTTTGTTGATTTCAACGGCTTCTTTTATCTTCCTTTTGACAAAATTGTCTTCTTTGTGCAGGATTTGGGTGCTTTCGATGCAAATATGGTGCTTTGTGGAAGAAGAGTGGTCGGCTAAAGCAGATTTGAGGACCCGCTCATGTCTAATATCGGCTATGTGTTCTTTGATTCTAGTGCCGAACGATCGACCAGTTTCGCCAATATAAGGTGCACCACATGAGCACATAACCTTGTAGACACCTGAGTGGAGAAAGATGTCCTTGGGGTCTTTGAGAGAGGGGAGATGATCCCTCAAAGTGGAGAGGGGTTTGAAAGCACATTGGAGACCTTTTTTGTGAAGGATCTTGGAGATTTTTTGGGATAACCCATTGACGAAGGGGAGGGAGGCAACAGGGAGACTAGAGGAGCGGATGGGTTCAGAGGTGGAATAGAAACGAGCCTTGGCTTGGTTGAAGGCTCGAGAAATTTGTTTATTAGAGTAACCATTTAGAATGAACACGTGACGAAGATGGTCTAACTCAAAGTTTAAGTTGTTCTCATCACAAATTCTAAAGGCCCTCAAGGAAAGAGTTTTTAGGACACCACTTTTTTGGCACGAGTGATGATGAGAGGACGAGTGGAGATAGAGATCGGTATGGGTGGCCTTTCGATACACTCGGCACCCGAGGGAACCATCAGGGTTTTTTAGAAGAAGAATATCGAGAAAGGGAAGACGGTTGTCTACTTCGATCTCTTTGGTGAAGGAAATACATGGCACGAGGCTATTGAGGTGGGAATGGAACTCCTCTAATTTCTCCAAGCCATGAGGCCAACATACATTGGTGTCGTCAACATATCTTTTCCACCACTTTGGCTTGAGAGGGAAGGAGTGGAGGGCCATGTCTTCGAAATGCTCCATGAAGAGGTTGGCAATGACCGGGGAGAGAGGGGAACCCATGGCCACGCCATCCACCTGCTCGTAAATTACCCCTTGGAAGGAGAAAAAAGTAGACCTTAAGCACAAATCAACAAGGGAAGCAATCGCGTCATTAGATTTGCGCCTAACAATTTCAATCGAGTCAGGGATGGGAACCTTGGTGAAAAGAGAAACCACATCAAAGCTCACCAAAAGGTCATTACTCTCCAGCTTTTGATCATTGGCAAACTGAACAAAATGGGAAGAATTTTTGATGAATGCGTATGACTTCCCAACAAGAGAGGCCAATAATTTAGAGAGGTGAGAGGCAAGGTTGTAAGTTGGTGAACCCATGGTGTCGACAATGGGTCTCAACGGAATACCAACTTTGTGAATTTCGGGTGCACCATAGATGCGGGGAGTAATTTCTTTGTTGGGAATCAACCGTTTTTTGGTGGCCTCATCGAATGAGGAGGAAGACACCACAGATTTGACAAGCTTTAAAATTTTGGAACAAGGGTTGCGCGGCAAGGCTTTATAACTGCTGGCATCCGAAAGGAGCTCAAGCATTTTGGAATTGTAGTCAAGCTTGTTCATGACTACAGTGGCATTGCCCTTATTTGCCTTGGAAATAACAATGTCTTGGTTGCGCAATAATTTAAAGAAGGCAAGAAGCTCAAGATTCGGGACATTGCGTTTAGGAGGTTTGGTGTGCCTAAGGGCAACAACGCAATCTTGTCTAATTTCTTTGGCAACATCATGCGGAAGAGAACGAATGGCATTATCAATTTCAATAAGGAAGTCGACATGCGGGATAGCTCTAGGCGACAAGGCAAACCTGATACCCCGTTTAAGAACATTAACAGCCAGGGGATCTAAGGAAGAGCTGGATAAGTTGACCACTAATTTACTCTCCCAGTCAGAGATAGGGGGGAGATTGGGGGAGGAACTAGGAAGGCGGGGAAGAGAATTCAGTTGGAGAGAAGGCTGTGGATGAAGACAATTCGGTTGGAGGGAAAAGCTGCTAACACCCGACCAGCTAGGATTGCCGGATGGAGGGTGAGTAGTCAACTTCAATGTGATAGGCAAGTGGGGGGAGGTGCAAGCGGGGTTGGTGGAAGCGGGGTGGAGAGAATTGAAGACTGGAGGAGGCGAGGACGGACAAGACACTGAGCGGGGAAGGGCTCGAGGTGACAAAGAAGACCAGAAACCATTGCAAAGACCATAATGGTGACTGGTGTTGCTCTGAATCAACTAATTATCAGATTGTGAAAACATGGGTAGGTGTATATGTGACCCCATTGATTGCTGCAGGATCTTCTGCAGGATGACAGAGATGAAACCTCAAGATGCATGGATATTTGTTAAATTATATGCCAATTTACTCATGGTAATATAAGTTCTATAAGAGAAGTGATATTTTTCTTTCAAGAATAATTTCTGATATAGATTTTCTATAAAATTTGAGATATTTAAACTTTGTAGTCTACAGTGTCAGTGACCTTTCATCTATTCCTTAAGACATTTGCACTACAAAATTCTACTGAGAGAACCCAAAGTCTTATACCATACATTTCTAGAAAAAATATTCAAGTACATTACCGTCATTTGTTACTAGCCTCTACTATAACTCTTAAATTCATGTCTAGTTCACGAAGTCTAAAGAAAAAGATTTGAGCCGACTCTTTGGCTGAGTCTATGAAAAATCCATATTAGCTGGTGCAAGATTTCAAGTTTTTTTAGGACACTTAGTTTGACATATCTGACTCACCAACGAACTTGCATTATGTTTTGTGGTCTATGTGTGGTAGCATATTGAAAAATTATTCGTTGAAACAAGAAATTGTACTAAACAAGGGTGATTTTCATCCTCCCAAACTTGTTTTTATGTAGGATAATTTCAGATTTCTAATTGTTGGAGAATGTGATCTCTGTAGCAGTTTAGTATATGCAAAGAATTCTCTCTCTACCATTCATAAGACTGAGGATAGTAGAAAGCATTAGCCATCTCAAGATTCCTGAAGAAGACAATGAGATCAATGATTATGAGGTGAAGGGCTTGTAAGAGAAACTAATAGTCCTTTATGAGTTGTTGAATAATGTAATAGGAGAATATTATTGATCTTCTCAACAAAGTTTAAAGATCTACCTCCACTTAGATACTCAATTTTCTTTGAAGAACCACCAATGAAAAAGTGATACCTACTCCCAATATACCCTGCTTGATGATTTTTATGGCATTAAAAACAAATGATACTATTTCTTTCCTCTTTATTTACTTTATTTTTTTCAAGTACATTCTTATCATTCCTACTCTGTATCAAGGATGATGTACTATTGCTAGGTTTAGAAGAATCAACTTTTTTTATGGAAGCCCTTGAAGTTTGTTGTATTCTTGTGAGTCCATAGGATCTTTGGAAGAGGGGTTTTGAGGGATGTATTTCTTTGTTCATTTTTTTCTAAAGCACCAATTCCAGGAATTTTGTGAACTCTTGTGAATTGGGAATTTGGACCGTCAATTTATGGCCACTTCGGAATGTAGGTATGACAGTGTTATATGGTACTTATGCTAGCACAGTCCTTCATAGTAATTGTGTTATGTAGTTCCAATAGATTTTATATGCGTAACAATAGTGATGTAGAAATGAAGTAAGCAGAAGGCCATGAACCCTATAGTCTTGTAGGGAATTTCTCTCTATAATTTTTGTGAAATTATAACATAAGTTTATTACTCTTAGCCAAAAAAAGTTTAATAAATCTTGGTTATATGATCAAAACAATACTAATGGAAAGCCTTGCAGAGACAACAGCTGAAGTGTCTAGAATAAATGAAAAATTTCAGGGAATCAAACAAGATGTACAATAGAAAATCAAAAGTCTAACAAATAAACAAAAGCAATTCTGCACAATCTTCAGAAGAGTCTGGGAGAGGTTACTAAAAGGAAATAAAACCAAGAAGCAGTTAAATTGGAAATGACTGCAACTATGAAGAAATCGGTGAAAGAAAAAAAATGCAAACAAGCAGTAGTTAAAAGGGAAATATGCAAGCAAGAAATAACGGAACTCCATTCACCATTGTAATCAGAATTTTTTTTGCCTCTGATCAAGGCTTAAATTTGATGGCTGTATGACCGTATTTACAGATTTTTGCCATAAAATACAATCAAAATTTTAAGAAGATTGTATCAGATGAAAGGAGAGATTTTGGATAGACCGTCAAAATTTATATAGAATTATAATGATATATATATTTGATTTATATATAATTTTACTTACACTAACCTGTATCATAATGTTTTAAGGGCACCTTTGAATAGATGACCGTTATTAAAAAATTTGTTGACTGGCAAGGTCGACCGTCAAATTTAAGCCCTGCCTCTGATCCCCGGCGGCCAAATTCTTCGGTACAGAGCTTCCCAACTATAATGCTAGAGAAAACGTGCTAGTTAAGCTGAAGATATGTAAGTGGTGCGCTACAATAACGACTTTAATAAGGGAACCCACACTGCTTTTTTTTACGTATACAGTTATACTAATCTTTAAAAAACATTCAATGGAGGGGATTTAAATGACTGTCTTGCATTGGTTTTAGTGATCATTTCACCATTGATTTCACTAATTAGCTTGTCATTCTCAAATAGGACACGTCTTCGGTGTAATAACTTAATTCTTTATGATGGTTTTTTAAAATGTTAGAATTTGAATTGATTAAATTGGTATCTGGATAATCAAAGAGGACCCAGTAGTTGAGGGCAATGATGGATTACGTTTGATTGTATTTATTAATTATTTGAAAATAAAAAATGCATTGTATTTTGATTTTCAATAAATTAATAAATATGGTGATTAGATGGTTGCATAGACAGTTCAGTAGTTGAGCATGTTTCAATAGTTGTGATAGTAGTTGTTTATATAATATCTAGTAGTTGCGACTTGACTACCCATAATTAAACAAAATGTATTCCTTTGATCTAAAAAGCAAACAATCATGTGATGCCACATTAGCACTCAACTACCCATGTTGTGAATGCACAAGTATTGGTCTCACTTTTTTGGAGGGCCTTTTTGGACACCTTGATGAAAAACATGCTGATGTGGCATCATATTTGATGATATGACCTTGAAATGAAAGTTACAAATAGGGGACTTGTCAAGTACGCTACTATCAAAAATTGGGAGTGATTTGAAATTTCCATGTAGGATTTTGAGAAGCACCAAGTTAGGGTGCACAACTACTAGGTCCTCTCCCCTAGTTCAAATATTAAAATATATATGAATTTTATTAAATGAATTATCGAAACTTAAAATTAAACAAGAGTTGCAGAGAAACAAAGTTTCTGCCAAAAAGAGCAAGAATAGTCCTATTTTGATTTGTTGTGTCTGATATGTTTTAGCAACAGTGTCGATATTATAAAATCATAATCATGCCATCTTCCAAGGCCTTCTTTAATCATAAGTTTGTTCATTTTAAATAGTCAATTATGGCATCCACAATACTAGATACAACATCAAACTTTTCAAATACAAATCTTAAGTACAAAGCCATTTGCAAGGTTAAAAAGAGGGTGCCAGCTAGAATCACTTTTATACCTTGTAGACAACTTCAAAAAAATTACTCATTCAAACCTTGAAGAAATTAGAGAGAAGCAATGGAAAAGGAAGCACAATAAAAAAAATTAAGATAGATTTCTGAAATTAAGCCAATAGAGACTACTATATTTGCAGAATATTGAATAGAGTGTAACATAATTTTAAAATCAGAGTTACTTTTGCATACATAAAGTAAACCTATCTATCTAATGTGTGTTGGGATAAGGTATCATTAACCTTGTAAATCCCAATATTGTATCTATTCCTTTTGTTACTTGTTGTTAGTAATTACCCATAAGGAGTTGTACAAGCTTCACCGACAGTGGTAAAAATTATTTATTGTCCACAGTAATTGCAGAGTTACTGCATAGTAAGTTCTGGAGTTACCGGTGGTAGTTATAGGATGCAATTTTATATGGTAAATGGTAATTGGTCAAAGTGAGGTGAACATGTGGAAGAATCACCTATTTTAGTGTTATGACGTGCATCATAGATGCTATAAGAAGGTGTAAGAGATTCTATGACAACTGTAAGTTGTCATAAGAATCTATGACATTTATGATAACATATGATGCATCATAAGATGTTGTAAGTGGATTTTTTTGGTCCTTAGTCATTCAAGATTGCATGGAAATCTTTTTCCAAGTGTAGGATACATGTATGATAGCTTTTATGATCCCGTAAGAGCCTATCTTTGTCTATGGACGCCCAAGGTTGTATGGTTGACTCTTGACAAGTGTTATGAGCTTGTAAGAAGTCATTTAATGCTACATGGGTGAATATTACAAGATGTACACCCATCTTTAGGTTGTGTAAACTCTATAAATCCATGGCATAGTAGATGAGATGCATATCAGTTTTAAAGGTACCCAGGTACTGTCGGAGTGAAGGTTGAAGAACAAAGAAATTGCATGTATTTGTAATCTCCATTTTGGAAGATAATACAACTTGGCCTCTTTTCTTGGTGGAGTTTTTTACCCAAAAGGGTTTTCTCTAGGGTAAACATTATGTTGTGTACTTCATTCTACTTTTGGATTATTTTTGTATTGTGGGTTTATTTACTTGTTGTGATCTCCATATTAAATATTCAGTTAAAAGATCATAAAACACACCTTTGAATCAAATTTCTATTTGGGTAGTTGTGCTTTCATTTCTAACATTTGGTATCAGAGCCTGGCCAACTTTGATTCTTGGGTGGTAGTGTGGAAGTTGTAGCTCTAGTGGGATATTTGGTTGTATTTTTTTTGTAGATCTTGTGTTAAAATTATGGCTACATCCACTATTGCATCAACCTCTCACTTGGACATTAAAAAATTCAACGACATGAGGTATGAGTTGTGGAAGCTAAAAATGGAAGATTTGTTGGAAGAAAGAAACCAATGGTTGGTTGTTCAAAAAGAGAAGAAACCCGATGATGTTTCTCAAGATGAGTGGGATAGAATGGATAAGAAGTCACAAGGAAACATTCGGTTGTGTCTTTCAGACTCTGTCTTGTTGAATGTCGCCAAAGAAGAGACCGCATACAAGTTGTGGAATCATTTGGGTGAGATCTACCAAGCCAAGAGTATGGTAAATAAACTTTATTTAAAACTAAAGAACTATTTTCTTTGAAAATGAAAGAGGGTGAATCACTAGTAGAGCATTTAAATTCAAGTAATTGGTTGATGAGTGAACTTGCTTCAGTAGATGTTGAAGTAGATGAAGATGTTAAATGTATATTGATTCTTTATTATTTACTTGAGTCATGGGAGAATGTTATCCTTGCTATCGTGTTGCTAACATCACAGATCCAAAGTTAGATGCCCTTGTTGCAATTTTATCGACACAGGAACTGAGGAAGAAGAATATGGATAGTTCAGGGGATGCTCTCAGTGTTAGGGGAAGGTCTAAGGAAAGGGGACCAAAAGGAAATTAGAAAGGGTCTAAGGATAAGTCCAAGGGTTGTTCTAAGACTCCTAGAAAGAAGAACAAAGTTAAGTGTTGGAAATGCGATAAAAGGGGACATGTAAAGGAGTGCAAAAACCCCAAGAGGGAGAATGCTTCTGATAAATCCTCGAATGCAAGTGAAGATGTTTTAATTTTTGCTTGTAATGTTGTTACTAATGAACACTGGTTGGTTGAATCAAGATGCTCGTTTCATATAACTCCACATAAAGAATGGTTCTCCACATATGATAAATATGATGGAGGTAATATATACCTTGGTGAAAACTCTTCATATTTAATTGTTGGGAAAGGAAAGGTATTATTGTGTTTTAGTGATGGAAGGATTAAAACCATCCCTAAAGTTTATCATGTTCTTGGATTAGCTAGTCAAAATTGAATGATTTGTGAATGCATGTAACTTTTGACAAGCATGGTTGTAGATTAGTGAGAGGAAACTTGGTGGTAGCGAAGGGGAAGAGATTGGAAAACCTGTTCAAACTTGAATCCACTATAGTTTCTAATGCCTCTTATGTATCTGAGGCTAGTACTGAAAATACATGTATGTTGTGGCACTATAGATTGGGCCACACAAGCAATAATGTTTTAAAAAATATTAAGAATAAAAATTTGTTGGACGGTTTCTCTTATTCTGATGAGCACTTTGATTTCTGTGAGCATTGTGTGTTTAGGAAACAAAGCAAAAATTTATTTCCTTCTAATAGAAATAGAGAAAAGGAGAAGTTAGAAATTATTCATACGGATGTGTTTGGGCTTGTGGATATTGAATCTATTAGAAAATATCATTATTTTGTTACTTTCATTGATGTATCCAGATTTACATGGATTTATTTTATGAAACATAAATATGAGGTTTTCGCTAAGTTTAAGGATTTCAAAGTCTTAGTAGAGAACCAATCAAGTTTAAATATTAAAATATTAAGATCTAACAATGGAGGGTAATATTTCTCAAAGGAATTTAATGAGTTTTGTAAGCATGCAGGCATAATCAGACAAAAGACAACTCCGTATACACCACAATAGAATGGTGTTGCAGAAAGGATGAACTAAATGATTATGGAAAGAGCCAGAAGTATGCTGAGTGATTCATAGTTGGATAAATGTTTTTGGGTAGAAGTTGTGTGTACTGCTTGCTACTTGATAAACATATCTCCTTGTAAGGATCTTAATTCAACACGTTGTGAAGTGTGGATAGGTAAGAAACCTTCAGTTTCACACTTAAGGGTTTTTGGCTATGAGGCTTTTTTTCATGTGCCTAAGGAAAAGCAATCTAAGTTGGATCCAAAAGTAGAAAAGTGTACATTCATTGGATATGGTGATAATGTTAAAGGTTATAAGCTTTGGAATCCACTAACCCACAAGATTATCTTTTCTAGAGATGTTATTTTCAAGGAATTTAGAGCTATTTCTAAACCGAAGTAGCCAAAAGAAAAAGAAGAAAATGGAAAGAGAGTGCACTTTGAGTTAGAGTAGCAAGATGCACCTCGAGAAGAATAAAATGATGGATTGAGGGGTGAAGAAGAAGATGAAGATTCAAGTAGTTTTGATGAAGATGAGTTTGTTGAAGAAGTTGGTACAAATGATCATGTAGAACAGCCATTTGAGTCTCTTACTCCACCCTTGAGGAGATCCACAAGACAAAGAAATCCAATTGACAGGTATAGCCCACTAGATTTCCATTGTGCATATTCTTTATTGAGTACTAATGATGAACCTAGATCCTACATGGAGGCTATTTCTGCAAATGATAGTGAGTCTTGGCAGTTAGCCATGTAGGAGGAGATGATGGCTTTAAACTCTAATAACACCTGGGATCTTGTTCATTTTCCTAAAGGAAGAAAGGCCATAGGATGTAAGTGGATCTTCAAGAAGAATTTTGGAGTAGACGGTTCATTGGAGGAGTACAAGGCTAAAATGGTAGCCAAGGGCTACTCCCAGAGAGAGGGAGTTGATTTTGGTGAGATATTCTCTCATGTTGCTAAATGGACTTCTATTAGATTTCTCTTATCCATTGTTGTAGCTTATGATTGGGAGATTGAGCAAATGGATGTTAAGAATACATTTTTGCATGGAGATCTTGAAGAAGAAATATACACTACAACATAACAAGAAAATAGCACCTAAAATAGTTTTAGATTTTAGTGTATTTCATTCCACAAATTGGGCGAGCTGACCAATGCCAAAACTCAGCACAAACAGGCATGGTCATCTTGGTGTTGACTTTTATGCTCAATTTTGTGCTAGGCGTAACGCCAGAATTAGTGCCGAAAAATCACAGTGCCCCCATTAGTGCCTAAAATAGTGCCAAGAAATAGTGCCAAAAATAGAACCTCTATTCATGTCTAAAATAGCTCCAGGAAATAACATCAGAAATAGTGCCTAAATTAGTGCCCAATTAGGCTTCTAATTTTGCTTCTATGTCTACTCCCATTTTTGGTTCTAGTTTTGCTTCCAGGTTTGCTTCTAGGTTTGCTTCCGATTTTGCTTCCATTTTTACTTCTAGTTTTGCTTCCAGTTTTTCCTCTAGTTTTGCCTCCAGTTTTGCTTTCAGGTTTGCTTCTAGTTTTGCTTCTAGTTTTTCTTCCGATTTTACTTCCAGTTTTGCTTCCATTTTTTCTTCCAATTTTTCTTCCAAGTTTGCTTCCAATTTTGCTTCCAATTTTGCTTCCACATTTGCTTCTGGTTTTTCTTCCAAGATTGCTTCTAATTTGGCTTCCATTATTGCTTCTAAAAATGCTTCTTGTTTTGCTTCCTTTTATTAATTTAATATGTTTTATTTCAATTTAATTAGTTAAATATATCATGCCTCATAAATAATTTCAATTTAATTAGTTAAATATATCATGCCTCTTAAATAACTCATATGATTATAGACTAAGTAATTTAATTATTTAACTTATATGATTGAATAACAAGACAATTACCCACAAAATTTTTGTATTACTTGTAAAGATAAAAAAGTACATCTATTGTTCAGTGTCATTATGCACCAAAATTCCATAGCAAATGACAAAAACTAGATGCACCTTAATGTGTAGAGTAAAACATTAAATAAACCCCATAACTATTTACCAGTAAAATCCTTACAAAAAGTAACCACCATTAACAGTGTTCAAAGTTACATGCTTTAATACAACAAAAGTGAAGGGAGAATTCAAAATCAAACAAAGAAAAACACAACCAGTCTTAACAAGCTCCACCCGGACCCAACTGATGCTTGGCTATCTCCTTCAGAGGCTTCTTCTTCTGCCGCTTCCCTGACTTCTTCTTCTAGTGCCTCCTTTTCACTTGTTCGATGGAGAGTTAATTTGAGCGCTTTCCATCCCAAATGTGCTTCCTCATGGCAACGAGCGTTGTATTTTCCTTTGGGCCAATGATTAAAGGGTTTGGGCCTTGGTCTCCCATAGAGATCCTCAATTTTATCATCTAGTAGTCCATAATAATCTAAGCCTACACCTAGAACCGCCCATTCGAGAATGGACTCCATGCCTACCAGAAAATCTTCATGCACAATTTTCTGCATCACCATCCTCACCATTTCCACTATTTCACCTAAATCCAAGCCCCACACCACTATTAAGGAGTAAATGTCCATGTTGGTTTGGTATTTGTGTTTTAGAGAGCTGAAATACCTACCATAAATCATTTTGTGCACTGCAATAGCCACTTGTCATCAACAAGGAAAAGGCCCTCCAGTCATTTTCTAGATACCTCTCCATAAAATGGGCCCAAAGATCTTCATGACCGAAAGGTGAAATTGGCTTCTATTTCTCCTGACAATCAGTGCCGCCGCCACCAAATTTTGTTGCTCAGTTTTTCTTGACCCTTTCCAAATGCAATTAACACATCTTAATTGAGGGCTTGCATTTAATACCATCTTGGATTGCCCACACTTTAGATATTAATAAAGTACTACTTCACCACCACCCACCACCCCTACCTTCACTTGTCATGTCAAACCTACTTCACTCGCTTTTCCACCTTGTTCATTTAAGGTGTTTTCTACTAACTTAACACCTCTAAAATCCTCCAACCTAAATTCCCTTGTTTCACCAAAATTTAAAGCCCATTTAGACAAGACATCCACTTCCACTTTACCACCTTTTTTAATGTGGCTCATTGCAAAACTTTCAATTACGTTCTGGAGGTTCCAAGCATTAATTTTACCTTTCATCACTTCCTGAACTATTATTTTAACATGATCATCATCTATAATTAAAACAAGTGAGTCAAATATCTATAATTTAATTGAATTTGACAACACCCATCCTAAGCAATAAATTAAAATCATCAAACGTAATAAATATCCATCCAAAAATCATCGACCACTTTTAATATATATAAATTGACAAGTCAATACTAATAAAATCATCATCATATATAACTAAAACAAGTGAAATTCAAATATGCTAGTACATCAAAAACATGTCAAAATTATACATGTCCAATAGTCGACATAAGTGAAAATGATACATGTACAAATGATATAAATAAAATTGATAAATTATGTAACTCAAACTGATATAAGTCAAGATGATACATGTCCAAATGATATAGTGAAAAATTGAAAATGATACATGTCAATATGATACAACTCAATAATATAGTATTGTAGGCTGTGAAAATGATACATATGATAGTAACCATGAAAAGAGTCATCATAACAATATATCAACAATGATCCATGATGTAGTCTATATGATCATGAATGTCACTAGTTATTGTCACCAACTGTCTCATCCTCATCATCAACAGTGTGATCATCATCATCATCATCATCGTTGTCATCGTCGTCATCATCATTGTCATTGACCTCAGTGTATTCTGCATCTACGTCATCATCATCCTCTACCATGTGATTTGTACAGGCTAACCGATATTTTGTGGATCTATATCATGTTGAGGATCATCTTGATCTTCTAGAAGACCCGTGTTCTACAAAAGAAAAACATTTAGAATGAAAATTTATTATTTATTTCATGCAATAATTTATTTTTCTATTATATATCTAATATTACAACATATGAGACAAAACCATAATCATATTACATCATATCAAAGTGAAAATACCATAATAAAATTTCAAATTCCCTAGCTAATACTTGAGATTGAGATTGTTAACCTTGAGAGAGTATGACTCAGGAAAAAGGAATTTGATATGGCTATTATTTTCAAAGACTTCAAGCAAGATGTACTCCATATTGATGCCATTCCTCAATATTCACTTGATGGCATCAAGGAATGGTTGAACTTCATGGATATAAAGTATTATGAAATAAAAATGAACTTGAACTAGTGGCCAATTTTGAAGAGTATTACTGATGATCTAGATAAATGTTTTGAAGATGGTGGTTGGGAATTTTTGAATATGGAAGCTAGTGATTCTGATTTTGATAATTCAGAAGAGTCAGATCAAGGCTATGGACCCTCTAATGTAGAAGAGGAATCAAAATCAGATTTCATGTTGCCACCATCAAGAGTGTTACAAGCCAACAAGATGGAGGGAATTCTTATATAAGGATAATTTCAAATGTTGCAGGTGCCAACTTTAATGCCAACTACTATGGAAACATTGAAATTCCCTAACAGTATTTATGTTAAGGAAATTTCCTTTAGATGCAAGGATTCAAAGCACATCAACCATGTGGTACATATGATTAAATCCCAGAGATGATCTATAGCAATGAAATAGTCAGAAAAGGAAGAGAGAGCTACATTGGTGACTTAGGAGAAACTTCAGCTTTCAAAAACAAAGCCAATTAGGCTGGCAGACATGTGGATCAAGCTAGCATTTGGTGGAAAAGGAAGAAAGATGACTAGAACTCTGGAGGCCCACCATACAGGATTTTGGTATTCAACCATGAGAGCAGAAGTGTAATGACCGTCGTGCAAACCCCAGAGAACACACACAATGCAAATAATTTTTTTTTTCTTAAAACAATTACATTAAACATGCAAATACATTATACCATAATCACATAACACATTACATAACATTAACACACTTTGTTCTCTAGGGCACGCGAGGTTACATCACATCAACTAAACGGAAATAAAAATAAAGATTACAATAATATCATTTATAACGATAACCAAGGATAAGAATACATCCAAAACCATATATCCAAAATGGATAAATCTCTTAATAAAGATACCAATGACCCTAACTATTACATCATTGTTATAATATTACATTACAATTTTGATACAAGAATTTCAATAAATTCCCAAACATGTGGGATGATACATTTACAATGAAATCTGAAATACAAGGTGAATACTGGTACAACTCCAACTGTGGGAATGCTGAGAAGCCAAGATGCTGATGGAGAACCCAACAGGTGCGGAGCACGTTCCACCCAACCATGTGAATTACAAGTAACTCACCCCCCGTGCTCAGTGGTGATGAGGAAGTAAACCCGACCATGAATGTCAAACCGACTCAACATCAACATGATACAAAACAAGTACAACTCAAAGCATACAATGACCAACCATCAACGTTCACAAACCACATAACAAGTTAGAACTAAGGAACTCATCACAATAACATGAAGTACCACCAATTGATAGTCATGAAACAATTTCACAAGAATCAAAAGCATCATAAATATACAATATCCAGAGGCAACTACAAACAAAGCACAAGGGTGTCAAGTGGGGAGGGTCATCGCATAGCTCTCATGGGATCTCCTGGCACTTCCTCCAACTGAGGCTCCGACACCCTTCTATGGATTCCCTAGCCTTTGAAAACAACATAAAGATACAATATCCAAAGGCAACTACAAAACAGAACACAAGAAACAAGAACAAGGGTGTCTAGTGGAGAGTGTCATCGCATAGCTCCCATGGGATTCTCCTGGCCCTTCCTCCTAACTGAGGCACCGGCACCCATCTATGGATCTCCTGGCCCTTCCTCCTAACTGAGGCGCTGGCACCATAGGGTGGCTAATGCGGAGCCAATAATCTCTCATGATGACGAGACTATGACTTTGCCAACCACGGCCTTCTCAGTCTATCACTAGTCTACGGTAGCCCTAATGCATAGACGAGGAATCCAGTGTTTTATTATCTTGTGTTTTTAAACTACTCAACCCCCTAACTTCTATTATTTAGGTTATCACTTATTTAACTACTCTGTCATGGGTTATCCTGAGCCCTTCCTCATCCTGAGGCGTCGGCGCCCACGAAGAGCCACTCTCCCTAAGCCCCTTAACATAAACCAAACTAGGCAAGGGTTGTACCGTAACAGATAAAACAAATAATATCAAGACCAAATCACGCGAGGCATTAACCATCTCGCTATCAACACATAATGAAAGTCTCCACAATTCATGTACAACCCTTTTAAAAACATGATATCAAAACACTTGCCACATCAAGGGTACATAAAGAGAGAACATCTACTGACAATAATCTCTAGCCTTTGGAAGCCAAAAGAACGACAATCCACAAACAAGGGAAACAATGAAGCAACAAAAGTAGCCAACCGATTCTCACTCAACTAAAAAAATCAACCCGAACAATCATCACAACAAAACATCAAATCAACCACAGTTAATCAAGATCAAACTAAGTTCCAAATCTAGAAACAACCATCTGGGCATCTAAGGGAGACCTCAATCTTCTCCTCTCAAGATACCCTTATAGTTGGCACACAAATTACCTTCAGCAAATTCAGTAGACATGACAACATGTAGCCATTAACAACCCACATTCACAATTCCAAAGCCAAACCACTCAAACAATCAATTCATTCGTACTCACAAGAGTTCTAAGTACCTATCTATACAAAGGACTTACGAATCAATGGTAAAAAGAGTTTAAGGGAAACAAGTTTATTCCCGCCTCTGGAAGCCTAATAACCAAATAACCTCCAACTCCTAAAAGAAGGTCAACATAATACTGAGGGTCCCCACAAAATATAGTATCAAGGATCATCAAAGGAGTATAAATTCAAGGTGGAACGATCGTTTCAATAAAGAAGCCTAACCATATTTCAACCAAGCATTGTACTAAATTCCAACATTTTCCACCAATTCAATTAATAAGATCTCCATAAATCAAAACAATCCAAGAGAAAGACTTATTGAATAAAAGAAACAAAACCATCAAAATCAACCCGAGGAATCATTGCAAACATTTAGTCATTCCACACCATTTAGAAAACCCACTGCTACAATCAAAAGAATAAAATCAATGCCTCGCTATCATGATTACACACAAACACCATCAAGGAGACAATCAACAATTTCCCCCAACTTCCAAAAATTTAGTTACCTTACTCAACCTAACAATATAAAATATAAATACATTCCTTCCACATTTCAAAAGTTACTTAGTCATCTAACTAACTTTTCCATTTACTAATTTGCTTAATTTAAACAAATCTTTTTGAATATTTAATTACAATTATAGACCGACTTTAACCTTTGAATATTGAAATAGTAATATAAAACTATCTGTATCTATATAAACATACAAAACTCCCTTATCTAATATAATCATTTAATCATCACAATATAAAACATTTTTCCCCAAACTTAATTATTTGTCCTAATTAATTTCTTCAAAACTCTACTAACACATAATCATAAAATAATCGACATTAAAGTATTTGATTCTTGAACTAATTCAAGTGTCTACTTTCTAAAATAAATAATAGTTCTAATTATATTACTATTACCATCTGTTGAATATTTAATTAGTAGAATCCCTTTTATGACAATGCTTATTCATCTGACTAATGCCTAGAAGTCTCCCTAGAATGGTACTGCCAATATACTGAACATCAGCTTAAACATTGGATGATAAGAGGGGAGAGCATTCCAGTGACTAAGGATAACTACTATACGATGGCGACACTCCATTCAAGACAATGTAACTCTAACAATGACTAACAATGACTAACTACCATACTCTAACAATGACTAGCAATTTAATTTGGGCGCTAAGTACAGAAGTAAACATTTACAAGCATTTCACTATTGCAGAATCTAACCCACTTAACCATCAAACTCTACATAAATGCAACATGTTAAAAGAATTTATCAAAGAGGTTTAGCAATGAAGACCAAATATAAGTATAATGATAAAATAATAACTGAAAAAGTGTGTGGACGGACGAAGCATGACCTTACTGCCAGTACCTAATTGAGCTCACGAAATGCCATGATAGCAAGATATGAATGAACTGTGTTGAAGGAGAGGCGTTAGAATTTTTCATGCAAATAAAGATTACAGATGTAATGCGCAGAAAACAAATGAAATTAGAAATATATATAGAAAAGCAGATTCAGCGAAACATAGATATATCGATTTAATGAAGCACTCTGGAACATGTCCTAACATTGTAAACTTTTCTTGTGTCAGACGCACATAGTCATGCAGGTTTGGTGGATAAGGGTTGCACACAACAGTAATCCTTATTGCATTGCATAAATAGATGATCATTAGGTGAGCGCAGCTGACCCTCATGCCCGTGCTAGCCAAGAACATGATGGATTTGCTAAAAGGTATTGTTCCTATTCGACCAAGGTAATTTGCTAGCGCAAGAATAATGACAAGGAAAGATCAGATATTATGGTTGCATGTGCACTCGAAGTCTAGAATGTAAAAAGTGGAAGCATGCACAAGGCACACAAATTGTTTGACAGAATGCCTCCAGGGATGTGAAACATTTCCCTAATTTTAAATAGGTACAATGTTCTAGCGGAGAATAATGGTGATGCTAAATGAAACAATCTGAAAATTTAGAATTGTGCCATATTAATATACAGGAGAGAAAAGGAGATTAATCATTTAACAGAATTCCCCAAAGAAGTGTGATTAATAAATACCCGATGCACTGGTTAACATACAGGCAAAGTGGAGATTCGCTACAGTCTTGATAACCATGCATGCCGAATGGATAGGCATTGACAAGGCAAGTGAGCGGAATGATAAGAAGACTGTGAGAATCGTGGTCTCAGGTTACCTTTGTTGTAAGCTATGAACCAATGGTCTAAGAAACATCACTCAATGTTAACCTAATTTTTATCTTCCTACACGCTTGCACCCAGCGATTGCATTACTAAGAGTACAATTAAATGTGAAACTTTCAGAATCTACATAATGCAAAGATGTGGAGGCGTAGGCCATGCCAGTAAATGGTTTATCATAGTGTCCAAACAAAGAAGAGGTGTAACATGATCACAGGCTATCAAATGTTCACTTATATAAATCTTTCTTTGAAAGCTTAGCATATAGATATGCAATTCTTAGTATAGAATCCCACTCATAAGATTATGATAATAAGAATGAGTATACATAACCCCAAGTAAGGCGCATAGTACACAAGAGTTACAACACAAAGCAAGTTCGATGCCTACCAACAATATCTAATACAGAAGATAGTAAATAGCTTTCAAGATTGGAGAAATGAGAGTCAAGAATAAACACTATCGCATACCCATGACAACTTTGTTGCTTGAGCCCATTGGATCTTCTCCCCGGACTCCCTCCATCGATCCATATTGCACTGGATAGGATTCCCCCAACTCAAAATTCCTAATTAAATAAAAGATATTCTCCATTTCCTCCAAAAACTCAAAAAAATCAAAAATAAAAGAAAACAATTATTTAAAAGCACGCTTTTTTTTAATTAGATTTGTATTCTTATTCGTTCTCACCACTTTTTCATTCTTTTATTTGTTTTATTGTTTTAATTTCTATTTTTACCACTTTACTTGCACATTACATTATCTATTTAATTTAAATAATTTATTCTAATAATTATCCTCAACCAGATAATTAATTAAAATAAATAACACAATTTAATATTTAAATTATCATTAAATAAGCACATGACATTTAAAACATTTAAATATTTAAATGAAATTTATTCTAACATTAAAATAAACAAACATTTCCAACATTTAATTAACTAATTCACAACTTATAAAATAATAACATCAATTAAATAATCATAACTTATAAAATACCACATTAATCAAAATACGACAAAACACATAACACAAAACACAAACGACGACAATTACAAAAATGAACAATACCAAATCAACGAGACGACCTGACATCATGGAACGGGAGGACTTCATCGTCACCTCCGTATCAACATTTAACCGTTGGGTTATTGGTGCTCGCCCTGTCCTGCCGAAGCAGGTGGAATCGAGACTTATATCTGCAAATCCTGCATTCAAACGGAGTTGTGTACATGTGCATACATATATATAATCATCAAAGCATTAAATCGAAGTACTGCATTGTGAGAAGGAATCGCAACATAGCAGGGCACTTGCGAACGAGTGATGCCATATTGTCCTTCATCACACCTATTCTAACAATTATAATATAACCAATAAATCAACATTTCTAACTAACAATCATCTCATAACATATCTAATTAAATCACTGCATCATATCATAATTATGAAAATGAACTAACATCTAACCGACCACAATGTCATATGCAATAATCAAATCCTCAAGTGTATAAACATAATCACCAACAGTCTACTAATGGAATAACAACATCATCAAATGTCTAACTATCCAACTCACACAATAACAGTACCATCATAGCCACAAGTAGCGAATGAACGCATAGAAAAATAATAAATCCAACTAGTAAGAGGAGGGGTACTACAAGAAGAGAGAGCTGATATCATGTATCAAGAAATTAAGCATGCATTCTTCTAGCCAGCAGAGAAGGAGATGATTACTTTGCTTCATTTTCATTTGCATAACCATATCATGGTGTGGGAGCCAGGAAGACCAAGGATGTACAGTTTTATATGGAGGTAATGGATGTGGTCCAAAATTTAGGAGGGGCAAGAAGGTCAATGTATGATCTTGATGAAATTGAGGAAGAACAACAAGAGAACAACAGGAAAAATAAAATCAATACAAAGTTTCAAGGATTTGTCAAAGTGAGTAAGAGAGCTTATATGGGAGCATCCTCATCTAAAATATTTTGAAATAGAGTTTGATATACCATTTAGAGAGCTTGGTTTTCATGGAGTTCCTTTCAAACCCTCTAGTTTTATTGTTCCTACAGTAAACTATTTGGTAGAGTTGATGGAATTACCTTTCTTAGTAATAGCTATTAGTGTGATTGAGATTGTTAACCTTGAGAGAGTATGACTTGGGAAAAATGAATTTGATATGGATATTATTTTCAAAGACTTCAAGCGAGATGTACTTTGCGTTGATGTGATTCCTCAATCTTCCTTTGATGGCATCAAGGGATGGCTGAAGTCCATGGATATACAGTATTATGAAAGCATAATGAACTCGAATTGGGAGCCAATTTTGAAGAGTATTACTAATGATCTAGATAAATTTATTGAAGATTTTGGTTGGGAATTTTTGAATATGGAAGCTAGTGATTCTAGTTCCGATAATTTAGAAGAGTCAGATCAAGGATATGAAACCTCTAATGTAGAAGAGGTATCAAAATCATATGAGGAAGGTTCAAAAGATGAATCTCTTGTGGAGTTAGAGGAGGACGAAGAATAAGAAGAAGAAGATTCTGAATAGGAAGAAGGTAAAACAAGGGATGAATTAGAAGCCAAAGCCATAAATGCATATAAGGAAAAATGAGATGAGTCTCATAGTGAAGAGGAAAGGTGGCAATGGAAGGTAAAGCTATAGGGAAGTCTCAGGCACCTGATATTAGAGATTCAAGAAGAATGTCTGTCAAGAGGCATAAAGTTAGATGAATTGAGTTCATCTACATCCTTCTACTATTTATTCATGCACATAAATAGTCATCTTGTAATCATAATATTTGAGCTCTATTTACTCATCCTATGCATCAATAAACAACTCAACACAAGAGATGCAAATTGACATATTAACACAACAATATCCAACTAAGTTATCGAAACTCAACTATTGATACCTCGTTCTCCATCTAAATTACAAAATCATTCCACTTCTTTTTTTGTAACATATTCTTTTCAAATTGCATTGGATGGAAGCCATATTTCTTCTCCTATCAAAACATGGCACATGAACTAGTTAAACTAATTAATATGCAATCATTTAATTTTTCCAACGAAAAAAATAAATATCATTTAGCATATTAAATATACTTAAAAATGTATAGATCAAGCCATGTAAACCTTTCTAGCCACTGCGATGCTTGTCACAAAGTTTCTCAAGCCTAGCCTTGGAGGCTTTGTCCTGAAACATATACTAATTCAATTTAACTATGCACAAATAAAATTTAAATATTGTTTAATAAATTTGATATAATCTTATGAGAAAATTCAAATACCTATGTACTCTCCTCATTGGTCTTCCTCTGTACATCGAACTTCTCATATGCTTTTACAAGCTCTCTCCATACTTTCAAACTTAAATCCGTTGGCCTTTATTTTCTGCCTTAGCTAAGGAGGGATTTTTTGTATCTTCTTTGTTTGGTTGCACCGAAATCTTTTGCAGTTTTGAGACATTCATAGCTTTATATTCTTTATAGACCAACCTATGCCAAAATCAGTCTCCATGTAAGGGATAACTGTTATTTTTAGGTGCATGGGTATCTTTGAGAATAGTAAATGTAGATGGTCTTTGAACCATTGAAGGTATGATTCCTTCAATCTATTCACAAATGTTTTCCCAACATCCGTCATTCGGACTTCCCCTGAAACCACCTTGTATTCTATCTTCGTATTGTAGCTACCAATGCAAGATTGATAACATGGCGTGATGGAACTTTGTGTCCTAGGAGTGGAAGTCTCTACTCCCTATTCCACATTCTTAGATTTTACTATCACTAATTTCTTCCTAGATCTTTTGCTCAATCCAGGACTAGTTGGGGAATCAATTGATTCCCTTTGACACAATTGATTTGTTTGCAATGTTTAAGGGGCATTAATAGATTGTTTTTCTATGTATTTGACAAGTGTTGTCTAGTCCACATTAACCAATTTGTTCACTACATCTAACCTCAATATGGAAGCCAATTCCTCTTTATTTTTGTCAGTCTCATGTCCCTATATATATATTTAAATTATATTTCTTCTTTTAAATTTAGAAATAAAAAACTAAAAATTAAAACTCAAAAAAACAATGGAAACATTTACAAATCTATAAATTGACAATGAATTACCTCATTGTGGCAAGAGTTTGCTATCAATGCTCGCTTCCCTCGATTGCTTGATATTTTGAGGCAACCTAGGGAAAATTATTTTCATCTAGTCTGTGGAGGAAAATGAAGTACACACTATCAGGTATGAAATTTTTCGTCTGGTTTTTGGTATGAAAGTTTTGTTTTGTGGGAAAATATGTTTGTTGGGTTTGCTTAGTGTCGATAACCTAGGGAAAATATGTTCACTTGGTTTTCTTAGTGTTGATAACCTTATCATGAAAACTCTTTTAGAATGCAATCTTGCATAAATTTGTCATGGAAAAGGTGACTATGGTGCGAATGGGAAAAACCAAGCTATTTTTGTGTTTATTTTCAAAAGTTTCTCAAGAGTGACCGACCCAATTCCCAGATTTTCCAAGAAATTCACTATTTCCTTGATACCCAAGTTAGGGAAAGAATACAAAGGCATCCTCGCTTTGTGCTATAATATTTTGAGCCAAAGCTCAAATGGGTAGGGTAAATTCTTTTGTTGGTTTCCCAAAGGTTTTACAATTTATAATGATGGGGTAATTTAGAGATTTCCTAGACTAGTTAGGACATGAACCAATAAACAATCATGAATTCAAGCAAGAACAAAATTGTAACCTTACCTATGGTGTCACAAACTAAATCAAATTTCTCATAAAAATTCAACTTAAAGGCTAACAATCTGCACAAGTTATTTGAGGAGGAGAAGATCAACAAGACAACTATTTTTTTGGTCAAAATTCATAAAAGAAGGTCCAACATGGAAAATATTTTGGAGATTCCTTAGATTTTTGGTTCTCAATCCCTTAGGCCGCTTGGTCCCATAGACATCATTAAAATCTCTCATTCATTCATTCATTCATCAGTTTCTGGTAGTGCCCTACTCTCTTCCTTTGCGTGGCATTTTTCCTTTTTTTGTCATTTGATTTCTTCCTTCACAAAGAAAATTTTTTATTTTTTTATTTTGATTCATTAGCCGTGCTTTAGTTGATGTTAGTTAACACCAAATTTAGCGCCAACTTTTGATCATTAATGTAGTCTGTTTGGGACGTATAAGGTGGCACCAAGTGCACCTAATTTAGTGCTTATCATTGTTGTATAGTGACTATTTTCATTGTTGTGTATCATAGGACCCAGAGTGTTGGAAATAATTCCAACTCCTACCTTTTTTTGGTGACCATCGCTATCCTGTGCTTCCTTCATCAGCTCGGTGTGTTAGAGTAGTTTTTACGCAAGGTGCTTCATCCTTCTCAGTGGTAGTGTTGTGAAAGCTTCTATGGTGGCACACGAGTCTTCCTTCTATTCCTAGCAGTGTTGCAGTGACTCCCGTAGTCCCGCAAGTCTTCTACCATTGGCGTGCAATAGTGTAGTGACCACCATTGTCCTGCAACTCAATTAGCTCAGTGCGATAGAGTGGTTTTTATCGTGGCAACAAATTGTGTCATATCAAATGAGTACACAACAGATGAAGTGGGACATTAGGTACACTCAAATTTTGACTCAACTTAGGAAAAAATGATCTAATGGAATTTTGTAATAAGTCCATCTTTTTTCACAGTATTATTAAAATTTATAATTTATTATCCAATCTTGACATAAATTCATGCATGTTGTTGATAATTTTAGATGGAGATTGGAGCAAATGTAGAGCCTAAGTGTTCAACTAGAAAAAGAACAAGATATGTATGTGGACATGGACCTAAAACTATTAAATTATGTAGATAATAGTGGGTGGAAGAGGATATGACAATGGATACTGCAGACACAACAAATGATTGCACTGAAGAAGAGGTAGGTCAGGACAATAGTACATGGGATGAATACTTTGAGAAAATTGTTGTTTGTGAATGTTCTATATGTCATGGAAAGAAACAATTCAAATAAGCGATTGTACAAAGACATTACATATATGATGAGCTTCTAGTTGGTAGTATGCCTCCTACAATTGATTCAAATCCAATAGGAATTGTGGTGAGGAATTTTCCAATTCGATATATAATAAATAACATGTATACTTCATTTAAAAATTGTTTTATATTATTTAAATAACTATTTTTTTCTTAATGGATACTCGCAAGATAAAGTTCTTAGTTTAAAGTTTCCTAGATCACCGACTTCCAACCTAGAGGGCAATGATCATTTATCAGATGATACATCTAACAAAAATATATGCCAATATATCAGCTTGAAAGATGAGGAATTGATGAAAACAACTAACAGAACAAGAACTGGTGTGAAGATGCATAATTTGCTTAAAGACAAGGGGAAGGTGGACTAAATACCCTATTAGAATGAATGTGATGGATATGATTACTTTCCCCTAAGTTTGAGATCAATTTACAAAGATAAATTTGATCGTCGACTATATTGCGCTTGGCCTAGTGATCAACAACTACCTAGAATGGACAAAGTGTTTCAATTTTGGGGATACAACTACATGATACGAACCTCCAATATTCATGGAGTGAATCTAGTCCTCTTTATTGTCCAAAATGTACATGTGGGATCCAAACATAGAAACAATTCAAAAAAAAACACTAGGAGATTAATGCCATATTATGGTCCATCATATTACAGTGGTGAATGGAGAAGGCTAGCAGAATATAAGCCTAGCATGTTAGCATATGGTCTAAATTTGAATATGTATACACTGAATATCCAATTGGAAAGTGGAAAATAAATGAATAGAGTTCATCTTATGTATATAGATGGACGTGCATACACACACAAAAATATTGTAGGATTTATAAATAGTAGTAAGGGAAGGGACCCTAATGTAAGACTGAATTGTCAATTTGTTGAGGTTATAAATGATAAAGATGGAGATATGGAAAGAGAGGTTGATATACTGATAATGGTTGAGGCTATTATGGACCTTACCATTGGGGATGAGTTATTGATTGATTACCCCTTCTTAAAATGCACTCTTGCGCGAAAGAAGAGGGAAGAACAAGGTCTACCTAAGGATGTTCTTAAGGGCAGAAAACCAAAGAATAATAAATGAGTGTGGACTAATGTTTTATAAACTATTTTTTCAAAATTGTGTTTTATAGAAATTATTGTATAAAAAAGGTAGTCTATAAAATAATGTTCCATTATTCAATTGATGTATATATGTTCATACAATTTATATAATGTCTAATATATGTATGTCGTTCATGTGTAGGTATTTTTCTATGAAGATAGTTTGGACCCGAAATGGATATTTGTCATACATTATGATCCAAGATTGAAGCATGTATTTGACGATGCATTAGTGGATACTGAACAAAACAATGATGGACAATAAAATGAGAGGGATTAGAGAACATCGAAGAAATTGACATCCATCGTGATGTTGAAGATGGTTATGTTCAGGCACAAGAAGACAACAATCTAGAGTTAGATGATGATATGGAAGACAACAATATGGATGGTATAGAAAATGATGATCCAAATACATCTGGTAACAATATAGATGATCTACAGTCAAATTTCAATGATGATGAAGATGATGTAGATCAAGATGAGGAGGATGATAATATTAAATACTTAAAAGAACATATGAACATTGACAATGATACACTAGATGACATTGTAGCAAACAATAATGTTAATGACCAAGACTTCTAAATTTTCAGAATTATTTGCAATCCATGTTTAAAAAGGATGATTCTTATGGCCTAAACTTTGAAATTCTTTAGTAATATTATGTTGTACTTGGAAAATTGAAAACATTTTTTATTCTCCTAGCAAGCTTTTTTATTTTCCATTATAATTCTAGACCAAACAACATCTGCAGGGATGGCCTTTTACACCAATCTTAATTTGTATGAAGTTTACAAACCTATTGTCAAGAAGTAAATTCCTTTTGTAGATAGGAAATATAAAGGCTTCATTTAAGAAAAGATAAGTAGTCTCTTTCTGAGGGTAATCCACATGCAAAAAGTAAAAAGCACATAAAAAAACAATTGTACAGTAGAAAATTAGACTCAATCAATTATTTCTTATTTCCCTTGCACACTTATCTGAAAGACATAGGGTATTCACCATACATTTCCCTTGACAAATCAAACATGTGCTTTCATTTATTTTTAATGTATATCTCAAAAGTGAAATTGTTGTTACATAATGATGCACTAAGAAAATAATATATAAAAAAATTACATAGAAAATGTTTGAAATTTAACATGCAACCTATTGTGTTGTGTTGAAAGGAATCAAGATTAACTGGGACAAGAAATAAAAATTAAATTTTGATGATTGTACTTAAAAGTGAACAAGATATGAAAAGTGTGGACAATGATGGTGTTGAAATTCAAAACCCTGATTTTGATGATATTACTGTTTTATGTCATTTGAGATAAAGAGCACATACAATTTTATATACATAGAAAATGAAGATTTGAAACTAGTAAACTAAAAATTTAAACACTGTAAGATTTTTCCTTAAACAATAATTCACATACTTATAAAAAAGGGTGAAACATTTTTTATTCAAACTCTGTTTTATTTAATAGACATAACATTAAAAGAATATTTACAGGTACAAGAATATATACACTATTTCATAGAATATACAAGTAAAAGAATATATCATCATCATCATATCCTTAATACCTATTGCAATATCCTTAAATTGTTCAATCTCTAGTATGAATTGTTGGTAGAAAAAATTAGGATCACTTGGATGCTTCTTCCATTCATTTTGTATCAACATATGCTTGTGAAGACACAAAAGTAAATAAAATATTAATGCATGTAACTCGCAATTATTTAAATAAGAAACTTTGTTAACTTTATTATCTTTAAATAGTTTCAATTTTTATGTTGAACATGTAACAAGGAAAAATCAGCTCAATTTTTTTAAAAATTTAGCAGCTCTACCAACATCCACAATAAATGTTTTACTGTATTGGCATATTCATTCACATAAGCACAATATTGAGGCTCAATAATTGATATTAATTCAAATATAAGAAGAAATAAGTGTGGAAAACATAAGAAAAATACAAAATGATAACACAGTCATGGAGAATCTCTGATAATAAGATGTTCTCCATTATATTGCTTCAATTGATATATATTAATAATAGAAGTCTTCAAAATGGAAATGATATATGATGATGACAATTTAAAACTAGGCCTTGGTTTCCTATTTATATAGGAATAAAAAAGATACATGCCTTTTACAAAAAGAAACGACCTTTCATAACTACTTCTTTTACTAACAACTATTTAATTAGCATAATTAAGGAAATAACAAGACTTAAGACATTTTGACATATGGTTCCATTATTCAACATAGAAGACCCATGATCATTGATCTGGAAAAGTCTTCCTCTCCATGATGAGCATCCAAATGCTCTCGCCTTAGTGTCCTATTCTTCTAAAACCAAATACTTTTCCTCCCACTGATACACTGTAAAATCTAATGGCCACTTATATTCCTAGATCTTTTTCATGTTTGCAAGATGAGTTTTCCATCGACTATCTAGTAATTCCTTTGTATCATTGACAAACTTTAGGTATCCTGCATCAAGAACAATCAACCCATCCATGATCTGATTTAGCCTATGAATATTGGTATCATCATCCTCCGACTGTCTATGAGTTACACACTTATGAACAACCTGACTGAATTCTTTCTTCTACTTATCCAAGTCCTCCAACTGATTACCATCTCTCATGATTTTAGGTATATACCACTATTTCCAGGTATGGAATAAATCCATTCGTGTTACAATATTTTTATCAAAACCTTGTACATACTAAAATTCATCAATAATCATCTTCATAGTTTGTTCAGTTGGCTTTAATGTTGTGGGTGCATCATGGCTTCTTTGTAAACATTGCAAAACTTAGCCAAAGTGTGGTGAATAGGCTTCCACCTTTTGAAAAAAAGATATAATACAAGAATATGTGTCTTTATTTGATCCATTGCCTATTGAAGTGTTTTATAACTATCATGCACATTCTCCAGTTTATCCATAACTGATTTTATCTTGTGCTCAAGAATATTTTCCATAACTTCACAAATTCATCTTTTCACTTCATCTTGGGTTTGATTGTTGGCCTTCTTTACATCATCCACTTCCTTCTCTAGAGTTTTTACTTGTTTTGTAGAAATGTTCTTCAAAATATCCATTGGAGCAATAGGAGGCCTATATAACACCATCCCCTTGATTTGTGAGGGTCCTGCTCCTCTTAATTGTTCTTTCATTTTGACATTCTCCATGAACAGTTTATTAACTTCATCATTTAGGAACGTTTCCTTTTCATACTCCTTCAATCTATCTTCTAATCCCTTAACAGTTGCTTGAGTGAAGATGGTCGAATGCATATTCATTGTGGCTACCTCCAAAGGGGTGGTATCTTGTATTGTCCTTACCATCACTACCCCTTTCATCCTTTGAATTACATCCAATAATTTTGGCTTCTGTGTATTTTTATTTTTGATCCATATGGCCAAGGTTACAATCTTTGGGTTATACCCAGTTCCACTCACACCTTCATCAGAGTCAAATTCTGCAACTAGCATTGGATCTTCTTGAGCCCACACTTGATCAAGAAGAAACATTTTCTTTAATTACAATCCAAGGAAAATGAGCATATTTCTCTTCAAGACCATTTCTCTTGCCTTCTGGGGGCTAATGTCAATGTTGTCAACTCTTGATTCTTAGAAAGTTTGTGCTACCATTTCATTTTTCTCCGATTCTTCAATTCCTACTTTAGTTGATTCCATCCTCTCTTGAAATTATTTTATCTTTATCTTCAACTAGAAGTCCTTAAAGTCAAGAGTCTTAATGAATTCATCATCTTCTATGAATCTCCTAGATGCAATTTCCATTTCATCTTCATGTACCTCTATACTTGTTTTTCTACATCACCCATCATTTCCTCATGTTTATGGGCACTGGTCTCAAGGATGGGTTGATCAAATTCAATATCACCTTTCAATGACTGTAGTATTGTAGTCACTTCCTCAATATCGCCCACCTCTTTAGTATCCTCATAATGTACTAACTATTCAATGCTTCTTGTCTTCTATCTTTTGGGAGGTAACTGCTCCATGGGAGGCTCAGAGGTTTCACCTAGGGTATGCTCTATAGTTGCACGACTATGATGTTCTTCAAGATATGTTTCCTTCTTTCTGTACAAGTCTTCAAATCTACCAATTATCAATTATATCCTGTTGATGGGGTCCTTTTCCTCAATAAATTATCTTAGGAAATCCTTGGACCTACACTTCATCCTTTCTTCAACCCTCTTCATATATTCCCATTTTTTCCTTCTACTAAGTACATCACTATAAGTAATGTAGTTCCTTGTGACATCTTCTTCAAAATCCACTTGGTGTGGCACTATCATTTTGGTAAGAAGATTGTGCCTTATGTTGTTCACATGGTTTTTAGGGTCAAAGTCTCTTTCTTCTCTTGATTTCAATGCATATTTTATCTTCAAATAATACTATAACTCCTCTAGTGTGTCTGAGCCTACAGTCCAATCTTCACACTTGGTTTGGTTTGGAAAGAAAGTGCCTTTCTTCTACTTGTGCATTACATCTTTCTCCATCCACATCATTTTCCACATAAATTCAAGAAATGCTAATCTAAGGGACAAAAATTTTGGCAGTATGTGTGGAGCAATAAGGCATCCATAAACTCTTATTATTGTAACTTCTGGGAGGAAGAACCAATCTCCAAAATTGTGTGTATGACCCTGCTCTGGTCTTAAAGTAAAAGGTCTCACTAGTTGCAACATTTTGGTTGACAATATTGGTATTGCTACCCAAGAAATTGAAGGATTTTGTGTACAAAGTCATTGTAGAATACAACAAAGCTTGAATTCTTGCATCGACTGTCCCAGCTATAACACCAATTTTGGACAAGTGTGGGATTCCCTTGCTCATCTACTATAGCCAAGTCTATTATTTTATTCCATTGGTTCCTATTCTGGTACAATATCAGATGACACAATAGGGAATAGTGTCTGAATGTAATCGGTTCTCTATTTTGTATAACTTGGGAGAATTCATCATCTAATGCCTTCTCAAGGTATGAAGAAAAGTCATATTTAATATTAGTTTCAGGGTTTTGAATTCTCATGGCCATCATCATTAGGCATATTGGAATTCTATCTTGAGCATCTAGCCCAAACACTTGGCAAAGAGCTAAATATGTATTCACAAAGTATTACTAAAAATCTGTCACATTAAATGGTTCAGTAGTGGTAGTAGAGATGGGGAATTTTTTGTTACCAATGCCTCTTTTCATACATAGGGGTACCTCATCACTTCTATAAGTCTTTTTTAACCTAGCATAATCCTCCTCACCTTTTTGCAGGTTTATCTTGGTCAAAGCCTGCTTGTTTAATCCAAAACACTCAATGATGTCTTTTCTCGTTACTTCTATCAATACTATGTCATTTGGAAACCTTACTATTTTAGTAGCCGAGTGATAGTGTTTGGCTAGCAGTTTGATAAATTCTACATCAACAAACACATTTGGGACAATCATCCTTGCTATATCCAACATCCAAGTGTTTGACACTAGAATCTCCTTATTTCTCTTACTATAAAAATACCAAAATAGTTCCCATCTAGATTTGGAAATGAGGGAATCCCTAAAATTTGTGCGGTGTCCATGAGAAACTTCTTATTACCCTCTTTAGTAGACCTTGGAAGTATATCTAATATGGACTGATGGAGTGGTCTCTTCTTTACTTTAGGTTCTGAATCTTTAATTTTAGGCTGACTTTCTTTTACTTATGATTGTTTTCTTTTAGAAGGCATGTTTCAATTTTCTCTACTATGGCTTAAAATGACAAAACCTTGAAATATTTTTTATATTAGCATAGCTCTTTCAAAGAGTTTTCATGCACTTACCTAGGTATTTCATGCTTGTAGGACTTCTTCTCATATCCTTAGCTCCTTCAATGCTAGTGCACTGCAATTGAGTGAGATATTAGGAAAACTCACTTATCTTTGGATGGCGCGATATTTAGTCATATTAGTTTTGGTAACCCTTAATAATTGAATAGCATTTAATTTTGGCGACAATGTGATTTTCTACATTTATTGCCTTAAATTGTAATGATGCCATGTTTACCACACTACCGCCTTGCTCAAGGCTTCTTGTTGTGGGGTTGTAGTGTATACCACTCTACCACATATGTTTCTCACCTTCCTAGCAGTATATCAGTGTATGCTTTTGATCATTACTTGAAGAGTTTCAATGAGACAATCTTATTTGTCTTACCGATATATCAATGTCTCATCAATATTAGATCTTATGTTCCTCTGATGTTGGTTTCCGATGTCGATGAGACAAGTTAATATCTCTTGTTGATATGCCATTGTCTCATCGATATTTTCCTTCAGCGGTATTTCTTTATATATCAGTGTAACTCTACCATGTCGGGGAGACTTGTAATTATTGTTGTAGTATAGCAGTGTTTTTCCCTTCCCTTCTGCTATTTACTGCACTATTGCCTTCCTCAAGGCTTCTTGTTGTGGGGTTGCAGTGTATATTGCTCTACCACATATGTTGCTCACCTTCCCGGTGGTATAGTGGTTTATGCTTTTGATCATTACTTGAAGAGTGTTGATGAGACAATCTTAATTGTCTTACCAATATCTCAATGTCTTACTGAAATTACTTCATTATATCCAAGAGTTATGTTTCGATGAGACATATAAATAGTCTCTTTGATATAGGGGTGTCTAAACCAATGCTAAACCCAAAGCTAAAAGATGTGCTACACTCGAAGCTAATATTGGTGCTAAAGATGACATTACTTAGGGTGCTAATTAGCACCTAAATTAGCGTCAAATTGTACTGATCGACACAATAAATGCCAAAAATTGTGCCATCCTAATAAATAGCATAGATGTTTTCAAAAAATTTCCAAAAAATATATTAAAACAGTGGGTGGAAGCAAAAAATGGAGCAAAAAGTGGAGCAAATCATAGGGATTTTTTGTAGTGATATATGCAACAACCTACAAGTTTTGAGGTAAAAGGGAAAGAACACTGGGTTTGCAAGTTGAAAAGGTCTCTTTATGGTTTAAAGCAATCCCCTAGAATGTGGTATAAAAAGTTTGATTCTTTTGTTTTGAAATTGGGTTTTGTTAGAAGCGAGGAGGATCACTATGTTTACATTCATTGTGTTGGTGATTCTAGCTAGTTATTGTTTTCTATGCTGATGACATGTTTTTCAACAATACTAAGGATATGAACAGTGAGCTTAAAGCCCAACTTTCAAGTGCATTTGATATGATGGATCTTGGAGCTGCCAGGTGTATTTTGGGAATGGAGATTAGAAGGGACAAAGGTAATAGAAAACTTTGGTTATCACAAAGTATGTGAATACTATTTTGCAGAGGTTTAGTATGCAAGGCTGTAATCTAGTTAGAGTTCCTTTACTGATTGGTACTAAGCTTTCATCATATATGTTTCCAAAGACTGAGGATGATCATGAGGATATGTATAATTTGATGTATGCTAGTGTTGTAGGGAGTTAAATGTATGCAATGGTTTACACTAGACCAGATATTACACAAGTAGTGGGAGTGTTGAGTAGATTTATATCTAACCCTGGTAGACAACATTGGAATTATGTGAAGAGGGTGTTTAAATGTATTGCAAGTACTCCTAATCATTGTTTGGTTTATTCTGGTATTGATAGTACTAATAAATATTTGGAAATAAGGGTTTTGTTGATGCAGATTGGGCATGTGACTTGGATAGTCAAAGGTCTACTAGTGGATATGTGTTTACTCTATTTGGAGGTGCAGTGAGTTGGATGAGTAAGAGACAGCCCATAATTTCTTTGTCTACCACTGAAGTAGAGTATATGGATGCTAATCATGTCTCTAAGGAGGAATTTTGGTTGAGGAGACTATGTACAAGTATTGGATTTGATTGTAGGATCATTCAGATTGGTTGTGATAGCCATAGTCCTATTTTTTTGGCCAAGAATCCTATGTATCATGCTCAGACTAAGCATGTTGATGTACATTATCACTTTTTTTGAGAGTTGGTTACAAATGGATAGATTGAGCTGAAGAAGATTGACACTCAGGAGAATATTGTAGATTCATTGACCAAACCTATGAGCACAAAGAAGTTTGTGTGGTGTAGAGAGGCCATGGGCCTCGTTTCTAGTGCCTAATTATTTTCATTTGATTTCTTATGGGTTGATTTACAATGTATAATGTCAAGTGGGAGAATGTTGGGATAAGGTGTCATTAACCTTGTAAATCCCAATATTGTATTATTCCTTTTGTTATTTGTTATTAGTAATTACCCATAAGGAGTTGTACAAGTTTCACTGGCAGTGGTAAAAATTATTTATTGTCCACAATAATTATAGAGTTACTATACAGTAAGTTTTAGAGTTATGGGATTTAATTTACTATGGTAAATGGTAATTGGTCAAAGTGAGGTGCACATGTGGAGGAATCACCAATTTTTAGTGTTATGACGTGTGTCATAGATGTTGTAAGAAGGTGTAAGAGATTCTATGACAACTGTAAGTTGTCATTAGAATGTATGACATTTACTTGTTGCAAGATCTCCATCTTAAATATTCAGTTAAAAGATCATAAAACAAACCTTTGAATCAAATTTCCATTTGGGTAGTTGTGCTTTCATTTCTAACAATGTGCACAAGCATTTATTCAAGTTTATAGGAATCAAGTTCCCTTGGTATACGATCACATAATCATATGTATTATTTTCCCCATCATTGCTGCATTAAACCTCATAAAACAGAAGATGATTGCAATTGTAAAGCAGACAGAAATCCAAATGAGAATAGTGAGAAAAGGAGGGCACAATAAAATAGTGTCACAAATTACAAGGAATTCATTATTGGCTTATGATAGATCACAAAGTGTGTCCCAAAACATTGATTAAGCGGACATACTTTCAAGCCCCATTGACCCACTTTGATAATTGGTAAACGGTAGCACAATTTATTGCTTTGTAGATGAAATAATTTATGAGAAATGCAAACAAGAATCTGAGGACCACTGATGAAAGAAAATTATAGAACAACAATACTAGAAATCACAAGGAATTCTCAACTGATAATGGCAATTTGATTCCTCATGATAATATTGCCTTATTTTTATTGGCAAAAAATTATTGTTGAATATTGAACTATTTGATGTTTAAGAATAGTTTTTGAAAGAAAATGATTTTCATGGAACCAAGATTCAAGGAGATAAACCTCATTTCAGCCTAAGGGAGTTGATGACAGGAAAGAAGTGGAATTTCTTATAGAAGGTAAATCAAGAAATATCAAACAAAAATGTTGGTGCCTCTTCAGGCAAAAGAAAATCATCAATTTATTGGATTTATAGGAAGAGACCACCAATCCTATTCTTATAGTAATCAAAACTGATTTTCTTAAAGAATAAGCAATAAAATAGCACTTCCAATCAACCCCATTTCTACCTAGGGGAGTTGATGACAAAAAAGACGTGGAATTGCTTCTAGAAGGTAAATCAAGAAATATCAAACAAAAATTGAGTTAGTGCCTCTTCATGCAAAAGAACATTGTCAATTATATTGGCTTTGTAGGAAGATACCTCCCATCATGTTCTTATACTAATCAAAATTGCACTAAAATTAGCACTTCCAATCAAACACACAATACTAGAAGAACATAGTTTGTAAAAAGTGAGCTTATTTTGATAGTAGTTTTTCCAATAAGGAATTAGTTTTCTGATAATCCTTTTTTTAGTTATTGGCAAGTTGGGAGATTTGAGAATTGAGGTAGTATTTTAAAAACATGATGCTCTTCCAATGATAGTTGTGTCAATAAGACGTTAATTATTTTTTTTGGAAACTGAGGAAGTTCTTCTAAAAGATGAGGTTCTTGTGATGAGAGTTTTGTTGATAAGGCGTTAGTTGCAGCTCTTTTTGAAATGAATTAGGCCTTGCTATCAACACTTCAGAAGAACTACTTCCTAAAATTAATGACTTGATTGTGCCATAATATTGTAACCTTAAAAATAGCTCTAATTTTAACCCTAACCCTGATCCTGGCCCTAACCCTAAGTCAAACTATAATTCAAACCCTAACTGTAAGCTTGACTATAATTCAAACCCTAATTTAACTCTAACCCTATCTCTAATTTGAACCCTAACCCTAATTATAACTTTAATTCTTAACATAATTCTAATAGTAACCCACCTTAATTTTAACCCTAATTCTAATAGGAATATTAATCCTAACTCTTACCCTAACCCTAATTCTAATCATAACCTTGATTGTACTTTGACTATAACCTTAATTTTAAGTCTAACAATAATCCTAATTTTAACCCTTACCTTAATCCTAATTCTAACTATGATTTTAACCCTAACCCTCACTCTAGCCCTAATCCTAACCCTAACCCTAACTATAATTCTAATGCTTACTCTAACTCTTACCCTAATTCTAATATTAATCTAATTAAAAGAATTTTGAACATTTTGAAATCCATATATTTTTTGATGCTTTTTTTTTAACTTGTGCTTTTAATTTAAAAATTAATTCTAACTATGATTTAACCCTAACATTATGTTTTCTTTTCTAAGTTTATTAATGTTTTCTACCACTTACTTGACTAATATAATAGTTTAAAAAAAACAATTACATACCCTTTTTTATTTAAGAAAAGGAGAAGCCCATTTTAACTTGTCCCTTCTAATCATCGTATACATTATTTGTTTATCCTATTTGTGTTACTTATGAATAGATATTATTTATCTATTTTTTGGGTGTTTTAAAATTTAAAAATATATTAGATAATATTATTTGACTTGTATTTTTATATAGTTGTCTATATAATATAATTTTTTTATTTATAATAATATATCATCTTATTAAGATATTTTATTATAGAAATATTTATTAATTTAGAATATTTTAAAATATATTTAATAGAAAAGATCTTTTAAGAATTTTTATCTTCAAATATTTATAGAAATCAATTTAGGTTAAGTTATTGGAAATCTTCTCATCATAAACATAAAGTTCATTTTGAGTCACTTGGTGATTTTTTTTACCAACTGCAATCTACTAAAAATGGTTAGTGATTATATTTTTTATTTACAAATGCATTGTTAAAACGGTTTTCTTGGTTGCCACTCAGCATTAGCATTTTTCCTGTTTCATTTATACTTAAAAGTAAATTTGTAGCTATTAATTTTTATGATATTTTTACTTTTCAAATTTGTTGCTTCAAATAACTAAATTAATTTACATGTTTGTTTTGGGAATTTGTATAATTTCATTTTTATTTATTCTTATGAAACCTTCAAATGATAGTTTTGAAAATTTACATGTTTGTTTTGGGAATTTGTATAATTTCATTTTTATTTATTCTTATGAAACCTTCAAATATTAGTTTTGAAAATTTTATAAAAGCATTTGTTAATGATCATTCTCAGTTCAACTTGTCCCTTCTAATTGTTGTATACATTATTTGTTTATCCTATTTGTGTTATTTATGAATAGATATTATTTGTTTATTTTTGGGTGTTTTAAAATTTCAAAATATATTAGATGATATTATTTGACTTGTTATATTTTTATATAGTTTTCTATATAATTTTTATTTATTTATAATAATATATCATCTTATTAAGATATTTTGTTATAGAAATATTTATTAATTTAGAATATTTTAAAATATAAATATAAAAGATCTTTTTAGAATTTTTATCTTCAAATATTTATAGAAATCAATTTAAGTTAAGATATTGGAAATCTTCTCATCATAAACATAAAGTTCATTCCGAGTCAATTGGTTATTTTGTTGTACCAACTGTAATCTACTAAAAATGTTTAGTGATTATATTTTTTATTCAAAAATGCATTGTTAAAACAATTTTCCTAGCTCAATAGCATTAGCATTTTTGTGTTTCATTTATACTTAAAAGTAAATTTGTAGCTATTATGATATTTTTACTTTTCAAATTTGTTGCATCAAATAAATAAATTAATTTACATGTTTGTTTTGGGAATAATTTCATTTTTATTTATTCTTATGAAAACTTCAAATATTAGTTTTGAAAATTTTATAAAAGCATTTGTTAATGATCATTCTTAACAACTTGTCCCTTCTAATTGTTGTATACATTATTTGTTTATCATATTTGTGTTACTTATGAATAGATATTATTTGTTTATTTTTTGGGTGTTTTAAAATTTCAAAATATATTAGATGATATTATTTGACTTGTTATATTTTATATAGTTCTCTATATAATATAATATTTTTATAATGAGTTCTTTTTGTATATTGTATTTTTTCCAACTATACTTACCCTAAAATAAATTTAACTTTGTTATAAAAGTTAAAAACAAAATTTATTACCAACATGAAATTTTATTTAAATCCATTTAATGAGAAATATTTATGTATTGACAAAGAAGATACAAGTTTATATAAAGAAAAGGGTTAGAATTTTATAACAAATTAAATAATTTAAAATTAATAATGCTTCCTCTTAAATTATGAAAGAAATAGAAGAAATAAATACAATTGAAAATAAGGAGGAATTTCATTATGTTTTTTGTTTATCCTTAATTAACAAAAAGTGTTTTGAAGGGGGAAAATCTATTCTTGATTTTATCCATAGGATCAAACTTGCCAGCCTAATTTCCCTTTTCATTTGCCACTATTATTGACACTACAGTAATGCAAGTGCATTAATCACTCTTATCGGGTGAAATTTCCCTCTTAGATGGAAGAGAAATAATTTTTCAAAAATGTTTTGTTATAAAATTAGGATCTATACATTGGCAATAACTAAATATTTTTTAAATAGAAAAACTAATTCAGTTCTCCAAAAAGAATTATTAATAACTAATTAAGAACAAGCCTTGCCCATAGTTTCCTTGGCAAACCAAAAAGTGTAATTCAAATAATAATAAATAGATTTAAAATATATATTTATATATATATAAATATAAATAAATAACTTAAAATAAAATAATTATTAATTTAATAGAATGGTTTGAAATTGATATTTCTTATTTTAAAATATATATTTAATATATAAATATTAGTCATTATTTTTTTAAGTTATAATTTGAATATTTGAAAAATAACAATAGATATTTTTTAAATATAAATATTAATACTAGAATACCTATATTAATTAATAATATAGGTAAAACACGCCGAGAGTTATCTTTATCGAGATGCCTATTGACTTGAGGAAAAATGCTTACATTTTCATGAACATGAATTTGAAAAGCAATCTATTTGTTTCATTATTGTTTATGTCATTGTTTATTTCAATTCCAATATATAAGGGTACACATTCAAATTTAAAATCATACCAACTTGTATATAACAACAATCAACAAAGAACAATAAATTTAAAATAATAAATTTTCATCAATCATTAGATTTAGTATTGAAAGCAACAAAGAACAATATCACGATAAAATGACATCAACTAACTTAGATATATCCTCTATTTTTTTTAAATGTTTGAACACATTGTTAACATTATATACATTCAAGTATTTGAATGTCATGAAATCTATAGCTTTATAATTGAATCTAATAAAGCTTTGCTCTTAGATGAATAATCAAACTTTGTTGTTTTTATGACTATGCATTTAATCCTCTGTTCATTATTATAAGTCTCTCTTTTCACTTGAAGTTTAAATATGTATATGTTTAAGAGGACCTTTTGTATAATGTGTGCAAAAAGAACATTATCTTGTTCTTCATGCTTCAAAGTGTTCAATTCTTTTGATGTAACACCCATAATTTCTTCTGCCGCTTCTTCAAAAGCACTAATCCAAGTGAATGAAGTACGGTCTTGCACTTTGCATTGAAGTATATATTAATAATCACATTCAGGGAAAGTTTTATCACATCTTCCACAATACTACTTCCCATTTTCATTAGTGTTTACCTTCATTTTGCAGTGCCTATCTCCAATTTTCAAGGGGAAAGTTGTATAACAAAAATTGTCTACCTTAATGAAAGATAAGGTAGCTTTTATCACTATCCAATAAGGTTTACCAGAATTACCAAGGTCTTGATCTTGTATTTGTGAGATACTTTTTAACATTTTTTCTTCTATTGCAGATGGGATTTCCTTTGTAATAGAATGAGAATGGAGATTCTTCCCTTATGTATCAAACCACAATCTCAATCAGTGTGAGTTAGGAAGATCTGCATTTATAAGGAGTTGGGTTGTAGTAATTGTTCCCACAAATTTCCCACCAAAATCACTAATTCGTGCAACCTTTATAGCAAGAATGTGGGAAGTTCCTACATTGCACATTTCTTGGAGTTGTTGACCTTCCTTATTGTAAAAATCACCCCACATTGTTAATTCCACCATACAACCTGACATGTCTTTCAATTGAAGGGTTCTTTTTTGAGTTTGTATGACATTCTTTCTAAATATTGTGTTTGGTGTGTCGATTGAGAGAACAACACCAATGATATCAACCAAATAATTGCTTTTCATGTTCTCAATTTCTTATCAATGTAAAATGGAATTATTGTTTTGGTATACAACTATCCTCCTCCAAACACAACTTAGCAATCAATTTTTTTTCTAATAATATTTCCCATTCATTTTTTAATTGGTTGAAATTCTTTTATGTAGGTTTGAGTCTCTGTTTTGAGATGAGAAACACTTTTCCAGTTTCTATGCACTCATAAAACTTTTATGCAACTGCATTAGAACATGTTACTCTTATTTCACCACCATCTGAATCAACCAAGAAAAAAGTAAACACTTGTCCACCTCCTTTTGCATTGTTAAAATGATGAATTTGACCCTTTCTAGTGACTCTTACCTTTTATTGACCATCTATTCTGGTATGGATTGAGTGCTGCAATATGAATGGTTCTTTTATGAGGTTCATTTTTTCCAGCAATTGGGTGCTTATATCGATTGTAGGTAGGACCCATGCCTGCATCATCATCATATAAGAAAAATAATATTCAGTAGATTTCTAACAAGGAAAAAAAATGGAAGAGTAATAGGAAACATTGATAATTTGTTGAATTTTTCATATACCAGAAGAATTGAATGTAGCAGAAAACTAAATATCACACACATATATTACATTTTTGAATTTGAGACTCATGGAATCAACATTGAAGAACATATGCATGTTGCATCAAGTATCTTCTAATATTTTCAATATGTTTTCCTCAGCCTTTCTCTTGGCAAGTTGTCTACCATTTTTCATTTTTTCATAACAATCATATGTGAACAGTGGAATAATTCTTAAGCATTCAATGCATTTTACATAGGATATCACTACAAATGTCAATCATGTTCTTTCTCTTGGTCCTATATCAATAGTAGCTTTTGATAGAGTCAAACCCTATGATTTGTGAATTATCAATGCCCAAGCCAATCTTAACAGAATTCAAATTGTCTCGTCCCTCTGTATTGTTGTAATTGGAATTGTCTTTAGGTTACGATCATCAAATGGTATTCATGAATAGCTTTCAAATGTAACCATTACATATGTTGGTGGTTTTGGTGGACCAATTCCAGGTTTGTATACAATGTTTTGTATATATTCTAAAGCTCCATTGACAAGGCCTACTTGTATTAGTAGATTTGAGGTTAACATAACCCTAGCATCTTTATATATCAATAATTATATATCCAACTCATTATTTGAGCATTCTTCTCTTGTATTGCTACTTCATAATTTTATTGCAACACTACATGCAATGGGATGTTTCAATGAGTATAACATTTTCTTGTTATGGTTATTAACATTTTCATTTGTGGAGAATAAATGCACACCACTTTCAAACTCCTAATTGCTTGTTGCATCTAATGTAATAGTGGTTATTGTCATAAGCAATTTCAAATCATTGATTTTGGGGTTTGTATCTCTCAGATTTGTCAAAAGTTGATGAAATATTTGTTGATGGATGTTTTGTCCATCTTGTTTGAATATTTTATCCAAAGTAACCATAGTTTTGAATTCTTCCCATAGCAACTTAGCTCATGTGTTCTTGTCATATGTTTTTCTATCATTAACAAGAGGTAACTGACCCAAATCTCCAACAAAAATGATAGATATTCCTAATAGAAAATTGATAACAATTATTGTAAATACTATAGAAATTTATAGTTATACAATTGTCATTTACATGAATTTTTTGTATTTCCATATAAAATAATTAATTTGGTTAATCAAATAGATATCTACCTCCAAAGTTACAATTTTCATTTTGTGGGAATGCTTGTCGAAGCCAAGAATCAATGTTTTCTAGCAAGTTTTGACCAATGAAGCTCATTTCATCAATTAGAATGTACTTGATGTTTGCTATTTATTCTTGAAAACTTGTGAGCCTCGTTCCTTCCAATTGAGAAAAATCTCTTATTGGGATTCGTATTTTTGAATGAATAGTGGATGCTTTTATGTTGAATGTTGCAACTCCATTTGGTGTCAGTAATAGAAGAGGAGAAGGACCGAGATATGCTAAATTTTTAAGATCTTGACTAATAGCACCAATTAGATATGACTTTCCTATCCCTATTGTTCCTTGAATTATCATCAACAAGGGTAGTGCATTTTGATTATTATGGTAGTGTGTCATGATTATGTTGAGTGCCTTTTTTTGTTTGTCACTAAGGGTTGTGTAGTTCATAGGTTGTGGTATTTCATCATGTATGAGACATCCATGTTCTCTCATGCTACCGATGAAGTTCATTGCTTGATTTGTATACATTTCACCATGATATTCATTACACCAATCTGCTTGTCTATCAAAATCTCTCCTTCCCAACATATCTATTTCAAAAATTTGTATATTTTGACCATGATGTAGTCCAGATAGTATTTCCCATTTATGCTCAGTAGTATTTCTTTGAAGAGATTCATTGTCTTCGACTTTAGTATCATTGATGTTTTCATCATGTTCTTCAATTGCTATTTGTTCCACATGCCAAGGGTTATAATGGAATGACTCCCAGTTTTGTCTTATTGAATCATCATCATGACCAATATCTCTATCCACACCACAAAAAGGTTTGTACAACAATAATTTTGAATTAAAAAAATCAATCCATTTATCTGACTCACATGGAGGAATGGATAACAACTTTGGGCATACTCTAACAATAGTTGTTTTTTGTCTTGGCTCCCATTTGTTGTCTCTCCTTCTTTTAGGATTATATATCCATGATCTAGCTACATCAATTAGTGTAACACCTTCCATAGAAAAAGGCCTTATTTTATATCCTTGGATGAAAGATGTTTTTTCTTCATTATTTTCTTCATCATTTACACTTACAGGTTTGAACACCCCACGTGACACATTTAGATTGATAAACCTCGTACTGCTCTCTACCAATGGAAGTTCAAGTAGCATGTGGCACGTCTCTTGAGCTGCAATGTCTGTTTCTATGACAGTCTCAATCAAAAATCTTCTATATGCTTTTGCAGCCAAATCATCTGGTTTTCCATGTTTGCAAATCACATTAACATCTATTGGTATGTTTCTGAACTTTTTTATGCTTTTGTTGCATACTTTGCAATATATTTGATTACAACATGTTTGGAAAGAATAGGTTTCCAATCTATATTTACTCTCCACAATTGCAATATGTAATGATTGTGTGAGTTTACTCTGTTATCATTCCTAGCTGGCTCAAAAAAATATTCACCTATTTCTATGTCTTCATATAATTTGGATGCGTCCAAATTTAATGGCCAAGGAGCATTATACCTATTACGAATATGAATAAGTAATGTATTTTTGTATTTTAGAATCATATTACATTGATTTGAATATAAATATTTTATGGAAATTGTTACCTACAAACCATTATTCCTCCTTTCTTTCATAGGAATGCACCCTCCCTACAGATCGTGCGTCTCTCTACAAAATTTAGTAGCTCTTCATAGTCATGATCAACATTGATCTCTACAAGTTGTCTTGTATTTTTCAGACATGGATGTTGAGGAAAATTTTGGAATGCCTACAAATGGATATACAAATAAATTGATTAGTTATGTGGTAAAATACAAATCCTTTACGACATATATGATATGTGTATGTTGTACTATTTTGAACATGCCTAGATGTTTTGTTGATGTGGATCTTGTCTAGGATTCCATGCTTGAACAATAGAATGGAAATATACTTTTGCACTTTTCCATTGCTCTTGATTTGACCAATCCAAGTTGTCCATATTTGGTGCTTCGTGTATTCAAATGAATCCATGCACATGTGGTGAGCCCCTGTGTTGCCACTCATATCTAGACCAAAAATCCTAAATTTTCATTCCTTTTTCTAGTATTTTTGTTCTGAACATTGAATGTCTTAAATGCATGTACTGTGTGACTAAATGAGAATAGTCAATAACATTTTTTTTTCACCATATTTGAGCCTCTCGTGGAGTAGTTGGCGATGTTCCTGGCATTAGTGCATGCAAATCAGGCCAATATAGATCTGTTGCACTCAAAGTGAAGAATACTGTAGGAGAGCATATTTGGTGAAGCATTTCAATCACTTATGCATGACATTGTGTCTAGTATGACTATGTACCCCTCAATGTTGTTCCAAATTGCATTAACCTATTCGCTAGATGGGATTGTGGCATGTTTTCCATATGTTGGCGCAACTCGTTGATGGTGATTGGCATGTCTTGAAAGCTTTTTTTCAAAAATACAGTTGAAGAATTTTGTGCATGGTGTCTCATTATCATATTCATCATAAAATATCAAAATCTTGGATGTCGACCAAAACAATGGTCCCTATAACACAACAAATGCTTAACAAATTCATGCAGATGCACTCTCCTCATTTGCAGTTCTAGCCAATCATATTTACCATCAGGATGAGGGCACAACCCGAGACACAGAAAAATAACCCACAAACAAGAGAATAATTTTATTATTTAGAAAATGGAGCTTCTTACATGCAGAGGATCTCAATCCCCAAGTTCTACAACACATGTAAGTTATAGAAAGCTACAGAATAACCCTTTCGCAATATGCGAGCTTGTCTCCCAAAAAGTTACCCAAAAATTAGAAACCTGCCTATAAATAGAGCTGCTCTTTAGTTTGGAGCCAAAACAACATTCAAATTTTGAGTTTAGACGGTTTGGCGCCTAAAAATTACAATTTGAAGTTCAAATTTCAAAAGAACATTTGCAATTGTATCTTCTAGAAAGTGCGCCAACTTCCCAGGGCCATAACTTTTGATCCGGAACTCTGATTTGCAAACTGTTTGAACCATTGGAAAGGTCTTGAAGTCAACAACATGCTCAAAATCCACTACACTAATTTCAGCAAGTTTTGGGGCCAATCCGAGAACTCTAAGTGCCTCAAATCTAACTCAAAAGATTTTCAGGTGTAAATCTAGGAAACTAAAACTGCAATATCTTTCCACCCAAGAATAGAAAATAAAAACCATAAATTGGGAATTTCATTATGACAAAAGGGTATCCAAAAATGTAAAAACATCTAAAAATTGAGAAACTTGAAATTTAACTATTTTTGGGTGATGCAAGATTGCCCTTACACCACTGGATGCTCCTACATCGTATTAACCTGTGGTAATTTGAGAAGTGACCTCATCACGCAAATGGTGGATGAAAACCCAAATAGTCGAACTCTACCTTAGGCAACCGTGATGAATCTTCAATAGGCCTTCCTTTCCATTTCACCAGATATTCTTCATAATGCCTGTTCTTGTACTCCTTCCCACACAACTATCCAAGATTTCTTCAATCTCCTCCTTTTCTGAAGTAGGTGCTGGAATCCCACATTGTTCCATCATTGGTACTTCCTCTTGCCACCTTCATGATACTCTGTCAAATCTAAATGTTGAACACAGGGGAAATGTTGAATCCATCCGCAACTCTACCTCATATGCATTCCCTAATCATGCCTCTTCAAAATTTTACAGGGACTGAACTTCTTCATCTTCAATTTGTTATATGTTCCCACTCGAAACCTTTCTTTCCTCAAGTGGACCATCACTTCATCACCAATCTGAAACTCCTTATGCCTCCTCTTCTGATCTGCCTTAGCCTTATACTGCATATTCATCTTGTTAATATGTTCTCTTTACCTTCTCATGTATATCTTTGATGTGTTCTACAAAAATCTTCAGCTTCAGCACTTATTTTCTTCTCTTGGTCCATCTCTCCTCAATTTTGGAGCTTGCTATTCTGGGGCTACCTCCATACACAATTTGAATGGTGATCTACCAAAGGTTTCTATTGACATAATTGTTGTAAGCAGTACCTCACTGGGTAAGATCAAGTCCCATCCTCTTGGGTTTATCTCCTACCAAACATCTCTTTAGGGTTACCCAATTCTATTACTCAACTCTATCCGCTTCATCCATTTGTGATGGTGCGTAACTAAACTTCAAATCCCTCTATCTTCAAATTTCTTTCCCCACAAGGTCCTCCAAAAGTACCCCACAAATTTGTGTCACGACTGAACAATACTCTTGGCGTACCATGTAGCCTACCCACTTTTGAAGAACAAGTCAGCAATGTGGACTACATCATGGGTCTTCTGACATAGAATGAAATGTGCCATCTTCGAAAACCTATCAACCATCACAAAGATTGAATCATTCCCTCGTTGTGTCCTTGGCAAACCAATAACAAAGTCCATACTTATATCCTCCCATGGCCTCTCTAGTACAAGTAAGGGTTGATATAAGGTTGTATTCTGACTCACTCCTTTAGCCATCTAACATACCTTGCAGCTTTGTACAAAATTCTTCACATCCTGTGACAACTGAGGCCAATAATAATGCTGACTGATAATGGCAATGGTCTTATCCAAACCAAAATGTCTTGCCATTCCTCCACTATGCTTCTCCTTTACCAGGTTCTCTCTCATGGAACTCCTCGGGATACACAATTGACTTCCCTTAAATAACATGCCATCCTGGATTATGAAATCCAGCCATCTTGTCTTGTCCACTGTAACAGGTTCCTTGCAAGCTTTCCAAGCCTCTGCAAATCAGGATCTTCTGTGTATAGTGTCTTAAGTTCATTGAACCCAACCACTTCAATCTGCATCTTTGTCATCAATGTATGCCTCCTACTTAAGGCATCTGCAACCCTATTTGACTTCCCACTCCTATGTTTCAAAACAAAGGTATAACTCTGCAAAAACTCTACCTATTTCATATGCCTCTGATTTAATTTTCCCTCACTATTTAGGTACTGCAAGGCCCCATGATCAGATATAGAACAAATTCCTTCAACAACAATAATGTCTCCATTTCTTTAATGCTTGAACTATTGCATAAAATTCTGATCATATATTGCATTACTTTCTCTCTTTGGCATCATTTAAATTTTCACCTAAATAGCAATGGGCTTACTCTTCTTGGCTCAACACCGCCTCCAATGGCACAAATCCACTAGTACCACAATCCACCTGAAACACCTTGTTGAAATCTCTGAGGGCTAGAACAGGTTGCTCTGTTACCTTCTGCTTCAACAGTTCAAAACTCTTTGTCGCTCCAATGCTCCACTTGAATTCTTTTCTATCCCCTCATTGTTTCAGTCAGGGGTCCACAAATACTACTGAAGTTTCTAATGAACTTTCTATAAAAACTAGCCAAACCATGGAAAGATCTCACTTCGGTAGCAGTTCTTGGGGTAGGCCATTCCAGAATAGCCTTCACCTTTGGGTCCATCTTTTGAGACCTTCTCACTGACAAACAAACCCAGCACCTTTGAATTCTCTTCACAAAATTGCACTCTTGCATTAACTCAAATAGCTTCTTTTTAAAATCTCAAAATGCCTTCCAATATGGTATCTAATGGTCATCCAACTTTACTGAAAATCAAAATATCATCTAAATACACAATGCAATGAATTCCTAGAAATTCTTTAGGTAATTCTTATCTATGAGCCGCATGAATGTGCTCTCTCTGGTACATTGGTTAGCCCAAAAGGCACATGAGAATGGAACCACCTCGAGTAGGCCCCCTCTTGGTCTTGAAGTGTCTTCCATTCTTCTCCCTCAAATCTAGGATCTGGTGATATCCACTCTTCAGATCAATATTTGTGAAGTACTGAGCTCCACTCAAACAGTCCATCAAGTCATACATCCTTGGCAAGGGAAATCTGTACTTGATTGTTATCTTGTTTATGGCTCGGGAATCTGTACACATCCTCCACTCCACATCCTTCTTTGGTGCTAGTACTACAGGTACTGCACATGGACTCAAACTCTCCCATATCAAACCCTTTCTCAACAACTCTTGAAATTGTTTGTTCAACTCCTCATTTTCTACTGGAGTCATTCTATGAGCTACCTTATTTAGAAAACTAGCTCTAGGAATTAAGTCAATCTGATGACTGATCTTCCTTATTGGTGGTAAACCCTCAGGTACATTATCAGAAACAATATCCTGAAACTCATCCAACATCCTAGAAACTTCTTCTAGAACCTTCTCACTATCCTCCTTACTCACTCTGTGAACAATGCATAACACCTTATGCCTAAGTGCTTCCATAATCTCTAAAATTTCTTCCACTATAAGAAATTTACACCCCTGCTGCATACCTTCATTTCTTCGGATCCTTCCCCTGTGGCCTAACTCTGTGACGAACCCCATCCTTTGTCAATGAATGTTTTTGCATGGCCATCATGTATAGCCTTTCACTTAACGTACTCTGCCACGGCCCCTTTAACAACATGTGATGCAACCATGTGGGATGATATCACGTGAGTACTCCCTCTATCATGGTAGTCTCTTAACTTTGGAAACCTTTTTGGCTGAAGTACCATTGACGTTATTCTGCGGGTCTCTTTTTGCAAACTGTGAAATTGGACAATCGCATGTAGTGCCTTTCCCTCTTTAGCTTTAATCTCTTTGTGACTATCTCTTCTAACATCAGATTATCGCTGCTCCCACCATCAATAATGATATCACAACATTTTCCTTCACACTTGCACCTTTGTGCTTAAATAAATTCTTCCTCCTCCTGCTCGGGTTCCTTTTCCTCACCACTAGGCTCTCCTAATCACTAGGCTTCTTTCCTTTCAGCATCATCCTAATGTTTAGGATTGGGGCCTCCCCATTTGCATGTGCAACCCTTCCACAACCCTCCTGGGCTTTTTCTGCCCTTCCTTGGTGTTATTGTGGACATTCATAGGGCTCGGAGCGTCTCTTCTTCTCACCACACCGGAAACACGCCTCGGAAACCACTCTTCCATCCTTTTCCATATCTCCCCATCCTCTACCTTTGATCACCACTATTTTGATCATGAGGGCAGTAGAAGTTGTCATTCCTTTGGCTTTGGCTGGTACCCACATCTTCACTTTTCTTTTCATCATCATTTTGGCTTCCTGAAGGTCTTCCGCTGCCCCTTCCACTTTGACCTCCTCGTCCTTTTTTGCCTGCCATCAAATCTTTTTTTTAGCTTCTCTTCCACCTTTAGAGCAAATTGATACACATTCTCAATGGTGGTCATTCTGACTAGGCTTAACTCCTCTTGAATGCTCGGTCGTAACCCATTAAGATATCAAGCTACCTTCTCCTTATTGGCCTCTATGTGGCCCATTCTGATGATTATCTTGTGAAATTCTTCAATATATTCTTTCACAGATCTGCTTCCTTGCTTCAACCCTTGCAGTTTCTTCAATAGATCTAACTCGTAGTCTATTGGTATGAACTATTTCTTCAGTTTTTCTACCGTGCGATTCCATCTGGTGATATTTCCTTCTCCTCTTTGATTTCTTTCCAAATGGACCTCTTTCCACCAAATACTGGCATGGCCCTTCAACTTCATTTTTGCAAACTTAACCCGATCTGGGTCCTCTATTTCCTCATACTCAAAATATTCTTCTAGCTTGTTGATCCAGTCGATCAACTCTTTCGGCTTCAAACTTCTGGAATAACTGGGGACTTCTGCTCTGGGTCTTTTCCCGATCTTCGAAATGGCCCTTATTAGCCGCATTTTGTCTTGATCAATTGCTTCTTCTTCCTCTTCTACATTTGAACCTTCTTCCTCTTCTTCATCCTCACTTTCCTCCCTCGGGTTTAACCCTCTTCTCAATTGCTCTTGTAATGTGTCAATCTGTCTTTGGAGGGCTACCAGTGCATCTCTTCCACCAGCATTTTTGCTGCCTTGACCACCTCTGGCACCACCACGCCTACTAGGCATCACTCTTGGGGGCATCTTTGACTCCTCGGACTCCACAAACTACTTCGCCTTGGTGCGAATCGCCTCTACCATCTTCCGCCCACACGCCAAGAAAACCTCACCCGATACCACTTGATGAAGGCAATGTACCGGTGACACAGAAAATAACCCACAAAACAGGGAATAATTTTATTATTCAGAAAATGGACCTTCTAACATGCAGAGGATCTCAAATCCCCAAGTTCTACAACACATGCAAGTTACAGACAGCTACAGAATAACCCTTTCACAATATGCGAGCTTGTCCCAAAAAAGTTACCCAAAAATTAGAAAAACCCGCCCATAAATAGAACCTTTAGTTTGGACAAAACAACATTTAAATTTTGATTTTAGGCGGTTTGGTGCCGACAATTACAAATTGAAGTTCACCTCAAAAGAACATTTGCAATTGTATCTTCTAGAAAGTGCGCCAACTTCACGGGGCCATAACTTTTGATCCGGGACTCTGATTCGTGAACCGTTTGAACCGTTGGAAAGGTCTCAAAGTCAAAAACACGCTCAAAATTTGATATGCCAATTTTGGCAAGTTTCGGGGCTGATCCAGGAACTCTAAGTGCCTCAAATCTAACTCGGAAGATTTTCAAGTGCAAATCTGGGAAACTAAAACTGCAATATCTTTCCACCCAGGAATAGAAAATAAAAACCATAAATTGGGAATTTCATTATGATGAAAAGGGTATCCAAAAATGTAAAAACATCTAAAAACTGAGAAACTTGAAATTTAACTATTTTTTGGTGATGCAAGATTGCCCTTACACCATTGGATGCTCTTGCATCAGGAACAATGTTGTGAATTCCATATCAAGTAATCCTAGAGTGACATATTCATTGATAGGATATGAACCAATTCCTATCCAATCAATCAATGTTGTTGAATTTGCATCAAGGTTATTAGCCCATGCCTGAATCAATTCCATTTCTATTTGAGCATTAGGTGGCATAGAAGCCATTGATGTAGTGTGCTCAATTATATTTCCTTGATCCATTTCCATGATTGGACCCACAAATACAATTTCATTTGAATCATAATCAAATTCCATATGCACTATTTGTAATTTGTTGAATATATTTTCATCAAAATTTCCTATGAGATCATTTAGAGTATTTTCATTGATTCTGACATCTAAATAAAACTTGTCATGCTCTACTTTGTATTTTAATGCCTTATGCACATGATCCCTATTCATTGTGAAGTTATAATTTTTGCCACATTGATCCCTTCTTCAAATAACAATGATTGGAAACTCTCTTATTGAATGTGGAAAAACATTTGAAACATATTCCACATGTTTTGGAAAACTTATTGTGTGTCCTCCATATTTATATTGACCACCGACTGCATGGGTAACTTTTAATATTGGGCTAACACATGCAATTAACATTTCTTCTACTTGAGTCAATTTCACAAGCTCTTCTGGTTGTGGCCCTAGATCCATATTATTTAAAGCTAAAAATCTACGATTCCCTTTCTCTTGGCAACATCTATTACAAACAACACCTTCAGAGGTGCAAAATACCTTCATTCCTAGGTAGCATTTTTGATAGATATAACACATGCCTAGTGTTGTCAAGTTATCAATTTTATGTCAAAATTGTATTTGAATTTTTTTGAAATCATCGTGAAGCATTCCATTTGGGTTTTGTATGTTTCCTTGTACACCTACATTTATCTCATCTTGTATTGTGACTTTCATCCTTTGCCTAACAGAGCTTTCTCTTTTAACTTCATTGTGTCTTTTTCTTTGTTCTTCCCTTTCAACATTTGTCATTTGCTCCTATCATCGTCTTCTATATTCTCTTTGATATTCTCTGTGATATTCTCTTTGATATTATTTTTTTTCTCCTCTGATTCAAAATTCAATCTCAGGCGCACCATATCTAGAAAATAATTGAAGTTGGATTTGTAAAATTGATGTTTTTCAATGGTAAATCCACTTTTCTTTTAAATGAATTTCATTTAATATCAAATACTATTGCACTCAAAAGGTTCTAAATAGAATACAAATTTACACAAATATTACATAAGAAGTATAGTTGAAGCATAATTAGATGAAGAAATTTCATCACAAAGAAGAAAAATGAAACCTTTATTATGTTTTGGATATTGGTCCTTGAATAAATGCACTCATTATTGTGATCATGTGACTATTTATATATCAAGTAGGGCATGTACATCCAAAATATATGAAAAATATTTTGCAAAAGTAGACATCGAATTCTATATGAAAATATTGTTCATAAGACTAAGTCAATCATGGTTGCCACCTACATACAACATGTATGAACAATTTTTTACAAAATAGATATGAAAGTCTACATAAAAATGTTGTTCATAAGAGTGAACCAACCTTGGAACAACCCTCTATATGCTTCACATGTGTTTACCCTAATTATCATACAAGTACAAAATAAATTTTTCAATAGCGCTTTTTGAAACTCTTGGTTCCTTGTATTGCTTGGCATAATAAAGTTCTCTTAAAAAACTAGAGAATCTTGCAACTTTCTTGCATGTTGTATGTAATTTGCAGGAAATTTCTTCCATGTCATTAATCTCTTGTCGTTTACTCCACGTGCAAGCAGTGCAACATCATGGAGTTCTCTAATGATTTGTTTTGAATGGGCTCCAATTGATGTGTACAACTTCTCTATCAGACTTAGCACATGTGCACAGGTATGTGCAGGATCATCGTGCAAAAAATAAGCCCTTAAGTGGCAAAAAATTTAGAAAAATCAGTGTTAGGCAACTTGACGTAAATATTTGAATAAGTTATTTATATTATTTCAAAAATATGTAGGAATAGAATTTGTAGAAAATTGAATGTATTTTCTAAAATACTAGGTTTATTTAAAAATAAATAAAATCTATTTGGTGAAAATTTGAAATTTCAATGCAGTAGTACTTAAATTTCAGGGAAAAAATAAGAAGTAGGTGTCACCCTAACCATAATAAAATGATAATATTTTTTGTAAGATTTTATATATAAGTAGAGACTCATGTCTAGATGTGATGCATATTTTTTTGTAATTTTTTCCAAGCAAATAATTAATTATGAATTTTTTATTACAACTTTTAGAAAATATAAAACTCACACCGACCACCTTAACTTGGTAAACTTCATGAAATTTAATTTTTATTTTTTAATCCTATAGTATGTGAAGCATAGAATGTGACGCATTTTTTGGATTCAAAAAATATGATACCGCTTGAAAGTTATAGATGTTTTTCAATCAGCCTATCGATTAGGACTTTAGTCGTAATTCTAATAGAAAATGAATAATAATTATTTATTAAATTCAAATTAAATCATAATTTATATTTTTGGAAAGCTGAGAATCTCCTCTAAAAACCCTTTTCGTTTCATTAATTTTGGGTGAAAAAAAAGTTGTCAGCCACATACCCTCATTATATTGCCACTTTTTGGTGCACCATGATCCTGCACATACCCTGTGTTTGAACTTTTTGACTCCTCATGGGCTTCTAGTTGTTGGACTAATGGTTCACTAGAAGGAGATTCATTGTGGGTAGCCATTATCTAAACGATAAATGAAACTCATAAATAAGTAATAGGTTATAAAGATATGTATGATTCTAAGTTGTAGAATTTGTTTGTATGATTTTCAATTGAATTTTCAAAGCTTACAAGACTACAAAGAGAAGTGTAAGCAATTTGTTGGTATCAAATTTCTTTTAATGTAGGAGGTTGGTGAGTTATAGATAGAGATGGTAGCAGTGGTACTAATGTTCAAAAAGCTTCATAAGATAATTAAGTCATAGAAATTTTCAACATAATTGCAATGTCAAAACTTTTGCTAGCAATATTTAACAAATATTCAACTTTAGTGTCACAAGAGTACATGTAGTGTAATTGCAGACCTGTAACAAAAGGCTAACCAACCTCATGTTTTTTACTTGGAGTTACAGTTATACATAAGTACTTTATTTATCAATAACCTCTGCATTAGTATTTTCTTTACTGTCAACATTTGCATAAGGGTTTTCTTTAGGGTGTTAGAGGTGTCTAATCCTCATATTTGTCAAAACTTATTACAATTATTTTAGGAGGAGATTTCACATGTAGGTTCTCCTCATCATTCTTTCATCTCTTTATTGGAATATTACTACTACCTTCACTCGATATTTGATGGGTTTGAGGTAGTTTCCTAGCCAAGTCTACTTGTATGCTAGCAACTGCTTTCTCAAACCACTTGATTTCTGCCTTCACGTCACGAATCCTTTGCATAGCATGGGAAAAGGTCTCATTGTCCTTCAACTAGGCTTCACCATCCACGTTCATCCCCTCTACAGACTTGGTCAATGCTTTTCACTCCTTACATTGTAAATAGTGGGTATTCCTTGCTATCAACTTACGAGCAGTTTGTTTAGTTTGTACCATGTCTGGCATAGAAGGTTTGACATTAGTATTACAAGTGTCAAAAATCCTCTACAATTCAATGTGTGTAGATAATTAACATGATCATTTGGTCTTAAAAATGATGAAAGAAAATGAACATGATCATTGCATGTATCTCCTTTATCAGTATTGTCTTTGTAACTACCACCCACCAAAATGGTGGTTACAAAGACAATATGGATAATGGATATGTCAAAGGTTCGGTCCTTTCTTCTTTATGTACAACATTAACAATTTTGAAGATAGGATTTTAGTGGTTGCAAGGGATATTCCATCACCTCAATAAATCGTCATATACACCAGATACCAAGTACTAACTCCACATCACAACTTTGGCAATAAATAAAACATCAAGATTCAAGAGCTTTCACAATAACTAAAACATCAAGATTCAAGACCTTTGTGAAGAAGAATATAGAAAGCTTGGTATGATAGGAATCTAAGGGTTGAAGGCACAATCCAGCCACCTCTTAGGAAATGGGAGAATTATAGTAAGGGAGAAAAGTATTAAAGGTGAATACATGTGTTAACTATATCAGTTAACTTATTCAATAAGACCAATACTAATATGGAGATAATCTCAATAGGGATGCCAACACAAGAATACCATACATGCAAGTAATTGAAATTATAATGCCTTGAATCGGGCTAGAAGCATTTTTATTTTTAAATAAAGTTGAGTCCTTTTAGTGAGACTTAATAGCTTCTTGTCAAAAGAATATGAGGAAGACCAAAAATAAAAAATGAAAATAGCTTAAGAAACCAAGTAGGCTTATAAAAATTAAATTTGTTTGAACAAATGTAACTTCAAATTGCACATTTACAAGGAAAAACAATAAACCAAAAAAATCACTAATTGGTTTCTTGTGTGTCTTAATGGTTCAACAAAAATTAAGATGCCTATGCCAACATTGAAACTCATGTTACAACCCTAATTGAATTTTAATCCTAACCTTAAACCTAAACCTAATTGTAATTCTTCTTCTAACCTTAATCATACTTCTAACTCTCCTCATAATAATAATTTTAATAATGACCCTAATTCTAATGGCAACCCTATCTAACTATAATACTAAGTAAACCCTAAGCCTAATTAAAACCTAACTCTACTTGAACCATTATCCTAACCCTAATTGTATTGAGCTCCCTAATTAAACTATAACCCTAACCCTACTTGAATCCTAACCCTAACCCTAAGATTTACCCCAATCTTTATCCTATCACCCAAACCTTAACCTTAACCCTAATTGAACCATGTCCTGACCCTAGCATAATTGAATTGTAAACCTAATTAAACACAAACTATATCTCAAAATCTAATTAAACCCTAACCCTAATATTTATCCCAAGATTTATTTTAAAATTCTAGCCCTAATTTAACCCTAACCCTAACACCAACCTTCAACCTAATAATGACCCTAATATTCATCTTAGAACCCTAATTATAATTAAATCATAATCCTACTTGAATTTTAATCTTAGTCTTAAATCTAACCCTAATTATAATTCTAACCCTAGCCTTAATTCTAACTCTATTCATGATTATATTTTTAATACTAACCTTAATTCTAATGACGACCCTAATTCTAATTGTAATACTAATTGAATCCTAACCCTAAACCTTATTAGAACCCAACCCTTATTGAACCCTTACAATATCCTAAAATTAATCCTATCCCTATCCCTAATCCTAATTGTGTCTAACCATAATTGAAACCTAACCCTAACTCTAGTTGTGTCCTAACCCTAACCCTAACCCTAATCCTAACCTTTATGCAAAGCTTTACCCTATAACCCTAACCTTAACCCTAATCTTAACCTATCCTTAATCTTAATTGAATTCTAATCCTAATTGAACCCTAACCCTAATTGTAACCTTGATCTAACCCCATGCTAACTCTTACTCCAAGCTTTATCTTAGAATTCTAATTGAACCCTAATCCTAATTAAGCCATAACCATAATCATAACCCAATTATAATCATAATCCTAACTAAATCATAATCATAATCATAATAGTAAATAATAATGTTATATAATTTTTTTCATATGATAAACTTATGTGTAAATGTAATTCTTAATCACATTATTTTTTTTCAAAATAGTAAAATTTTCCAAGGTTTTTCATTTAACATGCAAAATGAGAAGGAAAAGAATCATAATATGAAGATTGAAGATGATTATGGATAAACTTCTATGATCCTGACACCATCAAGGCTTCCTTGGTTTCCTCTTGGGAAAACATGCTCAATAGAGAAATAAATTTCTTACATAAAAGTGCAATAGGCACCTCGAGAAAGATATCTCTTAATTTATTGTATATATATATATATATATATATATGGTAGTTTTAAAACATAGTAAAATTTAAAAATAAGTCCTAAACTAAATGAAATGGCAAAGGTATACACATTTCACCCTACTTATAGTAAAAAAATTAAAGCAATGACTTATTTTAATTTTAAAGTAACAAGTGTTCAAGAGTAAAATAACTTAAATTAATCATATGTTTAAAATTGTTTTTTTCAATAACACTCATATACAAGTGCAAAATGTTTCTTGGCATAATTAGTTTAGAGGATTGAATATAATATCATTATAGAGGCAAAGAAGGATTTAAATACCTATACTTAGAGGCTCACTGAAATGCCAACCAAAAGAGTGCAAAATATGCTTTCTATAGAGCTCTGCAAATAGATAGAATTTCAACTCAAGCCTTATGCAACCAATTTCAAAACAATAAAATTTTCTTGGTTGCAGAAAGAGAAGCTTACCTGTACTTGATGTATCTCTAAAGTTGTAGCTGGTTCGAGTATTTGGGGACAGTAAAAATTAATTATCCCCTCTGCTAGTCAAAAGAGGCCTTTATAGTTTTTACTACAAAAGGAAGAAATCAAATATTATTATCTTTTTCTATTATTATTTTTATGTGTGCATAATTGTGATTATATCTATCTAGCAGCATTGCCTTCCATTACATATATTTACACATGGATGAAAGAATAGCTTACACTTTGTTAAATGAGGTATTTACAATTAGCACTATTTAAGTAAAGTAAGAATTGACTCATATTCAACAAAATTCTTTCATAAGAGTTGATAAAGAAGTTTAGATTACATGTAGATGATTATTTATATCAATATTATAGTTGGGTTGTATAGAGTAAGGAGTAGAACTACTACATGTTATCAAGTAATGGAAAAGGAAGTTTATTATGGTATATGATAATCTTTTTTTTAATGAAGTTGTAGATTCATATTTAGTCTTCAAAATAAACATTATAACTTAAAAATATGATGATATGTGATTGTATTTATGAGTTTCTCTCCATACATCTAATGTTATGTGTTTGTGTTTATAATTTTACGAATTCCTTTTATGTTTAGCCTATCCATGTTCTAATTCAAGTTTAGACTTCTTTTCTGTGAGACAAATGTAAGATATCCACAAAATAACAAAAGTGAAAACCAATCTATCAATGTTCAATTACAGAGCAGTTTTGTGAAGCACTATATTGTTTAAGGGTTAAAACAAATACAAGAACTTGCTACATATTAGTTAATACGACAGTCACATTTAAATATAAAAAATTGAATTCCATACTTAGAATATATTTACATCGCACTATAGGCATTAAATCTTTAATATTCAAATCTTTGTCTCTATCAAACTTGCTGGAAATAAATCATAACTCCCTCCTTTTAAATTTAAAATAATTTTTGAAGTAAAAGTTAATATTGATTTATTCATGTGTATATGTAATATAATAATATATATATTTTCAATTTAATTACCTAAAAAAGTTTGGAGAGATAAAAATTTGTTTCTAAACATTTTTTAGTCAATTATACTTATATATGTAGTCAATGTAAGTATTAATAAATAAAATATTTTTAATATTACTTAACTATTTTTTTAGCATAACTCCCTCCTTTTAAATTTAAAATAATTTTTGAAGTAAAAATTAATATTGTTTTCTTCATGTGTATATGTAATAGAATAATATAGATATTTTCAATTTGATTACCTAAAAAAGTTTGGACGGATAAAAACTTGTTTCTAAACATTTTTTTAGCCAATTATACTTTATATATTTAGTTAATTTAAGTGTTTATAAATATAATATTTTTCATATTACTTAACTATTTTTTTAATAAAACTTTGAATTTATTATTTGAATCAATATTACATATTTTATTATTGATATAATAAAAAATATATATAACATTTTACATAATTTATTATAACTAGTTTTTTAAAATATGCAAATAGATTGTATTTAAAATATAAAATATAGATTCAAATATCACTTATATAATTAATTTTGAGAATGATTTTTATAAATATTTTTAAAAAAAAATCACAACTCATTAATAAAAAATATCTTTGAATCTTAATTAATATTATAGTATCTTTCATTTATTCTTCTTTCCACTTGTGAGAAATGGTAGCTGGTTTTATATTTATGTATTTTTAATTTGAATCTTTTACCTTTAATTTTTATTTATGTATTTATAACTTGAATCTTTTACCTTGATTTTTTTTTAATTAATGGGAGTAAAAGCAACACATGACTTTCACTGCTGTCATTTTCAATGAAGCTTCAAAAACTTTACAAGAATATTCCTTCAAAAACTTTACAGAGAATATTCCTTCATTGCTTTCACTTATAAGGCCTCTCGCATAATAAGAATACTCTCATTAATTTTTTAATAATAGATCTATTTAAAATTAAGATATCAATAGATTTATCTAAAATATGAATATTAATTTTTAAGTTAAATTTTTTTTACAATATACAGCAAGAAATAAATTAAAATGAGACAATTATGTATTTGTAAAAATATTCATATTCAAAATAAATATTAAAAATACAAATGAAATCATTTTTTATTTTTATTCACTCTAATATAATTTGATATTTAAAATAAATAAATAAATAATAGATTATAATTATAAATTAAAAAAATATCTTTAAAACATGTACCACTAAACATTGATAACTACTATTGTAAACCCTCCAAGGCAAGTTAAGTGAATAGTGGCACAATTTACTAAGTACACAAATAATTTAAACACAATAAATTGTTTCACTATTCATTATTCACTTAACTTGCATTGGACGGTTTACATTAGTAGTTAATTATTGGTTAATATATAATATGTTATAAATGAATATATAAACCATTTTATATAATTATTTAAAATACTTAAAATAAAATAACCATGAAATTGATATTTCTTATTTTAAAAGTATATATATAAAATAAGAGTTGGAGAGCAGTAAAGTTCCTTCAAAATATTCAAGAATAGTCTTGTTTTTATTTGTTGTGTCTGTTATGTTTTAGCAACAATGTTGTTAATATAACAATTTAATAATAATCTTGAAATTTGTCAATTTCTTGGTTTATGTTACACTTGATATTCATAATTCTTAGTCACTAACATCACTAACAGAAATAGTCAAGACTTATTACAAAATTGTACAGAGTATCAATGTACATCTCTTTTTAATTCCTTCATTATTTAAAAAGAAATAAAAATCAGTTGTTAGACAATGTGGTTCATAAATTGTTACTTAATGACTTAGCAAGATTCTTATTAACATATATGGAAAAGTGAAGTATAATCTTACAAAAAGTTGAGATGATAATGACATGATATCAATCAAATAGTTGAATTTAACAACTATTTGACCGTTGATGTGACTCTTAAGATCTACACAAATTATTTTTAAGTCTGAAACTTGTCAAAAGGTTTTACAAGTAAGACAATTAGGTTACTGTCAAGCAAGACATTAATTTGTTGTAAAAGAGCCCTTATATAAGCTTTCTTCAAGGGAAGTATTTTTCCATTTGTATTATATATTGTTCAAGAAGCCCTTCAAATTCAAACCAAGGAGAGATTTGCTATGTAATATTTGGTCAGGATAAACCAATGATAACCTAAATTTAGGAATTTTATCATTGATAGAGTCAACTTTGTCTTCCAGTAGAAAATAACCTTGATAACAAATAAATTTTGCTAACTTCAAAATTTTGAATAGCTTCCAACAGAATAATTGGAAGAATTGAATTAAAACTTAAATATCTGTGAACTGTGTGCACCATATGAAATGCTTTGGTTGTGCTTTTAGGCCATGAAGAAAGGAAAATGTATATGTTGCCATCATTATGTAAATATTAATGAGTTCAAAGATTTCCTTAACCATTCAACATATGTGATAAGAAATCCTCTTTAAAAAGCAAAGATCTTTAGAACTTTCACTGTACGTAGTCATGTATAACCAACCTGCTTAAATGTTATAGCAAAGAAAATGAAAGAATCTAGTCCTAAGTGCTCTTATACATGTCTAATGCCTCCAAAAAATTCCTTATGACAAAAAATGATCTTTTTATTCCATTCAGTAATAGATAACTCATTTATAAGCCTCGTAAAACTTGTAATCTAAAAACTATTGCAAAAGGCTTGGATCAAACATCAAAAATCTCAATTGAACCCATATGCCCCTTTTGCTGACTCTAGAGTATTGGAAAAAAGAATTGCAATAGTCATTGGACCAAGACCACCAGGAGTTATTGTTGAAGCTATTCTTGAAGCCTCTTAATAGGAAACATCACTGACTAATCAGTATCCTCTTTTAGCACTAGGATCCTACAAAACTGGAAGCAATAGTTTTAATTTCCTATATAAAAACCATCTTTTACTTATAATTTTTTTTTTGAAAAAGGCAATTAGAAGGTGCCATACCTCTATTGCATTTATGCCAACATCAGTTACTATTGCACTAGGTTTCAGCCAATCACCACAGACCAAATTTGGAACACCTGCTACAACAACAAGAAAATCTGCTTAACAAGTAAAATCTATAGGATTTTTGGTATAGGAATGCACAATAGTAACAGTTGCATTGTACCTCTACCAAAATGAAAAATAATCAATAATGAGGGTTCTCCATGTGAAACTATGCAACATAATGAAAAGTAAAGCCATGATGAATTCATTCAAATCAATCAAAACAATATTTGTGAGGAAAATAGAAGGGTTGTAAGTTGAAAAAATCATGATGTTAGAGGAAATTGTTTAATATAAGAAAAATTATTTACTTGAAAAAGTAAATAGAAACAGGCATCAAAACAATATTTGAGCGACCTATCACAACTGCTTTCTTTCTTGTCATATCTATTCCAGACCGAAGCAACAACTCTATGCATCCTTTTCGTGTACAAGGTGCACATAAACAATTTATACCTTGCATTGCTAGTTGTTCAATATTTAAATGATGGAAGCCATCAACATCTCTTTCTATGCTAATAACATTTAAAATCTTCTCCTCATTGATATTTTGTTCAACATTCAATTAAATTTATGATAAGTAACCAAATTAATAAATAGAAAATCAACTATCAATAATCACATTAGGAGAGAAATAATAAATTTTATTCTTGTTTGCAAAAGGAAAGTGTAGAAGGTACTAAGTCTCACTAGTAATTGGCATGGTGAAAATTTTAAGACTTTATTTGTGAATTTACCTTTTCTATTCCCCCTTTTTTCCAACTTCAATTGGAATGCTTAGGAAAATCTTGATTAGCTATAGAATACATGTAATCTACTAATCCCACCAAGTAGTATTTTTTCATTCTTTGATGCTAAATTTATTTTTCTTCACAGTTAACATTTTATCATAACCTATGCTTCTAGGACCAACATATTCACTTGGGAATGCCAAATTATTGCCAGATTATTGAAAATTGGGAATGCTAGATTATTACAAAATATTGTAAGAGCAAAAGCAAGATAAACAAAATCTGTTTAATGCACTCTAAGTACCAAATATGTTAAGACAGTGTAGGAGCCTCATACAGAAAGTTCAATGCAAAAGAGGAAGTGCATATCCAAGAATTGAACTAAAATATTATATTATAATTAATTACCATCCATATTATATTTGTGATCTATACGAAATAGAATTTCAACATGCAGGTAAGATGTACACAAAGTATGTCATCAATGTTAGATTTATTATTTAATAGAATCCTAAATAGGAGATAGATTTTGATGATGTACTCTGATGGATATGTGAATAATCAACAGGATGAAATAAACACCACCCTGTGACTTCCCAGTTACTAAACCAGTTTACGATCTCTAAGAAATACCTGTGGAAGAGGAAGTTGTACTAAAACACCATGAACAGATGGATCATCATTGAAAGTCCTAACGGCCCTTTCAACTTCCTCTTCATTGGAATCTTCTAGCAAGTCAATGCCAAGTGGTGCAATTTGTGCCTCTACACAAGCTTTTTTCTTGCTGTGAACATAGGTCTTTGAATCCTTACTTGCTCCAACTAGCACCACAGCTAAACCAAGAACCTTTCCAAGTGCATCAAAAAAATTAAAAAGACAAATCACCAAGATAATTGTTGTGAAATGGATTTCAAACTGGCTGCCAAAAACAAGTTGTAAAGGTTGTCATCAAAAAATTAACTATGGAACCTCAGAGGCCAAAAATTTCCTTTAGTTTTTGTTTGAACTTTAAACATGTGTATTGTGAGCCTAATTATTAAGAGTTATAATCAAATCAGTTGGTTAGATTGTAAGCTCTAATCTATACTTGCACTTGTAGAGATGTAGGTCATGCAAGTTATCTTGGTAAATCAACAAAAAACTAACTATAGTCATTTATTCAAGCAATTGGCAAAGGTTCTATAAACTTACAAATTTGACAAAGGAAATACTAGCATCTTTTCTTCACAAAGACTATTTGTTGTTTAGTAAAGTTTAAAGCTTATGCATTTATTCCTAGAATTCTAGAAGCAAGAAAGCACAAATTTGAAACATGTTGCTAGAGAATCTTGTATTATTAGGAGCAGGATTTGTAGAAAGTACTTTGTTTGATCACCAAGGGTAAAATACTAAAATATAGAACTAAGAACAACTACACAAAATTATGCACAAAATATCTACTTAAAACAACATACACTTTCATGGTTATCTCTACTTAAAACAATGGACTCTTTCATGGTTAAAACAATAGATGTTTCTAGAATATTCACCCAAATTGGGTTTGTCCAAGTTGTAGAAAAATAACCGAGTTAGCCAATATATTGGTATTTGTTTGCAATGAAGACAACCCATACCACAAGAATTTTCCCAAATCAAAGCTCTAACGCCACTTGTAATAAAATTATTTTATCATAAGAGAAAAATAATAGCAATACATCATAGACCCACAAGATAGCAGGAGCAAAAAAATAGAATGAATGCACAATTAAGAGCAGAGCAGAGTAGATCGGTGATTGTAAACTTGCTTGGGCCATTTCCTTTAGCAAGAGATAATTAGCTTGGCTCTTAGGCAACAAAACTTATTATATGATGTTAGGTCCTTTTATCTCAAAGAACCTATCTATGGACTTTGAATTAACTGATACATTTTTTTAAAGGTCAAAAATACTACATGAATCTATCTGTGTAAACTTATGTCACAACTTCTCTAGATTAATGAGCAGTAAAAAATCCCTCCCAATGTAGTTAGGTACAATTTTTTTTTCAATCAATTGCTGTAAAAAAATCATTGAGGTTAGAAATACTGTTATTGAATGCTTCAAAGGTATAGACTGAAGGAAAATAGATCTTAGCATTAGTCTGTAGAAATTGAAAATGGGCATGGTTGTATCCCTATTCAGCTAGTGTCTTTAAAATTAATAGTTCTAAAATTCAAACACAAAAAAATTACTTATTTACATATACAACATTTGTAGTGCAGTATGGTAGATTGTTTATGAAAGTGCAATTTGTGGAAACAATAAAACAATCATTGTTGAACAATTTTCATAATGAAATTGTTAACAGATAGTGTAAAAGTTCCTTGCAATTGGAATCTTCGTAACAAGAACACTGTAGGTGAAATGCCATTTTTATATTGCTCATATGTGATTTCTTGAAGCTTTGGAAAACTTTGTTTAAGGAGGTCTCCATTTAATTAGCAACCAATGTTTCCTTCTTTCCTATACAATGTGCAAGCCAGATTGTGACAGTAGGAAAGTTGGGTGGTTCTTTTGCAGTACATGCAATTGGAAAATCCTTTTTTAAGAGACTTGTGAAGTAGCATGGAGCGATGACATGTGATACAACAAGCTTTGAAGGGGGGAAAGTGGACATTCTTTGGCTTGAGTGTCCCAAGTATTTGTGAATAAAAATAACTTGTTATGTATTTTGTAGGGAATTGAAATAATTTAATAAATATGTTTATATAAATGTAAAAATAAAATTATTTTTTTTGTGCTCTTGCCTAAATGTTAGATTTTGTAGGAGTTTGCAACTATGATCTTGTACATGCATCGTTGAGCTCCTCAAAATATGTTGATTGTGTTGTGTGCACTACATTTGTGCCTTGTTGACCCTTTCTAACTACATTTTTGAAAACATTTGTTGTAAATATACACATAAATCTATGTTGGCACTTGGGATAATAACCTACAAAATAAAATTGTTAATGAATTTAAGTAAATAAGTAAAGTTGAATATGAAAATACAAGAAAGATGGTTAGATATATACAGTTGTCATGTCTTCTTGGAGATCTCCATCTTTGACATGCACTTTGAATTGGATTTTGTTCAAATGATAAGATGTCCCTATTTTTCCAAATGAACCAACAAAATAGTTGCAGTCTACTTGTATTAGTTGGGAGATAGTGATGTCTGGAGTTAATCTACTTTTTTGTAAACAATTGGAACACTTTCTAATATATTTTTACTGGTTAAGACAAGGCAATAGTCTGCATCACCTCTTTCATATTGAGTTTTATTCTTGATTAAAAATTTGGTGATGCAAATACTAGAACCAACAAATATACATGGAAAGAATGTATTTATCAGATTGTTGCTAATGTTTATAGTTATAGTCATTTGACCATTGCAATCTACAAGATCCACATGTACTATTTCTTCCTTTCTTTGGGTATTGGTGTACTTGGTAGAAGCAAGACCATATTCAACAAGAACATCTCCTTTGAATAACAAACCAATCCATTCTGTGCAAAGCTCCAATATTTTACTAGGTTTAGGGTTTGTTAAAATTAGGCTGTAAAAATGAATTGTGTAGTTAATTATGTATTGTAAACATGCATTATAGTTGTGGACATTGAAGAATAGAAAATGTACGTTATTCTCAATTGTGGGAATATAAATTAAATATTTTTCACTATGTATGTTAGTGTTTGTAGAAATCTATGGAAAATGTACAACCATATACATAGATTTTTTACTAAATTTGGTATGAAAGAAGACTATTAAAAATTAATACCTTTCTTTGATGCTTTGAGTAGTCATTTTGGTAGGAGATGTGCTGTTTAGTTCAATGCTTTCCAAAGGGTTGTAGTAGGAAACAAAATTGTTAGTCATGAAATTTGTGGATATTACTATTTAACATTTCATTAATTTGGAAGAATTGACAATTCTCATTGTTTTGTTATGCATTCTTATGTAGTTACAAAAAATGCATTCTATTCTCAATTATGTGAATATAAATAAAGTTTTTTTACTATGTATGTTGGTGTTTGTAGAAATCTATGGAAAATGTAGAAGTATATACATAGCTTATTAACAAAAATTGGTAGAAAAGAAGACAATTAAAAATTAATACCTTTCTTTGCTGCTTTGAATGGTCATTCTCGTAAGAGAAGTGCTATTTAGTTCAATGTTTTCCAAATGGCTATAGCAAGAAATGCAATTTTTAGTCATGTAAGTTATGGAAAATACTATTTAACTTTTTACTAATTTGGAAGAAATGACATGTCTAACCATTTTTTGATGTGTTCTTTTTCAGGTATAGAGAAAGATTCATCAAGATCATCTACATCAAGGTCTTCTTCACTGATTTCCATGTTTTTGAAAAAGCTTAAAATACATTTTTTTGTACTTGTATAGTAATCTACTATTAAAGTAGTGTTTTTTATTAGAGGTAAAATATGCGTTTTGAAGGGGCTCGAAACCGTATACAAAAGAAAGGAACTGAAACAAAAGAAAACAACACTAAGCATAGTTCAACTCAACATTAGTGACAAAATAGCAAAAATTCGGCCAAAAAGGAGACCACTAACTAGTAGCACTACATTTTTTTAGAATATCTACCACCTTCATGTTGCTTGTCACAACCTTCTAAGCATCTTCAAAAACATCAAGCATCTATTTACCAAAAGCCCCAACCTGAGCTTTAATTTTTTTTTTTGGTTCTAGCACCAGGTCCATCCATATTTACCTCAATAATCAAAATATTCCCTTTCTCCCCACTCTTCTCAACAACAACTTCCTCCAACAACTTATTGGCAGCACTGATCTCATTAGCATGTCTAGTTTCTCTACATTTCTTGGTACTAACCATAGGAGAAGAAACACCAATAGAGTCAAATTTTCCACTAGACATAGACCCATCCCCACCCCTCATCACAATGGCCCAAATTTTCTCCATTTTATCCTCAAGAGAGATGATTCTACCTTTAAGAACCTATTTCATGTTAAAGGTTTCCTCTACCATAGTGTCTGCAACAGTGTTTAAGGAATCAAAAAATTCATCTATTTGGTTTTGGAAAGAGGATCCTTCAGCCATATTCACCATGCCTCTAACTTTGACATTAGTTTTATTAAGTTCATGAAAAAACCATTTAAATAGTTTGAATAAGACAATGTGACCCTCACGATTGGATCCTAGCACATCTAACTTCTTATCTCTATCAATTTCAAAAACCCCCTTCCCCAAATCATCTTCCTCCTCAGAGGAACTAACCTTATCCTACCGGGTGACTTCAGAATAGTGGTTTACAATTTATATGAGGAAGGAAATTTCATTTTTTTTCTTTTCCCCAAACTCAAGGGGTTCGATCGAACCATTAGTTTGACCGAACCCACAAACCCTAAATAAAAAAAATCATATTTAAATGGGTTCGATGGAACATGGGTTCAACCGAACCCCCTTACATATGACAAAAAACAAAAACTCTCATTTCGACTATCATTTTCACTTTCTAAAATTACCAGTTGCTTTCCCTGTGTGCGGCAAACCGAGACTGTGACGGCGAGTGAACTGATTTCTTCTTTTTCAGTGAACACAACTTCAACTTGGTCTCTCCAAACTTCATCAACCGACTTGCATAACGAGCACCAGGTATTTGTAATTCAAATTTTTTAGAGTTCAAAATGCATTTATATGTTAAATTTCGAAACCCTAGATGCAATTTTTTTCAAATTTGTTGAATTCAAATTGGATTTGTTTGGAAGTTTTTAAAGTGTTTTCAAATTTGTTGAATTCAAATTGGATTTGCTTCCCCATTTTGCATACATTTTTATGTTCTATGTGTAAATGAAACATGCCTTCCCATTTCAGCAATCAAAGGTATGGATAGCCTGCTCCTAAATGGAAAGACCAAGTAAAACATATATAAGAACTTAATAGCATATCGAAACAAACAATATAAAGTTATGAAGTTCAAATAGAACCATAAATTGTATCATTTGTAACATTAAAAATGTCCATCTCTACACATTTTTGGTGGTAGGTAGGTATTGCACAATAAGATAGAGGATGTAAACTGATTAAGACTTGGATAGTATTTTAAAAGGAATTTGAGGTGTGGAAACACTTCCCATATTAACCTATCAAGAGATAAATATTCAAAATATATTTAATTTTAGTTATAAGAAAAATATATAAATTATAAATTTATAACATAATTATGTACATGGGAAAATCCTCTTGGAAGAAAAATCCCACAACCAAAAACATGAACCAATTATATTATTTGATAATAATATCATTTACAATAAAATATTCATGTGCATACCCTTATAGTAGTATCATCAACATGTGATTCATATGGAGTAATTTCTAGTAGCATGATGATACCTATAAAATCATTATGCTTTCTCCATCTCAAGCACCCATAAATAGGAAAAATTTAAACCATAAACCAAGTGTGGTTTACCAAAGCCATGAGCCAAAATAATGACCTAAAAATGGCACCAAATTTGGCACAAATTCCAACACCATATTCCTTGACTTGGTTTATAGGATGTATTTAGCAAATGCTTTACATCTTGTCAAAAAAATTCAAATCCTCCTCCTCATAACCGACACTCCATTTTTGACATATTCAAACCCATTATTTAAGATGATCTTGATGATTTTCATAATTCTAATCAATATTCTAGTGTAACCCCCCTTTTTTATTCTCTTATGTGTCATATAACATTTCATAAGTAATTCCCATCTTACAATTTCATACAATGCTCTTACAACTTCTTAAATATATAAAAGGGACAACCCTAGTTCAATTAGGATTATTTAATTATTATCACCTACATCCATTCATTACATGTTATTAGTTTTTAGTTGCACACATTATTAGGAAATATGCATTGTCTAAGCAATTGGGGTATATTGCATGTTTGAGAGTGTTTTCCTTGATCTTTTATCTAGTTAAATTAATATCCTTTAAAATCTTGTTTTATGGAGTTTTCATCTTAACTCTAATATGGCTAGCAAATAAAATGACGATTGAATCATTTTTTGATATAATAGCTAATGACAACCATATAAAGAGCCACATTAAAGAAGATGAAAAATAATGATCAAGACTATGATTTAGATACATATGTTGCTAAACAAGATATTTTCCTAAATTGATAATTACGTATTGATGCACCTCTCCACCCTAAATATCCTCACTCATTGGCTAGTAATTTATATAATGTATTAGGTGGCTATCCTTAGGGAATTAATACTATTCATAATATTACCACTCTAATGGATTTTAATAATGTTGTACCCTCTATGCATCCATCTACCCTTCATCCTCTTATAATGATTCCTCCTATCATACTATAGTTACCACTTCCATGGGATCCGTTGAAGAACACATGGACCTTGAAGCTATGGAGGAGACCCAAGTTCAAACAATGCTTGTTGGAGAGGGGTCAAGATCACTTCCTTCTACTGGTATGGATGAGCATATAAAACTAGCACAAACTTCTCTCACTTATAGTTTGCTTGCATACATAAACTTCACTTACATTTAACATCATCTCTCACTTTTGTTTGCAAAATATTTTGTGACACATGTGTAGGAAGGGCTCAACAAGCAGGAAGTTTTCATGCTCAAGTTGAGCCAAATCTAGATATTGGATCAAATGAATCTGCTCAATAATGCATGGTCCTTGAAGATAGGGAGGAGGCACAAGTTCAAACAATGCATGTTGGAGAGGGGTCAGGATCACTTCCTCCTATTGGTATGGATGAGCATATAAAACTCGCTGAGAAGGTGGGGAAACAAATTTCTCATAGAAATTTAGATCATCTACTTGAAATGGATATGGAGAAACTGAAATATTATGCGAACTAGCCTTATAATAAGAGAAAGAGGTCAATGACTAAATCTGTAAATGGAATGGTCAATCATCTTGATACACTTGAAAAAAACCCAATTGTTATCATGTTTACTTCTTCGTGATGAGCTCAAAGAGTCATTACAATTGTTGGGTGTTCATTCAGCATCAAATAAGAAAAAACACATGGTATTACAAAAGGATATTGTTCAAAATGTTAAAAAGGGTTTAGATTCCATTGGGAAAGGATCTCAATCAGTGGATAAGGCCACTACAAGAAGGGTGATGTTGACATCTATTGTACATCAAGATATAGCAAGAAAAAGAAAAATGTATGCACTTTCAACTGAAATTGGTTATAGTAGAACCACATTGATAAAATATGAGAAAAAGAGAAAGTTTTTGGATGAGAGTTTAGAAGGAAATTTGGAAATTATGTGTAGAGCTCCCCGTTCTGACAGGATTGAAGATGTTGTTAGGAACTTGGTCTCAGGTTTTTGGCATGATCAGAATCGTCCATCATCAAATACTAGAGATGTTATGAGACACAGGATTGGACCTAGTATTTATGAAAATCATATCAAACATTGGCTAGACATAACACAATTTGAGATGTATATGAACTTTTGTAATGCATATCCTCATCTAAAATTGGGCAAAACAATGTTTCCAAAGGTTAAAGCCATATTATGTGAAGATAAAAGTTTCTTTTTGAAACTTGTTGTTTTCATTATCATATTGAATTTGATCTCTACTATCAGGTGTTTTGAAAGATGAGAGAAGAAAGATGTGGGTTTCAAAATGCACCTCCTAAACAAGCAAGTTTGTTCATAAAGTCTATATTATGTGATCATGAAAATGGACCTCAAATAAACTGCATAAAAGGAATTTGTGAGACATGTGGAAATTTTGCTAAATTTCCTTCAAGAAATGAGGATAATGACCTAACAAAGACAGTAAATTGCAAGAGGTAAGTACTATTTTTAGAGAGTTTATTTGT
>VDFB02000017.1:536444279-536598328 GCA_007258455.2 Sequoia sempervirens | reverse complement strand
TGGAAGCACTATATATCAGCGTTACAAATCTAAATTCGAAAAAAATAGAATTTAATCTTTCAAAGAAAAAAAGTTATCCGTTATACAGTGTGCATCACTTTTTAAAAATGCTATTTTTTGAAAAAAACCAATTTTCGTGGGAGATGGAAAGAAAAGTGCAATCTGATTCCAAAATTTTTGAAAAAAATATTTTTAGAATCTACAAACAAAATGTGACAAGACTCTAATTTGCATCATCTTCAAATTCCTCACGGTTTAACAGCTATAGGTGCTCAAATGTCAAGATTTAGTTAAAAAAAAAAGTCAGTGTCCAATTTGGCCAAAAATTGTAAACCACTATTATGGGATCACCCTGCCCAATGAGAGTATCCTTACCTTTACCAACAACAATCAAAGTCTTGATTTTACAGATGGAGCTTGCAATCTCCTCCACCACCACCTTTCTCTTCTTCAACCTCTCCACCTCCACATCCTTGGTTTCCACTATAGTTGAACCACCAACAACCATAGACATGCCTTTCTACTACAGGTCCGGACTAACCCTTGAAGAAACATCGGCATACACACCGCCTGTTGAAGTAAAAGGGAAGCCCTTCTCCACTAAATAGCTCACAATCCTAAGAACACATTTATTCCTACTACCCTCTTCCAACTCCTTACTCTATTTGGGAATAGGGGGTGGCGAAGAGGCTTCACCATACAAATCAACCTTCTATGATAAACCCTTATCCAACACAACAACAACCACCTCATCACTACAAGTCACATAACCCTCATTGGCACATGACTCCCCTTTTCTAGACTTGCCCCCAACAAGAGAATGAGGACTCACATCCAAAGAATTTGGGACCACATCCACATCTTCATCTGAGTCCGACCCTTTTTCCAAAATAAGTCTCCTTTTCTTTTCTTTTTGGCAAGTCATGATCCTTAAGACCCAAGTCTAGAGACATCAAAAGATAGTACAAGAATAAAATCCTTTTCTTGTGGCAGAAATGGTTGAGCAGGAGGAAGTGGTAGGCGTTAGCCACTGAGAACTGACCTTCTAGGGTTATAAAATGCATGAGCTCTTCTGCAACATCTCCCCATAGAGATTTTAAGGAGCTACGCTGATAACCTCCACTCCTTGTAGTTCTCAAGTCCTTAGCTTTGTCCTGCTTGAAGAAGATTTGCATTGTCATTTGTGACTCTTTATCCTTGAACACTTTCATACCATCCATGGCGAGACCAGTGATTTTAGCAATGAATTCTTCATTGACATCAAACTCTATTCCCCCAAGCTTCTACACCCTATCATTCCACCCTTTAACAAATGATGTCGTTACTTGAGGATTATTTCCATGTAATTTCTCTAGGTAAGGTGTTAGGCCTCCTTTCTCCAACACCTACCACACCTCCTTCTTTTTCTTGGCCGCTTTACATGAAAAAGGGCTTTGCCCGATTTCTACTGCCACCCATTATAACAAAATTAGCAGGAAAAACCAGCTTGAGAACTCTAAGTTCAAAAATAGTAAAAATTTGGAAGACAATGCATAGAGCACCCAAAATTTGTGTGGGAATGGAAATGATGTTAAGGAGAGTTAATAAAAAAACAATTTGTTCCTAGTGACAACCTTCTCCCATACCAATCACTTGATTAGAGTCAAACATACCATCCTTTCTAATGATCATCGGCCATGTGAGGAAATCCATGCACATTGTCATCCATAATGAGAACATAATCAACTTAAAATTGACCATCATAATTTATAGTTGCTATAGCTTCTATAGGGAGGAGTTCATTCAATCCCCATTCCCTACCCTCTCTAACACCAATGTTTTAAAAGAAGTCCACTAGCCCATTACCTTCTCTCAAAATATAAGAGATGTAAAATTCATCAAAAGACTTCAAAATATCAATAGAGTCCCTTATCAAAGACTCAATAGTCCAAGAGGGGGGAGTGCATTTTTTCAAATTATTAATAATATTCAAGGAATCACCCTCTATCCAAACTTTCTTATAGCCTTTAATATGTGCCAACTTAAGACCATGATAGGAAGATGGGTTCCCAAAGGGAGTGCCACAATAGAGACGAGCCTACCATTAGAGTTTCTGATCACTCCCCCACAACCTATAGGACCCAGGTTCCCTTTAGCAGCTCCATCAAAGTTAACTTTCACCCAACCATTCAGAGGAGCTTTCCAATGAACATCTTCTCTAGAATATTTCTCTTTAGTCACTAGGAGGGAAATATCACAAGGAAACTTCCACTTTTGAGCTATATAGATATCATATGGGCTAAGATTAATCTTCGACCCATTATGAAAAGTAATCCCAACAAGAAAATTTTCTTTGATACTATTAAAGTAGTGTTTTTCCTATTACATTTAGATATATTTCTTATATATTTGGAAATTGTTTTTCAATTATTTTTTGGCTAGTATAAATACCTTTCGTCCGATGTAATATTGGTTGTATGGACAGTTTCTGCTAGAGTGTTGTCAATTTTAATCATGCCAAATTTCCTTTGACAAAACAAATGTGTTAGTGAACTATGGTTTTTCAAAAGGATATTTTGTTAAAAAAAATTAATTATGTATGTTGTCCATGTAATTTACTCTTTATTTGTGCCTTGTACTTTTTCAGGTACTAAATTAAATACTTTGTTTTCCCCAATATTCATGATTTCAAGTCACCTGGAAAACAATATTTCTATTATTTTTCATTATATGAATTATGATTTGTAGAATAGTATAACTAATCAGTTTAAGTACTATTTTTTGAGTAAGAGTTAATGTATGTAGACAATAAAATATTTTTGTCATATAAATTTGATGTACATGATTACCTTTTCCAGGATGCAGAGCATGGCTAGATGATGTTGGCAACATGAAATAGAAGAGTGTCATGATCTGTCCAGTACGATTCAAATCTTTAAATTTTTGTTGTATTTGCATAATTGCTTTTCCTTTGAAAAAACAAATGTGTTAGTGAACTATGGTTTTTCAAAAGGATATTTTGTTAAAAAAAATTAATTATGTATGTTGTCCATGTAATTTACTCTTTATTTGTGCCTTGTTTTGCTTTTTCAAGTACTAAAGTAGATACTTTGTTTTTCCCAATATTCATGCTTTCAAGTCACCTAGAAAACAATATTTCTATTATTTTTCATTATATGAATTATGATTTGTAGAATAGTATAACTAATCAGTTTAAGTACTATAACTAATCAGTTTGAATATTATCCAAATGTATTTGCATAATTGCTTTTCCTTTGACAAAACAAATGTGTTAGTGAACTATGGTTTTTCAAAAGGATATTTTGTTAAAAAAAATTAATTATGTATGTTGTCCATGTAATTTACTCTTTATTTGTGCCTTGTTGTGCTTTTTCAGGTACTAAAGTAGATACTTTGTTTTTCCCAATATTCATGATTTCAAGTCACCTGGAAAACATTATTTCTATTATTTTTCATTATATGAATTATGATTTGTAGAATAGTATAACTAATCAGTTTAAGTACTATTTTTTAAGTAAGAGTTAATGTATGTAGACAATAAAATATTTTTTTCATATAAATTTGATGTACATGATTACCTTTTCCAGGATGTAGAGCATGGCTAGACGATGTTGGCAACATGAAATAGAAGAGTTTCATGATCTGTCCAGTATAATTCAAATCTTTAAATTTTTGTTGTATTTGCATAATTGATTTTCCACACATGATCAATTATTGTCCTTGAGAAATTTTTTGTATTTTCCTATAACAAGTGCAAGTTGTGTATTTGCATGTTCTCTTACATAAGAATTTCTAATTTTTTTGAGGAGTTGGAAATGTCAATGTTGAAGTCACCTGCAATGTAAATAGGGCTTCCAGTAGAAGCAATTGTCATTGCTTTGTTAACAATTTTTATAATATTTGTAAGCGATGTTGTTAGTCTGACATAGATATTACAAATATAAAGGATTTGTTTAGTAAATATCAGTGTACTCAAAATTGCTTCAACATTATCTTCTATAAGTGGAATTGCATTTTTTGTGCAGGTCATTATTCCATGTAAATGGTATGTTGCAGAGTAATTATATTTTGGAAATGCATCATTTATTATCGGTGTTTCCAAATATGTCTTTTACAGACAAATAATGTTCGATGACATTAAATCTTTGTCATGTACAACGTCTTGTTTGTGTCGCTGGAAATGATGAGTGTTTAAATGTAGATATGGTAATACATGATGCTTGATTTTTGTAATGTATGTCATTTTGAAGAGTCCACTTAGCTATTGTTTCTAACCATGTCATTTCATCTATGATTTTTGTTTTTACTTTAAATTTTTTTGTTGTTAGAGGGCTTAACAAAAATAATGTTTCAATTGTTGATGTGTGAAAAAGAGCTTTGTAAGTTAACCCATGTTGGTGTACACCTAATGGTTCAAATACAAGGCCATGCATTGTAAGCCCTTGTGATCTATGTATTGTTCGAGCACATGCTAATTGTACTAGGAATTGTTTTCTAACAATATTCTTATGTTGAGCATTTAGTTTTAGGATTGGTTTGGAAACTCAGAGTATTGGTACCCATCCATTGTTAATATATGTTTTGTTTATATGTGATAGTTTTGTAGCTTGATCTTTTCTTATATGACAATCAATGAATTCAATCCATATAATGTCCATGTCAGCATGTTGTGTATATGTTTTGAATATTCCATATGATCCATTTATGAGACCATCCTATGTATCATAGTTTTCACCATAAATTTCAACTAATATGTCTTTTTTTAACATAATTTGGTCTAATAGATTTGTATTATTTTTGAACAATTATTATACATTAACAGAATCATCTTGTTCATTAATTGCATTTATTGCTATTAGTTGTCTAGGAAGAGAAAATAATATTTTCTAATTGTGTGCATTATCATCTTTTCTCTTGTAAAAAAGAAATGGAAATGTTGGGTCAGTAGGTGTAGGACGTAATGCTTTTATTATTTAGGTATGCTATGCCACTATCTATTTGAGAGTTTGTTCATATTTTGTTAAGAATTTTGATGAATATTTCATCTTTTTGTCTCATAATTGTTTGTAAGGTATAGCATTTGATGTTTTCCTAGAAATTGTATGGAACTAGTTTAGTGTCTAATTTGACAGTTTGAAACACTGGACAATCATGTATAGGTTCTGCTTGATAGAAATCACCACAAAAAATAATGTCTAAACCACCAAAATATTTCATAGGTGTTTGCATGATGTCACACAATATTTTATCTATGCCATGCAACAGTCTCACTACAACTAAAGAGATTTCATGATCAATAAGGATAATATGCAATTGTTGATATTCTTTTGTCAATATATCTAATTTGTCTGAGCTCAATGGAATAGTAGTGGATTTGTTAAATGGTATGAATAGTGTAGAGTGCAAAGTTGTGCCTCCAATATTGTAAGATTCTTTACTTGTGTATGCAAGTAACAGGCCCTTTATCTTATCTGGGTCATTATTAATAGAGTTATTGTATATACACAGTAGGCCTTGGTATATAGCTTTGGAAGTGAATGTTTTTCCTATTCCAACACCTCTTGTTAGAAACAAATGCAATGGTTCAAGTAATTTAAGTTGTTATTTTATTAGTATGTCCTTTACTATGGCTTATTGCTCTTTGTTTAACATTCTTTGAAGACTGTAATATTCTATGTTGTCAACTAAGTTTGAATGCTTAACAATTTCAAATGGCCTTCTCATTTTTTGTTGTAGAATTTAAGTTTCATTGTGTCTAGATCTGATTGGTATTGTTCATTATATTTAATATTGAAGTTTTCAACATTGTTTGTTTCTGTATAGTTCTTGTTTACAATATTGACATCATTAATAACATTGTCCAAATTACCCCATAGCTCATTTATATGATATGTGTACTTTGCTTGATTAAGTTTTGCTATTTTTTTATTAGCAACAAAAGCCTTTTCCTATCTTGTGAAGCCTTTTCTCAACATGTTTTCATCTATGGAAAATGGGACATACATTAAAAGTTGTTCCCTACAATAGTTTTTTATGTCAACATGTTTATTGTATCTTATATATCGAATACTTTGTGGTCTACTTTTTTTTAATTGTGTTTTTCTTGTTTTGTATTTTAAGACAAATTCAACTAGACAAACATTTGCCAACATTTGAAGACGTGCAATATAATGGTCAATTAAATTTTTACAAGCAACATTTTGTGAATCATTTGGCTCATTTTTTATCTATGTGGAATTTTTCAAAATAAATGTATGGTTTTTAGTAGTTGATGTGTTTGAATATGCATTTCCTTAAACTATAGTTAAGAGGAAGTGAAAGCACAATGTGTATAGCTTGTTGAGTAGACATTTTTTGTAGGTTGAGCAAAGCATTTCCAAGTCTTGTTATCATTTTAATCACACCAATGGTATGTTCTTTGTGCTCTTTGTGTATTTTGTTAAATGCAATTTTTTATTGAGGCATTGCATTTTGTTATGTATGAGCTACAGTGCATTGCTACAACATATGCATATAGAACAAATTGAGCATCGGTATTTGCTTTCCATAGATGTGGAATTTTAATACAAAATGTATTGCTCCAAATGTGAGTTGGATTTCTTTTCAAAATCATTGTTGGTCTAAGCAATGTAAATTGTATGGCTAATATGTACATTCTTCTTCATCCATGCTTAAGTTCACTAGGAAATCCTCAAAAGATGTAGAGCAATCATAATTTAACATTCTAAAGTGGATCTAAGTTTTTTAGCCAAACACATGTTTCTTTTTTCGTCGATGCATGGTTCAAGAATTCTTGTTGTTTTCATTGGTGGTTGTGGAAAACCAAAGCAACATTTTTTTGGTCTTGCCACATTGTTTAGTATGGTGATGTACATGTATTTTAGCCATTTGTTCATTTAAAGTTTCAATATTGCAAGTTATGTATCTGTCTACAAAATGTTCAATACTAGTATTAGTATCTTTTCCATAAATAGGTGCATCTTTAACCCATAGCCTGAAATGGTCATGTTCATTTCCTCAATTTTGGAATTTTGTAACTAAAAATTAGTCCAATACCTTTCCGAAAAATGTCTCATCTAAACATATTAATTGTTTCATTGCATTGATTCTATGTTTATAATAGCGAGTACAAGTGGTTGAATCCTTTTTAATCAAATAGGTAATGTCAACTTCATTAAGCAATTCTTGCTGGTTTTCTGTTGATTTGTTTTTGTGTGAGATGTACAATTCTTTCAATGTTTCTTTTAATGTCTCCCAGTTTTGTTCTGCACTAGTGAAAGTTACAAAAAAAAGTAGGTGGCCCTAACTGTTGTATCATTGCAAAAGTATTTCTCTTCAGGTGTTGCAAATAGTATCGCAAATTTCTTATTTTTTTGAAATCTACATATCCAATATTTGATTGCAATATTTTTTCAAGGTTTGGTTTGTGCTTCACATCTTTTGCTAGTATGGTTCTACCTTTTAATTTCCCTTTGTGAATTATTATCCATAGTGTAGAAAAAACATGGGCAATTAGAATTTTAATGGTTTTGAAATAAGTTGGTGGTATGATAAGAAAATGTTCAATTTGAATTTTGTAATTACCATTGTGCAATTTTTTGGTATGAAATTTTCTTTACAATTTGTTCATCATGTGGTTTTCTAAAAAATAGTGTTGGAAAATTTATTTCTTCTGCATATTTGTCTTATCTATATTTCCAATTGTAATGAAAGTGTTTTCTTTCTGGAGTACAATGGATCCAGGGTGATAGTTGGTGCTTCTAATTTTTTCCTTCAAATGCTATTAATATTTTAGATTTAACACTTGGGAGGTATTTGCATATTATTTAAACTCTAACTTTAAAATTTTCCACAATCTTTTTCCTTTGGGTAGAGGTTTGATTGTTTTTAATTTATCCTCCTATTATGGGTGTGTGAGTAATAGTCCTTTTAGGGATATCTTTTTTATTATGACAAGTAAAGGAAGGGTTAAGTTATTTCACCCCTTTTATTAGAAAACTAAGATAAACATGACAAAAAATAATATGCCTTACAAATGAGATAAATGATATAAAATAGGTTTTTCAAAAATAAAAAGATACAAAAATAATTGATGAACTAAATTATGCCTAATTACTTCCCATCCATGTGGACATGTGAGAAAAGAAGCATAAAATGCAAACTTCAGTCACATTTTTATGTGATTTCTTACACTTTTACATAGGAGTCCAAATTCCTTCATCATACCCTAAATCGTTGATTGATAGTTTGAAAGCATTTGATACTTGGTGAATCTATATTTTATGAATTTCCTTCTATAAGAGATATTTGAGTTGGGAGGGTGCCTCCTCTTGATGGGTTGTGATAGAAATTTTCTTTCTAAACTTATGGTGAGTTTGAAGGACATGGTTCTTCTATTGTTTTCATGACAAAGAGATGATGTGGGAGAGAATATTTTCACCTTGTGGCATGGCATGCCAACTTGTGTCTAATAATAAGAAAATTTTCAACATGACCTATATCATCGTATATCAAAAAATGAAATGGAAACCACTCAAAGTCTACAAGTTGAACCCAATGTTTTCCTACAACTCTTGGACAATTTCTACAAGAAGATACTCAAAGATATATAGATATACTAGAATCTTATCATAAGCTATATGAGTAAATGTTGATTTAACCTTATCTATAGCCAAAAAATACCTAATGAGTTGTTGATTGCTTGAAATAAGGAGTTTAGCCAAATTAAAATAGAATATTAGGAAACCTAAGTCAATAAGATATTGAAAGATTCCCTAAAGGTATTGAATGTTATATGCCACAATATTAGTATGGAATGTGTTGACCTTAAAACCAAAAATGATTAAAAATGGCCTTAATATTTGATAGATTCAAATGCTTCGATGAAAAACCCTTGAGCACAAGGAGAAATTGTAGACTATCTTCCATGAGTGCTTGGTAGTTGAAAGTGATTCACTTGTTTAGATCTAGAAGACTTGGCAAGAGGTGGTTGAATTTTCTAATCAATTCATGCATAGAAAAAAAACTCTCACCTTCAATTAGGGTTAGAAACATTTCCTTCATGATATGGAATGGTTTGATGGTTGGAAAAAAATCAAATGAGAATGGAATTATTTCTTTCCTAATTAGGATTGGATTATGATTCTATTATCTTCTAGCATTGGATGCTTCCATTCCTTTTCTAATCAGAAGCTTTAAAATCACAAGAAGTGGTCTTTAGTTTTATATTGTCTTCAATCTTGTCATATAGGTTTATTTTTTATGCCCTATTGGTCTTTCCATTCTAGAAGGTGTAGCTTTGGAATGGTTAAGAATATTATATTTTGATTTGGAGTGGTTATTGCAAGAAATGAAACTAATTTTTAAAATGGGTTCCATTGTCTGAGATGAGGATTTGTGGAACACCATAATGGAAAATTAGGTAGTTTAGGATAAATTTGGCTATCTGCATCCCCATTATGTAGGTCATAGGAGTGGCTTCAACCAACTTAGAAAAGTACTTAGTGGCAATTATGATAAACTTATGGCCGTTGGATGAGGTTGGAGTGATTTTCCCTATGAGGTCAAGTCCCCACTACGAAAAAGGCCATGGTGTAATCATTGGCTGCAATTCTTGAGCTGAAGCATGGATTAGATCTCCATGCTGTTGACACTAGATGCATTTATGTGCATACTGATCAGCTTCTTTTTCCATGGTTGGCCAATAGTACCCCCTCCTCAACACTTTCTTAGCTAATGTCATACCGCTAGAATGGGACCCACATATGTCATCGTGTACTTCTGTTAAAGAAGTAAAGGCTTCCTCTTGGTTAAGACATCACATTAATGTTCCTTCAATGCTTCGATGGTAAAGGGTATCACCTAGGATCACAAATCGGGATGCTTATTTAATAAAGGCCCTTTTAAGGTTTAGGATGATATCAGATGGAAGGGTTCGTTTGTTAAGGTAAGTAAATATGTCATGGTACCATGAGGATCTACGACCAACAATGACACACAAATTCAGATTAAGGGATTTTGAAACTTAGTACGAGAAGTTGTTCCACCAAGAATTCACATTGGAGGATACATTGTTTGACATGTCTAGTAGTGATCTGATTGTTGTCATGGCATTTGTTGCTTTGTTGTTCATGCGAGGAATTTTCTCAAAAAAATTCTATAAAAAGGTCTTTGAGATTCTCCACCATCTTTTTGTAAGGAGTGAGTTTTTCATCCTTAGTTTGAATCTACCACTGAACTACTATCCTTAGACCTATGATTAGTTCTTCATACTTAGAAATGTTGTTGGTACACAAAAATGATAGTCTATATGACTTTGGGATGCAATCACCTTGGGGGTGATGAAAAGAATGCTTGCTCCTAAGTCATGTTGGGTGAATGAAACATCAAAGTACAACTTCTACTGAGCTGTGAGATTAATAATGAACACTGATTCATCAAGGAACTTAGATATTAAAGGTTTCTCAACATAGATAGGTGCAACTTCTAGTTGGTCTATGATCACTTGTCCTTTGATTTCCTTACGCTCCACATACTCTATGTCAAACTCTGCCAAGATCATCACCCATTTAGCCATTTGTCCTGTGAGGGTTGCTTTGGATAACATATATTTTAATGGATCAATATTTGTAATGAGCTTGATTTGATGTGACGTGTAGTGCTTGAACTTTTGTGAAGCAAAAACTACTGCTAGACATGCCTTCTCAATGGGTGAATAGTTCATTTCATAGCCTACCAAGGTTCTGCTAATGTAGTATATGGCTCTTTCCTTTCTATTTTCATCATGTTGCGCTAAAAGAGCTCCTAGTGCTGCTAGTGTTGTTGAGATATACAGGATCATTGGTTTGTTTGGTATAGGTGGCATGAGCACTGGAGGTGTCAGTAGATAATCTTTGATCTTCTAGAAGGCTTTATCACATTTTTCATCCCACTTGTAAATTATCCCTTTATGAAGAAGATGAGAAAAGGGGTGAATCTTATCTGATAACTAGGCTATGAACCTTATGATGGACTGCAATCTTCCTTGTAATCCTCTCATCTACTTCAATGTCTAGGGTGTTTCCATGTCTAGGATGGATTTTAACTTTCCTAGGTCAATTTCTATCCCTCTTTGTAAAAAAATAAAGCCTAGAATTTTCCCTGATGTGACCCCGAACACACACTTTTTTGGATTTAGTCGTACCTTTTATTCTTCAAGTCTATCAAAGATAGGTCCTAAGACTTGTATGTACTCACTTCTCTTCTTTGATTTTTTGAAAACATCGTCCACATGATCTTCAACTATTTTTTGAATCATTTTGTGAAAGATGAGGGTCATTGTTCTTTGATAGGTTGCTTTTGCATTCTTTAACCCAAATGGCATCACATTCTAGCAATAGGTTCCCCATGGACAAGTGAAGGAAATTTTGTGTTGACCCTCCTTGGCAATTATGATTTGATTGTAGCCTGAAAAACCATCCATGAGTGACATCATTTCATGCCCAGCTATTAAGTCCACAATGAGATTGATGTTATGAAGAGGGAAATCATCCTTCAGGAATGCCTTTTTTAGATCTCTGAAATCATTGTGTGTTCTGACCAAAAGTGCTATCTAAGGGTGCATCTTCCTTAATTTTTGCTTAATTGGTTTGGCTTTAGGATAGATTGCTAAGTGATGCACAACTACTTATGGATCAAGGAATGACATATCTATGTATGACCATGCAAATTTATCCCTTCGCTCTTTGAGGAATGTTGCAAGATTCTTTTGTTCTTCATCTAATAAGGATTCAACATAAAAAGTGGTCTTAGGTTCTTTCTTTGTTCCCACATTGACTGGAGTGTCCTTTTCTGCTTGTATTGCTAACTTCTCTGGATGCATTACACTTTTGGGGAGATTGAATTCCTCATCCTTGGGTGTCTCAAAGAGGTTTTCGCCATTGGATTTGTCCTTTGTTATTACTATTTTGGGATCAGAGAGTGCCACTAGGTGGTTTTCACTCAAAGATCTGCATGTTAGTTGCATTTCATTTATTTTTCAACTAAAGGATTCAATCATCTCCCCATAGTATGCCTTGTGTTGAGCTCTATGTCGAAGCTTGCTTTATGATCTGCCCAAGATAAGTTGTCAGAGAGTCCCATGAATTCTGAGATCACTTCATCATTTTTGAATAAATCTAGAATCAATGGTCCTTGTTGGTCCATGTCAATGAGTTGCAGGTATACTAGGCATATTTTAGTTGGTTGGTCATTTGAGACAAAGGATGTTATGGATATCATAAAGAGGGTGTTGTTCTCAAATAGTTCAGCAACATCAAGGGGAAAGTCATCTAAGGTTGTATCACACGATGAGGGTGACCAATAGGAAGCATCATCTCATTTAGCTGAAATACCTTTTCCAATAAGTGTGACCTTGCTAGTAATACAACCTAAGCCAAGATTATTTATTCGTTTCTTAGGAACGATGGGTTCTAGTAAACCAGTGTCATTCTACCCTAGCTTCTCATTCTTGTTATATCCCATGCTCTACATTAGTTGTAGGCCTTTGTTGTCATCTTCCATGGGAAGAATAGGAACAATTTGTTCATCTTGATAGAGAAGTTTAGAGATATCTTCCTCATTGACGTCTTCTTGATTGAAATCTCCCCATTTGGTGAAGGTAGTAACCACCATCTTGATTGTTTCTAGTTCTTTGGTGCTAGATGTGGGTTTCCCATGAGATTGAAGAGAAATAGGTAACTCTTCTAAGACAAAGGTGTCTTTTAATAGTTTGTAGTCTCCACAACCATCATCTTGTATCACTGCTTTGACTTCAGGTATACTCTTTACAATGGGAAAATCTTGATAGGGATGATGGGTCAACAAATGAGATTGATGGTGTAGGTCCTTCATCATTTTTGGGTATTTTTGGGATCTTATAAAACTTGGCCTCAAGACTTTTGCAATAGTAAAAAGTCTTAGGATCTCCATGGATAGTTATTTCTCTACCTTCAAAAGGAAACTTCACACACTAATGATAGGTTGAGGCTACAACTTTTAGAGCATGGATCCAGGGTCAGCCAAGCAGTATGTTATAGGGAAGATCAAGATCAAGTACATGGAATGTATTTTCTGCAATAAGGAGTCCCACTTGGATTGGAAATGAAATAATCCCTTGTGATACCCATTCTTGATCATCATATGCTCTAATGGTAGTACTCTTTGTCTTCTCAATAGTATCTTCTGAATAGCCTAGATTTTTTATCAACTATAGGGTACAAATGTTCAGACCAACACCTCTATCTATCAAGACTCTTTTGACCTTGTTTTTATGAATGATAACCTCAAGGTGTAAAGCACAATTATGAGATGGTTGTGATGGTAGGTCTTACTTAGAAAGGGTGAGAAGATGGTTGGTGATATTCCCTACCATAGCTTAAAACTGATCGGTATCAATGTTATCATGAATAGATGATTTAGACAAGGCTTTCTCCAATATTTCCCTATGTGTTGTGGATAACTTTAAGAGTTCTAGGATAGATATCTATGTGGGGGTCTATTTAAGTTGATCTAGAAGATTGTACTTTCTAGGATTAGATGTGGGAAAAGTATTTTATGTCCTAGATTGAGATGGGACTCCTTGAGCAGTTATTTTTCCATGTCGTTTGGTGACTCCACATTCCGTACTAGCTCCTTTGATGGTGACAATAGTGATAATGCTATTGTAGGAGGCAATGACATCAGAATAGGTATGTTGCACATTGGTGTAATCCTTAGCTTTGTCATTGTTATTTTCTTTGTTATAATCTAGCATAGGGTTCTTGTATCTTGAGATCCTAGTTCCCAACTGGTACCTCAATAGATATGGTATAATTTTCTATGAGATCTTGGATGATGTTCTTGAGTTTCATGCAATTTTTTGTTTTATTCCCTTTGATTTTGTAAAAGTCACATAGATCATGCTTGTTGTACCAAGATGACTTTTCTTGTGGTTCTTGGTAGTTTTCAAAGTTGGGAAAGTGTTATCAGATTTGACTCTACCAATTTCTTCATGATCATCTTGATGGGTTCCGATAAGTGTGTTTACTTGTGTTTGGGATAGTTATTCCTATTAGCAGTTTTCCTTTGTTGCATGTTGGTGTTATTGATCTAATTGTTCTGAGGAGGTGTTATTTGTTGCACAGTCGGCTAGATATTAGAAATTTGATTATTATTAGGTCTAGGAGAACTTAGGACTACCTTAGCATCTACCACACCATCATTTGTTATGTTCTTGTTCTTTTTCCAAACACAAGGTTTCTCATTCAAACTAGTTGAAGGATGGTTGTCTTTGTAAGCTTGAGTATTTCCTTGTGAGATCAGAGCTCTCTCAATGTTAAGGGCTCTGGGGACCAGTTCGTCATATGATGTGATGCACTGCATTTTCAAGTGGAATGATAGATTTGGATCAATATTGGCTATTATGATTCCCACTTGTTGTTCATCAGGAATAGGCCACTTGCTTTTATTAGCTCTTTTCCTCCATCATTGTAAGAAATTAGCGAAAGTTTCTCCTTGATTTTTTCTAAGAGTCTATAATTCTTCTAGAATGATGTCCATGTCAAGATTGAAGTAGTGATCGATGAATTTATCGGTAATTTCTTAAAAAAAATTGATACCAGGAGGTAGATGAGAAAACCAATCCATAACATGACTTGTTAAAATTCGAGGGAAGAGGTGCATTAGGTATGAATCATTGCAAGCCACTTCCATGCACATGACGTTGAATTATTTGATATGGTCCACAAGACTTCCTCTCCTTTTATATTTGTCAAATTTGGGGATTTCAAAACTAGGAGGAAATGGTATCATTGCTATGTTTCAATAAAATGGATAAGGGAATAAGTTTGTGTAGGAGGTTTCTTTGTGTTGCCCATAAAAAGGTCCTACATTTCCTGTGAGATTATTTTCAATTGTGATGCTAGATCGTCTTGTAGGATGGGTGGAGGAACATATGGTGGGATGGTAGATGAATTGTATAGGGGTATAATGGTGTGAGATTTTGTGAAGATGAAGGGGGTATTGATGTATATGTTCCTAATGCATTTGGATTGGTGACATTCAAATGATGATAATAGGAACCTTGTTGTTGTTGGGCATACTGTTGAGTTAGTAGGGCTTGTTGTTGTTGTTGCACCACTAGGACTTGCTGTTGGGCCTACTATTGTTGGTGTGCTAATAAAGCTACTTGTTTTGCTTGATGCACTACTAACGTTTCTTGTTGTTTTTGATGTTGTTGTTGTTGTTGTGGTAAGGCTGCTTGTTGAGCTTGAATTTGTTGTTGGGATAAGGCCACTTGTTGAGATTGATGTTACTATTGAGCTAAGGTTACTTGTTGAGCTTGATGTCGCTGTTGGGATAAGGCTACTTGTTGTTGTTGCTATTGTTGGACAACTTGTTTTTCTTGTTGTAAAGCTAAGGAATGCACTTGCAATGTGGGATCAAGTGGTTGTTAGGACATCTATGATGGATTGTGGATATTGATGTTTTGAGTAGGAAATGGATTGATAGTGAGAGGTTGAGGGTTCCCTTGATTTTACATTCCTTGTAAGATGGTAGAATGAGGTTGAGGAATGTATGTTTGAGGTCCTAATTGATTCAACACAGTAAAGGGAATTATGGGAAAAGATGATGTCGTTAAATTTTACAATGGAAATGACACACTAGGACCTTGAGTCCATTGATCAAAGAGATTTCCTTGTCCTATGTTTTGAGGATTACCTTGTGCTAAAGATGTAAACAAGGGATTGGTGATCAAGGTACTTCCTCAATTGACCAAAATAGTAATCAAGGGATTGTTTTGAGGTGGATTGATGGTGTATGATATGGATGTGTTTTGTGAAACCACGGGTATAAATGAACCCATTGGGGGATTAGTTAAGGATGTTCCTATTTGCTTCAAGGGTTGACTCTATGGTATGGTAGTGGTATGCCCTTGAGTGTTGTTTTGAGATATGGGATCCACACTACTTTGTGTAATGGTAGGAACACTTGTGGTACTCATGGATACAGATAAAGAAGGGTGCCCTCGATATGTTGAAGTCATGGTTAAGTAATGAAGATCAATATGTGTATATATTTGTTTAGGATCTTCAGGAATAGGAGGAGAACCAAAGCTAGGCATCCAAGTGGTTGTTGGGGGTGGAGGATTAGTTTCAAGTGTTCCCACAAGTGTACTATTTTCAAATGAAAGTTCATGTCCAAAGCCTTTAGCAAGGATTGTTGCAAGATTAAAAATATATCTCTAAATTAGCCTTAGTTATGGGATGAGGAAGCCTTGTGTTAAATTTTGTGCCACAAACATTGGGGAGGTAGGAGCTATATTTTCAAAGGCTTGATGTTCCATAAATTCCTCCCTACTAAGTTCAAAGGGGTTATTAGTGATGTCTTCAATTTCATATGGTCCTGATGGTGATGAAAGTTGTTGTGAGGGGGTAACATGACTTCTAGGATAAAATTGTAAAGGATTTGGATCACTTGAGGTAAATGTAACTTTGGTCTTCTCCATGATTCTCTTGTGTTGTGATCCAATATTTACCATAAATTTTGTGTCACCTGTGGGAGAGTTGGGTTGAGTTTTGTAATGTTTGAACTCTCTAGTTGACTCAAATCTAGGTAAAAGGGATGATCTATGTCTTTTGGGAGAAATTGTGATAGTGGGGGATGAAAAGATGGATGAAGTGGAGAGTGATCTTTGCAAACATTTCAACACAACACTTTTGAATTGAGTTTAATGTTTTGATGATGTTGGGATAAAGGATGTTTATGAACTTAGAAATATTTAGGGTAGACTTATGACCTTCAAGATGAGATAGTTCAAAAAATGATAACTAACATAGCTAGGTGCATGGAAAAGGATACATTTCACATGCAAAGTAGCTAAGTTAGCAGGTGGTGTGGTTTGATTTGATGTTTAAGTCAAAAAGTGCTTGTTTATTTGAAATTTTGCAAAGATAGGTGAGATGGGAGATGAAATTTGTTGAAGGGGTGAGTGAGATGTTTGACCCAATTTTGACCTAAAGTGAACCTTGTTTTGACAAGATCAAGGTAGTGAGAATTCTGCTAGACCTCTAAAATGTTCAAATCCTAGAGACTCAATGTTGATTTAAATGAGAGGACAGATGGGAATGTTCAAATCTATTTGGGCTCTCCTAGCTCAAGCATAAAAGTTTATCATCAGGGTGTAATGATTGTGGTATAATATTGAAGCCCACTTTTGACCAAACATTGTTCTATGATTCATATGTATGAAATTTAGCACTGGATATTTTCCCCTATGAGATTTGACTATTTATGAATCATTTAGAGGAGTTTGGTATCATGTAAAAAGATCAAGATTTTTACTCCAAAAGAAAGTGTACATATCTGGATATTTTCTTAGTGTGCATTCATAAAAGTTTATCAACTTGTTTCTATTGTAGTAGAGTGCCTCAATGCGGTAGTTGATTTTTTTTGCACTAAGATGTCCAAGTTTAAAGTGATGACTAGTTGACCTTCATTTTGGGATCCTAACTTTGTGTGAGATCATTTGAAAATAGTTTAAGTTTATGGAAGAAAGGAAGATATTTATTGCCACATGAGGGGTGGTAAAATGGGCCTTCTAGCCTCAATATCAACTCGTTCCTCTTCTTCATCTAGAATGGTTGCTGCATTTCTCCACTGTGTATTTGTTTCCTTGTTTTCAAAAGTGAAGCTTCTCAAACTACTAATGAGATTGGTTTGTTCTCCATTAATGAGTTCAAAGTTTGGCTAAATTATAGCACTTGGAAGATCAGGTTGTCATGTGGGGTTTTTTGTTAATTTATCTTTTCTTAAGTGAATTTATTTTACCACAAACACTTTTCTTGATTATGTTTCCAAACTAGATGTTTATTTCCAAAACATCATAACTTTCACAATGTCCATGGGTGATCCCACAATAGTGGTTTACAATTTTTGGCCAAAATGGACACTGAAATTTTTTTTAAAACTAAATCTTCACATTCGGGCACCTATAGTGGCTAAACCGTGAAGAATTTGAAGATGATATAAACTAGAGTCCCATCACATTTTGTCTTTAGATTCTAAAAATTGTTTTTTCAAAAATTTTGGAATCAGATTCCACTTATTTTTCCATCTCCCACAAAAACTGGTTTTTTTCAAAAAACAACATTTTTAAAAAGTGATGCACATCGTATAATGCATAACTTTTTTTCCATGAAGGATAAAATTCTAATTCTTTCAAATTTAGATTCGTAACTCTGATATCTAGTGCTTCCACTTGGTTAGATATTTTTTTATTGAATTTTTTTTGTTTAATCAAGTTTCAAAGTCAAACCAATTACAATTCAGACATAGTGCAACCGTATAATGCATAAATTTTTTTGTATATATATCGGAATTCAAATTTTTTTTCTATTGGATCAAGGACTTCAATATCTGGTGCACTCATTTTTAAATTTTTTTTTGATAATCTGCTATTTTTCCACATGTGCAGAATAGAGACCTTCATTTTCGATGAAAAACCTATGTTTAATAAAACTAAAATATCAAATACATAATAAAACCAAAACATATTAAAATTATATTCGTTGGATAGCTCATTCTGAGGACTACCTAATTCCACTTGGGTATGTGAATATTCCTCCATTTTCATCCTCAAACTGAGCTCTGAAGTGCCAAAATTGAAGTTTTTTTTTTGTCTCAGGGGAGATGAGGAATAAAGGGGGTTCACTCAAACTAGGGTTCATTCGAACCCCCCTTCTATAAGGTGTTTTGATGGCTTTTTTGGCGGGAAAGTATTAAGAGGGTTCAGTTGAACCTAGGTTCTACCGAACCCCTAATTGGTTCGGTCAAACCAATAGGTTTGTACGAACCCCTAAAATCAAGTTTTTTGCCATGCATTTGTTTTTTGTGAGTTTTCCTTCCTCACTTCAATTGTAAACCACTATTGTGGCTTCATCCCCATTTTTTTAAAATCATGAGGTTGAAGCCATAATTTCCTATGTTGTCTTTGGGAAAATATGGGTTTGAGATAAACGTCAAGATATTTAAAAATTGCCAAGGATAATTTTTTAGGACAAGCAGTAATATCAAGGCTAACTCAAGAAGTCCATATTCAAGCCAAAGTGTTTGAAATTCTGAGGATGATAGTGAATGTTATTTTTGTATCATTTTGAAACCAAGCAAAGTGTTAAACTGAATCACAATAATTTACAACCTTAGGATAGAAATGACCATATTTGTTGAGTCCCCACTAGGATTTCTCCAAACACTAAACAATGCAAACAGTTAGAGATTTGGCGACACTGGCCCCCCCTTTCTTGGCACACACTTCTTGGGACCACCAAATATCAAAATCCTTAAAATTTGGAGATTAAAGGATTTTTTTGTTTCCACAATTGAATAGTACAGATGTGAGGCAACTTCAGAATGACTGTTCTTGCACCAACAAATATTTTAGGATTTTGGCTTGCTAAAAAAATGGGTTGTAGTTAGGGCAATCAGGGACATGGCACCTTGCGAGCATCCAACAAGCCACTAAAGGCTTTAATCAATCCTACTAGGGGATCTTATACTTTTTACGGTAGTACCTCGTTTTGAAAGACACTATATGGCTAAGGCCTACATACAATGAGGACTTGACAGTTTAGTCTTATCCATTTATATACCGGCCTAAGTGAAAAACCATTTGGAGTCCCCTTCAAATTTTTCTTAGGAAAGCCACTCTAAAGATAACAAAAGTGAGGGAGTACACTTGTAGTTTGACCACCCAGTTCACATAAAGTGCAAGGAGGGAGCATACACAATGTCTCTTTCTCACACTAGCATGATTGTTCAATTTTAAACCCAATTGAAAGATGGAGGTGATCTTGCAAAGTGTTAGAGATGTTTCCATTTCTAAAGGTCGCCAAATGGCATGAGAGAATAGCATACACATCCACTAACAACATTGAAAACCACAAAACATAGCAAACTGTTGTAATTTTTAACTCTTCAAAGCAATGATGAGTTCGTTTTAAGCACCAATTGAAAAATGAAGTTAGCCTTGTTCAATTTTAAGCCCAAAATGAAATGATGATGTGAAGGTTCAATTTTATCCAACTTTGAGTGTTCATTTTAAACCCAATTGAAATCTAGTGTGTTTCCTAGAGCAAAAAGTAGAAAGCATGAAATTGGGTTATAATTGCCCCAAAGCATCAAATACTTGTTACAATTATAGAATTTAAGATAGAAAATATTTTCTTCACTTTCGCTCCATGTCTTTAAAACTTGCAAAACCCTGTTAGCTTTACAACCAGAACATAGTCATACATGCATTAATGGTAAGATAAATCCAAGAAATTAGGTCACATGTCAAAAAAATAAACATAGAATTTCTTACCCTGGTAGGGCGTTGTTGAAGATGATAGCATCATAATTTGAAGTTTGGGTGTTGCTCTAGTGAAAATGGGCATCACTCTATAGTAGGAACAGTGAGCACAATAGCGTTAATACTTTTCTTGGCATCACTGCTAACAGTAGCATCACAATTTGAAATTTGAAAGCGTTGGATTGGTGAAAATGGGCATCGCCGTTTAAACTTTTCGATACCTCCAGATTAAATGTGTCACCATATTTAAATTAGCATCAGAGCATTAATTTAGTGTCAATGTTTCAAATTTCCAGGGTGTCGCTATATGGAGAACTATTGAAATAGTGTCACTATTTGTAATTTGGGTGTCGCTGCAACTTGCAAAATAACATAAAATGAAATTAGAGATAAAAATGGTTAGATTATCGATTTTCCCTCCTTCTAGCGCTAGAATGTGAGATGAGGGAATGTCAGAGAGGGTTGATTATGCTTGACTTGTGATGAATTGAAGCATAAATTCACCAAACATGCGTGCATCTACAAACAAGATCATTCAAAATGGAAATCTAAAATAAGCATTTAATCAAAAATGAAAGCTACAAACTACACAAAAATAGTTAAATTCTTAATCTAGCCCATCTGAAAGTTATCCTATTTTCAAATTGGTGTCGTGTTGATGTGAAACAATGACCCTTTCCCAATCTCGTGATTAGTGAGCCTGTTTTAGTTGATTCTATGGAAGAGAATCAAAGAAACAATTATGTTAAACAGATGAAAACCTAGTTTATGCTAAAATGAACATGATGCAAGCTAAGTTACCATGATTTTATGCTAAAAATGAACTGATTATGCCATTGCTAAGCTAATTCTAAGGTAAAAGATGAAAACCATAATTTATAAACAAGCTAAGATGGATGCTCTTAGCTATGAAGCAACTAAAATTAACTATGATAAGCTAAAAAGTGAGTAAATTGAGAGTATGGGTGCAAGTGAATTCAATAGCATAAGTTTTCAATTGAAAAATGGATCCATTTGTCTCCAAATAGTGACCTATTTATAGGAGAGCAAATGAAGAATGGAGGGTTGAGATCAAAAATCTTAATCAACGGTTCAAGATGAAGGGGATGAGAGGCATGGATCATGGATTCTCATCAACAGATGAGAAGGCATGATGGGATTTAATCAAGGGCTCACATTTACCTCAAACAAACACACTTTTGACCTACTCACATAGGTCAAAGGTAATTTGTTCAAAAGGTTAAAGTTTTAGCTTGTTTAAGAAGCCAAGTGAGATGATTGGAGAAGAGAGAATATTCCTTTAGGTGAGGAAAAAAGGTAATTTACAAATTAAAACAAAGTTTTAATTGTGCAAAAAAGGGGATAAGGAATATTCCATGGGAATATTCCCTTTGCTTAGAGGAAAGTTAGTTTAATTGTTAATTAAACAAGGTTAATTACACAATTAGGAGATTTAGAAGAATTAAAATTATATTCATTAAATTTTGATTTAATGAATGAGGGAGAGATGAAATGATATTTAATTAAATAACTTAGGGTTATTTAATTAAATAAGATGACTTAGGGAATTAAATTAAATGTTTTGATTTATTTAATTTAATAGGATGAAATGTTAGTGTGAAAAGAGATAAATTAACCCAATTAAATTAATTAGGCCAATAGATGAAAATGATGTAATTAACTAATTAGCTAAGGTAATTAAATAAATTAAGCAAAAAGAGGATGGGTTAAAGAGGAAATGATGTTAGTAAATCTATTTTAAGTGTATGATATCATTAAGGACATTTTTCACTATCTACAATAGTGTCCTAAGGATATTAATTTCTCTTTGAGTGCTTATACAGATGTAGATTGAGAAAGTTGTATAGATGATAGAAGAAGTACAAGTTCAGGTTCTTTCTTTCTTGGAAGTAGATTGGTTTCATGGTTAAGTAAGAAGTAGGATTCAATGTCATTATCTACTATAGAGGTAGAATATATTGCATCAGTATCATGCTACACACAAGTGTTGTGGATGAAGTATACATTGAAGGATTTCATAGTGTCATAGGAGGAGAGAGAAAAATCTAAAAAATATGGAGAGAAAAGTATAAAAAACTAAGGAGAAAAAGAATTCTAAAATGAAAGAAATGTCTTGCTAAGGTAGAGAGTTGAAGGGGGAGAGTTGGAGCTTCTTGAGAGGTGGAGATCAAAGTTTTTTTTCTTGTTGACAATTTTTAGAGATGGTGTTGCCATCAATACAAAGGGGCAGATTGTTGGAATGTTTTCATTGATGTAAACAAGGAGATGTGTTGTCATTGATATCAGTAGGGAGATGTGTTGTCATTGATGTCATTAGGAAGATTGTTGCACTATGTTTTCTTTATTGTTGTCATTGTTATCAACCTTTGTTAACCTCTAGTGTGGTGATGAGTAGGTATTGTAGATGGGGAGATTGTTGGTCTTGTAGATGGGGAGATTTTTTCAATCTCTAGTATGGTGTTGATGAGAAGGTATTTGTGATGTTGCTAATGTAGTTGGTTCACTTGGTTTCCAAGTGATTTTGATCAAATTTGAATAGAGAGTGTACGTGGTGAAAAAATTATGTTCTACATTGTGGTCTGCATTTCTTCATGGTTGAAGATGTTCTTGTGTAGTTTGGATGAGATGATCAGAGGTGTTCAAAGGTTTTATATCTAGAGTTTAAAGCTCTAGATCATGTAGCCAATAATGGAAGATGTGTTTGATAGTGTGTTTCCTATGAAGAAGGCTATCTAGGAGAAATAGAATTGCTCCACATTTATCCACATTGAGGTTTTTTGTCTCACAAATTTGGGAACATGCTAATGTTGTTTGTATCTACCTTCCCTTGGAGTATTTGGTGTTCAGTTGTTCTGCAAGGTTGGTTAGTGAGTTGTATGTCTATAGCAGTGTGGTTGGTTGCATAGGATGATGGTATTCTCAGTTGTAGGTGGTTGTGGCAGCATTGTTGAATATTTTGATGGTGTTAGAATATTTTGGGATGTTTTATTATGTTGAATCATGGTTTGCAAGATGTTTCCAGACATGAAAAAGAGTGAATTGATTATTTATTGGCATTAATATATGTTTGGTCAACCTAGCATGTTAGCACTAATTGCGGAATTGGTTTTTTGTTTGTGGAAGCTTGGTGTAGTGTTTCAATGTATATTTGGGTCATGGTTAACACTTAGTGTGTTACACTTTCACTTATTTCCACCAAAAAAGAGTTTTGTGCTGAACTATTTATTAGATGCACATTTGAGGTGCATACGTTTTATTGAGGCTAACCTAACAAAGTTGTTTGAGGTCATGGAGGATATATAAGAAAGGTTAATTGTTGGAGATGTGTGTGATGTAGAGTAATGTGAATTATGATGTGAATGTGATAAAGTGTTGAGACTTGAGTGTGAGCTTAAACACCTAAGGCTACAAGTAGCAGTGATTAGAAGGTGTCTTCATTTTTAGTGTTTCATACATTACTCCATTGTTGCATGTTTCATACATTTGTTTCATCATTTTGGATTAATTTCCTAAAAGGGGTTTGACCAAGGCAAACCCCCATGTCTTAACAATCAAATAGTTTGTCTTGTGTTATTTGTTTGTAGATTTAGGTTTATTGGAAGCTCAAGGATCATTGAATATTTCATTACAAAGTCATCCAACTCTTCTCCTCTTCATTCAAGTCTATTTATCAAGATAAAGTCAGTTTCAGACCTGATTCTGATAGAATCTAAAGCAGACACCTATACAAGGTGAAAGTGCAAATCTAGAACTGTAGAATCTAGTCCTGACTTCTCAGATCCCTGAAAGTGGACTGATTCACCATGCATGGCGAATGAGTCCATCTGAGGACTTGAAACTTGATTTCATCATATATCATCTTCCTGCAGTCTGGAACCTATTCTCAAATTTTTTTACCTAAACATGGATTGATTCACCAAAGGTGGCGAATGAGTCCACTCTAGTTTGTAAATCAACATCTCAGAACTCATTTCTAGTCATCTTCAGTCCTCCAAATAAGTTATGTTAAGTTTCATCTATTTTTGTTCATTCTCTTATATTTCTAGTTCATGTTTGCATATCTCATTGTGTTTTCTAGCACTTTTGCATTTGATTAGTCTGCACTCTTTAATTTTCATTTTCATTAATTTTACAACATTAGAATCACATTCACACACTTCACATCCACCTTTCATCCTTGTTTCAGTATCGAGTGTAAACGAAGTGATCACAGATTTTGGCCACATATATTCTCTCTTCCTAGGTGAAAAACCCTAAGAAGAGCGCGAAGGATTAAATGCCAAAATCCTTCATTTCAATTATATCTCTCTCACTCTTTATCTCTTTATCTCTCGATCTCTCTCCCTCCCCCTCTTTCTCTCTCACTCTCCCCTTCTATCTCTCTATCTCCCCTCTATCTTTTGCTATCATCCTCTCTCTTTCTATCCATCTCCTCAAACAATCACCCTCCCTCTCTTACTCTCTATCTATCCCTCTATATACTCCCTACATCTCTCTCTCTCTCTCTCTCTCTCTCTCTCTCTCTCTCTCTCTCTCTCTCTCTCTCTCTCTCTCTCTCTCTCTCTCCTATATCTCTCTATCTCACTCTCTCCCTCTCTATATCTCCCCCCTCTCTCCCTATCCCTCCTTGTCTCTATCTCCCTATCTACCTCATTGTATCCCTCTTTTATTTCTCTTTCTCCCCATCTCCCTCTCTATCTCTCCCTCTCCTTGTACATCTCTTTTTATCTCTCTTTCACTATCTATATATATCTCTCCCCATCTCCCTCTTCTTTATCTCTCTATCTCATCCTCTCCTTCTATCTTTCTCTCTCTCTCACTATCTCTTAATATGTCTCTTCCCATCTCCTTCTCTATCTCTCTATCTCTCTCCCTATCTATCTCTATATCTCTATCTCTCCCTCTTTATCTCTATTTCTTTCTCCTCTCTCTCCATCTCTCTTCCTCCCTATCTTTATCTCTCTTTCACACCATCTCTATCTCTCTCTCTATCTCTACCTATGCCTTTATTTCTCTATCTCTCCCTCTCTCTATCTCTCACTCTCACTCTAGTTCTCTCTTTCCCTCTCCCTATATCTCTTTATCTCTTTAGATTAATTTTTCATGGAAAATTTAATTTAATTTTTTTGTTTATCTCTATTATTTGTGTTTATTTATTTTTTGTTAAGGTAGTTGTGTTTTTAACAAGGCCCAAACCCTATTACAAAAAGAAAGGAGGACATCAAATACACAAAACAATGCTTGATCTAATACTAAGCATCCTCACACCCATAGGCTTGGTGTAAGGATGAGAGACCATCTTAGAAATATCTTTCTTCAGGTACTTTGTACAATTTTCTATGAAGACTTGATATCCAAATATGTAGGCCTAAGAGAAGAGGGGGGATATGCCCCGTAGAGGGCCCATCTAGGTCACTACATAATTTTAGGAATGACATTAATTTGTTGATTAATAAAATGCTATCTCAAGAACAATCAACTAATAATCTTGATGAGAAAATAGGAACAATAGAAATATATTATTGAGATTCAATAATATTAGCTAGACAATCAAAATATGTCTCACTAGGCCTAGAGGGAGAAGTTTTTGGAATGGATGAGAGAGGATTTGAATCCTTGAATCAACTATCAAACCTCTAGGAAACATAGTAAGATGGTTAGGAAGATCATCTTTTTTCCAATTCGAAGAATATTTTTTATGTAAACCATGAGAACAATCCAAGACCAATTTCCCAATAATATTGAACAATTCCTACATACAAAAGGATAATATATACAAACATGTACATATATATATATCCCCCTCTCTCATTCCTTGTATTTCCTCCTATCCCTCTACCATTCTCTCTCTCTATATATATATCACTATCTATATGTGCCTATCCCTTTCTATCTCTCCCTCTCCCTCTCACTCTCTATCTCTTTATATCTCTCTCACTATATCATTATCTCTCTCCCTCTCCTTTACTCTTTCCATCTCTTTCTATATCTCTCTACCATCCCTCTCTATTTATCTCTCTCCCTCCACTTTCTCTCCCTATGCTCTCTCTCCCTTCATCTTTCTATGTCTCAATATAATCTTTCTCCCTCCCTGTCTCCTCTTATCTCTCCAAAAATTTCTTTTAGAATTCACTCCTCACTCTTTATCTCTCTATCTCTCTCCTTCCCCCTCTCTCTCTCACTCTCCCCCTCTCTCTCTCTATCTCTCCTCTCTTTATCTTACACTACCCCCCTCTCTCTATCTCTCTCTTTCTCTCCATCTCCATCGCCTATGTCTCTTTCTATTTCTCTCACCATTTATTTATGTTTCCATACCTCTCCTCACATAATTACCCCTCTCTTACTCTATGTCTCTCTATCTATCCCTCACTATCTCTCTATACTCCCTACCTATCCCTCCTCTCTCCATCTCTCTATGTCTCTCTCTCTCTCTCAATTTCTCTCTTTCTATCTATCTCTATCTCACTCCCTCTCTCTATCTCACTCCCTCTCTCTATCTCCTCCCTCTCTCCCTCTCCCTCTTTGACTCTATATATTGCTATCTCCCTCACTCTATCTCTCTTACATCTCTCTTTATCCCCCTTTCCCTCTCTATCTCTCTATCTCTCCCTCTCCTTATGCATCTCTTTCTATCTCTCTTTCACAATCTCTATATATCTCTCCCTTCTCCCTCTTCTTTATCTCTCTATTTCATCCTCTCTATCTTTTTCCCTCTCTCTCACTATCTCTTTATATGTCTCTAACCATATCCCTCTCCATCTCTCTATCTCTCTCCCTATCTATCTCTATATATATATCTCCCCCTCTCTATCTCTCCCTCTCTACCTCTATTCATCTATCCTCTCTCTCCATCTCTCTTCCTCTCTATCTTTATCTATTTCTCTCTCTTAGACACCATCTCTATCTCCCTCTATATGTCACTCTACCTTCTTTCTCTGTCTCTCCCTCTCTATCTCTCACTCTCACTTTATTTCTCTCTCCCTCTCCCTCTATCTCTTTATACATTATACAAACACACACACACACACATTGCAATGTCACGAAATTGCACGCCTTGCAATTTCACATACATTCTTGCATCCTCTTTAGTGTCCACTCCCCTAGAACTTGTGTAGGATCATTTTATCCCCTACATCAAGATTTTTCCCTCTCAAGATGCTCCAACAAACCTTTTCAGTAGCTATCCTTGTGCATTAGCTTTGCATCAAAACTTGTGCTTCTCCCATTCTCATCATTTTATAATGTGATGTATCCAGACACTAGCTTGCCACGCTAGCGTCTTGCAATGTTTCAATGTTCAAACGACCGTTTCTATGCATGTTTGCCACATTTCAAAAAAAATTGTAAGTGGTAATGGTTGGGGACACCTTGTAATGGCTTGAGAAGCTTCTTTTCCCTCCTATTCTCTCTTTTTAATCCATTCTTTCAATCCATTTGTCCTTCTTGAGCTTTCTCCCTTGAAGACTCTCTTTTTCCTCTTCACTCTTTTCCTTCCACAAATCTCTCACTTGTTATAGGTAGCTTCAAGCTCTCATGTTCTCAAAACCCTCTTTACAACTCTCGTGGCTCTCATAGCCCTCTCTTTTGTTCTTTCTCTTCCTCTTTTTCTTTCTTAAGCCTTGCAACTCTATCTCCCTTACTTCATGCTTGTGAGCATCTTAGGTTTTCACACATCCCTTATCTATTGCATCTTTACTTTGTGATATGAGTTCTCCTTGAGCGAGGATTACTTTTATCACCTACATTTTGTGATACGAGTTATTCTCCTAGAGTGTGGATTGCCTTTATCACTTTTTTGTCCATTTCTCTCTATCTATTTGGTTGTCCATGGAGGTGGGAACACCAAAGCGGGGGTTTGGTTGAGGAAAACCCCTATACAACCCAAAAAATTTCTCTGGATCTTACACATGTAGGTATTGAATACATTCATCTACTAGAGGCTTCATCACTTGTGTGGTTTTAAGAATTTTCCTTTCTTCTCTTTATATCTATCATCTACACTTCACTTTATTTCAGTTTTATCATATTCTGTCATTTTCCTACATTCTAGAATTTCTTAGTAATCTGATTGTTAGTAGTGTTGGATGTTGCTGATATGTAGTTGTCCTTGATGACAACACTATTAGCATATGTCGAGGATATTGAGAAAATTGTTATAAAAGAAGTTGCAGGTTGTCAGTGGTGCAGTGAAGTTCATGTTGTTGGCTAGATCAGTATTTTGATGATCAAAGGTTGTGGACTAAAGGGTTTTTTGTTGAGTATATCGAGTTTATCCACTAGAAGTTTTAGAGACATTTGTGAAGATTTGATCGAGTTATGAGTAGTTGTGTTCTAACATTTTTGTTGTTGCTTTAGTTGATGTTCCTGAAAGGAGATAATGTGATTCTAGTAATTTGAGTTGTTGCAGATGCTTCTAAGGTGATTCTTGATGCTCGTGGATGTTTCTAGATCATGCTCTATTTGTGTTTCATATCTGCATTGACTGTTGTGCTCGCATTAGGTGATTCTCTTTTGTGTGTTCGTGTTTTTCATGATCATGGCCGACATGGTGATTGTAGTATATTGTGGATATTCAAGGAATAATTTTTGAAGGTGTTTCATGCTCGAGAATATTGTTTTAGGTCTTCATTATGTCCTGGCCAACTATGCTTTGTTCACATTGAAAAATTATTTATTGATTTGGGTCGACAGTGTGTACATTTTTCATATTTTCATATTTTGTTTTGGTCAGCATGTGGTTGATGTAATTCCAAGTTGCAGATATATAAGAGAAAAATTTTGTGTGATGTAAAGTGTGCAAGTGTGTGTGCTGATAGTAGATGTGTGAATAATGTTCTAATCATTCAAACGTAGAGTTGAAGTGCAAAAAGAAGAGTGTGAAGAGGAAAGAATTCATGTGCTTAACTGAAACTGTAATCAGGCATTAGCAGATGCTATTTTCTCAGTTCAACATCTTGTGGATGTAATTCAAATGTTTCTATAAGATAGTGTGTCTTCCTTGGGAAGTAACCCTCTTGTATTTGAGCAGTGAGCTCTAGACAGTGTGCCTAAATGCATGTGCATTCCCAATTTATTCTTCTTTATACTTTTAATGGGGTATAATCTTGTGGACTAACCTCCACCATGGTTTTTCCCCTAACAGGGTTTCCAAGACAAAAATCTTGGTGTTATTTGTGTTTCTGATGCTATGATGGTTTATGCTTTCATGTTCATTTATTAGATCTAAGAATAAGTTTAATAAGTTTAATAAGTTTAAATTTATGTGACAACTGATTCACCCCCCTCTCAGTTGTCTTCCCTTGTGTTGCCAACAATTGGTATCAGAGCAAGTTCCTCAGAAGAAGTCTAATAGCTTGAGGTTATCTAGGATGGAAACTTATAAGGAGGATAGTCTGAGATTTGATGGAACAAATTATTCTCTATGGAAGAATTGAATGGAGCGTCATATGAGATGCATTGGTGAACCTTTCTAGAAGATTACAAAGAATAGGTATGTTATTCCACAGAATGGTCCTTCTACTCCTAATGAGATTAAAGAAGTTGAGTACAATATTAGGGCTAAGGAAGCATTGTTGAGTGCTCTAATGGATTCTGAGATGACAAGGGTAAAAGAAAGAAGTTGGGTACACAAAGAGGGGAAATTTCAGGCAAAACAAAAAGTTTTACAAGAAACGTGTACACGTTTTGTTAAAGTATTTTTTTTAATAAGCGATTGTATTTCATTTTTCTCACCATTTTAGTCCATGCTAGAGAAGAACAGAGGAGATTGTGTACGTGTTTGAAAGGCCTTGATTGAAGAAAAATTTGACTGCCACCTCCTCCCATCGACACAACCGACCTCATCAACCTCCAGGTTGGTTGAATTCTTCCTTTTTTTTATATCTTATTTTTTTGTTTTGTAATTAGTACTCAGTTTTTGTTTGTTTAATGTGTCAATGTTTTATAGTTTTAACTACATTTAAAAAACCAAAAGCGTCAACGAAACAAAGAAATTTAAATTGTAAATTGAAAACCATAAAAATTAAACCTAAATTGGACACATTTAACTTATAAATCAAAACCCTATAAACCTTAGGTTACAAAATTTACATAGGTCCCTAAAAACTAATTTACATAGGTTAATCCTTGGACCTAAACCTTAAAATGTAAACCTAAAACCCTATTTACCCTAATTTACGTAAACCTAAAATAGGCTATTTACCCTAAAACGTAAACCTAAAATAGGCTATTTACCCTAAAACGTAAACCTAAAACCCTATTTACCCTAATTTACGTAAACCTAAAACAGGCTATTTACCCTAAAACATAAACCTAAAACCCTAAATTAGGGCTCCTCAAGGAGGTTTAGATTACATTTTATAATTGACATAACCTTCTTTGTATGATTTTCACTCTCACTCATGGTTCTTAGTTTATTTAGGGTGGAAGTGATGAAAAGTTCAATATTAGGGGCATGTGATATAATAGAAGAGGTAAAATAAGGATGTGTAGTAAGATTTGATGACATAACATGTAGGGAGGGATCACAAATTATAGTCCATAGGTTAGGTACACTTTGGTATGTCATTGGTGATCCACACAACTACCAATGAAATTCATAATTGACTAATAAAGGAGGTACAAACAATCGATGCATAGATCTATATATTAAGCAACAAATTGATTTAATTATAATATGTTCACATAATATAAATTTGATAGCTAATTTTATCTCAAAAAACTTCATGATTGTATAATTTAACTTGAGAAAGTGTACCAGTGAAGTAAAATAATGTACCTCATGTGAAACTATGTGCTTGATTTAATAAGTTCATATATCATGATGCTAGTTGATATGAGCATGTAATCACTCTATATCAATGTTGTTAGCTTATATAGTGTATGATGTATTCTCTTAAAAAAACATAGAAATGCAAGTCATACTTGTTAATCTAGGCTATGTGCAATATGGATAGAGCTAGACACATAAATGTTATTAAATCAAATAAATATTAAAATGTGAAGCATGAATGATTTCTACCCATTTCTTTTATTTGGATGAGATCCTTTGTGAATTATGTAAGGATGCATTATGATCATATTTAGGCCTTAATTTATAGGATGTTATTCATAAGATCTATAGGTTGTGTGTAATCTACTTCCTATTTTAACTCTCATGTGTAGTGGCATTATTCTAGATTAGGAAAACTAAATGTTGTACTTTCTCTAAACTAGTGTATGAAAGCTAACTTGTAGCATGAACATTTCAATTTGGAAAATTCAAATTATTTTTTTGAAAAACTTGATAGATGATTCATAAATGCAAGTCAATTCTATAACCAAAGGTTTATTTTGTAAAATTATTTATTTATTGAATTGATCAATTGATTCCTCACTTAGTGGCAGTTAGGTTCTTTTTTGAAAACCCATGCACATCTAGAATTTACATAAATATTCAAAGGAAGAGTCTATGCCATAGAAAAGTTTCAAAAAATTTAGGTCTAAATCACTTTAGATCCCCTCTTCCTTTTTAAATCATCCAAGAGTGCTTAGAGGTCGAAATAGGTTCAAAATCCATCATAACTCAACAACTTACTTATAATTGAAATATAAAATTCCTAGTTGTTGATATATTTAAGCTATTCCTAGAATGTCACATATTTTATTCAAAGCACTAAGTTTAGGTGGTATGGTTTCTCATTTACTTGTACAAATTTATTCATGTGTCTTCTATATGTTTTCATGTCATCAAATCTCTATTTATCTAAACCCTAAACCCTAATTTAGCATTCATTTTTTTGTAGGACCTTAAAATGAATTTTTTTTGCCTTAGGTAACTCCACCAAATTTTATTCCCTTAAGCCATGGATCCCCTTAATCCATCCTATCACCCTAAATCGTAAATCGATGTCTTAAGGGGTCCTAATATGAAATTTCTTAAGGGGATAAAAGAAGTTCTCAAAATTTGGTGAATAGAGCCCAAGCTCATCTTTGTTTATTTTTTTCATTGCAATTAGGTCACTAGCATATATCTATGTGTCCCTTTGAATGTATTCTATTAATTTTTCATTCTTATCTTTAATATTCTTTGAAAACAATGAATGAGATTATAAATTTTAATGTTAGTGTTAAACTTATAATTTCTTCTTAACTACTTTGTCCCACTATATAGATCTTGTGTCTCTTATCATGAAATTTGAAAATTTAGATAAATCAATTTATGTCCTTGGATTTAATTAAATTCTATGTCATACTTGATTAATACATCTATTCATTTTGTTGTAGGACCTTAAAATGAAATTTGGTTGCCTTAGGAACTCCACCAAATTTTATTCCCTTAAGCCATGGACCATTTTGTCCTAGGACCTTACTACACATAGATCCCCTTAAGCCATCCTATCACCCTAAATCATAAATCGATGTCTTAAGGGGGAATTTGACATTTCTTAAGGGGATCAATTTGGTGAATAGAGCTTGGTCACTCATCTTTTTTTATATTTTGTACATTGCAATTAGGTCACTAGCATATATCTATGTGTCCCTTTCAATGTCTTCTATTAATTTTTCATTCTTATCTTTAGTATTATTTGAAAATAATGAATGATATTAAATAAATTTTAATAAAACCCCATAATTTCATTTCTACCCTTCATATTAACAACCCCACACTGGACTCAATTTAATGTGTGTACATGCTATGAATTTTTAATGTTATGGATTTTATAATGTTATAAATTGAATGGTCTTCAAATGAAATATATTTTTAATCTGTGCATGTTCAATGTGATTTTTAAATAACTTTCAAATTGTGTGCATTATTTAATTAGTTTGTTGATATATATTTTTTTAATTTTTTAACATGCAGTTGCCATATCATTGCTCACATGGATCCAATGTTTAATTTAGAGGATTTTATGCCCAATCAAGAAATTCCTATAGATCTTGTACATCCCAATCCACCACATGAACAAAACCCTAGCACACCTCCACATTCTCCACCGCCTAACCCCCCAACCCCTCTTGAATTTGATGAAGATCAATTAAGAGAGAATATTCAAGAAAACCTCATTGTCATTCAATAAAATGTACATCTCATAAAAAATGAGCCTAGATTCCCTCCCCATCTCGCATGGTTTTCATATACGATGCAAACTATTGTTGATTATGTTCGATCTATTTATGTGAACCTAGTTAGGTTACATCAATGGAGAGAAAAGAGGAGACAATTCTATACATATGGATTATCATATAAAGAAATCAATGACCTGAAAATTACCAAACAAGCCATGTGCCAATATTTTATTAACCCCCAAACAAACCAACCCATTCCTCCGACGAAAAAATGAATTCCAATTTTATGGTGTAGGCATCTGCAAATAGTTGCACATTTTTGGGATAGATGATGGATGGTGTTTGATAATACACCACATGGAAACAGTGAGGTTCCCTTATACTTTTTGAGAAAGTTATGGGCTGAGTTTGAGTTGGGTAAAAAACCCAACTATTTTGATATGAGGTCATTTCAGGGAGTTGGGTGTGGCATTCCCCAACATATCCTATTGTTCCTCCTCCTTCTCCTGGTGTTCCCATTGCATTTCAGCAATAGACCATTTTATTGACATTAGGAGAATTGAGTTCACTTTCAGGACATCTCACTTAACAGACTACACATGCGACCATTGAAGTGGCCAATAGAGAGCATGGAGGCTCGGGCTATAGGGATACTCAAACATCCACTTGAGGCGATGCACATGCATTTGGGATGGGGTCATACCTGAATTTACTATATTCTGAGGATCGTCCTACACAGGTATGTTCATCTTTTGAACTTAAATTTAATTCAAGTTTGAAATGTGAAAAATTCATGTAAATAATAACATCAAATTATATATATAATATAATATTAATTCAATAAGTTTTTGGTGTAGATGCATGATCACGTGATGCCTGAAACTCAATATGATCATGTGTATATGTCAAGTGTTGTAGATCTGGGCTCACCTTTTGGATAGGTACTTGAACTAATATATATTAAATAATTTGTGTGGATATATATCTAATTTAATTTGAATTTGTACACATGTGAATTGATATATTATATCTAGATGCAAGGAGGTCATACGATACCTAGTATTGACCAACCACAAGTTATAGTGGTGACCGCTCCTGAGACATCATCAACTCAGGTGTGTGCTTTCAAAAGTTTGTTAAGTTTAAATTAAATACACATCATAGATCTAATTTAATTTTTTCATTTACATACACATGTGTCAATGATCTATATGAATTGTTGCACATCTATATGCAAGAATTTCATGAGATACAAATGGCAAGCTGTGCACCTAAGACATCATCGACATTTATGCATGGGAAATATCAAGTGCGTGATCATGAGGTCATATCATTTGAGGTTGTAAAATTTACTTTAAATCTCCTATACAATTTTTACGGACCTTTTAAATATATATATATATTTTTGAGGTTTTCACATATTGTTTGCTTTATATGAATATGCAGGATATAGGAGATCATCCATTTGCATCTTCTCAAGTGAAAATTAAGCTACCTGTTGAAGAAAATGTGTCAGTTACAGATTCACATGATCATATGGTAATTTATGCATACTAGAAATCATTTTTAGTATATCTACTAGATATTTAATTAAATTTATTTTTATCTAAAATTTTATATTTTCAAGTTTAAATATGTTTAATTATATCAAAATTTCTAAATAAATTTAAATCTAATTTCAAGTTTCTTGTACTCTTTTATAGCATGATGCGAGTACATCTAGTCGACATGGAACAAAGAGGAGACTTGATTTGACCGATCAAACTGAAAGTTAGATGGTTTTATATTTTATGGACTATAGATCTCTAGTTCTATTTAAATATATGTGTTGGACTTGACATATAAATTTTATGGACTATCTATCTCTACTTTTATTTTGAACATGTTATTATCATATTTGTGTTTATTTATATCAGTTGACTTTAATATGATGATTATATATTCAGTCAATTATGATATTGTGTTATGTTCATTTTCATGATTATATGCACTCATACATATCTATATTTATATTTTATCTAATTTTCAAGTATTACATGCACTATATACATTCTTATCTAGAATCAAATTGAATATATATAATTTATCACGTGGTTAGGTGACAAATTAAAACATTCCTTAAATAGTTTAGATCATATTCATAATAAATTAAGGGCAAGTAATTTTAACTATTTTCTAATTAGATAGCAAATATTTGAATCAATAAACAAAAAAACTATCTCTTTGTATGTATAAATGTATAATCTATACAATTGAATAATTATATAAAATGTGGTAAATACACGACATGAAATGTATAATCTATAAAATTGGAAAAAGATATTTAATAAGTGGCATCGAACAAACATATATAATGTATATCAAGATGTTTATTACAACTATATAATATGATGAAACATATATGTGCATGTAGATACTGTAGACATCCAAATTTGGACACTTAATTTATCCAAATTTATCACTTTTCGTCTAAACATCCTCTTATCCGAGTTAATTAAGTAATATTACTATTATTTAATTAATATCTTTAATTCTGCTAAATCCCTAAGGTATTTAATTAATAATTAAATACCTTACCCTCCTTAATCCTTTTTTCATCAAATAAATTAAATAAATATTACATTTATTTAATTCCTCACATGTCATTTTCATCTAATCCTAATCCATTTTCTAATCTCTTCATTAAGGATGTGCACATGCCTAATCCTTGATTAGGATGTGTCACATCTTCCAACTTTTGCAAGTTGGCTTTTAATCCTAATTAGCCCCTAATTATTCTCTAATTACTGATTAATTAAGCCTAATCATTCTCCAATGAATTTTTAATTCTTTTTTATTCTTCTTAGATTCCCCTCTTTTATATGTGAATTTTTAATTCACATTCCATCCTTCCAAGGTTTCTAGAACCTTGGACTTGTCACAATCTCCACATGTGACCAAGTCCCACCTTTTTGGAGCCCATCTTTTATTTTTTAGACTTTCCTAAGAATGTGAATTTTTAATTCACACTTATTTCCCCAACCACCTTTCCTTTTCCCATGTAGATTTTTGAGGAATTCTAAAATTCCTCAAATGTCCCTTTCACTCCCACTTGGGGACAAGAAATCTTTTTTTGTGGAAATCTCCTCACTCTCCAAGGTGCATGTCCTTTTTCCACCTCATGTACCTTCTTGACAACTCATCTTCATCTCATATCCCCTTGGCCACTTCACCCTCCACATGTCAAGATGTGAGGGCTTGTGGGTTCTCAACCCACCATAGCCCTTCATCTTGGCCTTGTTGGAGCAATTTTGACCTTTGAATTATCTAGAGAATTCAAATTCTCCTATAAATACCCTCTCCTCAAGGGCATTTTCAACACTTTGCATTTTCATAACTACACGCTGCCAATTTGAATCCTCAATCTTTTGCCATCATTTAGCCATCTTTTTTTTAATCATTTGCACATTCAATCTTGCATTTAGTCACTCAAGCAATTATCTAAGGAGCACACAAACCATTCCAAGCAAGGGCCAATCAAAGGGATATCAACAGCAAGGGAGGTAAAATTGTTTGTGTTTCATTTTATTCACGTTCCTTTTCGTTGTATCACTCTTTCGGCTAATCTTGAGGTGTCATCGATATTTTGTCATTCACATTTCTTAGCTATTTTGTGCATTAGAGTAAGGATAAATTCTAAGGTATCACATTTCTGGCACGCCCGATGGGACCCACACATGGGTCTTGCATTTAACCTCTCTTTTAGTTAAGAATTTTGCAGGAAAAGCTCGCAGAAAGGCGGCAGCACCCTCTGCCTTACCGTAGAAAGGTAGTAGTGCCCCACATATGAAAGTTTTATTCCTTCTAACATGTTTGTTGTGATTAGGGATATATTTAGAAGGTTTTTTTAACACTTTTCTGGCAGTGGGAGGGGCACAACTTTCTTTTTTTCTTAAAAATATAACAAAGTTTACCGCAGAAAGGTGGCAGCGCCCTCTGCCTTACCGTAGAAAGGCGGTAGTGCCCCACATATGAAAGTTTTATTCCTTCTAACATATTTGTTGTGATTAGGGATATATTTAGAAGGTTTTTCTAACACTTTTATGGCAGTGGGATGGGCACAACTTTCCTTTTTTCTTAAAAATCTAACAAAGTTTATCGTAGAAAGGCGGTAGCGCCCTCTGCCTTACCGTAGAAAGGCGGTAGTGCCCCACATATGAAAGTTTTATTCCTTCTAACATGTTTGCTGTGATAAGGGATATATTTAGAAAAAATTTCTAACATTTTTCTTGCAGTGGGAGGGGCACAACTTTCTTTTTTTCTTTAAAATCTGACAAAGTTTACCACAGAATGGTGGCAGCGCCCTCTTAGCCACTACAGAAAGGCAGCAGCGCCCCACATCTGAAAGTTTTATTCCTTCTAACACATTTGCTGTGATAAGGGATATATTTAGAAGGCTTTGCTAACACTTTTCTTGCAGTGGGAGGGGCACAACTTTCTTTTTTTCTTTAAAATCTGACAAAGTTTACCGCAGAATGGTGGCAGCACCCTCTTGGCCACTACAGAAAGGCAGCAGCGCCCCACATCTGAAAGTTTTATTCCTTCTAACACATTTGTTGTGATAAGGGATATATTTAGAAGACTTTGCTAACACTTTTCTTGCAGTGAGAGGGGCACAACTTTCTTTTTTTTTTAAAAATCTGACAAAGTTTACCACAGAATGGCGGCAGCGCTCTCTTGACCACTACAGAAAGGCGGCAGCGCCCCACATCTGAAAATTTATTCCTTCTAACACATTTGTTGTGATAAGGGATATATTTAGAAGGCTTTGCTAACACTTTTCTTGCAGTAGGAGGGGCACAACTTTCTTTTTTTCTTTAAAATCTGATAAAGTTTACAGCAGAATGGCAGCAACGCCCTCTTGGCCACTACAGAAAGGTGGCAGCGCCCCACATCTGAAAGTTTTATTCCTTCTAACACATTTGCTGTGATTATGGATATATTTAGAAGGCTTTGCTAACACTTTTCTTGCAGTAGGAGAGGCACAACTTTCTTTTTTTCTTTAAAATTTGATAAAGTTTATCGCAGAATGGCGGCAGCGCCCTCTTGGCCACTACAAAAAGGTGGTAGCGTCCCACATCTGAAAGTTTTATTCCTTCTAACACATTTGTTGTGATTAGGGATATATTTAGAAGGTTTTTCTAACACTTTTCTTGCAGTGAGAGGGGCACAACTTTCCTTTTTTCTTTAAAATCTGAAAAAGTTTACCGTAGAAAGGTGGCAGTGCCCTCTTGGCCACTACAAAAAGGCAGTAGCACCCCACATCTAAAAATTTTATTCCTTCTAACACATTTGCTGTGATTAGGGATATGTTTAGAAGGTTTTTCTAACACTTTTCTTGTAGTGGGAGGGGCACAACTTTCCTTTTTTCTTTAAAATATGACAAAGTTTACCGTAGAAAGACGGCAGCGCCCTCTGCCTTACCGCAGAATGGTGGCAGCGCCCTGATTTCACTGCAGAAAGGCGGCAGCGCCCCAAAACAGCATAGTTTGGAAGGTAAAACAGTCATTTTAGCTTCGTTTTTGCTCCCGTTTTTTGCTATTTTCAAGTAGTAACCCTCTAACATTGTTTTGGCAAGGATATTGGTGTTTTTTGCTAACGTTTTGTAGCATATTGTGGCATAATTTGACCAAAGGCGAAGAAGAAGACAACTAACATTTGTTTGTAGGGTCATCTACTTGATCAGATTTTTAAAAATTATCTTTGCTATTTTCGAACATAGTCTAATTAGGGGGATTAAACTTCATTGTTTGCTATGATTGCTTGTCCTTGTGTCACCCAAGGGGGCATCAATCAGTTTTCACTTTTCCCTTGCACTTCGTGTGAGCCTAGGGAGTAGTTAGAAACGGTTAGTGTCTTCTTTTTAGTGGGACCTGTTTGGGGATTTCATCACCCCAAGGGACGATTCCAACCACACGTACCGGCGGGGTATATAAAGGGGGGAGAACGAAAGTTGTACCCCAATCCAGTTGCATCGTAATTGGCAGAGCGTCGAAGCTAGGGTGATACCTAGATAGACATGAAGAGTTGGTCCAAGCCTTTCAGTATCTTGCTGGGGTTCCCGACTCACGCTTGTGATGGACTGGTGTTCACGGTTGTGCCTCACGTACCGAGAGTATATCGAGGACACCCTAGAAGGCTTGTGCATCCTAGATTAAGATTTTGCCTTGCCATACCCATAATATTAATCATAGAATTGTGCTTGCTTGAGGTGTTCTATTGTAAAAAATCTATTAAATTTTTGATACTTTGGACTTATTTTATCATTTTGCGTCCTTGTTATAGCTATTCCCATCAAAACCAAACATTGTCTTACCACAAAAAGGCGGCAGCGCCCCTGATTTCATTGCAGAAAGGCGGCAGTGCCCCTGATTTACTGCAGAAAGCTGGCTACGCCCCTGATTTTGTTGTCAACGCCCCTAAAAGCTATCAATGCCCCTGATTTTGCTGGCAGTGCCCCTAATTTTGCTATCAACGCCCCTGAAAGCTGTCAACGCCCTTGATTTTGCTGCAGAAAGTTGACTATGCCCCTGATTTACTGTAGAATGCTGACTATGCCCCTTTAACTTCCCGGGGCTGTCATTTACGAACCGTGCATCGAATCAACTTCGTCCAAAAACCAAAGTTGTTTATTTTTTCAAACTCTATCTAGTAGTGTCTTCCATTTCCACCTATTAATAATTTGACCATCCCAAGGCGGCCACGCCCCGCATTGGAGGGTGGACATGCCCCTAACTTCCCGGGGCTGTCATTTATAAACCGTATGTCGAATCAACTTCGTTCAAAAACTAAAGTTGCTTAATTTTTTAAGCTCTATCTATTAGTGCCTTCCATTTCCACCTATCAAGAATTTGACCATCCCAGGGCGGCCACGCCCCGCATCACGGGGTTGACACGCCCCTAACTTCCCGAGGCCATCATTTACAAACCGTACGTCGAATCAACTTCGTTCAAAAATAAAAATTACTCAATTTTTCAAGATCTATCTAGTGGTAACTTTTATTTCTTCCTATCTAATCAAAACAATCCATTCCTCTAATCAGATACATACAATCATCTTCATCTAATCATAATTATCCAATCAACATCATCTAATCATTTGATCCTATCCAATCAAACCGATCTAGTACTTTAATCAAATTCATCAAATCATCTACCTGATCCAATCATCTATCTACCGAATCCCATCCAATCATCCTAATCTGAGCTTTTGTCCAATCCTGATCTGAGCTTGACCAAAATCCTGATTTGAGCTTTAATCTGTTCCCATCCAAAATCTTTTATCCATCCTCTTTATCCTGTCATCATCATGAAACCTCATCCTCCATCAATAGTGGTCAAGGGAAACCCTAATTACATGGATGATGATAATGAAAGTCTTGTTGATCAAGAGGTATACGATATAGATCCCCTTGACACTATCATCTCTAGTAAGCTTTCTCCACCCACTTTCCAAAATCCAATTAAGCCTAATCATGTTCCTTATGCTACCTTTGACAAGGGGTATCCAGTACCTTCCCCCTCCCCATCTAAATCATCCTCTTATTCAACATCCACCTCCTCTTATCCTCATCTTCCATCACAATATTCCTATTACAATTCCCCATACATGACCCCCTATTCTAATCCTCTTTCCCAGTCTGTCCATACTAATCTTACATCCACACCCTTTTACCTTAATCCTACATCCACATATCTTAATCATAATCCACCATCCCAATACCCTTATTATAATCCATCCCCCACATCCTCTTGTCCCACTACACCACCTATATCCTCTTGTCCTAATCCACAATCCATGTCCCCCTATCTTAATTCACCACTCCAATATCCTTATCTTAACCCTCCACCCAATCCCATTCATCCATCTACTCCTAGTCCTCCATCCAATCCTAATCCCCCATCTATTCATAGTCCTACATTGAATCCCATTCCTCCATCTAACCCTAGTCCACCACTCCATAATCCCTCATCCATTTCTACCACTCCAGCCAAGCCAACCATATGCAAGTCTCTCATTTTAGAAGTTCTCTAAGGACTCATTACAAAGAAGCCATCCCCAACTCCACATCTTGAAGTCGTGGAACCATGCCATCTAGATCCATCATCCACGGTCACTAGTGATGAGACCCTTCTCCATACCACACCTATTATTGATGTTACCACCCCTAGCACTAATCAAACCATTGAAACCATTGAACCCACTAAATCCATTGAACCCCCATCTCCTACTCCAAGAACCACCGAATCCATCGAAGACACCCAAGCCCAATCCACTCCCTCTACTCCTAGATCCACCCATATCCAATCCACTCCTCCCACTCTCAGTAGCACCAAAACCCATTCCAATGAACCTCATGAATCTTCCAGCCTCCATCTTCCCCGCTTGAAGAGTCCCAACAAGTCTCCATTACCATGCCTTCCACACATGATGAGTCACGCCAAGAGTCTAATCCAAAGCATGCCAGCATATCCCCTTCTCCAGATCAAGATCCTACCATCCCATCTAGTCCACCTCAAGATCACAGTCCCTCGTCCATTCCATCCAATGATCCCCTTGTCATTCAAGCTTCCACTACTCCATCTCCATCTCCATCGCATGAGCCTACCACCACAAATCCAGATCCTATCATGGCCCCTACTCCCTCTCCTAATGTTTCTATCCCATCATCTCCTTCTCATGATCCCCCATCATCGCCTAAAAATGCTATCCCCACACCACTTGCATATCCCCTTGGTCCTCTCACATTCCTCCATGGTGGTCTCCTCGCAGAAGAAAAACAAAACATATACACCAACCCTCCTCTTCCACCTAATAATGAACTCACATCATTCTTCTAGAATAACAAAAATCCTATCCTAGATCGAATGTTCAAGAGAATGAACTATCAAGGAAAAGGTTTAGGCCTTCATGAGCAAGGTATTATAGAGCCCATCCAAGCTAAAGAAAATTTGTATCCGCAAGGTCTTGGATGTACTACTCACGACTCGCAATCCAAAAATGTTGGTACAATCTCTAGACGTCCTCAACAAGCCTCTTCCAAAATAAATATAGGCTCTTTCCATCACTCCACCAAATCATATGTGGCCATCCCTCCTCCTCTATCGTATCACCTCAAAACAACCGTCCATCTTCCCCCTTCCTCTGCTCCATCCATTTTGGGGCCTTACATCCCTCCATCCACCATCTCCAATCCTCCATCTACCATGCTCTTGTTTCCTCCAGGTCCTATGTCTATTTTGGGCCCCTATATCCCAAAATCACCTCCTCCATCTCGTCCTATCCATCCTTTCATCTATTCATCACCTATCCATTTCAACCATCATAAACATCCTAATCAGGATCAACAAAGGCACATACCTACACATTCTCCATCTACACGTAATCCTCATAATCCTACCTCCATCACTCCACATCATCCATCTTCTCACACCCATCCCATTGCTAGTACGAGCACTTTGGATGCCAGAGGAAAAATGCATAAATCCAAACATCCACATGAATCTAAGGCTCCTCATGTCCCCTCCAAAAGACATGGTGAAGAGAACAAAAAAATCTAAATCTAAATCAAACTGTAGGCCACAAAGACCCACCAAAGAAAAGATCAAAACCATGTGGATCCCAAAGAAAAAAGATGCAATGCCATCACATGAAAAATCAGTAAGAACATCCAAAGTCGCTAATCCAAAAGCTAATCATACACCCCTTTCATCTCCTAAGTCTGTTTTGGGTCCCTATGTCCCGAAATTCACCATTCCATCTCCCCCATTATCTCCACATTCTCCATCCCTTAATCCTCTTATTTTTTCACCACATGTGCCAATGTTGGTCCTGAACACATCTCCCCATCACATATCCACCCCATCATTCCATCCATACCCTTTGCAGCATCCCATCCATTATCCCATGAATCTCCCATCTCAAATCCCCCTAATTCATCCTCTTACATAATTTATTTATCCTCATAAGGTTGTACCAACATCCAATAGTCAGTTCGAACATGGGCTCTTACTACCTCGTATAGAACTTGATGCCTGAGTCTTTCATCCATATCCTTATCATGTATCTTCTAAATTCACTTATCCACATCCCTATCCTTATCCATTTTCATCCCCTTGCTATCCATAAAAATCCAAAAAAAGTCCAAAAATTCACAAAAATTCAGAAAAAAAAAGTAAAGTAAAGTAAAGAGAAATAATCCATCCAATGGTGAAAACTTGGCAAACAAGCACCTTGGATAAGTACCATGATGAAAACCTGGCAAACAGGCATCATATGTAAATCTCCATCTGCACTTGGGGGCAACTTCCTGATGTGCGTTCCCTCCATCCGCTATGCTTCCAGCTATGCACCTGTCTTCCTGTTATCTGTCCTCTTCATAAATCCCCCCATCCCACCTATCTTCTGCATCCTACCATCATATCCCATTTATCTCTCATTCTCTCCATCCTTCTTGTGATCTTGATCAAAATAGGGGCACCTATCTATGCATGTTTTGGACACCTATTAGTATACATCCCCTTCATCCATGCTCTATCATATTCCTTAGTCATCCATCCTATTCTCATCTAGTTATCTCCTTTATCTTCCCATCCACTTGTATTTTGTCCCTCATGCCTCCTCATATATGACATATCTAGAGTGGGGGCATTTGCTTCCTTTGTGACATAGTCTTTGGAGACATCATCTATCACAACATCCCTTCATCTCCCTATCCATCTATCATAGCATCCCTTCTATCTCCCCATCTATATCTTCGTATCCATCTATCCTGGCAACCCTTTCATCTCCCAATCCTTTTATCCCTATCCATCTATCACAACATCCCTTCATCTCCCTATCTATCTATCATAGCATCCCTTCCATCTCCCCATCTATATTTTCGTATCCATCTATCCTGGCACCCTTTTCATCTCCCAATCCTTATGTCCCTATCCATCTATCACAACATCCCTTCATCTCCCTATCCATCTATCACAGCATCCCTTCCATCTCATCTATATCTTCGTATCCATCTATCCTAGCATCCCTTTCATCTTCCAATCCTTCTATCCCTATCCATCTATCACAGCGTCCCTTCCATCTCCCCATCCTTCTCTTCGTATCCAGCTATCCTAGCATCCCTTTCATCTCCCAATCCTTATATCCCCATCCATCCAAACAATCCCTCCCCTCCCCCATCCTTATATCTTTATTCAACCTTCCATCTTTATCCTCATCCTATCTCATCCCATGTCACAATCCCTTGTCATTGGTATCTGGCTATAGGCCTCCCCCATGCAACCCAATGCCATTTATCTCATCGTCATCACCCTTGCTTCTCTTACACATCTTTCCAATCCCCTATCACTTTTCATCACTCGTCTATCTATCATATCATCCTCCCAAGTCATTTTATTGCTTTGGATAACTATCCCATCCCTGAGCTTTATGTGATCGTCATCATCCTATCTAATCCAATAGGTCTATCTTATCTTGTCGTATCAGTCCCATCTTTTTATCTACTTATCCTATCATCATCCATCATCCTTTATCCATTGTTTGCCTTTGGTCTTGTCGAACTACGTTGCCCCTGTGCTTTCACGTAGGCAAGGTCGATCATTTGATCCGCCCCCGGGGTTCCATCATCGATCTTTATTGTCCACTTTGCTCTTCTATCATCTATAATCGGTCTTTCTCCTTTTGTCCATCCTATCTTTACCATCCATCAATGTCTCCATCTTGGTCAGTCATCCACCTTTCACTGAACTACAAGGGCTCTGCGCTTTCACGTAGGCAAGGCTAATCTTTGATTGGCCCCCGAGCCCCTAGGTCTTTAGGGTGTGTCAGTCTCATGTCTTGTCTTCCGTGTGTCGTGTCATCAAGCTATGCCCTTATCTAGCCAGTTCTTCACAAATGAGATCCACTTGTATCAACAAATCCAATCAATTTTGAACATCCCGCGTCATAACGATCTTTTAGTTTAGTATCCATCATCTTTGGTCTCAACAGGATGCATCCTTCCTAACAGACCTCATCAATCCCATCTATCCCCTTGATCCTATGGCAAAGGACATTTGAAATTGATTGCGATCTTTTGATGTTTTTGGCTTTTGTTTATCATTTGAACTCCCTATCATCACTTGTCAAGGCCGCCATGATCCATCATATTATGGCATGTTTTGATTGGTCCACATAGGGGCATATCTTGTTCTTTTGTTTGATTGTGTCTTCTTGGTTGTCCCACGTAGTACCCGCCAAGATCCCCGAGGTCTTGTGTTATGCTGGGGCATCCTTTCGTGCTTGTGGTTATCTCAATACATGGTCCAACCAAGGTCTTTGTGGATTTGGGGTGTTGGGATAGCCTTCTTGTCCGTTGTGTTTATTTCATGCATTAGACACTATTACGCCTTGGTTCCACATACCCTGACACTTGGTGTCTTATGCTATAGCAAAAATCAGTGCTCCAAAGATGGCAAATTGCATTAGGATTGCATCTCATTTTCCATTCTATCGTCTTGCATGTATCCCCCCATCCATTCATTCTTCATCCTTATCTCTATCCAATCTCCATCCATTCCACTTAGCCCGAATCATCTAATCATATCCTTGGTCTTGTTCTCAGTCTTGTTACCAGCCTTGACCCATCATCATCATCATCCATTAGTATCTTTCCCTATCCCTTTGGTTTTGTTTTGGGATGTATCCTTCCCTCATCAACAACACTTTCATCATCATCGGGAGGTATTCTTCCCTATCCCTTTGGTATAGTTTTGGGATGTATCCTTCCCTCATCAACAACACTTTCATCATCATCATCGGGAGGTATTCTTCCCTATCCTTTAGTGGTGTTTTGGGATGTATCATTCCCTCATCAATACCACTCAGTGGGATGTATCCTTCCCTATCCTCGTGTTGTTTTGGGATCTTTAATTCCCTCATTAACAACCCTCCATCCATCATCAACCCATTTTGGCTTGTACCTTGACTGGGGCAACATCACCTTTTGTCCTCAAATCCATTTGTGCTTCATCCATTTCCATATCACTTACTCTCTTCCCCATCACCTTGCATCATCTTCCTCATCTCCCTTGCATCCCACATCATCCATTTCAAAAGCACACCCGTGTTCTCTTCAACCCACATGTCCTCTCGAGGGGGCATCCTAAATCCCTAATCTTTACCTTCACTCCCGTCATCTTTTCTCCTAGTCACTCCTTTGAATGTCTGGGGCATCTTTTCTAATATAACCATCTTCTTCCTAGTGCTATGTCTTAATCTTCTTTGAAATGATGCTGCTTCATAACACCATCTCAAAGAGGGGCAAAATGTAGACATCCAAATTTGGACACTTAATTTATCCAAATTTATCACTTTTCGTCTAAACATCCTCTTATCTAAGTTAATTAAGTAATATTACTATTATTTAATTAATATCTTTAATTCTGCTAAATCCCTAAGGTATTTAATTAATAATTAAATACCTTACCCTCCGTAATCCTCTTTTTATCAAATAAATTAAATAAATATTACATTTATTTAATTCCTCACATGTCATTTTCATCTAATCCTAATCCATTTCCTAATCTCTTCATTAAGGATGTGCACATGCATAATCCTTGATTAGGATGTGTCACATCTTCCAACTTTTGCAAGTTGGCTTTTAATCCTAATTAGCCCCTAATTATCCTCTAATTACTGATTAATTAAGCCTAATCATTCTCCAATGAATTTTTAATTCATTTTTATTCTTCCTAGATTCCCCTCTTTTATATGTGAATTTTTAATTCACATTCCATCCTTCCAAGGTTTCTAGAACCTTGGACTTGTCACAATCTCCACATGTGACCAAGTCCCACCCTTTTGGAGCCCATCTTTTATCTTTTAGACTTTCCTAGGAATGTGAATTTTTAATTCACACTTATTTCTCCAACCACCTTTCCTTTTCTCATGTAGATTTTTGAGGAATTCCAAAATTCCTCAAATGTCCCTTTCACTCCCACTTGGGGACAAGGAATCCCTTTTTGTGGAAATCTCCTCACTCCCCAAGGTGCATGTCATTTTTCCACCTCATGTACCTTCTTGATAACTCATCTCCATCTCATATCCCCTTGGCCACTTCACCCTCCACATGTCAAGATGTGAGGGCTTGTGGGTTCTCAACCCACCATAGCCCTTCATCTTGGCCTTGTTGGAGCAATCTTGACCGTTGAATTATCTGGAGAATTCAAATTCTCCTATAAATACCCCCTCTTCAAGGGCATTTTCAACACTTTGCATTTTCATAACTACATGCTGCCAATTTGAATCCTCAATCCTTTTGCCATCATTTAGCCATCTTTTTTTTAATCATTTGCACATCCAATCTTGCATTTAGTCACTCAAGCAATCATCTAAGGAGCACACAAACCATTCCAAGCAAGGGCCAATCAAAGGGATATCAACAGCAAGGGAGGTAAAATTGTTTGTGTTTCATTTTATTCACGTTTCTTTTCGTTGTATCACTCTTTTGGCTAATCTTGAGGTGTCCTTGGTATTTTTTCATTCACATTTCTTAGCTATTTTGTGCATTAGAGTAAGGATAAATTCCAAGGTATCACAGATACAATTAAAACTTATCAACTTTTAGGTGAAGACCAAAATTGATATTTACAGTCTCTTGATAAAATAATTTTTCAATTCAACAATCACTTCGTAGACCGACTTGATGAGAACTTGAAAAAATAATTAATGTAAGTAACTATAATTTTTATGAGTCATTTAAGAAAAAAATCCATGCGAGAAAAGAATAGTATCTAGTAAATTCCATAAAAATTCAAAAGATGTTTGCCATAGGATTTATTAAGGGGACCTAAGAGGATGTATACCTTAAGTGGGGTCTTAAGAGAATTCCTTAAGGGGAGTTAAGAGGATGGTTTAAGAGGATGCATCTCATGAACCCTAGGATATGGCTTAACAGGTCTTGAGAGGATGGCTTAAGGGGATGTAAGAGGGTGGATTAAGGGGAGTTGATAGAATGGATTAAAGGGATTTAAGATAGTGTATTAAGGGAATGCATGTCATGAACCTTACGATATGGATTAATAAGCCCTAAGAGGATTGCTTAATGGGAATTATGAGAGTGAATTAAGGGATGCAAGATTATGGATTATGGGGATGTAAGAGGATATGACTTAAAGGTCCTTTAAGAGGATGGTTTAAGGGGATGCAAGAGGGTGGATTAAGGGGAGTTGATAGAATGAATTGAAGAGATGAAAGAGGGTGGATTAAAGGGAATTATGATAGTCCTTTAAGAGGACGGCTTAAGGAAATGTAAGAGGGTGGATTAAGGGGAGTTGATAAAATGACTCAAAGGGATGTAAGAGAGTGTATTAAGGGGATACAAGAGGGTGGGTTAAGGGGATTTGATAGAATGACTTGAAGGGATGTAAAAGGAAGTGGGTCGAGAGGATGATGAAATAAAAGGTGGGTCTCGAGTGGATTAATAAAGGGATGTAAGATAGTGGATTAAGGGGATGCATGCCATGAACCTTACGATATGACTAACAGGCCCTAAGAGGATGGCTTAAGGGGAATTACGAGAGTGACTTAAGGGATGCAAGATTATGGATTATGGGGATGTAAGATGATATGACTTAAGGGTCCTTTAAGAGGATGGCTTAAGGGGATGCAATAGAGTAGATTAAGGGGAGTTGATAGAATGAATTGAAGGGATGCAAGAGGGTAGATTAAGGGGAGTTGAGAGAATGAATTTACACTATCAATTAAATATATCTAGAACTATATATAGTTACCTGTCTCTAGATTCGAATTCCATTGTAATATATGTCCATCTCCTCTCTTTTTTGTAAAGCATCTAATTTTAGGAGACCTAAAACAAAAAATGATATAAAACTTTAATTAGGAAATTATTAAATACAAATATATATATCAATTAACTATATAAACAACTAGATATACTTACCAATATTTATTTACTCTATTGTACCATCTGCATCCTCTCTTTTTTTTAATGAATCTATGATTGTCCCATGATCATCCATTGAAATTGTCCATAAAACTTTATTAGCATGCCTCCATTGATATCTAACTAGTTTTATATTGGTTGCCAAAATCAAATGTGAATAATGTATAATCTTCTTGTGTCTTTCATAATCTTCAAATGCAAGCAAGCCATTCTTTCTCATCAAATATTTTCGAAGCCAGGTGCCAACAACAACCACTAAACTAGTTGGATACTCAAAGTTGTCATCATCCACTCTAGGATGTACCAACTTATTTTTTCTCTCAACACATCTAGCCAACCAGTAATTTGTCTCCTCTTCATTCCCCTTAGGTGCAACAACATCATACACATGTCCTACAAAAATAAATAAAAAATTCAATAAAGAGTGACTTATATTTAATTCACATATCAACATGCATACATACAAAATTCAACTCAATAAATAATGTACCTTCATGTACAAGATCCAAAACATGATCATAATCATTTGATGCGAACACTTGATTATCTTCAATTGTTGTTCCATGTTGAGCATGTGTCAATGTAGGCGTTAAGGCTCTTTGTTGCCATTGTTCGACCCATTTCATATTTTCACATGCCTCCCAATCACCTGCAATACAAAATTGAAAAAATCATGCCAACTCCGTTGTCCATATTGTCCATGTGTTTGCATTCAAACTATTAAACGAATGCCATTTTGCAGATCCATTAATTGTTTCACAATCTTGTTGAGAAAAAATATCATTTTCTTCAACTAACCAAAGAAGCGTCGAATTATTGAGCTCTCACTTTTTCTTGTAGATAATTTGGTATTGCACCAATCTACAATTGCACATGCATCTCTAAATTTCGCAGCATCCTCAAATTTTAGTTGCTCTCTAGCAAGAGCTCTTTTCACACATGCACCTGCTCCATTGTATTCTCCCTTACCATGACCAGCTTCAAAAAAAACTCCATATGTGTTGGATATTATTTTCCTTATGAACTCTACATAACTAATAAAGCATTCTAGCATTTTTTAATTGACCTGTGCAATTATCTAACCATATGAGATGTTCTAGCATTTGAATTCCTCTCTTTTAAATTTTTATAAAATATATCAAAACAATATTGTACAAACTTAGATGAATGTAATTGATTATCACTTACATAAAAATGGTACTCTCTCAAAAAATTTCTATTATCTTCTGCATGTCTATAAACAATGTGAAAAAATATAGCTACTTGCATTGAATTATAATACTATGATTGAATTTCTTCTTGTGGAGCAAGAGTATAATTTTCAGCAAAATGAACAACTGACAATATAGTTCTAATTGGGAATGTGTTTTTACATAAACAAAATTGATTATCAAGCCAATGAGAATTATGAGAGTGTTGAACATATTTAGGTACAAACTTATCTTTAAATTCATTAATAAAAGCATGCACACTAACTTTTTCCACAATTAGCTCAACACGTTTTCCAGTTTTTCCATCTTTTAAAGAATACTCAACATTTTTAAATTTTTTTACATCCACTAATTGTTGTCCAAATTCATCTAAACTACTTTCATGCATACATTCTCCTAATAATGAAAAGTTACCACATCTATCGCATTCTCCAAAAATGCATGCTTTTAAAAAAAATGAGTTTCCATTTAAAGAGAGATCACAAAACAAACCTGTTATAAAATCTTTGATTCTTTTAGGTGGCATATTAATGCCACAAATTTCTTGCATAATTTGGTTAGCATGCAAAGTGCATCGTATATATTAAAATATATCATAATAATAATGAAATTGTACATGAGTCTTACAACAATAAGAGATTCATTGCTTATTAATTATAACATACCAAGGTTTACACTTTTCGAATGATTTTTGACTTATTTTAATATTCAATGGTAAGATTGAAGCATCTAAAATTTTTTTATATAATTCAGTTTGAGTCATATCTAAGAGATGCTTTGGATGAGGTTCACAAATTTTAGAACCCACCCTTAATTTTAAGATATCTCTAATGTTAGGTGATACTCTTGTATTATCATGCCAAAATTTATCAATTAAAGATTTAATTTCATTAGTTAATTTCATGTCTGATCTTGGGAGTCTACCACTAAAACTCCAACATTGATTAATAGGGTCCTTTCCAATACTTTCTCTTCTTTTAGCAGCTCTTATCAAAGTTCTAAGATTTACTTTTACACATTTACTAATCTTACTTAACATTCTTTTATTTGAAGTTGTTTTATCAACTAGAGTAGTTGTTATTGCACGACGAGCAGCATTATTATCTTTCGATCGAATTTTCTTACCAATAACATCAATAACATTAGCAACACTAGATATGACTTGTTCTATTGAATCATCTTTCTTTTTTTATTTTACAAAAACACCTAATTTTTCATCACTTTTCTCATTTTCAACATTCTCATCAATTGCACCATGAGTTGAAATTGGAATCCTTATTTCTTTCTAAAAAAAATATTTTATATATTTTATTTCCATAATTTCTAATTTGTCTCGAAGAAACTTTACCACAAAGGTTATCTAGCACATTTGTTTCAATTGTAAAAAAAACATTTTCACCTTCATCCATAGAAGGAGTTTCATTTTCATTCACACAAGGGGTTTCATTTTCATTTTCAAATGTAAAAGGGATTTCATTCTCATTTTCATCAATATGAGGGATTTCATTCTCATTTTCATCAATATTAGGGATTTCATTCTCATTTGCATTCTCATAAAATATAATTTCATCATTTTGTTTTTGCATTGTTTCAACCCTAATATTATTGATCTCATCAATGGTGTATCCAACTTCATCTCAGCAAACAATATAAATATTATCAAAACTTGGGTTTGAACACATACCTAGACAAATTGTTTGAATAGGTGCATTTTCCATATCATTGGGAGGTGGATTTGAAGACACACCCGAAATTGTTTGCATATCATTCAAAGTTGAAGTTGAAGGCATAGTTGGGTTTGTCTCCGTAATTGCATTTTCTTCCATATTCACCATCTCCACATTTGCATCATCTACATTCATTTCATCATTCATGGCTTCCTCTTGAACATTCTTGGAACTAGATGCTTCCAAATCTTTCATTTGACGAATCCTTTCTCTCCTTTCCCTTTGTCTTTTTGCCTCCTTATTTTTATTTGTTTGAATTTCTTTAGGTGTCATTAACTTTCTACATCTTTTTTTTTGTCTTTACCTATCACCCATGGTTACCAAACCCTTTTTTATGACAAAAATAATAATTCAAAAAACTTATTTTCAAATTTCCACCTCCTTCAAATATTCAAATTAAACTATGTACTATGAAAATCATTTTTTCTATAAACTCTGAAGTACAAAAACATCATGAGTACATCCAAAAATTCTCTTTTTCTAAATCTTCTTCTAAAAAGTTCTTGTACTTGATTCCACTTCAGAAAATTCAACCTGCACTTTGTCTCTTCTAACAATTTGAATAGAATATGCCCTACACAAGATACATTTGCAATCAAAAATGCAAAAAATGACACTTTTGGATTGTACTGCAAAAAAAAATGTTGTACGAAAATCGCGTTTTACCAATATTTTTAAAATTAGGGGAAAACAGCTATATTAGAAATGTGTATGCGTTGTAAAATGCATACACGTTATGTTCCAGGAATGCCTACACATTTCATAATGCATATGTGTTACTTTTACCCAACAGGTAAATAGATAACGCGTATGCGTTATTAAATGTGTACACATTTCATTTAAAAGTTGAATTCCCACACCACATCCAACCTTGGTTTTAGGCTTGGGAAAGGCTTGGAAATCCAAGCCTTAGCCTTTGACCTGCAACTAAAAAACTAAGACAGATTGAAGAAGAATGTCCAACTTTGACATCGCTGATGGACTTTTTCTAAATCAATCTATAAAATTAAAACCCATTAGAGAACACGATGTATACTTTCCAAATAAATAATTTTTATTAATATTGGATTATTTTGCTATTTTTTAATTCATTTCTAAGCAAACTAGTCCTTAAACTTGAAATATCAGACTTTTTTTGTTTTTTAATAACTTTTTTTTGGTTAAGTTTTTTGTAAAAAAAATTATATGGCATCAAACTTCAGACAATTCTCTACACAATGAAAAAAAAGAGTCAAAAAATCTTTAGTTTAGGTCCAATTATGTTGTCTATACACGTTGATTTTTAAAAACAATAATTAAGACCAATAAAAATTTAATCAAAAAAAAAATTCAACCAAAAATTACAAAAAAAAATTCAGACCAAACTTCATGTTGTTAGCTCTCTTTTCCCAAAAGGCATTATGAAGATACTTTTATTTGGGTCAAAAATTGGTGTCTGTACACATGTTTGGTATTGTAAAAAAATGACTTTTAAAATGTGGTTTTTATAGATCCCTATCAAAATTTAATTTCTATAATTTGGGTATTTGAATAATTTACATATTTGGAAACTAGATTCAAAATTATAAATTTCATATTACTTACTTTTTTTAAGATTCATTGTGTAAGTGCCTCAAATTTTCAAAGTGTAAAAAATTCTAAAAAAACAACAAAAACACTTCCACTTTTTGAGCTTTTTGTATACCCAACTTCTTGCATCAACCCACAAATGTAATGGAGCTACAGAGTGCTTATGAGATCTAGAATAATTTGGAAACTTTGTATGAAGGTGATACACATGTGAAGATTGCTAAGCTACAAAGTCTGAAAGGGAAATATGAGACCTTGAAAATGGGTGAAGATGAGAACACCACTTCTTTTATGTAGATAGTAAATGAACTTGTGATGAGTATGAAATGTGTTGGTGGAACATTAGAAGAATCATATAGATTGTTGTTAAAGTGCTCAGATCCTTGTTTGTTGCATACAAAGACAAAGTTGTTGCTATTGAGGAGATTAGGACAGTTACAAATGTAACAAGAGACATGTTGATCGGTAAGCTTGCTGCTTTTGAGTTGAGTGAGTTTGGTGAATCTCTTCCTAAGACAGAATCTACATTCAAAGCTACTGTATCTAGAAAAGATAAGCATAGATATGATTTAGGAGAAAGTTCTAGAAAGGTGTTCAAGTATAAGTAGGAGATGAAAGAGATTGAAGAAGAAGAGAGAAATTTGGAAGAGCTTGAAGCACTTATTGTTAAGAGAGAAGCCAGAGGAGAAGGTAAGTACAAAGGGAAATTGGCTATTAAATTTTTTTCTTGTAATAAGATAGGTCATTTTGCTTCAAGGTGTCTAGAAAGAGTTCCCATGTCAAGACCTAACAAGCCTAGATTTCAAAGAAAGTGCTATTATGTTGCTGATGAAGGTGTGACAAATGACGAATCTGATAAAGGAAATGTAAGTGAGGATGAATGGATATTTATTGCTATCAAGGAAAATGATATGGTGCCTACTAAATCTACTAGAGACAAGAATGTGGAGAAAGCTCCTACAGCCAGAGTTGAAGAAAAAGATGAATGGGTGATTGATAGTGGATGCTCTCATCACATGACAGGTGAAAAAAGCAAATTTGTGAGTTTGGAAAAGTATGATAGTGGTGTTGTAAGATTTGGTGATAACAACACTAGTGTAATCCATGGCAGAGGATCCATTTCTCTTGGTGGTAAGCATAATACTAATGATGTCCTACATGTGGAAGTTCTGAAGCATTATCTCTGAAGTGTTGGATAGATGGTTGATAAGGGATACAATCTTCAATTCAAGGATGGAAAGTGCAGAATACTAGGGAGTTCCAAAAATGTGATTGCATTAGGTACAAAAACTAAAGGTGATATCTTTCAATTGAGTGCTACTAGTAAAGTTGTCTGATTTCTCAAGTTGATGAAGGTTGGTTGTGGCATAGGAGATTGTGTCATATAAAATTTTACAATATTATCAAGACAAGCTCTACTTAGGAAGTAAGAGATCTTCCTAAGTTAGTAAAGCCTACTAATACTATATGTAAGGAATGTCGGCTAGGGAAGAAAACTAGAGTTTCGTTCTAGAGAAAACAACATCATTTAAATGAAGTGTTGGAGCTTGTGCATAGTGACTTATGTGGTCCATCTAAAGTCAAAATTTTACAAGGAGACAAGTATTTCATGTTGCTTATTGATGATTACTCTAGATGATATGGGTTGCTTTCTTAAGGGAAAAATATGAAGCTTTAGAGAATTAAAAAATTTCAAAGCTATGGATGAGACAAAGATAGGTCTGAAGATTATATGTCTGAGATCATATAGAGGTGGTGAGTTCACTTCCCAGGAGTTCAATTCTTTTTGTGAAGAGCATGGAATTAGGAGAGAATTATCTGCACCACAAGCCCTTCAACAAAATGGAGTTATGGAAAGAAAAAATAGGACAATTCTAAATGTTGCTAGAACTATGATGCTAGAAGGAAATGTGCCTCATATCTACTGGAGAGAAGATGTGAGTACTGTTGTTTACACTCTCAACTAGGTAAATGTCAAATTTGATTTGGTAAGACTCCTTTTGAGTTGTGGTTTGGTCATAAGCCTATTGTTAGATACTTCAAAATCTTTGGGAGTAAATGTTATATCAAAAGAGATGAAGATTTAGGAATTGATGCTAGGAGAAATGAAGGAATCTTCCTGGGTTATTCTACTAAAAGTAAAGCCTATCGGTGCTACAATAGGAGATTGAGGAAAGTAGTTGAAAGTGCTAATGTCAGGGTTGATGAAGACATAGTTAGATTATCCAGAACTTGTGGATATGATTTAGATGACCAGCATGACAGTTCAAATAAAGGAAAGAAAGTTTAGATACAAAATCAAGTTTAGATCATTCCAGTGAATCAAGAGAGTCAAGAGGGAGAAAATAGTGGAAGTGTAGAAGTGAGATCACAAGACCCTGAAGTTCAAGAAAATCCTAAGATTCCAAGGTATGTAAAGATAAATCATTCATAAGATCAAATCATTGGTGATAAGAAGAAAGGTGTACAGACTAGAAGAAAAATTGAAAAAGAGTATTGTTTTATTTCAAAGTCTAAGCCTAACTATTGGCCTTGTTGTTGCACCAAAAGGTCGACCTATCAATGCTCAATACAAGTGTTAGTTAAGATCCATAGGAGGCGGTTAGACCATGTCACAAACCCAAGCATTGTACTGCAAGGAAGACCAAGGGACACATCATCTTGCAACAATCCCCCTAGCACAAGCAAGGGGTTTGAACCTATGACCAGCTCTGATACCAATTGTTGGCCTTGTCGTTGCACCAAAAAGTCAACCTATCAATTCTCGATACAAGTGTCAATTAAGATCCATAGGAGGCGGTTAGACCATATCACAAACCCAAAAGTTGTGTTGCAAGGAAGACCAAGGGACACACCATCTTGCAACACTAACAATGTTAATGAAGCATGCAAAGATGAACATTGGATGGAAGCAATGAAGGAAGAACTATTGTAGATTGAGAAGAATGATACATGGATTCTTGTTCCAAAACCTAAGGAAAAAAATGTAATTGGAACTAAATGGATCTTTTGGAATAAACTGAATGAGCAAGGTGAAGTTGTTAGGAACAAAGCAAGACTGGTGTGTAAAGGATATTCATAGATGGAAGGTATTGAATTTGAAGAAAAATTTTCCCCTATTGCTAGGATTGAAGCTATGAGACTATTTCTTGCTTATGCTACTTACAAAAACTACAATGTTTATCAAATGGATGTCAAGTCAATATTTCTAAATGGTGAACTGGAAGAAGTGTATGTTGAGCAACTAGATGGATTTCAATTGACTAATCAAGGAGATATGGTTTGTTGATTGAAGAAATCATTATATGGACTCAAGCAAGCCCCAAGAGCATGGTATGCCATAATAGACAAGTACATGATGAAGCTTGGATTTAACAAAGGTACTACTAATAGTAATTTGTATTTCAAGATTGATCATGATAAAGAGTTAATTGTTGAATTCTTTGTTGATGATATCCTTTTTGGAGGAGATGATGGTTTGTGCATGAAGTTTGCTGATGAGATGAAGAGTGAATTTGAAATGTCTATGATTAGAGAAATGAGATTCCTTCTAGGATTGCAAATTACTCAGCTAGATAGTGGGATCTTTATATCTCAGTCCAAGTATGTGAAAGAATTGCTGAAGAAGTTTGGTATGGAAGATTCAAAGCCAGTTGGTACACCCATGGTGACCGGATGTAAGTTGACACTAAATGATGATTCTCCTAAGGTAAATAAGACTAGATACAGCTCTATGATTGGAGAATTTCTCTACTTGACTCAAACCAGACATAATATCGTGAATGTCATATGTATTGTTGCTAGATTTCAAGTTGATCCTAAGGAATCTCATGTGACAACTGTGAAAATAATTTTTACATACTTGAAGGGGACAGTTGATTTTGTCCTATGGTATCTGAAAGATGATCTTACCTTGAGTGCATTTACTGATGCTTATTGGGCAAGAGATGTGGATGACAAAAAAAGTACTAGTGGTGGTGCATTTTTCTTGGGAAAGAAGCTAGTGTCATGGTTAAGCAAGAAAAAAAATGCCATTTCCTTATCTACTACAGAGGAAGAATACATTGCTATTGCTAACAATTGTACTCAAGTGATGTGGATGAAGCAGATGTTGAAAGATATCAAAGTTGTGTATGATGAACCTATTGCTATATTTTGCGACAATTCAAGTGCAATTAACATTTCTAAGAATTCGGTGTTGCATTCAAAGACCAAGCATATATCTATCAAGTTTCACTTTTTAAGAGAGAACGTGAGTGAAAAGGAAGTCAAGCTGGAGTATGTTCCTACTAAGGAAAAGATTGTAGATATCTTTACCAAGCCATTGCCTAAGGATACTTTTGAGTATCTCAAAGGGAAACTAGGGGTGATTACCCCTCCTAATCAAAACTAAGATGCATTAGCTTGCATCATTCTATGTACTTCATAGTCATATCTTGATCTAGATTGATGTTGTGGTGGTTGCTACTCAGGGGGAGTAGTAACATGATAAATATGTGGTTCAGATCTTGTGTGGAGAAAGATAATGTTTATCTTTGTCATTGATGTCAAAGGGGGAGAAGAGTCATGTGAAAAAATTTATGGAGAGAAGATTCATATGAAAGAATTAAAAAGAAAACAGTTAGAATCTAAGGGGGAGAAAATGCTAAGAGAGAGTTGCGTTGATGGTGTTTTTCACATCATGTGTTGCCATCAATACCAAAGGGGGAGATTTTTGGATGTTGCTGATATATGGTTGTCATTGATGTCAACATTATTAGCATATGTCGAGGATATTGAAAAAATTGTTATAAAAGAAGTTGTAGGTTGTTAGTGGTGCAATGAAGTTCATATTGTTGGATAGCTCAATATTTTGATGATCATAGGTTGTGGACTAAAGTGTTTGTTGTTGAGTATATCTAGTTTATCCACCAAAATTTTTAGAGATTTGCGTGAAGATTTGGTCAAGTTATGAGCAATTGTGTTTTGATATTTTTTTGTTGCTTCAGTTGGTGTTCCTGAAAGGAGATGATGTGATTCTAGTAAGTTGAGTTGTTGCAGATGCTTTTGAGGTGATTCTTGATGATTGTGGATGTTTCTAGATTGTGCTCAATCTATGTTTCACATCCACATTGATCAGTGTCCTCGCAATTGGTGATTCTCTTTTGCCTGTTTGTGTTTTTCATGATCATGGCCAACATGGTGATTGCAACATGTTTTGGATCTTCAAGGAATATTTTTTGAAGTTTTTTCATGCTCAAGAATATTTTTTTAGGTCTTTATTATGTCTTGGCTGACTATGCTTTGTTTGCATTGAAAAATTATTTATTGATTTGGGAAAACAGTGTGTACACATTCCATATTTTCATATATTTTTTTTGGTTGACATGTGGTTGATGTAATTCCAAGTTGCAGATATATAAGAGTGATTTTTTGTTCGATGTAAAGTGTGCAAGTGTGTGTGTCGATATAAAATGTATGAATAACGTTCTAATCATTTGAAGGCAGAGTTGAAGTGCAAAAAGTAGAGTGTGAAGAGGAAAGTGTTCATGTGCTTAACTGGAACTATAATCAGGCATTAACAGATGTTATTTTCTCAGTTCAACATCTTGCAGATGTAACTTGAATGTTTCTGTAAGACAATGTGTCTTCCTTGGGCAGTAAGCCTCTTGTATTTGAGCAGTGAGATCTAGGCAATGTGCCTGAATGCATGTGCATTCCCCATTTATTCTTCTTTATACTTTTAATAGGGTATAATATTGTGGACTAACCTCCACTATAGTTTTTCCCCTAATAGGGTTTCCACAAAAAGAATCTTGGTGTTATTTGTGTTTTTAATGTTGTGATGCTTTATGCTTTTATGTTCATTTATCAGATCTGAATAAGTTTAATAAGTTTAAATTTTTGTGACAAGTGATTCACCCCCCCTTCTCAGTTGTCTACCCTTGTGTTGCCAACAAGTAGCCACTCTACTATTTTATGTGATATTCTTAGTTTTTGGTCCATACAGACACCAACACGCTACAAAGATTCCTATGCACCTCGCTATCATCCCAGAACTTCATTTCAATCCTTTGGCTAAGAGCTCGTCAATTTGTTCAAAAAACTATTGTGAACTACTCTTTCTAATTCTATAACTTTTGTTGTGTCCCTTGAAGTAGATTAGGGAATTTTGCCTCTTGGGAATATCTTGAGAATAAAGAGACTCATGAGTAGTGAGTCCCCCTTCTCTACATTTTGATGAACCTGATGTGAACCACAATAGTTTTTTGAAAACTAGGAATTTATTTACCCCAACTTGGTGGGGTCATAACTTTTGACTTGGTGCTTGGAATTCAGAACTACTTCCACCATTAGAAAGGTTTCCAAGAGGACTAATTCAATCCCTAAAAGAGAATGCCTTTGGCAACCCATTTTAGGGGCTGATGCAAGTTTCAACCCCAAATTCTACTTTGAAGGCCTCTAAAAATCCAAATTACTAGAACCTAGAAAATACTGAAATAATTAGAAAATTGAGATTTTCAAATTTTCTCAGTTTTGCCACCCCTAGATTGTTCTAGATCAGTTGATGTGGCTATATCTCTATTTTAAAATGTATTTTCTACCTTTATTCCTTCTATCTCTTTCCAACTTTGTAAAGAAGCTTCAAGAAGTCGTCTTACAAGCATCTGAAAGCGAGTTCTTGTCTCCTTTCTTATTATTCTTTGTTGATCCCTCTAACAAGATTCCTTCTAAGGATAATTTGGCACAAGACTTGATTAAATAATTGATACCTTTCTTAATGTCGCTCTACCTTCTATTCATTCCAATTCACTCTCTTTTAGAGATGATACATCCGTGAATGATGAATCTCTTACTCATTCCAATGCACTCTCTTCTAGAGATGTTGCATTGGTAAATGGTGAATCTCATTTTTGTTACAATGCACTCTCTTCCAAAGATGATGCATTAGTGAATGATGAAGTCCCTCTCACATCAAATCCTCCAAGGATAGATGTTGAGCATATTTCTTCAAATGACTCTTCTACTAGTTATGATGATTCTATAAATGCGATCTATGTCTCTGCTGCCCCTCAAAGGCCTAAGAGACCTATCATTCACCTAACCTCAGCTAGTCCTCCTAAAAGGGTTTTCTCTATTAATGGTGTTCCATTTGATGATGAATCTCTTGATCTTTCTAAGGCACCATCTAATAGAGTAGCATCCAATACTTATGAAACTAGAAAGAATAAACAAAATGATCAACCTACTTTTTTACCACCTTTTCAACCAAGCCTTCCTCAAGCACCTAAACCTACAACTAAAGCACTTGGTGATTATGATATTGTTGAACAACTCCAAGTTACCCTGGCTAAGATCTCATTGTGGGACTTGCTTCAGTCTGCTTTGATTTATCAAGGAATTCTCTAGGAAGCCTTACAAAAGATCCTCTTGCTTGCCTCTTCTAGGCTAATAGATGTTAATGCATTGATGGCTTATATTTGAGTAGATTCATCGAATATCATGTTTTATTAGTAAGAACTTATATCCCCAAATGTGCAGAAACAAGTAGATCATTTAATGATTATAGTCAACATTAACAACATTGGAATTAGACATACTCTCATTGATATCGATTTGACACTTAATGTATGTAGCATTGATCTATTGCCTAGGATTAATATTGATTCATCTTCTCTTAATGCTTCTTTTGCTGACATTTGTGAGTTGATAATGTCGATCGACAAGCCCTAGGCACGATAGTCTTGCCTTTGAGGTTGGGACCTATTATTGTACCTACCCTCGTATATGTTATGTCAAAAAATTACCATGTAATCTTCTTATGGGTAGACCGTGGATTCATGCTATGGTGCAGTCTCGTCTACCTTGCATAAATCTATTAATTTCATTTGTAATAATCAAGTAGTCATAGTCAAGGATGAACCTGAGGCTATGCACTTATGTGAGATGGCAATTGCTGGTCAGGTTTCAGTTGTGCCTACTCTTATTCCTTCAGTGTCTTTTAATGTGTTGTTTACTCCAACAATATCTACTACAAAGGATACTCTTGAGATAGATATCCTTAAAGAAGATCCTTCTGAAGCAAGAAATCCTAAGTCTTCTCCTTCTACCTCTTCTCAAGAAATGCATTCCTTGGTGATGATTGTGGTTCTCTAGAATTTATGAAACCCTTCGTTGGAGAGTGTAAAGTAGACCCAATCCACTTACACCTTTTGATAAAATCATCCACACTCACTATCAAAGATGATTACCCTTTTGTATCATAAGGTAATGTGAAGGAAATTGTAACACACTCCATGGAGATCCTCCTCTATTGTCTTCTATCTTCATGTCTTCTTCTTGTGAGCAATTGAGTCTTCCTCCACACTTGAGAAAGGGTTGCTTCCTGCTCCTCATTATTTTTCCGAGCAAGAGCATATCTTGTTGAGGCTTCTCAAAGCCCACTTGATTACTCTTCCTTCTCCTACATGTAAGAAATCTCATAAGCATGATAAAGTAAAACATTATTTCTATGCATACCATCGAGTGCTTGGCCATTCCACTAGTGAATGTAAGGCCTTGAAGGATAAAATACAACTTCATGATTTAGGTGTCATCACTCATTTATTTGTTGATGCACTTGCCTCTTCTTCAATTGACAAGTGATATTGAGGTCTACCTCTATCCTGTTTGTTTTAAGCATTCTCTCATGAGGCTCTCACACCTCCCTTATATAGTTTCTCGCATGTTTCTCCTCCCCTATATGTTGGGGGAAGTGGTAACTTGTTCTGGAGATGTGTGTCCTTCTAAGGACCCCCTCTCTTCTCTCTATCTTTCAATTGGAGTGTCCCCTTGAGTAGGCCCCTTGCTGTCTTGAGGGGTTCCCAAGGGAACCCCTTTGAAAGTTTTTATCTCAAATAAATTCTATGGTGTCCAGCTTGGTGGCAGCCCGACTAGACCTATTTCATATCTTTGCATCTAGCTTGGGGGCAACTTGACTAGACCTCACTTTTCAAATAGCACATCCCTTGAGTGGACCCCTCTTCTTTTGAAAGGTTTTCATGACTATCCAATTATTTTCCTACATGGTTGCTTTGTTTTTTGGCATGTTCTATCCATAGATTAACATGTCACTTTGCAGGTGCACCTATAAATCCGCTTTCAAATCCGACTCTGTGGAGTCCCCTTCTTTGGGTTTCCCTGATGAGAGAGAACTTGGGGGACACCTCCTTGCAGGTCTGTGGGCCTGTAAGGAAATTACATCTCTGGGTTTCCTCCATGTGAGAGATCTTGGGGGACACCTTCTTGCAGGTTTGCAGGCCTGTAAGGTGCTTACATCTCTGGGTTTCCTCCATGTGAGAGATCTTGGGGGATTCCTCCTTGCAGGTTTGTGGGACTGTAAAGCGCTTACATATCTGGGTTTCCTCCATGTGAAAGATCTTGGGGGATGCTTCCTTACAGGTTTGTGGGCCTATAAGACGCTTACTTTTGTGGGATTCCTCCATGTGAGAGATCTTGGGGGTCGCCTTCTTCTAGGTTTGCGAGCCTGTAAGGCACTTACTTCACGAGGATTCCTTCATGTGAGAGATCTTGGGGGTTTCCTCCTTATAGGTCTATGGGCTTGTGAGATGCTTTCGTCCTGCAAGATTTGTCCATCATTGGTTCGAGGGCCCTCAGTGTACTTTGTGCAACTTCATAGTTTTGTAGAGCTATGGAGTCCTTTTGCTTGAACCTCCTCAAGAGAGAGTACTCGTGGAGTTGTCTCTCTTGGAATTTTTATTCCTTTCTAGATTCCCCATCTCTTTCTTAAATTCTCTTCTCTTCTCAAGTTGTATATACCAGATCGAAGATCTACATCTTCTTAATCATGTGTATATGCTCCTTCTCTCTTCAATATTGGTTGCTTCCCTAACTTTTGGGTGCGCTTTTCTCTTGAAGCAATCAATCCTTACCTTCTTCTCTTCATTTTATGATTCTTCTATGTGTTATTTCTTAATTTGGGGATGACTCATAGTACTGAGACAACCTTCTACATCAAGGTCTCTTTCACTTTGTTGACTCAAATCCTTTAGTTTTTTGTGTGCTAACATTGTTGTTTGGTGTAGGTTTTTGTTGTCTATGCATTTTTTTTGTAGGTCTTCAGCCTAGGGGCATGGTTCCTTGGTTCAAAGAGTTATATGCTTCCTCTATAGTATTCTTTTGGCATTATGATGTTATTTATTAAATGTTTAGTAGACTTCCTTTAGTGTTCAAATTAGTGTAAGTTCATATACCCGCTAAAGTGGGGGAAAAATATAATGTCACAAAGTTAAACCCCTTGCAATTTCACATACATTCTTGCATCCTCTTTAGTGTCCACTCCCCTAGAACTTGTGTAGGCTTATTTTAGCCTTTGCACTTTTTCCCTCTCAAGATGATCCAACCCCCCTTTTCAACAACTATCCTTATGCATCAGCTTTGTGTCAAAACTTATGCTTCTCCAGTTCTCATTGTTTTGTTGTGTGATGTATCTAGACACTAGCACATTGCATGGACATCCATGCACCATGCTAGTGTCCTGCGATGTTTCAACATTCAAATGACCATTTTTGTGCATGTTTGCCACTTGTCCGCAAATTTTGTCAATGGTAACGGCTGGGGATGCCTTGTAATGGCTGGGGAAGCTTTTTTTCCCTCCTATTCTCTCTTTTTAATCCATTCTTTCAATCCATTTGTCCTTCTTGAGCTATCTCCCTTGGAGACACTCTCTTTTTCCTCTTCACTCCTTTTTTTGCACAAATCTCTCACTTGTTACAACAACTTCAAGCTCGCACGTTCTCACAACCCTCTTTGCAGCTCTCTTGGCTCTCACAACCCTCTCTTGTGTTCTTGCTCTCCCTCTTTGGCTTGCTTAAGCCTTGCAACTCTCTCTCCCTTAATTCATGCTTGTGAGCATCTTGGGATTTCTCACATCCCCTATTTATTGCATCTCTACTTTGTGATACAAGTTCTCCTCCTCGAGTGGGGATTGATTTTATCACCTACATTTTGTGATATGGGTTCTTCTCCTCAAGCAGGGATTTCCTTTATCACTCCTTTGTCCATTTCTCTCTATCTATTTGGTTGTCTGTGGAGGTGGGAACACCAAAGTGGGGGTTTGACTAAGGCAAACCCCTATACAACCCCAACACTTTCTCTAGATCTTACACATGCAAGTATTGAAGCTATTTATCTGATAGAGGCTTCATCATTTGTGTGGTTGTAAGCAATTTCCTTTCTTCTCTTTATCTCTACCATCTACACTTCACTTTATTTCAATTCTACCGTATTCTGTCATTTTTCTACATTCAATAATTTCTCAGTAATCTGATTGTCAGTAGCTACTCTACTATTTTCTATGATATTCTTGGTTTTTGGTCCATATGGATGCCATCGATCTAGAGAGACGCCAATGCACTGCATTGTCATCCCAGAACCAAGTTGTCGTCCTTTGGCTGAGAGCCTGTCAATTTGTCCAAAAAATTGTTGTGACCTACTTTTTCTGATTCTAGAACTTTCATTATGTCCCTTGAGGCAGTTTAGGACAATTTTCCCCTTGGGAATCTCTTGAGAATAAAGAGACTCATAAGTAGTGAATCCCCCTTCTCTACACACACACAAACACATATATATATCATCCTCTTCGTATTTTTCCCTCTCACTATCTCTATATGCCTCTCCCTCTATCTCTTTATCTCTACCTCTCCCTCTCTCTCATTATTTCTTTGTCTCTCTCCCTCCCACTTTCTCTCTCTCCCATCTCTCTCCCTTCATCTATCTATGTCTCTCTGTCCTCTCTCCATCACCCTCTCCTCTTATCTCTCTCTCTCTCACCATTTCTTTATGTTTATATCATTTTCACTTTGTATCTTTCTCCCTCACCCTCTCTCTCACACTCTCCATATCTATCTCTCTATCTCCCCTCTCTTTATCTTTCACTATCCTCCCTCTCTATTTATCTCAATCTCCCTCTACCTCTATATCTTTCTATCTCTCACCATTTCATTATTTTTCTGTCCATCTCCTTCTCACACACTCTCTCTCTCCCTCCATTTCTCTCCCATCTCTCTCTATCTCACACTCACCCTCTCTATTTCCTTGTCCCTCTCTCCCTCTCCCTCTCCCTCTCCCCCTCCCTCTCTCTCTCCTTGTCCCTCTCTCCCTCTCCCTCTTTGACTCTATCTCTCTCTATCTCACTCACTCTATCTTTGTTCCATCTCTTGTTCTTGTTCTCTCCCTCTGCCTCTCTATATCTTTTTTTCCTCTCTATCTTTCCCTCTCCTTGTACATATCTTTCTATCCTTTTCTCACTATCTCTATATATCTGAGCTCCTCCTTTCCCTCTTCTTTATCTCTCTATCATGACCTCTCCCTCTATTTTTCTCTCTCACTACCTCTTTATATGTCTCTTACCCTCTCCCTCTCTATATCTCTATCCTCTCTCTCCATCTCTCTTCTTCCCTATCTTTATCTCTCTCACACCATCTCTATCTATCTCTATCCTCCCTCTCTCCTTATCTCTTCCCCCCCTCTCTCTTTCCCTCTCCCTCTAAATCTTTATAATTTTGTAAGCTACAAAATGCAAGCACATTTTATGAGCCATAAAATGTGCTCATGTTTTGTGGCTCACCAAACATGCTTATGTTTTCTAGCTCACCAAGTGTGCTCATATTTTGTGGCTTGCAAAATGCACTCATGTTTTTTGGCTTACAAAACATGCTCACATTTTGTGTCTCACAAAATATTCTTGTGTTATTGCTTGGTATTTACCAAGCCATAATGTGATTGTTTTATGTGATTTTGAATGTAACATGAGCACATTGTGTAGAAAATTGGTCATTTGGCCACTTTTTTGTACATCATTTCAATGCAAACACTCAACATTGAGAAGTTAATTGACAGAGACTATATGTTCTTATTTTGAAAGCTATTGATCTCATAAGATTTTTTTTTTTTAATTTTAAAACTACTCACATATACCATGAAGGATATCAAGTAGAAAATTGGATTGCTAATCTCAACATTTAGGAAAGTTATCATGATTATTCAATCATGGGAAAAGGTTAGAGAAATTTCCCACTTCTATTGAACATCAAAAGTTCTTTAAAAAAATATATATTTTAAAAAATAAGAAGTTAATGCAAGTTCTTTCTTGCATTCTATTTTTTTCAATGGTTCCTTTATTTGGTTTTTTATTGTCATTGGTATTGGAAGATCAAGATCTTCAAAAAATTTATGCATATTTCTATCAATTTTATTGCTTCTGATAAACTTGGTAATGAAATTAATGCTTTTGGTATGGTTTATAATCATGAAGTTGGCTTATCTATCTTTCCAATTGTGATGAGAGTGTTTTCTTTTTAAAGTACAATGGATCAATGGTGATGGTTGGTGCTTCTAATATTTTCCTTCAAATGCTATTCATATTTTAGATTTAACACTTGAGAGGTATTTGCATAGTATTTAAACTCTAACTTTAAAATTTTCCACAATCTTCTTCCTTTGGGAATATATTTGATTGCTTTTCATTTATCCTCTTATTATGGGTCCTTTTGGGGATATTTTTTTTATTATGACAAGTAAAGGAAAGGTTAAGTGATTTCTCCCTTTTTATTAGAAAACTAAGATAAACATGACAAAAAATAATAGGCCTTACAAATGAGACAAATGATATAAAATAGGGTTTTCAAAAAGGAAAAAAGATATACAAAAATAATTGATGAACTAAATTATGCCTAATTACTTCCCATCCATGTGGACATGTGAGAAAAGAAACATAAAATGTTAACTTGAGTCACATTTTTGTGTGATTTCTTACACTTTTACATAGGAGCCTTTTTTGAGTAAGAAGGCTCATATCTCAAGGGATCCCTTGCATTAAAATACTACTCATCATCCATATTTTTATATGCCTTGGTGTTAGAATGATAACTTGTATAAATCCACAACTCGTATTATTTCTATTATTTACAATCTAGTTACCATTAGAAATGGGTGTATCTAGGAAACCAAATTGGGCTGAATAAATCTTCAAGACCTTACCTTAGCCATCATGGATTAACGAGAGAATGTGAATATTCAATTATTTCATTCAAGAATAGAAAGTGATGAGAAGGCACATAATGGATGAGCAAATGGATAATTTGAACCCTATGAATATCATCTCCAAAGATCTCACAATATGTTACTATCTCAAGGCTTTCATTCAAAAAATTAGACCCCTCATTCACGATAGTCATCATAGGCTACATCATAATAGCCATGACCCAAATCCATGCATTGGTAATCAAAGCATGAAATAGAAAGAAGATTCTATAGCAAATTTTAAATGCTAAACTATGATCTACTTAAATAATAGTTTTCCTTTATTGTCTTTTTATAATCGACCTCTAACCTATTTTATAATTAAATAAAATAAATAAATTTATTATTTAAAAAAATACTTTGATATTGATTTGAAAATTATGTAGACAATGCAATAAACAAATTCAAAAAAATTAAGATCACATAAAAAATTATATTAAATAAATAAATGATATTATTCATTTTTTAACAGCAAAAAAAAACATACTTTAAAAAATATATATTAAATATATATACTCAATGCCACTTCTAAATTTTTAAAATAACCTCATTTTTTAAAATCCAAACTATAATAATACATGGTACATATCCTCTAATAAAAAATTCAAACAAATAAATATTCTAAAATATCTTTTCAAACATTAGCTCCCAGCATCTCTATCGGCACATGCTGACTTCAAATGAGAACTTATTTGGCTCTTTTCTTAAAAAAAATGCATTTTCCTCGGAGATTTTTAAAGGAAGCAGCCGCCTATTTATTTGGTCTCTGCATTATACAATTTAATTAGAAGATTAGTAAATTCTGCAAAGGTGTCAGTAAAAATTTTTACTTACAACCAAGTAAACTTGAGTTTCTCAAAGTTGTGAACGTTAAGTTGTTCAAAGATGTCCGGTAAAGCTTCTAACTTTTTACACCAAGATAAATTCAAGCTCCTTAAAGCTGTGAGTTGTCCAAAGGTGTCAGGCGAAGCTTCTAACTTAATACAGTTAGATAAATTCAAATCCCTTAAAGCTGTGAGTTGTCCAAAGGTGTCAGGCAAAGCTTCTAACTCTTTACACTCTTCTAAATTCAAGTCCCTTAAAGCTGTGAGTTGTCTAAAGGAGTCAGGCAAAGCTTCTAACTTTTTACAGTAAGTTAAATCCAAGTCCCTTAAAGCTGTGAGTTGTCCAAAGGTGTTAGGCAAAGCTTTTAACTTTATACAGTAAGATAAATTCAAGTCCCTTAAAGCTATGAGTTGTCCAAAGGTGTCAGGCAAAGCTTTTAACTCAAAACACTGAGATAAATTCAAGTTCCTTAAAGCTGTGAGTTGTCCAAAGGTGTTAGGCAAAGCTTTTAAGTCATGACAACGATGTAAATCCAAGTCCCTTAAAGCTGTGAGTTGTCCAAAGGTGCCAGGCAAAGCTTTTAACCTATAACAACTAGATAAATTCAAGTCCCTTAAAGCTGTGAATTGTCCAAAGGTGTCAGGCAAAGCTTCTAACTTTTCACACCAAGATAAATTCAACTCCCTTAAAGCTGTGAGTTGTCCAAAGGTGTCAGGCAAAGCTTCTAACTCTTTACAGAAAGATAAATTCAAGTCCCTTAAAGCTGTGAGTTGTCCAAAAGTGTCAGGCAAAGCTTCTAACTTTTCACACCAAGATAAATTCAAGTCCCTTAAAGCTGTGAGTTGTCCAAAAGTGTAAGGCAAATTTTTGAGGTTTTCACATCTGTACAAGTCTAAATATGTTAAAATAATTAGGTGTCCAAGAGATTCTGGCAGACATTTTAAACGCTTGCACCATCTCATACTTAGAACCTCTAAAGCAGGCAGTTGACAGATTTCCTCAGGCAGCTCCGACATTTTTTCCTTGCCATCTAGAATTAAAATTCTCAATGCCACTAACTGATTAAATCCCTCCGGTAGCTTGGGCAGCTCCTTCAATTCACTGAAGTCTAATTTTTCCAAAGGGCTCGAAAGAGCTCCTGTCATCTGAGAGTTTGTGCATTCAGTGGAATCAAATGGGCAAATGACCTTCATTGACAATAAACTTTTAGGAAGCTGCATAGAGATTCCAATTGTCAGAACATGGCTACCAAACAATCAAAATGTATAAATAATAAAATGTAATTGAAGACAGAAGACTTGCCTTACACAGACTAACTCCACCTTCAGTGAAGAAAGGCCCATGGAACACCCTCAATTTATCAAGCTTCTCCAATTTCACTGGTAATTGAGGAAACTCATAGGATAGCTGAAGAAACTTCAATTCTTCAAATCTCACCTGATTTACTGTGCTCACTTTCATTCTTTCTCCCAAGGCTAGAACTCTTAATGATTTTCTCATTGGATTTAAGTGTCTTTCCTCAATAACCTGTTCAGATTCCTCGTTAACAAGCCAGACTCCTTTAATTTGATTGAGCCTCTGCAAAAGTACTAACTTTGGTTAGAGTAAATAATTTTAAACTTGTATTCTATCCGATCACGTAATTGGAAGGGACACCTGGGTAAATATACCTGATCGTCTGCCGCATCACATAGGGATTGATAATCTAAGATTCTATTCCCTTTTGCTAAGCCTTTTGCCTTTGCTTCGATGATATCATGAACAACTAATTTCTCCCCAGACGAATCGTAGGTCAAGTGCAACAACTCATATGGGATAGTCGTCCTTTCCTTAGGAGTTGAAGTGACCAATCCTGCCTCAAGAAGAGATGTAACTGCCGTTGCTCCCACAATATACTCCACATTTTCACGATTCCATTTGCTGAAGAAGTGGCATATGTCAAGTAAGGCTTCCTGAATGTACTCTTCCAACTCACCATACACAAAATCAACAAGGCGTTCGCTCAGCATTTCTTCTTTGATAGTGCCCCCTTCTTCCAAAATTTCCAAGATGTTAGCACACCTCTCAACTCTATAACTTTGCTTATGTAATTGAGCGCCAACAATTTTGAGGACCAGCGGTACCCCGCTGCAAATTTTTAGGATTCTATTTAAATCTTTTTCTTTGATGGTTGCACATTGAGTTGGATCTTTGAACAAAATTTTCAATGCATCTTGATCAGACAGAGGGTTGGGACAATAGTCTTTGCGCACCAGGTTGGGCTGTTCTTTAAACATATCTGTAGCTGCTAAATTTCGTGTTGTTACCAGAATTCTGCTACCTTGGGGAAGGCCTCTCAAGTCCTGCGGCAGAAGGTTCTTCAGGTCTTCTGGCCTTAATGCATTATCAATGAAAAGAAAAAGAGGTTTTCTTCTTTGACATTTAAAAGCCTCCATCAGATGACCTCTACCATCTTTACAATCTGTTAACATTATCGGGTACCCACCATTATACATTGGGAAACAATCTTTCAGAATTCGCTGCTGTGATCTTGTAAAGTCATTTTTTTGTTGCTCTTGATATATTTCAAGACTAGTGTAATCATAATTCTCGAGATCTATTTTTGAAACCACAGCTTTTGAGACTGTGGTCTTTCCAAGGCCTCCAAAACCATAAATTACTACTGCGAGCGATGACTGGTCTGTGGTTGTCAGAATATCAACTATTGCATTCACTTGCTCGTCAATCCCAACTGTTCAGTGACAAACAAATGTGTTATGATAAGTTTTGCAATGGTGAACTTGTATGTAGAATTATACTAAATAAATTAAAGACATAAACAGAGCTATAAACTGAGAAGATGAAGATGTGCAATCCAAATGCAAGATATATTTATCTCAATTTACCATTTTAAAACAGCAATCTTGAAATGGTCTAGAGACAACAGTTTTTAGTAGGTAAAGGTACACTGAATTATCATCTAGTACTGGGGTATTATTGAGGTGATCACAAATTTTGATCATGACTAAATAAATAATAATAAATTCTACAATAATAAGAAATACTTTAAAACTGTTATTTTATAAAAGTTGAGGGAGAAGTTTTTTTTAATTATATAAATTTTGAATCTTGTACTAATATATATTGTCCTAATTCATTTAATTTAATTTGTTTTTTATCTATCATTTGTCATTTATTTCAATTTTAGTGGCATGAACCTATCTTGAATCATACTAGTTTTATCATTCTAGATTGAATCACAAGTATAATTTTGTTCTTTAAAGAGAATTAGATTTATGATTATGACTTCTTTATTTAAAACACTCTTTTGTTCATCCCAAGCCAACTCTCTTATCAAATTTTGATCATAATCAACCAAAATATTTAAATTTAATGTATAGGATGTCATATTTAAAGTCAAGCCCTAGAAAACTAGAAATCATCTTGAAATTAGAAAATAACTTATTTACATTAAATCAAAAGGAAATTGAGACATCTGACATTACAATTGAACAAATATTATATGTAAGAAACTACATTGATATATATTTTATGTCCTTAAATCTTATAATTTAAAACTATTAACCGGAGAATAGACAATTGTCCAGTGAATCTTTGTTGGCCTATCATTTATGACCCAATTTTTGTACTTCCAATAAGATTTTTTTTATTTTTATTTTTTAATTTCAAAGTTTATTTACTTTGATCAATTGGACAAGAATATTACATTTAGAAATTGCATGATAAGTTGAAGGAAAAAATTAAAAGGGGTATTTAATTTGAATATTTTGCATGGGGTCAAATTTTTTCATGAGTGCATGTTTTAAAAGGGAATTATTTTAATCAAATGCTTGCAACAAAAATATACTAACAAAAGAGTTTACAAAAACAAATAGAGAGTAATATATATTGTAGCATTGATTGATCTAAAGGAGGGCAATGTTTGCATAAAGAAAACACGGACTACAAATGATATATACAATGCATTTTATAAGGGGAAAATTTAGTACATTCTATTTTAATATAAAAAGGGAATATACATTTTATAAAAGTTCCAAAATCTAAGTATGGTCTTAAAAATACTTCAAAATTTTCTTAATCAAAATTTATAATGAGGGTTTGGGAGTTGCAAAAAATATTATGGGAAAATGTGGTCTCAAATATAAGGATTCTATGAGTTCTTGTGTTTCTAATTATTTTAAACTCATCCACTTTATGTCTAGTAGTACTTTAATCCAATCCTTTGGTAGTTAAACCAGGTGTGCTCATGGATTCCAACCCTCTCATATGTCCATAATTCGACCCAAAATATTTGTTAGTTCCCAAAACTATGGGTCTAAAATCCTAAAACATCTCTTACCTTCATGACCAAGGATTTATTTTTAAGAAGGTAAAATTGGGGTTCACCAATAAACTATAGAGGGTTCAAGGAAAATGAATGAGAGTGAATAGTCTCCCCTACACTTTGGGCTTAGTTGGATGTATGAGGGTGTTCCTAGAGGTAATATTTCATAATATTTAACTACAACTAAAGATATTACATAATAATAAAGTATTAGTAGTATCTAGAAGTATGATTTGACCCTAGATTCTATCACTAGATCAAATACTAACCTACTTTTATGACCTCCATTAAACAAATATAGACATGTAAAGCATGACTCACCAAAATAAAAACTACTAAGCCTTGATTAAGATATTTCCTTGGATATAACACTAAATTATGAAATTCATAGAAACCTACTTCTTACTCCTATATTATTGGTGAATGAATTTGTTCATTTTAAGAAAATTGAGGGTCAAATTTTCAAGACTAGTGCCTTATGTGGGTTATAGAGTTGCATTCAACCATATGAACAAAACATGAGAAATAACAATGAATGTATGATACCAAGAAATCAAGTCTACTTAAGAATCCTTCTCCAAATGTGAAAACACTCATATATAATAAGAAATTGACCACTATAAATATAATTTATATTTAATTAAAGTGTTGTGGAACTTATCAAATTTATATTACAATCATACTAGAAATGTGGATAAAGAAAACTATAAACAAGGAGAAACTTAAATCATCTATAAAATGTCTACAACTAGCCAAGGAGACATAAGATTACATATATATTCTTCAATTAGCTACATCTCTACAACTTTTAGAATGTACATCCCAAATGGTGAACAGATATGTAGCTGTTGAAACCCTATGATACCCTCTACAACCTATGTTCTATGGATATAAGAATGACAAAAACTTTTAATGTGGAATGAACTTTTATTTATAGTTCACATGTCCCTATCATTTAGCATAGGAGCTTTTGGTGGAAATTTTCCTATCATGGATCTTTCTTGGAGGATTCTCCCAAGACCATGGATGTCACATGTGGGAGTTATCTAGATTCATGGGACCTCAAAAATCAATGGAAGAGATTAAGTGCAAGTTGAAGAGGGTGATTGGAACCTCAATGATCATATTTGTGGTAGCATGGCCACCCCTGTTGTATGCAATTAGATATCCATGATAAATGATGGAATTAGATTTGAATAGATGTATTTTAGGAAATAAAGGAGGAATTGGTGGTTTTAGGGCCAAATTCAGTATCAATGGAGTGATAGGAAAGCATTGAATGTATGTGAAATAGGATTTCAAGGGTTTCTATGCCAAAGCTAACCACTTGATAATTTTTAGGTGGGCCTTATAAAAAAAAATGAGTATTTAGGTATTTGGAAAGAGTCCAAGTCTCAAAGGGACTTGAGGAATTGGAAAGGATTAACCAATTCAAGTGAACTAAGAGTAGGGAGGGCAATGAAATTTTGAACATAATAGAAGGGTTGGGTTTGGGGGTTAGGAGGAACTTGGGAGAAGGCGGTCAAGAAAAGGAGAAGGCCAAGGGTTAGGTAGAGAACATGGACCAAGACCAAAAGGATTAGAGAAAGGATTAGGCTATGGGCCCAGGGAGGAAATAGGGACTAACAAGAGAGAATGGACCAAGAATAGAACCTAATGGGGGTGAGAAATACATAGCCATGGGGAGTGGAGGAAAATAGGGATCACTTGGACTAAGAGAAGAGGATTGCAGGGTTTAGGGACTAAGGAAAACCTAGCATCGAGGACATGGTGCCAAGGTTTGGAGTCCTCCTAAAGTTCTAAGTTCTAAGGGGAAGTGCATAAAAATAGGAGTTGAGGTTTCATGGTTCTTGAGAGTTTCAAAATTTCATGAGTGGAGTGCGTGTGAGAAATAAGACTAGAGGGATGGGAAAGGAAAGAGAAAGGACTAGGATATAAGGAGGACTTGGCATCAAGGATATGGTGTCAAATTATAAAGTTATCTTCAAGCTTCAAGCTTTGGGAGACAAGTAAGAAACTACATAGGAGGTGAGGGATGGAGTATCAAATGGACTTGGCACCAAGGAATCAAGTGCTAAGTTTTTTTGTTCATCCAAGGGGTTGAGGCTTGATGAGGAAGGTAGAAGGAGAGCAGGGAAATGCAAATGAGTGATGAAAAAGGTTCTAAGGGAACCTAGAACCCTTTGACTTGGTCCTTAGATCCAAATTTTTCCTACAAGCCTATAGAATATGGAAGGGAAATAAAAAACCATAAACACATAAACACACCCAAGACCCATATTGAACAATTGGAAAAAAGTAAAGGGGGAACCATTTAGGTTTTCTCTAATTAAATATTAATGGTAGATAGCTAGGTAGGTGCACAAAAATATTTAAACTTAGATAATTATTCAATTTATAAGTCCCACAAATTTGAGCATCAATAGTGGCTCTAGTTCAAGGGGGTCACATGTGCCTCTTGTATTCATAGTGGCAATCTATATATCTCTAAGAGTAAACAAAAATAGGGGAACAAAAGGAGATGGGATAAAAATACTTCTTCATGTTTAAACAAGGATGATGATTGCACAACTGCACATACAACACAATGTTTAAAAGATGAGACACAACATGAAATAAAATATAATATGTAAAGGGTGAAACCAACCCTTAAAAAATCACTACTAATCAAAAATATCATGGATCAACAACCACACCAATTCTTTGGAAAATCGCTTGATGTACTATGCACAATCATGATACCCCTTAGAATATTTATATGGCCATGGCATGGGCCATATTATTCTCCACCCAAAATAATTGAGTGAAAACAAATTTTTATTATTCCCTAGCATAACACATACCTCCAAAGCTAAAAATTAGGTGCTCATTGTTAACTATCATTCTATCTATGAGATAGCTCATGTTATCCAAGAAAAATACTATATATCTACCTCTTGGGTCACTCTTCAAGTAAGAAAGGGTGGATTCATAATTTAAATATATGACTCACTAAATTTTATTGCATCTACACTTACACAACATTATTTATTATAATGCACACAAGAGGCACCAAGCTAATTGGTGCATCAATGTATTCTTAATAAATTATCTTAAATGAGATACTACCCATATCTTCTTCAAATATTATCTTATCATCCCATTGTGAAAATATCCACTTCCCATCATGTGATGACCTATTGATCAATGAAATGGGTTGTTCATACTCATAATCATTCATTTGGAGCATAACAATAGTAGCTTATGATGTGGTAGACAAGAAAATTGAGAATGTTTAGAAAAAAAATAAACTTACCAAAGTTGGTGTACCTTGAATAATTTCCTTGGTTTGCAAATACACATCAACCAACTTCTTGCTCCAAGTGATTGATTCTTCATTTGCCTCTTCAAAAGGAATAAGGAAAAAGAGGAAACTAATAATTGTCTCTTCATCTTCATGACTTCCGAATAGAAAATTTGAACTAACTTTAATAGATGAAGCTCTCTAATATTGCAATTGTCCACCTCAATGTGTAGGCATTCCTATTTACTCTATATGGTGACCTTTTCACAATATACGTTCACTTGATCATATGGGAATATCAACTCGTTTGCATCAAATATGCAAGGAACGTCTTAATTGCAAGAAGGAATATTTGTTTCCTCCAGCTCATTTCCTACACATAACACTTCTAGTGGAAAGGGTTGAAAAAATTGTGCCTCATCAATTGAGTTTTCTCCCTCATGAGCTTCATGTTCATGATTTTCTAGCACCTCGTTTATTTTTAATACTCATTGTTGCACCAAAACCTTATTTTTCTCTATCACCTTCTCTGTAATATTATTGTCCCTAATCTTATCCTCTACTCATTGTAAGTTCTCACTAATACACATCAAAATTATACTTAATCTAGCAACACTATCACTTTTTTGTGCATGCATGTGTTCATCATCTAGCTATTATTCTTTTTTGGGCCTACCTAACTACTAAATCTATAAGGGATACCATATCTTCACATTGAGGTAGACTATTGGTATATCTTGATGAGTTCTCTTTAAAAATAAAATTGTGAGTGAGTAACTTATATTGATATGGATCAACAATATATTCATCTTGAAACTCCAATTCTACTACATCATACTCACTACATTCATCTTCTCCTTTAATATAGTTATATCCCAATGCATCATGTTGATCATTCTCATCTTCATAGTGCTAAAAAAAATATGTAAGGAATATTTTCCTCTTTTATCACTCAATACAAATTTGAATTCCTAGGAGTAGCAAGTTGGGCTCTTTAAAATTATAGCTCTACAAGAAGGGCCATTATTCTTTCTCAAGGTGATATAACACCTTTTCTTCATGTTTAACTTCTCTATATGAGAAAATAGGAGAAACAGGATAACAAACAATAACATGTATTTCCACATCTTGAGGTCTCATGCTAAAATTTTATGCATTAAAATATCTACCTCAATATATCCTCTACCAAAAATCATAACATTTGTTTCTATTTGAGTCTTTTGTAGTTCATGTTTTTCTATAATTTATTGTTCCTCTTTTTTGATGTGTTCTAGCAATTATTTTTGTTCAATATCAGATTTATATGACATACTTTGAGAAGCAGGACATGGGTGAGGGAATGTGCATCATAATATTGATCCCAATATTTGCTACCAATAGTCATATTATCTATTTAAATTTAAGCATCCTTATCACTATGATCTAGGGTTACACGAGGACACGTCCCCTACTCCAAAACCCCCTCTACCCATCCCCATCCATCCCAGGGATAGGGGGCGCATCGAGGACAGTCCCCAGCCGTCCCCGAATTAAGAAAATTCTCAAGAAATGGTAGGAAACATTTCCTCCTGGTTGGGAATGATCCCTCGTCCCTAATACGGATTGGGAATGTTGGAAATTTCCCCTGTTGTACTGAGGATGGCTAACCATCCCCCGCATGCATAAAGCCTCCAGTCATTAAAAATATAGAAAATTTTGTTTTATTTTAATATTTTTTCATGTTGTTAAACATTGTGTGGGGCCCACATTGATTGGAAACCTAATATTTTCACCAAATCTTAAAATTTTAAATGTAAATGAAACTTAATAAAGTTTCATAACCATCGAACTGGGCTCTCATGACAAGCAACGGCTCTCAGGAAATACGACAACGACTCTTAGGAAATATTTTTGCCTCAAACTCTAACGCCAAATGCCCAAAACTCACCACAAGGCCCAAATCAATTTTTTCTCATGCATTTATGCATCTAGAAGAGTCATTTTTTGAATTTAGAAGAGGCATTTGAGTTCTTCAAAGTTTTTTTTTCTCACGCCTAGGGTAAAATCGCGACTGGGGTGTATTTGCTTGCATTTTTCCCTGACTTGAGCTATGTTTGGTTTGTGTTTGGGATGCCTTGAAGAGCTAGGAGTTACACTTTCTTAGTTTCATTTCCTCCTACCACTTCCAATTTTGAGATTAAATTTTATTTTTATTTTTGCTTTTGCTATACAATATACATAGAGCTTTAATTTTTTATTTTTTATTTTCATTTTTGTTTACATTGATTAATGATTTTGTATCATTTTTACTATTTTACAAACTTTCAGATTTTCAACCAGCATACAGATACAAACTTTCATACTTTAATTTTTTTTTAAAAATCCATACAAATTTGAAAATGAGTAGCAATAATAGTGGCAATGACAGTCATCAGGGTGAGGGTAGTGACAGTGAAAATGAATTTCAAAGAATGTCGATAGACCCTTCTTCTACCTCTGAAAATCCAACCCATGCTTCTTCAAACCATTTTGTATGAAATGTACCCACTCTTCAAAGGTTTGCAAACGGACCTTTCAACCACAACAAACCATTGCATCAGTTTTCCTTAGATGTGATTTTCAACAAGAAGAAAAATTTAGGGGGCAGCGGGAAATGGCTTTGTCATGTTTGTGAATCTAATTACCATGAGAGCTATACTAGGATTAGAGGTCATCTAATGGGTGACACTAGAAATGGTGTTAAAGTTTGTGAGAAAATAACATTGGAGTAGCAACTTCAATTTGCAAAGTTGGATGGATGTAGTGATGACCAAATCATTACCATTCAAAATAAAAAATGACCATTAGCTAATTTGCAAGCCTCTTCCAATGTATCAATTTCAAAGAGTTGTGATAGAGGGAAGAAGAAAGCAACTAAGAAAACTCCAATCATGGGCTTAATGAATGTGCAAAAATGTGAGCAAGTTGATGATGCAGTGGCCAAATTCTTTTATGCACATGCTCTTCCATTTCATTTGGCAAGGTCACCTTATTTCAAAACTATGGTGAAAGAAATATTGACAGTTGGACCCTCTTATGCCCCCCTTAGAGAATATAGATTGCATACCTCCCTCCTTGACAAAAAATATTCAAAGGCTACCTTGTTGATGGAGGAGATGAGGCAAACATGGCTTAGGACTAGTTGTTCCATTGTCATGGATGGGTGGAATGATATTCAACATAGGCCACTCATTAATGTTATTGTTACATGCCCTATTGGTTCATAATTTCTTTGAGTTGTTGATTATTCTGGGAAGCGTAAGGATGCTAATTTTTAGTTTGACATTTTGAGGTAGGCCATAGAAGAGGTTGGGCCTTCTAATGTTGTGTAGGTTGTGATAGATTAAGCTCGTGTTTGTAAGCTAGCTGGTTTGATGATTGAGAATGCTTACAAACATATTTTCTGGACTCCATGTTATGTGCATGATTTGAATAATGTTTTGAAAGATATTGGAAAAATAGGTTGGGTGAGGGAAGAAGTTGCAGAGGCTAGAAGCATACAAATGTTTGCATGTAACCATCACACTTCACAGACACTATTTTGGTCTTATTCAAAGAAAGAATTCCTCAAACCAGTTGAGACTAGATATGCTAACTACTATATTTTGTTGGAGAGGATGTTGGAGGTCCAAGATGCTCTACAAGACATGGTTGTTTGTGCAGATTGGAAAAGGTGGACTCTATCAAAGAAAAATGAAGGAAAGGAAGTGAGAGATAGAGTACTTAATGAAACTTGGTGGGGCACTATCAAGTAAGAAATCTAAAAATTTAAATTGTTATTGAAATTTTGAATTTGTTACACTTTTTTTTACTTTATAGTTTGTATTTTAAAAGTTCTATTTTTATTTTTTTGCTTGTAGGTATATTTTCTCTTTCATATCACTAGCTTTGAGGGTAATCGAGTATGCAAATATAGACTCTCCTAGCTTGGGAGAGATATATGATAATTTTGATAGCATGCTTGACCAAATGAAGCAAGCTATTCGTCAAAAGGAACCTGAGTTGAGTTTTTATCATAACCATATTAGGCCTATTGTGAAAAAGAGGTGGAACACAATGAATACCCCTCCTCATATGCTTTCCTATGCTCTTAATCTGAAGTGGTATGTACCTAGACTTGGTCAAATGCTTCCTTCTGAGGATGACGAGGTGATGGAGGGGCTTACAACAACCCTTCATAAAATGTATACCAATGAGTTGGCAACCATAATTAGGGAGTAGTGACTTATATTTTTTGATCTTCAGGGTCTTATATTCAACAAACCAAAGGCTACGACAAATAGGACCACCATTGCATAGAACAACCCCATTGGATAGTAGAAATTTCATGGGAAGGACACACTAGATTTGAAACAACTTGCCATTCATTTGCTCTCACAGATTGCTAGTTCCTCTATTGCAGAGAGGAATTGGTCCACCTATGGCTTCATCCACTCCATTAAGAGGACCAAGCTTAGTTCAAAACAAGCTAAGAAATTAGTTGTAGTTCATAGTTCCTGGAGACTTCAGGACCGATAGACTACCGAGTATCGGCAGACTCCAGTAGCACAATGGGATGTTGATCCTGAGGACGTTAGGAAAAATGATGAGGATAAGGTGCAACCAGGATTGGTCGAGCTACCATTGGATGATCCACTCTTGCCAGAGGATGATAGTGACTCAGATAGTTCTGAGTCTTTTGATATTCATTGACTAAATGAGGCTTAATTTCATAGACTGTTGGACAATGTATTTAGTATTTTAATTTTCATGTTTGAACTTTGAGACTTTTGGATGCATGTTTGAAACATTTGGATATTGATAGACCATGGTTTTATTTATGTTTGATATTTCTATGATAAATTTTATAATGTTTTAATGACATTTATTATGTTGTTATACTACTACTCTCACAATTTATTTATATATTGATATTGTTGTTATCAATTATTAATTTATTGACATATATATCTCTATTTCCCTCTCTTTGTCTATAATATATTAATAAATTTTCAAAAAATCATATATATATATATGTGTGTGTGTGTGTTTTTTTTATATTTCCATCCCCTACCGTCCCCTAAAAATGGGCCCCTAGGAAAGGTCCTAAAAATGCATCCCCAGTTGTCCCCTCATCCCCATCCCCAAAAGGTCGTGGAACACAACTATGATCTTCATAATCATCATAATAATATTTTTCATTTCTTCTCATTAGGAGAACACAAATACATTTTAATGTTTCTCTTTGAGTTTCTAATAGTTCAAGGTGTGCCAATTATTTTTTTGAATTTCATCTTCACATGAAATGTTAGGAAAAGAGGTATATTTGTCATCAATTTCCTAATATCTAGTGTGAGAATATTGCATACACACATCAAGGATTTTATCCATGTTTCCTCTACCAATAACCATATCATAACCTTATATATGGACCTTCTAGGAATCAAATACTATCAAAATATATAACACCTCAAGTTTAAGGACGCAAATATGGTACTCCTATTCATCTTCACATTTATATTCTATACTAGGAGAGGTAGGACAGCGGCCATCAAAATATGTTAGCAAATATTGATACTACATGCCATGACTTTTTCAATACTCATCAATCACTCTACACACCTTTCTCCTCCAAAAAAAGTATATCTTCTCATTTCATCTCATAATCTAGCCACTATTTCTTTTATGTTTTTTTTATTATTTTATTAACTAGACTTTCAAAAGTGCATAGGTACTATTCTCTAGAATCTAGACTTGAATTATCTCTACCTAAAGTCCTTACTTATGAAATTTGATAGCTAGGTCTAAAATACATCATTATTTTGATATTTCCATGCCAAATTTTTTCATTCATGAGATGAAGATGCATATTATTATTTCTTATTAGTAGCTAAGCTACCTTCTTCTATTCATCTCAAAATCTTCTAATTGGTTGATTTTGAGTTTAATCAAAAAATATATATAGGTAAGCGCAAGAAGTTGGGTCCACTTTTAGAAGAATTTTTCAAGCTTGAAAATTCTCCTAAAAGTGGACCCAACTTCTCCCATTTTAAAACAAGTATCCATTTGTAAATATATTATATTCTTGCTCTTTTTTGGAATGGGTTTGTGTTTTATAGTGGGTACACATTTCATAAAATTTGTAATTAAAAACCAATGACTTTTCTTTTATTTTAGGCTTAGAAACCCACTCCTTGAGCTTGGACCTACAAGTACAATGTCATGAAAACATCAAGAGAAAAAATGAATTTGGCAATATGGCTAACAAAAAATTTTCAGAATTTTTTGATGAAAATAAAATTATTATAGATGACAATGTCTAGTTTTTAAATATGTATTGTTTTATGATTGAATTTATTTTTCTATTTTTTAATTAATTTATGAGGAAACTAGTCCATAAAATTGAAATTTCAAGTGTTTGTATTTTTTTAATTACTTTTAATTTTTTAAGTTTCTTTAATAAAAATTATGTCATCAATCTACACACAAGTCTTTACACAATGAAACAAAATAAAAAAATGATTAGTTTAGCTCAATTTTTTTAATTAATTTTTGAGGAAACTATTCCATTAACTTGGAAGAGACACAATTTTATCCCAATAACTAAAAATTTAAAGTACCAAGAAAGAACATGTTTCACTATCATTTTACTACACCTTTACATTGGCATAAGTGGATAGGCTACCAACTTATCCAACCTCGTAGCTATAAATTTGACCTACAAAGGTCTTTAAGATGTTTCTAATTACCTATATCTTGGAAATGGATAAACCATCCCTAGCAATGACAAAACTATCTTTTGGAAAAGATACATTATCCTTGGTAATGGTGTCAACTATTAGCATGAGTTGACAACTACGAAAACTAACCAAAAAAATAAATGGCTATAAATTTCTAGCAAAAATAATAGAATTTTTTAATGAATATATTATCAAACTATTCAAAGTGAATTTTAAGTTTTAACATATCCTCAAAAATGGCACCATTTGTCAATTCCCAAAATTGTAGGTCAAAAATCATAGAACGTCTATTACCTTCAAGGCTAGGGATTTTTTGTCAGGTAGCTTAAATATGGGTCCATCAATAGATTGTGGAGGGTTATATGCAAAAAATGAGTGGATAATCTCTCCTACACTTCATGCTCAGTTATCTAACCTAGGAGGGTTCTCCTAGAGGTAATATTTAATAAGATTTAACCACAACTAAAGATATTACATGATAAACAAAATATAATAGTATCCAAATGTATTCTTTGACCCCAAATTCCATCACTAGATAAAAGAATAACCTACTAATAGGACCAAGATAAAAACTACTAAGGATTACTAAAGATATTTCCCTAGATATAACACTAAATCATGAAATCCATAGAAACCTACTTCTTACTCCTATATTATTGGTGAAACATTTTATTCATTTTAAGCATATATGGAGAATTACATTTTTAATACCAATGCCTTATGTGGGTTACAAAATTGTATTCAACCATATGAAAAACATGTGAGAAATAACATCAAAGGTATGATATGAAGCAATGAAGTCTACCCAACTTGTAAAAATTCATATATAATAAGTAAATGGTCATTACAAAACTAATTTGTAGTAAGTTAAAGTGATACAATACTTATTAGATTCATATTATAGTCACACCAAAAAATGTGGTGAGGGGAAACTACAAACAAGGGGCAATTTGTTACACCTCTTTGCTCAATTATCCAAAATACCTACAATTAGTTGAGATACAATATTACATATATTTGTTTCAATCAACTACTTGTTTGTAACTTTTGGAATGCAAGTTAGCCATATGAAAATAAGAATAAACAACCATTTTAATTTGGAATGAAATTGTATTTATATCTCACATGTGCATGGCATATGGTGGCTTGCAAGAGGTTTAAGTGGAAGAGGAAATTGTGGGTTTGGTGTGTAGGATTTCTCAATTATATGGATGTCACATGTGGGAGTCATGTAGATTTTTGTGACCTCAATAATCAATCATACAGATCAAAGATAGGTTGAAGAGGGTGGCTTGAACCTTCATGATCATATTTATGATGACATGGTTGCTCGTATTGTATGCAGTCAAATCTCCATGAGAAATCATGCCATTAAGTTTGAATAGATGTGTTTTTGGTAGGAAGGGAGGAATTGGAGGTTGTAGGGTCAAATAAAATACCAATGGAGTGGTGGAAAAACCATAAATGTAGGTGAAATATGGTTTTGATGGCTTTTGGGTCAGTTTTAGCTACTTGATATATTTTTAAGTCCAAAAGGGACCTTCAAATGAAAAATTGAGTATTTAGGTGCCCAATAGGAGTCTAGGTCAAGGAGGTACCCCAGGAATTATAAAGGATGAAGAAATCCAAGAGTCAAGAGTGGGGATGGGAATGTAACTTGGAACACAATAGAAGGATTAGATGCTAGGGGTTAGGAGAATTTTGGCACTAGAAATTTGAGAAAAAGGGAAGGTTAGAGATCAAGTACAAAACATGGATCAATACCAAAAGGATCAAAGAAATGATTGATTCAAAAGTTTGAGGAGGAAGCAAAAACTAGGAAGATATGGGATGAGTCCCAAGCGTAAGAATGGATCAAATATCAAGAATGAGAGTCTCATGGGGAGCAAGAGACATGAAGTCATAGGGAGTAGAAGAAAAGAGGGATCGAGGACTAGGAGGAAGTATACAATGAGGTTAAGGCACTAGGGTATAGCTAGAATTGGTGACATGGTGCGAGGATTAGCGCTCTTCTTAGAGTTTCAATCTCCATGAGGGAGACATGATGGATTTGGATAAGGGTGAGATGGTTTTGAGGAGTTCCAAAGGTTGTGGAAAGGGAAGGAGTGCATGATGGGGCCAAGACTTGAGGGATGGAAAAGAGGATGGGTGAAGATTTGGGCATGAAGAGGATTAGGAACTAGAATGGTGCTAAATTATGAATTCCTCCTAGAGGTTTTGGATTCAAGGGTACAAAGAGGAAATGATAGAAAAGGTAGGGAATGTGAGCATTAGATAGACTTGGCACCCAGGGATTGGTTACCAAGGTCTAGTGTCCATTTTCAATCCCAAGGCCTAATGGAGATGGTAGGAGAGTGAGGAAATTTAAAAGAGTCGGGTTGATGATTTTGGTGGAACTTGGGACCTAAGAGTTGGTTCTTATAACCTAAGTCTATCCACAATTCAATAACCCAAGCAAGGACAAGGGGAGACTAGAAACACAAAAGCACACTCATGACCTAGACTAAACAATTAGCAACCATCGAAGGGGGGGCCACTTAGTATTTATTTGATTAGTTATTGATGGTTAGTGACTAGGGAAGGTGAACAAAAGGAGATGTAAACCTTAGTCAAATATACAATTTAGGAGGCTTGTAGATCTAGGCACCAATAATATTCTCTCATTATAATTGTCATGAACATAATTCATTATATTATTTTAATCTAAACTTATGTCCATTTTATGGTAAAAAACATATACTTCTCACTATTTCTAAAAGGTGGTGTTGATACTTGTGATACATGTTGATAACTCTTACTTTTAATTCCTATTGGGAATGTTGTTATTACTATGGATGTTTCAAATTTAACACCTCTATCAAATATTGTACTATATGTTGTGTTTGATTATTTTTATTATTACATTGTTTATATTATTTGGAAGCATATTTCCTTTTGATCAAATTTGGAATTATATGGGGGATTCTTTAGTGACCAATTCTTCTAGATTTTAAATATTCCTAATCTAGAGTCAATTTCAATTAGAGGATGTTGTACTTGGTGTGATTTCAAATATCAATGTCTTGAGGTTGGTGATTATTGCATGGTTTTTTGTTGCTCAATTTGTGTGATCTATTTTTCTAGTGCATGTAGTCTCTTAAGTTAAGGAATTGAATGAGTGGCTTAACTAAAAAAGATATTAAGTTGAAATATTAAAAGGGTACAAGTTAGTGGATAATTGTGATAGAAACCTAAATGGGCATCATTGAGTTGATGCATTTGGGATTAGTGATTTATATACATATGTTTTGGTATTTCCATACGTGGGGTCCATATAGGGTTATCTTAATCTACTCTTCTTCATAAATAATATATTTTAAGCATGATCCCATATCATCAATCATGGAGGAATGTTGTGTGTATGCCATTTTTGATTGGAGATTTTTTTGGCATAATGACATGATGTTGTTGAGAGGATTGTTGCAAGTATGAATGAGTATGGTGGTGTTGTCATTAATGTTGTCATTGATGTCAACACTATATAGGTTGTTGCAGAGAAAGGAATTAGGTGATTGCAGATTGTACATGTATAGTTGAGATATTGTAGAGATGTTGTGAGTACATGGAGCTATCTTTATGGTGTTGCAAGTGTGTTGATATGATGAGTTACCAAGTTCTTTTGAGAAATAGTGAAGATAGAATTATATATGTTTTCAAAATGTGCTCCAGTATGTGCTTTGCATTTCTTTTGTGTTGATCCCATGCCTGTGCGGATCTGAAGTGTTGATTAAGGACATCCTTGGGTGATATATCTTAGATTATAGATTTTGGGTTGATGAAGAGTGAAAGTTGTGTTCACTAGTTTATGAACTAGTCTGGCAGAGTTGTTTGTCTGTGGACTGGGAGAAATGTTTCTGCTCTGTATTCCACCACTGGTTTGTTTCGGGTCTTGCAAATTTGGAAGAAGGCTTGTAATGGTGTTATCTATGTTCTATCAAAGGTGCTCATGGTTTGGTGCTCTGAAAGACCAAGTTTAGAATTACTATGTGTGTCTATATAGTTTGGATGGACTAATGGAAAGTATTGTGTATGAAGGTTGTTGTATTAGCTACAGATGAATCTGAAGGCATCCAATATGTGTTCCAGTGTATGATGAAACATGTTATGTGGTTCGCATGTTATCTTCTTGTTGCAAAAGTGTGTACTTCAAAGTTCATTTGTGTTTTCATTAGGTTTGTCTGACCTAGTGTCTACACATCATGCAAAGGATAAGTATCAATTGAGGAAACGTGTGATTGATTTTGGATATTGTTTTGGGTCTTGTTTAAGTGTTGGTTTGGTTTTCTCTCATTCTCTTCCATTGCAGGAATGTTGAGATGCCAACCTAATTTGAATTTGTAATATGAAGTTTGTGTAGCTGACCTTAGAGAATTTTTATAAGGTTGAAGATGGTATAAATATAAGACAAGATGTTAAGGCTTATATGCCACAAGTGTGAGAAGCAAGAGTGTGAAAAAGTGAATTAAGGCAACAATACTTTAATTTTTTTGACTCCTGAAAGCATTGAGTTGATGGTGTCTGCAATTCTCTGATCAAGGTTGTGAATGTGTACGAGTTGTGGTGTATTTTCTATTATCTTTTTGTATCTATAGGCAGTGAGCCTCCCTTTTGGACAGTGATTCCTATTTGTAGGCAATGAGTCCTATCTTGGGAAGTGAGCCTCTTGTAATTGGTTTTTCTATTACTCTTATATTTTGAGTTAATCATCACTATGGTTTTTCCCTTATTGGGTTTTCCACATAAATCTAGTGTTTCTTGTGTTGATATTTCTTTCTATTATTTGCACTTCATGCTCAAACTTAATAACAAATTAAAGTGGATGTGGAGTTAATAATTGTTTGAGATTTGTGAATGTGGTTGGTGACAACTAATTCACCCCCCCTCTCAGTTGTCTTGTGCATTTCAACAATTGTTATAAGAGATTTGGTTCCTTGGAGAAGAGCTTAATCACTTGAGGTAGATCTGATGGCACACAAATTGCCAATCCCTATGTTTGATGGATCTGACTATAGTGATTGGAAAGTGCAGATGAGAGGTTACCTGATCTCTCTTGGGTTCAAGACTTGGAAAGTTGTTGAGACAAAATATGTTGAGTCGACAAGTGGTCCTTCTTCTGTGAATGAGATTTTTTCCTATGAGGAAAATGAAAAAGCAAGGTATGCAATCTATAGTGCTTTATCTAAGACTGATCAAACAAAAGTTATTTCATTAGGCACTACTTATGAAGTGTGGGAAAAGTTGAAAGATATCTATGAAGGAAATGATAGAGTCAAATTATGAAAGAAGTTAACAACAAAACACAGATATGAGAAAGGTGAAGACATTTCAAGCTACTTTTAGAGGGTTGATATTACAACAAATGAAGTCAAAAATCAATTTGATACTCTGACATATGAAGATGCAATGGAGAAGATTTTGATGACCCTATCAGAGAGTTATAGTGATAAGGTCTCAACTATTGAGGAAGTTTATGATCCAAATAAATTCACTAAAGAATAGCTATTTGGCACCTTGAACACATTTGAAATGAGGAAATTTGGAAAAGAAAAGGAGAAAATAGAAACGGCCTTCAAAGCCACTAAGATAGAAGATGATCTAGATAGTGAAGGTTCAGAGGAGTTGGAAGCAAATTTTACAAGGAAATTGAAGAAAGGTACTGGTAAGTACAAAGTTATGTTACCTTTTAAATGTTTTACTTGTGGAAATATTGGTCACTATGCTTCAAGATGTCCAAATAGAGCCATACACAAGAAGAGAAGAGATGATAAAGACAAAAAGGACAAAAAATTTCAAGAAATTGTATTATGTTAGAGAAGATGCTAGAATTTCTAATGATGAATCTAATTTTGAAGATGATAAAGATGAATGCTTATTTCTAGCCTTGGAGAATAAATCTGTGTCTACTAACAATGGAAGATGTGCAAAGAAATGTGGTCCGAAAAACAAGAAGGATGAGATGGAAGGTACTTTGGTTACTACCTTTCATGCTAGACAAGATGAAGACTATTGGGTGATTGACAGTGGCTGCTCAAATCATATAACCGAAGACAAAAGTAAGTTTACTTAACTTGAAAAGTATGATGGAGGATTAGTCATATTTGGAGATGATTTTGGTGCAAAGATTGTTGGAAAAGGAACAATTAGTTTTGATGGAAACACAATATTGATGATGTCTATTATGTTAAGGGCTCAAGGCATAATCTCTTGAGTGTTGGACAAATGTGTAGAAAAGGATTTAAACTTGTGGAACCACAATAATACTTGTGAGATTAGAAAAAGGTCTGGAATTGTGGTAGCTATAGGAAGAACATATGGAAACATTTATCAGCTTAAGGGTTTTGATGGTCAGTGTTTTGTGTCTCAAGTTAATGAAATTTGGCTATGGCATCAGAGGATGGGACATGTAAAATTTGACAATCTAATCAGGATTAGTTCAAGAGAAGTTGTTAGGGATTTTCCTAAAATCACAAAGCCCACCAATACTATTTGCAGAAGTTGTCAATCGGGAAAACAAACAAGATGCAACTTTAAAGGAAGAGAACAATCAACCACTAGAATGTTGGAATTGAATCATATAGACCTCTGTGGTCTCACAGGAATAGGAATTCTTAATGGCGACAAGTATTTTATGCTTTTGATTTATGTTTATTCTAGAATGACATGGGTTACTTTTCTTAGGGAGAAAGATCAAGCTCTAGATAGATTCAAAGTGTTCAAGGCTATGGTAGAGAATGAAGTGAACCTGAAAATAAAATGTTTAAGGTCTCAAAAAGGTGGAGAATTTTAATATGTTTTGTAAAGAGCATGGTATAAAGAGACATGTTTCTACTCCTAGAACTCCTCACCAGAATGGAGTTGTTGAGAGGAAGAACTAGACAATTCAAGAAGCTACAAGGACTATGATGAAAGAGGAAAATTTACCTAATGTATATTAGAGAGAAGCAATTCACACTATTGTTTACATTCTTAACAGAGTTCAAATCAAATTTAACAGAACAAAGACCCCTTATGAACTGTAGACTGGTAAAATTCCAATTGTTAAGTACTTTAAGGTGTTTGGAAGCAATTGTTACATTAAAAGAGATGATGAGAACCTAGGAAAGTTTGATGCTAGATGCGATGAAGGTATTTTCCTTGGATGCTCAACTAATAGCAAATCTTATAGATGCTTCAATAAAAGATTGAGAAAGATAGTTGAAAATGCAAATGTAAAATTTGATGAAGATATGCATAGACCAGTTGAAATAAGTGAAGTTGAACCAGATGAACCTATCTGTGGATGAGTACAAGAAGAGAACAAGGAAGAAGAAGAAGAAGAATAAAAATTTGAAGAAAAAGAAGAAGCTACAGAACCTGGCTCTAAGACCCCAAAATATGTACAGAAAAATCATTTTGAAGAACAAATAATTGAAGACAAAAGTGAAAGTGTAACTTGATAAGAAGCAAAGTGGTAGCAGCTGAAGTAAATCTATGTTTACTTTCCAAGATAGAACCTAAAAGTATGTGTGAAGCATGCAAAGATGAAAATTAGGTTAGAGCAATGAAAGAGGAGTTACAATAGATAGAGAAAAATTAGACATGGGAATTGGTTCCTAGACCTATAAATAAGAACAAAATTGGTACAAAATGGGTGTTCAGGAATAAGTTGAATGAGAATGGTGAAATAGTAAGAAACAAAGCAAGACTTGTATGCAAAGGTTATTCATAGGTTGAAGGTTTTGAGGAGACATTTTCCCCAATGGCAAGAATGGAGGCTATTCAGATGTTCTTGGCATTTTTTACTCACAAAGGTTTCAAATTATACCAGATGGATGTTAAGTCTACATTCTTCAATGGAGAATTGGAAGAAGAAGTTTGCATGGAACAACCAGAGGGATTTTAGTTATCAGATCAACCAGACATGGTTTGTAAGTTGAAAAAGGTATTATATGGACTTAAACAAGCTCCCATAGCATGGTATGCAAGGTTGGATAGGTATTTCACATAGCAAAGGTTCAACAAAGGCTTTGCAGATAGTAATCTCTATTTCAAGGTTGAAGGAAATAAAATGTTGATAGTAGTTGTGTATGTTGATGATATTATATTTGGAGGAAATGAGGGTATGTGTAAGAAATTTGTAGAGGAAATGAAAAAAAGTTTGAAATGTCTATGATTGGTGAGTTGAATTTCTTTCTTGGAATTCAAGTGAATCAAACTGATAAGGGCATATTCATTTCACAATAAAAGTATGTTAAAGAGTTGTTGAAGAAGTTTGGAATGGATGAATCTAAACCGGTTTGTACCCCTATGGTGACTAGATGCAAACTAAGTAAGGATGATGAATCTCCTAAAGTTGATGAAATCAAGTATAGATCTATGATTGGTGAACTGTTATATCTCACTACTACTAGACCAGATATCATGCATGCAGTATGTTTAGTTGCTAGATTTCTAGTAGAACCCAAAGAAACACATGTTACAACTATGAAAAGGATATTTAGATATCTAAAAGGCACTCCAAATTATGGTTTGTGGTATCCTAAGGATACTAATTTTACCTTGAGTGCTTACACTAGTGAAAATTGGATTGATTGTGTAGATGACCAAAAGAGTACAAGTGGTGGTGTATTCTTTCTTGGAGGAAGATTGGTTTCATGGCTAAGCAAGAAATAGGATTCAATTTCTTTATCCATTGCAAAGGTTGAGTACATTGCAGCAACATCTTGCTACACACAAGTATTATGGATGAAGAAAACATTGAAGGATATAGGAGTAATATGTGATGAGCCTATCCCTATCTTTTGTGATAATACAAGTGTAATAAACATTTCAAAGAATCTAGCCATGCATTCAAGGGCAAAGCATATATCTATCAAATATCATTTCTTGAGAGAAAAGGTATTGGAGAATGAAGTCAAGCTGGAATATGTGCCTACAAAGGATCAAATCGTTGATATATTTACTAAGGCTCTTCCCAAGGATACTTTTGAGTATCTCAAGGAGAAGTTGGGGGTTATTGCTCCTCCTTCTTTAAACTAGGTGCACATAGAGGTGCATCAATCTAGTGGAGCTATGATTCTTCATTTTTTTGGACTGATGACTAGGGTCTACTCCTCAGGTGGAGTAGGAAGTATCATTGTTGCAGTATGAGATGTGTGTGCACTCATAAGGGGGACTGATCATACTTTTTGTTCTTTTCCATTGATGTCAAAGGGGGAGAGAGAGTCATATGAAAATGAAAAAGTTGAGAGGAGAGTAGAGAGAGAATATTGTAAGGAAAAAAGAGTGCAAGAATATTGTGTAGGTTGTCTAATCTAGAAAATAAAGGAGAGTTTTATTGTTTCTTTCATGATTTTTCATGTCCTGTGTTGTCATCAATGACAAAGGGGGAGATTGTTGCAAGAATGAATGAGTATGGTGGTTCCATTAATGTTGTCATTGATGTCAACATAGTATAGGTTGTTGCAGAGAAAGGAATTAGGTGATTGCAGATTGTCCATGTATATTTGAGATACTGTAGAGATGTTGTGAGTACATGGAGCTATCTTTATGGTGTTGTAGGTGTGCTAATATGATGAGTTACAAAGTTTTTTTGAGAAATAGTGAAGACATAATTATGTAAGTGTTCAGAATGTGCTCTAGTATGTGCTCTGAATTTATTCTATGTTGATCCTATGCTTGTGCAAATCTAAAGTGTTGATTAAGGACATTCTTGAGTGATACATCCTGGATTATAGCTTCTGGATTGATGAAGATTCAAAGTTGTGTTTACTAGTTTGTGAACTGGTTTGGCAGAGTTGTTTGTCTATGGACTGGGAGAAATGTATCTACTCCACAATCCTTCACTGGTTTGTTTCAGGTCTTGCGGATTTGTAAGAAGGCTTGTAATGGTGTTATCTATGTTCTAAGTTGTTCATGGTTTGGTGCTCCAAAAGACCAAGTTCAGAATTACTATGTGTGTCTATACAATCCAGATGGACTAATGGAAAGTATTTTGTGTATGAAGGTTGTTGCATTAACTACAAATGAATCTAAAGGAATCCAAGATGTGTTCTAGTATATGATGAAATGTGTTATGTGGTTTGCATGTTATCTTCTTGTTGCAGAAGTGTGTACTTCAAAGTTCATTTGTGTTTTCATTAGGTTTGGCCAAATTGGTGTCTACATGTCAGGCAAAGGATAAGTATCAATTGAGGAAGCATGTGATTGATTTGAGATGTTATTTTGGGTCTTAGTTAAGTATTAGTTTGGTCTGCTCTTATTCTCTTCCACCATGTGAATGTTGAGATGCCGGCATAATTTGAATTTGTAATATGAAGTGTGTGTAGAAGACCTTGGAGAAATTTTCTAAGGTTGAAGATGGTATAAATATAATACAAGATGTCAAGGATTGTATGCCACAAGTGTGAGAAGCAAGAGTGTCCAAAAGTGAATTAAGCCAATAGTACTATAATGTGTTTGACTCGTAAAAGTAGTGCGTTGATGGTGTTTGCAATTCTCTAATCAAAGTTGTGGATGTGTGCAAGTTGTTGTGGTGGTTTTTCTGTTATCTTTCTATATTTGTAGGAAGTGAGCCTCCCTTTTGGATAGTGAGTCCTATCTGTAGGAAATGAGCCTTATATCCGGATAGTGAGTCTTATCTTGGGCAATGAGCCCTTTGGAAGTGAGCCTCTTGTAATCGATTTTGCAATTACTCTTATATTGTGAATTAATCCTTACTATGGTTTTTCCCTTATTGGGTTTTCCACATAAATATAGTGTTGATATTGCTTTCTTTTATTTACACTTCATGCTCATACTTAATAACAGATTAAAGTGGATGTCGAGTTCATAATCATTTGAGATTTGTAAATGTGGTTGGTGACAACTGATTCAACCCCCCTCTTAGTTTTCTTGTGCATTTCAACAAGGACTTGTGTTGTGGTTTTACTCAAATACTTTTATTGTGATGGAAATTCTTATGGATACTTCTATTTCTATATAAATTTGTAGACAATAAAAAATGTTCTAAGTCCGCGAGCATCATTTTTCTTGGTCATTGTCCTTTGATAATTGAATAATTTTAATTATTCAATTAAGCTTGATCACATTCCTCTATTAATTAAATAATTTTTAATTATTTAATTAATTCACCTTCTCATCTTTATTCTATCCTAATCAATTAAAATTATTTAATTGCATCGCTAATATATCCCTTTCTTCAATAATTAAATAAATCATTTTTATTTAATTATTTATCTTTCATCTATAGTTAGATAATAATAATCATCATCATTTGACCTTTTATTCTTCTATAATTAAATAATTGTTGAAATTATTTAATTATGTTTCATTCATCTCTTTTGGATAAATAATTCAAATTAATTATCCATGTCTAATTTCCACCTCCCCATTTGATTAAACTGATTAATTTAATTAAATGCTCATTTTATCATTTTCTCTAAATAAATAATTTGGATAAATTATTTATTTTCCACTTGTCATTTTCCTCCATTTTGAATAAATTATTTAAAATAAATTATTTATGCACCTCCACTTGGTCAAAGATACCCTATCATTATTTCATGGCATAGTCTACATGCCCCTGCATGTTTGTCATAGCCTACATGTCCCTACATGCCTATCATAGCTTGCATGTCCCAGTATATTTGTCATAGCCTACATGTCCTTGCATGTTTGTCTATCATGATTCCTCCAAGAATAGCATAGTCTTGGTGCATCAATTTTGGACCATTGATCTTGGAATCCTTCTAGAGGATTAATCTCAACTATCCATTCAAAGGGTTGTCTATAAAAGCAACCTTCCTTCTCCATTTTCACCTTAACACTAATTGTCTCCAACTTTCTTGCTACCATTTGAAGGTTTTACACAAGTATTTCAACAACTTTGAGGGAAAAGTTGCATAACAAGAAGAAGGAGAGCAAGAGTAGTGATTCAAGTTCAATGGGGAGTGTTTTATTTCATTGTTTTCATTTTGCTCCTTTCATATGATTGTATTCTCTTGTTTGGATGAGGTTATAGCTTAGAAATGTTGGCTGTCACTTTGTCTATGCTATTTGATTTTCTAACCTCATCTCACATTGGTGAACCTGACATGAATCTTACAATTTTGCAAAGAAATTAGTTTGTTTTCTTGTTTGTTTTTGTTGTTTTGCAGGTTACAGCCAATAATTCATACGAAATCCTGTCATCTTCTTTTGAGCACAGAAAAATGGGCATATGGAATCTTTAAAAATGATTATCTATGTTTTTTATTCCTTGTTCTTAGTTTTTCGTAACTTCAAACAGTTTAAAATTTCATTAAGATTTGAGAAAGTTGTGGTCGTTTTAGTATTTGCTATTTTTTTAAATCTAGCTTTTAAAACCCGCGTCTTCTTTTGCCTATAACAATTTTTTCATGCAAAATTTTGGAAAAATACTTTCTAGGTTTTGAAGGTTTGATTTTCAACTTTCCATGGATTCAAACAATTTAAAATTTCATTAACTTTTGAGAAAGTTATTGCTATTTTAATTTTGTTGTTGTCATTAAACTTTTCTTTTGAGTTACTAATCTCTTGTCTTTAGCATGTGGCACAACTTAGAGGGAGTCTAAAAACTATTTTTATAGAAACAAAATTTGATTTTTTTTATTTCTTTAGGCATAATCAATTTTGTTTGATTTCAACAACAACAACAAATTGCATTTACACTCATGAGAATAAAATGAACCACAATTTGCATGTTACTCATTTGGTCTTAAAATGAATAGGAAATTGCATATTTCATTATGGGGGTTAAAATGAACAACAAATCTGCATGAATCACTCATTGGGACTAAAATTTACAATTACAACTTGAATTTTCATGTCATTGGGCTAAAATGAACACAAGCATGCATTGGAACTCATATGGTTAAAATGAACTTGCATTCTCATGGCATGAGTTTAAAATGAACTTTGTTTTTCATATTTCAAGTTAAACTTTAAAAAAAAAAAAAGTGTCTTGTGTGTCCTCCTCACATTACCATTTTGTAATTAAAATTTACAAGTATCTTCAAATTTTGTCACCTTGATGCAATAATTGAAGTATCCTCTCCCCTTGCGCATTCATGTGATCCTGGGTGTAAGAAAAACAATTATTGCCTCTAGAACTTGGGTTTGTCTTGGTGGTAAAAAGTACTCCCCCAAGGTGACTCAGATCAGAAATGAAGTTTTTTGGCCAAGCTACCCCCGATCGGTATATAAATGTGAATCCTAAGGGAAAGCCTAGGATTACGAGTGTGGATGTGTCATACAGACCAAGTAGTACTCCCTAAAACCCTGTTGAGCTTAACCTCTTTAGGTTGGAGTGCCTCCTAAACAGAGCTTAATATTGTGCCCTATGTATGGCCACTCGAATGTATGCCCTTACTAGACACCTATTGTGTTAGAAGCCAACCATTTTTAGTCGTTGCTTGGTATAGTGCAAGGTACAATATCATGCCCAAAGACACTCACCGCTGACTCCCTTGAGTAGAGATAGCAATTCTTGGGAAGTGATTACCCAAGAATCCAAATTTGGTGTTCCTGTATAAGTGCATGCAAAGAAGGGAGCATGTGCCACCAAACTTCCAAGTTATCCGCTCTCGAGAAGGAGAGGTGTTTAGCACCAATCAGGGGTATATCGGTGGGCTATACCAAGTATACAAACCTTTGGCCTATTAGGATCATGCTTGTCTTATGTGCACTTTCTTACACTAAAACATTATGCTTGTCAAGTGTTTGTTGTATTTTCAAATAGTATTCACCACATTTTAAATTTTGGACAAAACATTCAACCTTTGACAGATCAGATTTTCTCTCAATACATCAAAAAACTCAATTTTTTTACAACCTGTGATGCAACTACTAAAACACATTCATTGTTTTGTGTCACATTTGACTTTAGAGCCACATTTTCTGAAACTGTGATGTATATTCTACCTTCAATGACACATTTTCCTGGAAAAAACAAGACTACCACAGACCAAAAATAAAGTTAAATTTGTCCAAACTATCCATAAACATCTTTTTCCAGAAGCATTATGTCAAAACCAAATTAGAAAATTGCTCAAATCTTTCATTCCTTATACACTTTAGCTTGCATCTTACCATAAGGTCATCTTTGCAAATTTTAGCTTCATCCTTAGGCCTCACCATTTTCATAAACCAACATTGAGGTCCTCATTTCACTTGCATATTTTGGACAACCTTACCATACTTTGCAAAAATCTTGAATTTCAAAAGTAGGTTATCATTGGACTTAGTCATCATTATCATCTTTAGTCATTGTCCTTTTCTGAGATCTTTCCAACTCAAAAGTCTAGTTAGGAAACCTCACTCATCATTTTTTTCTTGTCATTTGGTCCTTTAAACAAGTCCTTTGATATTCTGAAATTGAGACATAGATCAAGCATAGGGTGGTTAGGAAACTTTCTTCCAAGTCATTTGGACCTTTTCATTTCCATATTTTAGACATTCAAGTCATCTTAGTCATCACCTTGCATAATTTATCCTTAAAAAAATCCAAAAATATTGTCATAACTTTCATCATAGTCCTCATTTGGCATCTAGACTTGGCATTGGTCATTTTCCTTAGTCAACATTTTCATATTAGTCTTCATTGTCAACTTGGAATTTGGCATCCTTTCTTGACAATTTTATCACCTTACATTAGTCATTTCCCTTAGACAAACATCATTATCACTCTGCATTTTACATCATGACTTCCACCACCTTGTCTTCCCTTCAACAAAACATTGATAGGCTTGCTAGTAAAGTTGAATACCAGTTACACTGTAGAGGTCAATACCAACAAGCCTTAGACTTTAGGAGACAATTCCTCCAAACTGAAAATCAATTTCCTCTATACCAACGACCCATCAATCCAAGTCCTCCATCCATCAACCCTCACTATCAAGAATGACTTAACATAAATCCTACCATTAATCTCCAACAAACATCCACGCATCACCCTTATCCTCACCTTGACAAGGGAAGCCAACTGTCCACTAGTCCATTCCAAGTCTCCACATCATATGATGGCTCTTCACCTATCAATCCCACCCAAGTCTACATGCCTTATCAACCATCTACCAACTCATGTCACATCCCCACATCATACCATATCGATCCATTCCAAGTCTCCACATCCCATTTAGTTAACTTTACACTAATCTAGTCCAAATCCCCATGTCATATCCTATTATGTCACGAACTAATCCAGTCCAAGTCTCCATGGCATATCCTATGTTGTCACCAACCAATCCATTCCAAGTCTCTATGTCATATCCTATGCCATCACCAACCAATACAGTCCAAGTCTCTATGTCATATCTTATGCCATCACCAACTAGTCCAGTCCAAGTCTCCATGTCCTAGTCTAGTCCTTCAGACACTAGTCCAATCCAAGTCCCCATGTCATATCCTAGTCGTTCACATACTAGTCCAGTCCAAGTCCCCATGTCCTATCCTAGTCCTTCATCCATTAATCCTTTTCAAGTCACTCCCTCACAAGCCACATTTAGTCATGAAAATTCTATCATTACTCAAAGCCACATCCCATTGTCTAAACTTGAGGATACATGTCAAAATGAAAGCCCAAAGCATGACATTATAACATCACCCTCATGTCAAGAACAAGGTAGTCCATCCCATGACCCTATCTTTCAGTCCATCTAAGAAGTCCTTGAAGAGAATCATGACATCCAAAATACACCTACCCTTGAAAAAGATTTCAATCTCAATTATATCATCCATGACAACCCCATCTTTGACCAAGACCCTACCATTGACCAAGAAGTCCAAATCCATGACAACCCCATCTTTGACCAAGACCCTACCATTGACCAATAAGTCCAAACCCATGACAACCCCATCTTTGACCAAGACCCTACAATTGACCAAGAAATCCAAAATGATCCACTCCTTGACCTTTATGCCATTTATGATCAAACACTTGATGACCCTATTTAGACCCTAACTATCGCCACTTTCCAAGATGAGACACTTGCCTCCATGACACACATAGATGATATTGCTCAAGAACAAGAGTCTTCCATTATGGACATATTTGCAAATGATCGAGTTATAGTTGACTTCATTGGACTCCATGACACTGACCATAGCGATGGCTTCAACATCGAATTGGAAGCACCAATAGAATCATTTGAACCTGAAATGTCACAAGATCAGACCAAAGATATCAGTCAGAAATATGTCCAACATGACAATGAAGCTAAGACACTTTATCAACTAGGATCATCTATCTTTGTTAGAGCAGGCTTCCTTGCAAACGAAAATATTCCAAGTGATAGTGTCCACATACATCATGATGGGTTAGCATCTTGCTTTCAAAATAATAAACACCCCATCGCAAATAGAATCTGTCAGAGCATGCATTATCAAGGAAAAGGACTAGGCATACACAAGCAAGGCATTCAAGAACCAATACAACTCCAGGAAAATTACAGACATCAAGGTCTTGGTTATTCCTTAGACAACAAATCTAATGATGTTAGTGGTACCTCCTCGATATTGGGGGCAACTTTATCAGATACAAACATCAAAATGGAGTCCATGAGTGATCCTTGTCATAAGATTTTTGCCAACACCTCTTCCGTCCACACCATCAACCGTCATTCTCAACATCTTAAACCTTCCCTTTGGAACCAACAAAAACAAAAGTCATACAACTCAAAAGGTCAAAATAAAATGTCAAAGGCCATCGAATCAAACAAAAAGACAAGTGGACAAATGAAATTAAAATGGATCCCAAAGAAAAGTGGATCAAGCAAAGAAAATATGTCAAAAGAAAAAATTAATCAAAATGTGGAATCTCAAGACAAGAGGACTCCCATATATAACAAATTTCCACCTCCTTCAAAATGGTAATCCAACAAGGCATCTAAAGGTGCTGGTTCCAAAAGCCATCCCTCCAAAATTTGTCATCCATCATACCAAGTTTGGAAAATAAAAAGTGATTCATCCAAATGTCCAAACAACCTTTCCACGTCTACCATCATCCGTCATAATCCTACATCTTGTCTAAAGTCCAAAAATCTCACTTCACACATCTGTCACATCATGGCAGCAACTCTTTACCACAAGGACTCTCGTCACTTTATCGTGATGTGTGTATTCTAATAAGGCCAACTCTAGTATTAGAAAGGATCACAATGACATCAATCAATTGTATGCAAGCAATATGATCCTGACAAGACAACTCCTTCAGCAAGGTCATTATTGGCATATCATGGCACCAGTCTCTACATCAGCACTGTCAATAGCTTCAAAACAATCAGTGGTCAATTAAGGCATCAAGGTCATCCTAAAATATCAAAATATTAAAAACTTTAAAAAATATAAAAAATTGTCACCCTGATGAAAACCTGGAAAATAGGGATCTTAGTGACACCAAATAATTTAAAGTCATGAAAATAGTAAAGAGAAAAATTAAGTCCAATGGTGAAAACTTGGCAAACAGGCGCCATGGATAAGTACCATGATGAAAACCTGGCAATTAGGCATCATGTGTAAAATTGTCTATGTGGAATCTTACACTTGGGGGCAAGTCAATCTCATTTCCTATGCCTTCCTCTTGACATTGGCATCCAGCCATTTAATCCATATCATTTCCACCTATCTTTGTCTTGACATAAAACATACACACATAAATCATGCTTTGGGAAAACTCTTGACATGTCTATCCTTCGGTCATATACTGTTCATGAAATGTCATGTCATTACTTTCATAACCTCATTATCCTTATGCAACATAGTCCTTGAAAATCATATGACAATTCCCTTCATCTCATGCCCCCCATCCTTTACCAAGCCCACCTTTCATCCTTTAATGTCTGTCACCTATCTTGGCTTTCCCTTGTCAAATGGTCTAAGGATAATCATCATCCCTTTTAGTTCTAACCAAGTTATTCCAAATGCAATGAGTCTAATCTATACAAGCACATTATCCAAAACATTACTTGACTTTGTTCTTGGCCTAGTTGTAGACCTCGATACTTTCGTAACATTATCGTCATCCTCACATTGTTTTGGGATGCATCCTTCCCACATCAAACAACGTTGTCATCACCTGTCAATTGGTATTCAGTATGACTAAGGGCACAATAATGTTTGTCCTTGGATTCTCATGTGTAGGCATTAGTCGCATGCATTTTTCCTAAATATCAAAAAAATGTCCTAAAAAAAGACCTAAAAATAAAAAAAATGTCCAAAAGAAAACATAAAAATTCTAAAAAAACAAATTCATGTCAGTCAACACAGTCACGTCAATTCAAGTCTTGGTTATTCTATCTTTGTCGAACTACGCTATCTCTACGCACTTGCTACATAGGCAAGGATCATCTTCGAGTCCCCAAGACATTAGGTCAATCCTATTAGGTTTGTCAAAATAAATCATGACTCAATCTTTGGTCAACAAGACAAAGTCATTGGTCATGTCAAACTATGAGGTCTATGAGTGTATGATGTAGGCAAGGCCATTTGTCGATGAGTCCCCGAGGCCACACTAGGTCATTCCATTAGGGTTTATTGCATATTTTTCTCACACACCTCAAATTTATCATGATATTTGTCACAATTCAAACGAATAATTTACCCAAGAAAAATTCTACAATCTGTCAATCAAGCATGATAATCATCTTGGCATATCAAAATAGGTCAAACTCAGTCAAACTTAGTCAAACTAATCAAATCTTGCTTACTCTACAGATGTGTCCTTTTGAAGGGTAGCCCGTCATTTAATCATGCCCTAAGATGTTTCTTTCTTAGGAATCTTCATAGTCATCTAGCATTTTGAGGATTCTCGCGACATTTGAGATACATTCCTCTTGATATCAACATCATTTCAGGATATGTCCTTCTTGAATTCAACATCTTTGCATCGATATTATTCAGGATATGTCCTTCTTGAATTCGACATTTGACATCAAAATTATTCAGGATGTGTCCTTCCTAAATTCGTCATCTTGGCATCGACATCATTTGGGATGTGTCCTTCCTGAATCTTGACATCAACTTGGAATTTTAGCATCAATGTTATTCAAGATGTTTCCTTCCTGAATCTAACATTGTAGCATCTTGGCATCATTTAGGATGAGTCCTTCCTAAACTTGACACCAATCTGGAACCTTGACATCAACATTATTCAGGATGTGTCCTTCCTGAACTTAATATCATTTCGACATCTTCACATCAACCTCATTCGAGATGTGTCCTTCCTGAATTTGGCATCACTCTGGCATCGACATCATTCAGAATGTGTCCTTTCTGAATCTAGCATCTTGACATCGTTTAGGATGTGTCCTCCTGAACTCGACATTAATCTGGAATCTTCATATCGTCAACCCTAGTATTTTGACACCAAGACATCTGGAATTCCACCAAACTTGACAAACTTGACATTTTGACATTTAGAAACTTAGAAAGCACTTGGCATTTAATTTTATGATTTTTGTTTTGTCTTTGGCAATCATGATACTAGTTCCTAGAGGATGTCCTGACAACAGGATTTATAGGAGCAATCACATTTCATGATTTGTATTTCCTGTCTTTACTATTTGTGGTTTATTATGACAAAAGACTGGGGAAATCGCTCTCTTAGTATGAGTCATGATCATCCTTTTCTATAGCTACTTGTCTCACGTGATAGTACAACCTTGCACACCTTGGTCTATGTCATATCATGGTGTTTGGTAGCCATTACAATAATCTTCCCAATGATGATAAATATAAAAATGTAAGCATAAAAGTTGGTTCCCTCATCATTTTTCATCTAGATTTCCATCTTCATCCTCCTTTATCTTCCACGCTAATATCCATCCCCTTCCAAGCTAACATTTCTTCTATCCTTTTTTTTTCTTTTGTTTAAAAGAGAAGGGGTAAAAATTTATTCAATCAAATCCAAGATACAAAGCAAAGGCCAAAGGCCCACCAAACCAGGAACACAACAAAAAAAAAACCAACAACAGCACTACATATTCCTCTCATCTAATAATAATCACTCCAGGGTCCCAAGATAATCAGGAGGTAACTCATCCCTTCCACTAATATCCCATCCATCCCCATTCTTCGAGGCCCACTTTGCCAAGTAGTCAGCCACACTGTTCCATTCTCTAGGGATGTGACAAATGGAGATAGAATCCAAGGAACTGCATACACTCAAAATCTTCCTGACCACCAAGTCTAATTGCCAACTAACATCATCCAAACTTTGTTTGGTCAGCATATCCACAACAATCTGAGAATCTGACTCACAAATAATCCTCCTCCAGCCTAAAGATCATTCTCGCTCAAATTCAATCTTAATAGCAAGGGCCTCCATCAGATTATTAGAGTGCTACCCTTTTTAAACAGAGAAGAAAAAAATAGCATCAACGTCTTTACCTCTACTTATACCCCCAATACCAGCATGTCCAGGGTTCCCATGAGAAGAACCATCTGTATTAATCTTCAAGACCCCAATCAGGGGAGGCATCCACCTCTCATCATGACAAACCTGTTGCTTGACATGTTGGGGTCTATTTCCAGCAATGCATCTCCTACTATTATCCCCCAGGTTCAAATCCCTCATAATAGCATAATCACCAAGATCACTATTATCAAACATATCACACTTAGCAGAAATAGTCTCTTGAAGCTTGCTAATAATCTTCTTCCACAATTCACAACTTCCTAACTTGGAGCCACAAAAAACTCTACGATTCCTCTCCAGCCAAAGGTTCCAATGAATGAAAATAGGCTCAATAGCCTAGGCCACCTGTAGGAAAGAAGTCTTCGTTGGATGCTTGCCCAAGCTCTCCCAAAACTCAATTAGGGAGGAAGCATGAACACAACCTTGATGCCAAGCCTCCCACCACCTGTTCCATATCTCTCTAGAAAAAGGGCAAAGAAAGAACAAGTGGGAAGAACATTCGTCACTCCGCAAACAAAGGAAGCAAATAGAAGGTCCTTGAAAACCTCGCTTGTGAAGATTCTCCCAAGTGAGACATTACTTTTGAGCAACCAACCATAAGAAAAAATTGCATTTGGGCCAAGAAAAGTTGTTCCAAACCTTCTTCCACTAGGGCACCTCAGCTAGACCATGTAAGTTCCTATCTAGCACAACATAGCCTTGAGCAATAGTAAACTTACCTTTTGGGCTAGGACTCCAAGCCAAATTTTCCCTCTCATTAAGGGAGTTGCAAAGCCTACCCTCCAAGACTTTAGATAGAACAACATGATCCTCATTAGAACCACCCACGGGCCACTCATGAGGATCCTTCCAGCAAGACACCTCCGCCTGACCAATACACTTGACTATTTTAAAATGCTCCACCTTAATCCATCCAACATCAGAAAAAATATGGCAGAGAGGTTGAAGTTAAGGGAAACTAGAAAGAATGGGAGGGTGGCCATCCCAAGAGTCCTGCCAAAATAGAGCATCAGAGCCTTTATTGCAGATCCAAAAGAGACCATCCTTAATAAGTTGAGCTCCCTTCTTAAGAGTATCCCAAATACAAGAACCTTTGCCCAACAAAGCAAGTTGCGACACATCTTGGCTCGCAGCACCTGGAAAATACTTGAGAGCAAGAATCTTAGCCCAGTCCTGATCTTGGTTGTTGCACCATCTCCACTACAACTTGGCTGCCAAGGCCATGACCACAAGAGCCACAGACCTAAGACCAAGGCCCCCAACATGCTTCGGCCTACAAATAGACTCCCACTTGAATAAACTCCACTTCGAGCAGAGAAGGTTTCCCAACCAAAGGAATTGTTGAGTAGAGCATCAAATTCCCTCACAAAGGAGGAAGGGGGAACCTACACACAACACCTATAAATGGGGAGAGACTGCACCATAGTCTTTAGGAGAATCACTCTCCCAGCAAAAGAGAGCCATCTATAAGTCCAGTGACTAACCTTACTCTGGAATTTATCCAAAATCCCCTGCCAAAAATCTCTACGTTGAGACCCCAAAGCCAAAGGAATCCCAAGGTACATCAAGGGAAGAGAACCAATCTGAAATCTAAGAATCCTAGGAATCTTGTTTTGAATAATCCAAGGAGTATTAAACAAATAAATGGAAGATTTATCATCATTAATACTCTGACCTAAAGCTTTCAAATAGATGTCTAAAGCTCTCCTGAATTTCACAACCTCACTAATTCTAGCCAAGCCCATCAGCCCAGTGTCATCCACAAACTAAAGATGAGAGTAGGGAGGAAGATTATTGTTCCAGCTCCAACCTTGTATAATACCTTGCCTCACCTGAGATGTAATAAATCTTCCAAGACCCTTAGCCATGATAATGAATAGATAGGGAGATAGAGGGTCCCCTTGCCAAAGTCCCCAAGAAGCACTAAACAAATCTGAAGGTTCCCCATTAATGAGAATAGAAAAGGAGGACGAGGTCACACAACTGAGAACTCAATTCATCCACTCCTTTTCAAAGCCAAAATCCAAGAGAATTTTTTGTAAGAACTCCCAGCTCACCCAATCATAAGCTTTAGCCATGTCAAGTTTAATGAACATAGCCTTCTCCTTAGAGGAAGCCATAGAGTGAATAGCCTCCATTGCTATCACGACACCATCTAAAAATTTTCTTCCTTCAACAAAACCACCCTGCTCAACAGAGATCAAAGAACAAAGGAGTGGTTTTATTCTCTCAACAATCAAATTGGTGATGATCTTTTAGACAACATTGCATAAAGCAATAGGCCTAAATTGATCCAACCGATTAGCCCCCTCTTTCTTAGGTATGAGAGCCAAAAAAGTAGAATTCAAAGACTTAAGCATTTGTTTGTTCCTATGTGATTCCTAAACCACCTCAAGGAGATCATACTTTATTATTTCCTAGAATTCCTGAAAGAACTCAATCGGAAACCCATCTAGGCCAGGAGCTTTACCTTTTTTCATATTAAACACAACTTTCTCCAATTCAGATAACAAGATTGGACATAAAAGGACCCCATTCATCTCAGCAGAGACCAGGTGGGGAATACAATCCAAGATGGCCCTCTCTTCGGCCCTAGCTACAAGATTCTCCCTAGTAAATAGATTTGAAAAATAATTGGCAGCTTCCTTGGAAAGTTCTTCACAAGATGAGAGTTGGGCCCCTTCAGGAAAAACAAGAGAGGAAATAGAGTTCCCCTACCTCCGAGCCTTAACCAAGTTATGAAAAAATGTCATGTTCCTATCCCCCTCCTGAAGCCAATCAATATGATATTTCTGCTTCCAGAAAATATCTTCCTGAAGCTCCCACTCTTTTAAGCCATTAAGAGCCAAGGACTCAGCACTCCTAAGATTAGAGGAAAACCCTTTGTCTCGAATCTGACGAGTAACACTATCCAAATTTTACTGAGCAGCTATCTTCTGAGCATGTAGGTTCCCAAAAAAATGTTTATTCCACCTCTTAAACATGTACTTCACATGTTGAAGCCTCTTACTAAAAGTAAACATGGTCATCCCATGGGGAGGCATCCCTTCATACCACCAATCCAGCATAAGATCTTGTAGAGATTAATCTCTTCACCACACCAACTAAAATTTGAAAGAAGGATTTTTGGTGACTCCATATGAGGAGACAGAGAATTTGATAGGCCAGTGATCAGAGTCCCTCCAATTAAGAATTTTTGAACTGGTGGTCCACCTGCTATTCATCCAATAATAGGATGCCAGAAATCTATCAAGCCTTTATGAGATAGCCTCAACACCACACCTCTTATTATTCCATGTAAATACACCATTGATTGGCTTCACATCAATGAGATTCAGGAAACCAATATTATCTCTAAGAAAATTTGAAGAAAGGTCTATCTTGGCTAACCCGCCTTGTTTTTCATTCAAACTTATAACAGCATTAAAATCACCAACCATAATCCATGGGAGAAACGAGTCTAGAGACCGGATGAAGCTGATGTGAGCCCAAAGATGTGACTTACCTGAAAGATCATTAGGAGCATAAATATTGGAGAAAGGGCATCTTTCTCCAGTATCAAAACTAGATGGAACCATAGAAATGGAAGACTGACTAGCAATCCACCATAAGGGGGAAACTTTCCTCAGGTTCCAGAAACAAGCCACCCCCTAGAACTGCTCAAAGCCCCCACCCCTTTCCAATAGCCTTGGGGCCAGATACGTGGAGCATAATTAGACAACCATCCACTATAAGCTTGGTTTGCTAAATAAAGACCACATCAGGAGACTGAGACTTAATTAATCTGCGAACAACCTTTTGTCTAGGGATGTTGTTTAACCCCCTTACATTCCATGATAAAAAAATAATTTATGGGGGTAGGAGAAGTCGGAATCAATGGGTTTCATAGACCTAGACTCAACCAAAGTATCACCCATAATTTTGACCTTCTCTTGATCAGTCTTCCTTCCACTCCTTGACAGTTTGTCTAGAGGCCACTTTTTAAAGGATTTTTGCTACAAGCCTAAGGCAGGATAAGCCTTATTACCCTTCATAGGATCCAAGGTCCCTTTAGTAGCAGGGGGAACAGGACCCACCACAACTGTACCCATCAGAGCCTGTGACCCCTGGAGATCTCTGATATCCTAAACTTGAGAAGGAAAATCCATAGCCATCTAACCTACCTGTTGGTCCCCTGAAGATAAAATTTGCTCCTCCTTCTTTGCATCCTCATCTTAAGCCTCATGCTTACCTTTAGCCCTAGAAGAGAGCTCAACTGGAATTCCTTCCTCTTGGACTAAGCTATCAAGAGCAGCAAACTTGTTAAAGGTGCCATCATTATGTCTATCCATCTAGGTTCTCTTCTTGCCTTTTCCTTTGTTACGAGACTTAACCGGAATAAATCCCTCCTTATCAATAGGTCCATCAGACAAAGGAGCCTTCCCGTTGTCCTCCCTAGGAGGTCCAGAGGCAACCAAGGGGGAAGATTTAAATTTGGGACATCTACAATGTAGATGACCATATTCATGGAAAATTCTACATCTAAATGGTCCTAGGGTCTCGTAATCCAGCTGTTGGATCTAAGAAGGTGAATCCATGCAAATCTCCATAGAATCTGGCAATGGATTATTTAAATCAACCTCTACACAAATACGAGCAAAATAAATTACCTTACGATCTTGAGTTTGTGTAGTCGATCCCACAGGTTTCCCAAGAAGCAAAGAGATTGAATGAAGAATATCTTCCCTCTAGAATTCCAAAGGAAGCCTCAGCAATCGAACCCACATAGGCACCCGCGAGGGGATCTCTTCAGTAGAGTTGAAGCTCATGTACCAAGGCTTGATGAAGAGCCCCACCTGGTTAAAGAAATAAGGGCCTCCTTCAAAATCCCTATTCCTATCTGACATGCTTGAAAATATAACCAGAAAATAGCTATTAGCCGCTAAAAGAATCTCCATATCTCCTTTAGGGTTCCAAACCCGATGTGCCCAAGATTCTAGCACAAGAAGAGAAAGACGAAGGCCTAGAAATTTGCAAATAAGGGCATGATTGCACCAGTATTCAACATCCTCCAAAACTTGCTCAAGTTGAATAACCAAAACTGGTCGATCTTCAGATCTCTCCAAACATCTGTTTACTTTTTTATTCAAAACATCCCTTTTGAAGAGGAGGCACCTTCCCCAGATTGGGATTTACCTATCCATTCCTTACAACTGGCATGCATCAGAGAAGATGGATCTATCATCTCCAAATCCCCTACGAATACCTGAGAAGAAGCTAGACCACGATTCTCCATGGCCCAACAAACCAAACCTTTAACAAAAAAGAGAATGAGACAGGGCAAGCAACCCATAGTCTCAAACCGCCACACGCCTCCCGCCAAGGACACACCATGTAAACAAACCAGGCCAAAAACTCCCACCCACCGGCTAAAAAAGATCAGACACCCCTGCCCAACCAAAGAAAAACCCCTAGAAGCAATCAAAAATCCCCCCGCAAGCTACAGAAATCTTGAAATTCGAGCAAGGATGCCAAAAGAAGAATGGGCTAGGGCACGCAGGCCCTAGCTCGCACCAGACCTCTGCGCAACTCCATCCCCACATTTCTTCTATCCTTCATCCTCTAGTCTTATCATCAATTTCGAGAGCACACTTGTGTTCTTTGAACTCACCTATCCTCTCGAGAGGGCATACACAACCCTCCTCTTCATTCTTCTTTCACTAGGGCATACCCGTACCCTATTGTCGCTGGGGCATATTTCAGAATTAAATTTCTTTGACACAATGCAATGAACTGCATTATGTCAAAGAGGGGGAAATTGTAGACAATGAAAATGTCCAAAGTCCATGAGCGTCATTTTTCTTGGTTGTTGTCCTTCGATAATTGAATAATTTTAATTATTCAATTAAGCTTGATCGCATTCCTCTATTAATTAATTCACCTTCTCATCTTTATTCTATCCTAATCAATTAAAATTATTTAATTGCATCGCTAATATATCCCTTTCTTCAATAATTAAATAAATCATTTTTTATTTAATTATTTATCTTTCATCTATAGTCAAATAATAATAATAATCATTATTTGACCTTTTATTCTTCTATAATTAAATAATTGTTGAAATTATTTAATTGTCTTTCATTCCTCTCTTTTGGATAAATAATTCAAATTAATTATCCATGTCTAATTTCCACCTCCCCATTTAATTAAATTGATTAATTTAATTAAATGCTCCTTTTGTCATTTTCTCTAAATAAATAATTTGGATAAATTATTTATTTGCCACTTGTCATTTTCCTCCATTTTGAATAAATTATTTAAAATAAATTATTTATGCACCTGCCATTATTTCATGGCATAGTCTACATGCCCCTGCATGTTTGTCATAGCCTACATGTCCCTACATGCCTGTCATAGCTTGCATGTCCCAGCATATCTGTCATAGCCTACATGTCTTTGCATGTTTGTCTATCATGATTCCTCCAAGAATAGCATAGTCTTGGTGCATCAATTCTAGACCATTGATCTTGGAATCCTTCTACAGGATTAATCTCAACCGTCCATTCGAAGGGTTGTCTATAAAAGCAACCTTCCTTCTCCATTTTCACCTTAACAGCTAATTGTCTCCAACTTTCTTGCTACCATTTGCAGGTTTTGCACAATTATTTCAACAAATCAGAAGGCAAAGTTGCATAACAAGAAGAAAGAGAGCAAGAGAAGTGATTCAAGTTCAATGGGGAGAGTTTTATTTCATTGTTTTCATTTTTCTCCTTTCATATGATTGTATTCTCTTGTTTGGATGGGGTTGTCACGACCTCTTTTTTTAATTCTAAATTATTATTACTATTTGAAAGTTCTAACCCATTCATGCATATCAAAATTTAAACCATTATCATCAATTTAAAAATTAAATAAAATACAACTAACTCGATAATCAATGAGCAAGTAATGGTAGTAAATTAGACACTTTCACCCATGCCTCCCAAGTCATTTTCAATCAGATCAGCTCAGAAGTTTCTAAAGTCAAAAAAATCCATCTACTCTAAGCTACTATGCATAAAAAGGAATTTAACATGTGCTAAGCCCAACCGTCCAATGCCGAATTGAATCACCTCGGTCAATCCATGTTATTCACATGGGTTATACTCCAACCGCCCCTAATAAATCTTAGAGCTACCCGCATTCTACAGTTTGCAAAAAAATTTAATGCATTATAGCTATAAAATGAGTGGACGGGCTTATGTTTGAAACACTGAGAAAATTCTGCATTTTGTGAGAAACTCCAGAGGGGCGTTCAATTGAAGGAAGAGGAGTGTCCTCCTGCACATATCATCCACCCTGGATCTCCTCCGGGAACTAGCGCTATAGGTAGGCTTTCATATTGTCCTTTATCTTCATTTTAGTTTGAGCATATCATAAAATGGTGGTTGAATATAGAGTCTATAGCATAAAAATGATCTGCAACAGTCCCCATAGAATACAATTTAGAATGAAATTGTAAATACTTGGAGTCATATCTAGTATGTGGAACCTTGGGATTTTTTTTGAAATTTATGTATTTATAATGTGAAAGCTTGTGATTATCCAAAAATTAGTCTTGAAACCATCAAACTCTGCAGCAATATTTTAGTGCTGGAATTCTTTATTCCATTTCAGAATTATACACAACTAGTGGGTACTTGGAATCTTCAACCTCAGGAAAACTCAGTGCCTTCAATAGTCATGGCGCAGTCAATATAACCTCACACACTCTGCCCTCTCTAGATTAGCTATCTCTTGTTCAAAAACATGCGCTTCAATTAGCAAGGAATGTGTACATGTTCAGTTTAATGATCTTATGTAGATATTAATCAATAATTTTACAGATCAGGTCAGAATTTTAATTATTGTGAGTATTCTTTTATTTGTACAGCAGTAATGATTTTGCAGAAAGGAAATTCATAATATTGTCAAGTATGGAATCATAAGATAGATCTAATAAATGTTATAACTGAGAATTCAGCATATTGAAATATTATAAAGTAACTTATATTTATACTATTTCACAACATTGGAAGGATGACTCTTAGAGATTAGAAAGTATAAATCTATAATATCAATATCTTATTAATGATAATTAATATTTTATAAAGACTGTGGAGTAGCTAAATATTTAATGATTTAATTGTATAAAAAAAAAATCCATTTGAATTCATATATGTTCTAAATTCCAATACAGTTCTACTCTAATTCTTTTTTTTTGATAAAAGAAAAAAGAAATCCAGTGAACATTGAAAGATCCATAAATTCCCTTTAAAACGTATTATTGATTTGGATCATTATATATTTTGTAGGATATTTCATTAAATTTATATTAAATCACCTTTCCTAGTGAATAAATAAAATACTTCCATTCCTTATAGCTTTTAATTTCATAAGCTCAATTGGATTGTAGATAGTTGTAATAAGTACTCCTAAGTCTTGAAAGGAGAGTAATGTAACACAAATCAAATATATACATGGTAATGAAACGAATTTGCTACCAGTAGTCCTGATTAAAACAATGATTACTTAGACATGCAATATGCAATCAAGAATCCTATTTGTGCATAAGTCCCTTAAAATTAATACATTCTGAACCTAGGATAATTTAAAAGGATTTTATACAAATTTCCAATTCAACCTAGATTATGAGGCTTTCTCAAAAGTTGTCTTAATGAAAGGTTGTTAAGAGAAAAATTCATGTTATAATCTTAACAAAATGGATGTTCATGGCTCCAAAATTTAGATACACTAGCCACTAAATATTGATAAGTTTTTCCCCAAAAGCAATATATAAGCCCTTTCCTTGTATTTCCAAAAGCATTAGAATGTATGTATATAAGATCTCTCTCAAGGAGAGACCTCTTCCTATGTTTTGGAGATAGATATTGAAGCTCTTGCATTCACACATAAAACGGTTGAAAGATAAGAAGAGGGGAGCCACCAAGGAAAAAGAGGAACATCGCATGTAGCTAAACTTAGAAACTCATTTATTATGTTGCATGAAAATACTTTCTATAAATGGTTATTGTCTAGTTAGCTTATTTATCCAATGGTTAAGATGGAACGTTTCTTTACTAGCAATTAATTATTCTAAAGATGTATTTGATCAATGCTTGTCAATTTACTAAAATATCTTGAGCGAATGTTATGCTTTAAATATTGTTATAATAATAGTCCTTATAGGTATGTGCAAGATCATCATGGAAAAAACAGGCCCTTAAGTGGCAAAAAATTCAAAAAAATTGGTGTTAGGAAACTTGACGTAAAAATTTGAATAAATTATCTATATTATTTCAAAAATATGTAAGAATAGAATATGTAGAAAATTGAATGTAGTTTCTAAACTACTAGGTTTATTTAAAAATAAATAAAATCTATTTGGTGAAAATGTTAAATTTCAATGCAGTAGTACTTAAATTTTAGGGAAAAAAATAAGAAGTAGGTGTCTGTCTGACCACCCTATCCATAATAAAATTATAATAATTTTTTATAAGATTTTATATATAAGTAGAGGACTTATGTCCAGATGTGATGCATATTTTTTTGTAATTTTTCCAAGTAAATAATTAATTATGTTTTTTATTACAACTTCTAAAAAATATAAAAACTTCGTATGTCTAACCACCTTAACTTGGTCAAAACTTCATGAAATTTAATTTTTTTTTTTAATCCTATAGTATGTGAAACATAGAATGTAGCATGTTTTGGATTCAAAAATGTTATACCGTTGAAATTTATAGATGTTTTTCAATCAACCTATTGATAAGGACTTTAGTCGTAATTCTAATAGAAAATAAATAATAGTTATTTATTAAATTAAAATTAAAGCATAATGTATATTGGTGGAAAGCTGAGAATCTCCTCTAAAAACACTTTTCGTTTCATCAATTTTGGATAAAAATAAAGTTGTCAGCCACATACCCTACAAATACCCATAATATTGCCACTTTTTGGCCCCTCATGATCCTGCACATACCCTTATAAATCTTAGATTCTTATGGTCTTCTTTTCTTACGAAAGATAAATTATGTTGGAAAACCTAATCAAAGAAAGGAAAAAACAAAACTAGCAGCGTTCGGTATTAATGGTGCCTCTGGCTCACGTTTACGGGTAATGTCGTCGCGCTTGAGCTACTGCATCTCCAGCCTAACACAGCTGTAATAACGGTGTCTATGGCATCGTCCCTATAAATCACCAGGGAGAAATAAGGAATATGGCTTGTGTAAAATCCAAAGGAAGGGAAATCCCCTTTGGATCGATAATTTAAAAAGATAAAACAAAAATGAATCAAATCCGCTAGTGACAACCTAGAAAATTGTAACTTAGGAACTTTTAGTGGTGCAAATGTAATTCTAAAGATAAAATCATGTGGATAAATTATTAGGAAATCATTTAAACGAGTCAAGGGAGACGAACATCATTAGGGAGTAGGGTTAGATGAATGTTATTAGATAAACAATAAATGGTCAAGGCGATCATTTATTATCCATGCTTCCCATCGTGGGTAGCAACCGCAGAGGATCTATCTAGGGGAAATAAAAACCCTAGAAAGGGTTGCATACCCGCTTTATAATAGTTCACATAAACATAGCCTAGAAAACAGAACTACATATTTTACGCCTTGATCCCATTTGGAAGCAGGGTATGTAGGCAGTTTGGGAATCGAAGGATGCCCCCAGTACTCAGGCATTCGGGGATGGGGTTTAGGGATGGAGAGATCACATAACTAGTTATAAGAGATAATCAACTAAGATACATACAACTATACTCGGAAGAATCCTGTATGGATTACTTGATACCTCGAGGCCATTAGGCTAAATTCTGAGGCAGGTTTCAAGTTTAGAATTACAATTTACATACCCCTGAGGACGATAACCTCGGTACACTTTTGGAAGAAAGTGTGGTCATCAGGGAAGCAACTCAGGATCCGGATGATCCCGATGAGTTCAAGACTCTGGCCAGAGCATGTACCTATCATATGATAGATGCCTACCTCGTTTAGGTGGATGCCTATTCCGATTATATGAATAGATGTATTCCTATTCCATATGAATAGATGAAGTGAATTCATGTTCCGTATGAACAGATGATATATCTATCCTGTATGGATAGAAGTTCCCGAGTATACTTGTGAATGAATACTTGAAAAAATATATATATATATATAGATAGTGGTATTTCGGTTAAAATTAATTGGGTCTTTACAGAGGTTATAGCTTAGAATTGTTGGCTGTCACTTTTTCTATGCTATTTGATTTTCTAAACCCATATCACAAAATGCATATTTAAAATTTATTATGTTGCACTAATTGTAAATCTGGATTGATTGTGTAAGTTCTTGAGATGCACAATTATGAGTGATATGTTACACATGGTGATTAGTTAGTTAATTAATTGGTAATGTTAAGATATATTCTTTTCTGTAACTTCTTATATATTGGGTCCTTCATATAAATAATTGGCTAGACATTGTATATGTCTTGGTTGATGCACTTCTTATTAGTGTATTTCTATTACCAATTTTGAGACAAATTACCATATTTTAAAAATTATAGTTGTTCTCAAATATTTATTTAGGGTGAAGCCACATAAGTGGTTTACACTTTTGAAGAGGAAGGAAATTTGAGAAAAAATGACCCCATGGCAAAAAAATTGGTTTTAGGGGTTCGCATGAACCTACATGTTCGACTGAACCATAAAAGGGTTCGACCGAACTAGGGTTCGAGCGAACCCATTAACTATTGGGCCCACATTTCCGCCAAAAATAAAGGAAATGTGTATATTCAATGAACCGGGTTCAATGAACCCGGTTCGCTAGAACCCCTTTCAAGACCCCCTTTTCCTAATTTTAATTTGTACACACAAAAACCTAAAATTTTACGCTTTCAAGCTCCGGATTGGGGATGAAAATGGGGAATATTTAGAAACCAAACTTGGAATCGAGTAGCCTTAACGAGCTATCCAATGAATATAATTTTAGTATGTTTTGGTTTTATTATCTATCTATTTTTAAGTTTTATTAAATATAGGTTTTCATCGAAAACAAAATCTCTGTTCTGCACAAGTGGAAAAATAGAAGATTATAAAAAAAATTTAAAAATATGAGTGCACCAGATATTGAAGTCCTTGATCCAACAAAAAAAAAAAGAAGAATTTTGATACATACAGTGAAAGTTATGCGTTATACGATAGCTAGGTCTGAATTGTCATTTGATTGACTTTGAAACTTGATTAAAGAAAAAATATTTAATAAAAAACTATCTAACCAAGTGGAAGCACTAGATATTGGAGTTAGAAATCTAAATTTGAAAGAATTGTAATTTTATCCTTCATGGAAAAAAAGTTATGCGTTATACGGTGTGCGTCACTTTTTAAAAATGCTGTTTTTTGAAAAAAACCAATTTTGTGGGAGATGGAAAAAGAAGTGCAATCTGATTCCAAAAAAAATTGAAAATATTTTAGAATCTACGGACAAAATGTGACAAGACTCTAGTTTACATCATCTTCAAATTCCTTACGGTTTAATCGCTATAGGTGCCCGAATGTGGAGATTGTGTTAAAAAAAAAATATCAGTGTCCAGTTAGGCCAAAAAGTGTAAACCACTATTGTGGGATCACCCTTTAGTGGGTAGTTTCAGAAAATGCACATGATCCTCTTGACTATGTACCTATTTAATTTGGGTGCAACCATATTTTTACATAATGAGTGGTTAGTCTTTCCTTCAGAAGTATTGATCAAATTTGATCATTTAAATGTGAACATGATGGCATACAAATCTAGTCTTTTAAGGATGATGATGATATATATATTGTAGGGTAAAAGTACAAAGTTGTGTCACACTTTTATAAAAAAACAACCAACACTGATCCAATTTTTTAACTTGAATCACTAAAAAGTGGCATATACTATTTGAATTTTGAAATGATGTAAACTAATAAAATGTGTAATTTTTAGTATATTCTATGTATTTTTTTGAAAAAATAAGAAATTATTTTTAAATATTTTTAATAAATTAATAGTATAATTTAATTGTTGATGAAATGCTGAAAAAAAAAATTAAATGAGATGTCAAGCTTTATATAGTAAAACTTACATTTTTCTTTCAAATTTTTTTTGTGTATTTATAACTTGAATATTTAGTACATGGATATATTTTTTTCCAATTTTGATAGATATATATTTTTAAATAAATATTAAAATGTGTGTGCATTAAAACATGGTTGTTTCCATTTGACATCAACTTTAATATTAAATATTAATCTAAAATAAAATAAAAAATTATACCATCTTGATATAGATTCTTTAATCTAGCGCATCATATTTTTTTCAAATTTTTAATAAGTTTTAGTTTTTTTTTTTTGGCATGTTAATCAACCTAATATTTTCTGCTAATAACCTACTTTTAGTAAAAAATATAAATAATAATTATACTATTCAAATATATAAACTACACTTATAGATCTACAAAAGGGTATTTTTTTATATTTTTAAAAATATTACTTATATGAGTAGGAGTGGTTGAAACATCAAATTTTTCAAATAATCACATTTTTTCGATAAATTGGCCTCAATGTAGTATTAAACATGCATTTAGCTTATAATTTTAGTTGGAAAAGTTATGGAAATATCCAACTTAGCTACAATTAATCTTACTAGATCATATCTTTGACCAAAATTATTTTTTTGTTAGAAATACTAAAATTCAGTTATGTTGATAAGTTTGCCAAAATTGTGAAGCAAATTTGTACTTTTACCTTGTAGTATAGAAAAATCTATCCATTTACACTTTCACACTTGTTTGGGCCCTCCCTACTAAAATTAGCCTTCTTTATGCCTTATTTGGTCCTATTTTGCATCCACAAGCCTTATTTAATGCATTTGTTTGAGGATAATATTGGCATTTGTTAAATGACAAATCATAATTCATGTTTTTGGGTTATGTGTTCCAAATGTGGTGATCTGGGACTCATACGCTACCTTGGGCATATGGGTTCCTCCTAGGTTTTGGGGTTGATCTGAAATATTGCATTGAACTTAATATTTCTTAAAATTTGTGTCCCAAGCTTAGGCTACTGGGACTCATATGCCCCAATTAGTGTATGATTCCTGCTTTAGCTTGGACCTATTTTGAATTCAATTCTTGGTGGGATTTTATTCTCCTAGATCTGATGTCGACTTGTAGTGTTGTAATTTTGGGAAATTTGGCATAAACAATTATAAATACAAGGCTATTTCATTTAGTTTCACTTAGTGATTTTGAGTCAAGCATCCTTAGAATTCACAAGATCATTATATAGCATTCAAGAGCATTCAAGAAGGCTTTCAAGGGAATATTTGTAGAAGATTATTGCAACAATCAAGATCCATCATCATGTTAAAGCCTTGATGCATCATGCATGTGGTTTTGAGCTAATCTTGTGATGTATTGTTCAAGATCAATTCAAGCATTTAAAGGAATCATCTTTCATCAAGAATCATGATCAAGATCTACATCCATTGAGGCCACTTCATGCTTGTTTGCGGATCTACAAGGTTTCAAACATGGTTCTATTATTTCAACTTATGTTTCATGTTTCATTTCATTCATGCTTTATTTGTCATTAAGGTTTGATTACCAAAATGGGGTTTGACCAAGGAAAACCCCCATTACTTAACAACATTTTTCCCTCTTCATGTGTGATTGCAGGCCTAGGTGATTTGGGGTTTGAAGATCCTTTAAAGATAAAGTTCCAAGATTGGAAAAAGTTGTCGAGTTGTCATCTTCACAAAAACTCACCTATAGGCCAAAATTCAGACCTTTCAAACTCAGAGATCAAACAAGATGAAAGCTACAGAAGATCACTTGAGGCTACAAATATTTTATTCAAACCCTAATATTGGGACTAAATAGCCACCTTGGGCGTATGAGTCCTAGTATACACCTTTTCAGTAATTTTTTGTGGATCCTAGTTTGCCAACAGTAGATTCCAGATTTAGCCTAGAAACCTTTATTGGGACTAAATCGCCCAACCTAGTGTATCAGTCCCAGTGAGCATAAGAAGTCAAAATTTTAGGGTTACAAACCTTGTTTTTGATCTATTCAATCTTCTAGGTGCTTCTCTATTTATCCTTAGTTTATTATTTTGATTATAAGTTTCATTTTCTAGGTCACATAGTTATATTTGCATATTACTTCCATTTCCTTCTTTCTAAGCATTTTCTTAGTGGTGAACCACCTTTTAATCACAGCTAAGGGGACCTTGTAGCAATCTATTTTCCTAATTTGGTCATTAGATTGAGATCTCTCAGGTTTCCATGAATGAACGAAGAGTGAAATAAGTATCCCTAGTTCCATCTCCTAAAAGGTGGAACCCTATTTCCTATGGTTCATTTTGGTGAACCTGACCTTCGAACCCTTTGTTTATGATTTGGAGTAAATTAAAGTCCTAGATTTAGCTTACATTAACTTTACATTAGATCTTACATTCGATAATTTTCATTTAGGGCTTCTAAATCTTGCAGTAGTGAAAAGTGCATATAGGTTGCATTTTTGCATCTTGTATCATTGAATTTCATTGGAAAAATGTAATTACAAACAATCAAGTCAACATACAAGTTAGAAACCTTAGAATCAACTTAGAATTTGTTGAATTTAGTGTGAAAACCATCATCTAGGACTCATTCACCCATTTGAGAGATTTAGTCCTAGTGCAGGTCTTTGCTCCTGATTTTTGAGAATTCTGTGTTGATTGTCCTTTAGTATCTAAATCTGTCAAAAACCCTATCTAGGACTCATTTCCCGTCTAGGTGATTTAGTCCTGTATCAGACCTGAAACTGCATTTTATAGCATTAAGAACTTCATTTTTGTGCTTTTGTTTGTTGTTGTCAGATCTCTATTTTAGTTTGTTGATCTTCTATTTCATTCATTTCATTAGATCTAGCTTAATTTCCTTCATTAATTGCATTGCTTAATTTCAAATTTGCATTTACAACATTTCATTTTCAACTTGTTACATAGCATAATTAGTCAATTATCATGTTCTAAATATGAAAATTACATTGTCCATTTGCATGTTTACTCTATCACTATGGCATTTCAAATTTGTAGGACAATTATTACATCATGTTTTCATTGCAAAAATCTATGATTATCATACTTCATGTTATATTTTCAGAATTGTTGAGTATTGTAAGAAATTTTTGTTATTTGCATATGAATATGAAGTCCTTTCCCCTCTCTTTTTGTTCATCATTGATCCCTCTCCTAGTATCCCTCCTATGAGTGAGACTAGTCTAGTGAAAGAGAATACAATCTTGGGAAATCATAACAATCATATTTGTTCTTCTCCCACTATCTCTCATATTTATGAAGAAGATATTTTGGTGTTAGAAGAACCAATCAATGAGATTTTTGAGAATCCTAGTTGTTTCTCTCATCCTACCTATCTTATCGGACAAGACATTTTTGAACAAGAGGACACAACCATTGGTAATTGTAATGAACACATAACACACAACAAGAAAAGATCATTGAAACATACCTAAAAACCACTTCAACCAATCTACATTCATCTCCCAACATCTTCCCCACTTGTGAGAATGTTTTAGTGAAAGAGGATGCAATTGTAAGTGAGGAGGATATGTTGGTATTAGATGATCAAATCTTTAAGATCCATGACAGCCCTATCTATTTTTCTTCCCCTACATTTCCTATTTTGGAAGAAATTATGGGAAAAAAAGAATTTAATCATAGATAACCATGATAATCATACTTTTTCTTCTCCTAATATCTCTCCTATTTGCGAAGAAAATATTTTGGTGTAACAAGATCAAATCAATGAGAGTTATGAGAGTCCTATTTGTCTCTCTTCGCCTAGGAAAAAAATTATTGAACAAGAGAATTCCATGATTGATAAAAAATAAAACCCAACCATTGATGAGTCCCCTACTTGTGATGAAGTTATTTCGAAAGAACCAAACATTGAATGTCATGAACATCTAGTTTGTAGCTCTCCTAAAAACTATCCTACTAAGGAAGATATCATGGTGGAAGAAAATGGGAACATTGACACATTTCTTTCAAAAAATAGTGATGGGGCTTCCTTAGATGAAGATGATGGAGTGACATTAGATTCCCCTTCACTAAAGTATCATGAAAATAAGGATAAATCTTTTGAGGTTATGCACATTAGATATCCCTTGAAGTACAATCCTAAGCATGAAATTATCCTTTATCTACCCTCACAACAACCACAAACTCAAAACAAACCCATCCTCATCCTCAAACCACTGAAGAATAATATGTCACAGTAGTCGAGTTACAATATAGTTGCTCATACATATAACACTAGAAACAATCTACAACCAAGAAAAACAACTCCAACATCCCTCCCCTACCTAACCCTATCTTGCCTAATGTTCCTTGTTTTCCTTCACATAATGGGAAGGAGTATGATCTTGTTGAGAAACTTAAGAATACTCCCACAAAGATATCCCTATGAGGTCTAATTCAAACTTCACCTAGTTATCATACTATGCTTCAAACAGCCTTACAACAAGTTGTGGTTCCCTCTAGTGAAAATCCAAGTGATGTAGCAACTCTAATTCAAAAAATGAATGTGGTGTAGGAGCACCTAGGCTAACCTCCATTTTGTTTGTCATCAATTTTGGCTTGTACCTGACCTTAGCCAAGTCAGGATGATAATGTGTTTAATTTGGGCCTTAGAAGGTCTTGTTTGTGTGTGGTGAGTTAGTCACTAGGACTAAAGTCATCTTAGTTAATCATTGTTGTTAAATGTTGCTTTATTTAGCTTTGGACAGTTTATGTTGGAAGGTTAAGCCTTAAATGTGTTATAACCACATCCTTGTTGTTAGAAGATGCCAAGAGGTAGTTGAGGAAGTTGATGGCTCGAAATCAAGGAGGTTGAGATCCTAAGATGTAGGATGATGGAAAAAGTTGCAAGAATGTTGCAAAGTTGCATGCAACTTAGTTGTCATTGGATTCCCTAAAAATCAAGAGTGTGGGAGCGATCAACTTCCCTTGAAACATGGAAAAGACATCTAAGTAGGTGTGGTGGCTCGTAGACAGCAGTTAGAATGCATTGTAATCAAGTTTTGTTGTGTGGAATAGAAGAAAGGATTGTAGAATTCTGTGTTTTCCCCAGTACTTTGAGAAACAGTGGTATCAAAGGCATTGTAAATACTGATTTAGCATAGTATCTGTGTTCATAGGATAGTTTAGAGTGACTTTCATTTTGCATTCAGGTTGCTTAGAGTAGATTTGTTGTTTTGAATTCATAAATTAGATTGTAGAGGGTTTATTTTCTCTGTTTTGAGCAGTTAGACTTAGAATGGCTCCCCCATAAACACTAACCACGGGATCTTCCTGAGATTAGTTGAATATGGAAGGGGAGCCAAACAAGTGTAAATATTTAGCAATAGGAATCCCAAAGAGCCAAGCAAGTATTTTTAAATTCAAACCCTAGGCGAGCTAGGACAGTCTGGTTAGGAGTTTGATTGAGAAAAGTGAAGAACTTAGGCAGGGGAAGGAAGTACTGTACAGAAAAAGTACAGTTCCAAGTGGGACATGACCTAACACAAGGAAACTAGAAGGATTGAGACTTGACCAATCCATGTATGTGAGAAATTAGCAGGAGAACATTGAAACCCTAAGAATTAGGCCTAATAGCCCTTTCTACCCTTGATTGTAGGAATCCACTGTACGGAGGAGACAGGGGTCTGACACCCTGTGAAACATTTAAAGGTATAAAAAGGGTGTCTGGAAGTGAAGTTTATTTGATAGGTTGTTTGACAAGTTTAAGCAAGAAAGGCAGAAAAGTGACTGGTAAGGGCTACTAGGAATTAGGCCTCACCAAAGCAAATTCTTGAAATCGGGTAGTGTGAAGATTGAATACCATCCTAAATGGTTCTAATTGGATATGAAAGGCATGTTGGTAGTACCTCTAGCTTCCCTGCAAGAAGTTCAAGTTTGATGATGAAGTTGGCACTTAGATTCTTCTAAGTCCAAGAGAGAGTATACCAGTTCCAAAAGAGATGTTGGTCTTCCAAGGTAAAGCACAAGTGGAAAACTCTTGGAGAAGAGTTGGAGCAGGACTTGGTTAATCATCCAAGCTCAATAAGAACCCATTGGTATCAGGTTCTAAGAAGGAGACAGTGAAAAGGTCTTCTAGGAGATTCTGCAAGCAACCTTTGGTCCACCATACACCAGAATGTAGTTAACATAGACATTACCTTTCATCAACATCATCTACCTTTCTTGAAAGTGAGAAAGAAAAATGTTGCCTTCATGATAATAGCTAAATTCAATAGAAGAGGAATAAAGCAAACCCTTTTTTACAATGGCCTCAGGTCTTAATGTCTGTAGTGTAACCATTTTGGATAGACTTGGTGTGGATAAATCAAGAATTGAACCTAATTCCTTATCCATTCAAGGATTTGACAATGTAGGAAAGAATCTGCTTGGTGTGATCACTTTACCTATTATAGTTGGAAAGGCCACATTATGTAAACTCCTATCCATGCTATGCCTCATGATATTCCATACAATCTTCTTTTAGGAAGACCTTGGATTCATGAGATGCATGCGGTGCCTTCAACTCTTCATCATATCATGAAGTATGTTTGTGACAATAAAGTGTACCAAATTGAAATAGACCCTGAACCAGAAAGTTGTTTGAACATTGAGAAATGCAAGGAAAATCCTTTGAAGAAATTAACACCAACTACACAAGTGGAACCTATGTAAGAGAAAAAAAAAAATCATATTGAAGAAGTCACAAAGTTATTGGATGATGATTGAGGCTCCTTAGATTTCACACCTACATTCATGGGAGAATACAAGATCATAACAAAAGAGTTTAAAAAGAAGAAAGAACCAACGGTAAGGTCAATAAAAAATTTGAAAGCATCCACCTCAACCACTTTAGAAGAAGAAGCAAATTACACAACAAGCTTTGATGAAGTTGATTACAAACAACCACCAAACTTGAAAGAAATTAAAATGTTGTATGGAAGAGGTTATAAACTTATGAAACAACTTGGTTATAGTGGAAAAGGATGTGGTGCTAGAGAACAAGGTATCCATGTCCCTATGGAGCCTAACACACAAGGAATGACTAATGGTCATGGTTATTTCCCTTTGAAAGAAATAAAAGCATCAAAAGACCTTCACTTAATGCCAACACTCTTATGAAAGATTCTTCCAAGACAACTTTAACTTTGGTGCATCCTAAACTGATAGATATCTCATTAGATTGGCATCAATTTAATACTTTGTTTACTCATCAGAATCAATAACAATAGTTGCTAATTCTTTCCATGTAATAGATTTAGGGTCATAGTATATACTCACTATTGCATGTTTTACACTCATTGCAAATAATTTCCTTTTTGCAAGGAGAAGCATATCATCATCCATTCTCGACTACCCTTGTCCTTCACTAAGTGGGGGCAAGGGGTTAGGTAGCCTTGTCCTCATATGACACTTATCATTGTCTCTTTTAGCTAGTTTACTGCTTTCCATGTATATTTAAGAGCAAGCTTGGGAAGTGGACGAAATGCCTTGAGTTGACTTGCATGTGACGTAGTAAGTTATCTTTAATATTACACTTTAGGGGCAACCCTTTATTCATGATGTAGTTTCACTCAAGAATATGTGACTTGGCATAGGGCTTTCTGAGGAAGCTCTCATGTCTTAGGAGTTAGCATTTGCTACTTTAAAGTAATTGCTAAACACCATGCTTTGAGCAATTACTTTAAAGTGTGGCCATACGTTATCATTATTCTTTTACAACTCATGTTTCATTGTTTAGTCTTCTTACTTTATGCGATGCATCTTTTTGGTGACATTGGGTGTGATGTCCTTCAAGAGTGTGATCTCTCTTAGCATATTATATTCCTCTTAGTGGCTTGATGCAACACACTGCATCCCCTAAGTTGTTAATCTTCTATTCTTTGATTGGTCCTCTCTTGGAAACATTAGGCAAAATGTTCCCTAAGTTGAGACCTTACATGAACAAAGAAAAATTCCTTTGAATGTACCTAAGTACACCACTTTGCATTTACAATAACTATTATATCCAGCCACCTTGCATAACACACTTTACTTTCCTGTAGAGCCATCCTATTTGTTCATGAGTGTTAGCATACGAATTTTTGCTTGCCTCATGAATCATGTTGTTTTTATTGTGTGGCACCTTATCAAAGTTATCAGGAGGTATATCTTTGGTATGGTTAGCATACGGGAGCCAAACTTAGGCGCGAGTTTCCCATAGCCACTTGCTTGTCCGCATGAGCACATACCAACCATGTGTGTATGTGTCTATGGGGGATCACCTAGTGGATGGCCTGAGGTTACAGTAGCCCTTGTGAGCATGAATTTGGTTTGCATAGTGGAAATTGTGTTCCACTTGTAAAAAAATTTGGACAAACAACTTTGATTTGATCCACATCATGTTGGACAAACAATCAAGGCTTGATCCACCCCACTTTTTTATTTGGTTTTTATTTTATTTTTTTCTCTTTTCTTTATTTAGGTCTTTGGCATTGTATGTTTGTGTATCTTAATGTTGCATATTATACACCTTATGTGTGCCCCCTTGTGCTTATGTTGGTTTGATGTAGGATCTTGGATCCTAGGGGCTTGGGCACCTCCTTGATCTTTTTCATCCTATACCATCTGCATGGGTATACTTGGACACCTTTTGATGCAAATTTGTCTACTATAGTGTGAGTCTGAAGCAATTTACTCCTCTCACTAAAGTGGGGGATAAATGTAGTGTATAAAAATGTATCTTGTTACATTTTCACACTTGTTTGGGCCCTACCTACTAAAATTGGGCTTCTTTATGCCTTATTTGGTCCTATTTTGCATCCACATGCCTTATTTAATGCATTTCTTTGAGGATAATATTGACATTTGTTAAATGAAAAATCATAATTCATTTTTTGGGGTTATGTGTTCTAGATCTGGTGATCTGGAACTCATACACTACCTTCGGCATATGGGTTCCATCTAGGTTTCACGGCCTAATCCAGAATATTGCACTAAACTTAACAATTCTTGAAATTTGTGCCCCGAGCTTAGGCTACTGGGACTCGTACACCCCAAATGGCATATGAGTACCACTTTAGCTTGGAACTATTTTGAATTCAATTATTGGCAGGATTTAATTCTCCTAGATTTGGAGTTAACTTGTAGTGTTGTAATTTTGGGAAATTTGGCATAAACAAGTATAAATACAAGGCTATTTCACTTAGTTTCACATAGAAATTTTGAGTCAAGCATCCTAATATTTCACAAGAGCAATAGAGCATTCAAGAAGGATTTTAAGGGCATATTTCAAGAAGATTATTGCAGCAATCAAGATCCATCATCATGTCAAAGGCTTTATGCATCATGCATGTGGTTTTGAGCTAATCTTATGATGTATTGTTCAAGATCAATTCAAGTATTCAAAGGCATTATCTTTCATCAAGAATCATGATCAAGATCTACATCCATTAAGGCCACTTCATGCTTATTTTTAGATATACAAGGTTTCAAACAAGGTTCTATTGTTTCATCTTATGTTTCATGTTTCATTTCTCATTAAGGTTTGATTACCAAAATGGGGTTTGACCAAGGAAGACCCCCCATTCCCTAACACATCATTTTTCCCTCTTCATGTGTGATTGCAGGTCTAGGTGATTTGGAGTTTGAAGATCATTTAAAGTCAGAGAACTTTGCAAGATTGGAAAGAAGTTTTCATCTTCATAGAAACTCACCTACAAGCCAAAATTTAAACCTTTCAAACTCGAAGATCAAACAAGACAAAAGCTACAGAAGATCACTCGAGGCTACAAAATTTTTATTCAAACCCTAATAATGGGACTAAATCGCCACCTTGGGTGTATGAGTCCCAGTAGATACTTTTTCAATAGTTTTTTGTAGATCCTAGTTTGCTAGTAGCAGATTCCAAATTCAGCCCAGAAACTCTAATTAGGACTAAATCACCCAGCCTGGCATATCAATCCTAGTGATCATAAGAAGTCAGAATTTCAAGGTTGCAGACCTTTTTGTTGATCTTTTCATTCTTCCGGGTGCTTCTCTATTTATCCTTAGTCTATTGTTCTTATTATAAGTTTCATTTTCTAGGTCACATAGTTAGATTTGCATATTGCTTTCATTTCCTTCTTTCTAAGCATTTTCTTAGTGGTGAACCCCCTTTTAATCACACCTAAGGAGACCTTGTAGCAATCTCTTTTCCTAATTAGATCATTAGGTTGAGACCTCTCGGGCTTCCTTGAATGAACTAACAGTGAAATAGGTACCCCCTAGTTCCATCTCCTAAAAGGTGGAACCTTATTTCCTATGGTCATATATTACTAAGAAAATATTAAATATCTAAAGAGGAAACACCACATCCCTTAATCTTCAAATTTGATATGTTTTTTATCTTTCAATATATATAAGCCTCTATTTTAGCGGTTTAATAGTGATGATTATGATAATAATATCATTTTATTTATAATTTTATCTAATTAATTTTTTTTTATCATTATTATTCTCTTATGCATCTTGTACCTTCATTTTTTGTTGCTACACTTAACAAAACTAGGCAAGGTAGATATCATGGAGAGGAAGGAATATAGTATTGTTGATGATATCCCTTACTAGATGACATGTTATGGTACAAACATTGTAGACCATAGAAAATACTCTAGAATCTAGACTACCTTCTTTGACTTATTAAGGGAAAATGGATAGGAGGATAAGGATTCAAAAAAAGAGAGTATTAGAGAAATAAATAAAAAGGATGGAAAAGGAGCATCGAACTATGCTGGACTGTTGATTTTATCTATAACACATAACCAACTCTTCACATAAAACAAATATATGTCTATGGCAAGGCTACCTCAACTTATGCTACATAAATCTATGTGCTATTGAATAATATTAAGTGACATCTATGACCAGTGACCATTGATTTCATATAAGTAATCTACTTCAACTTGGGGACATAAGTAGACAAACACACACACACATTGGCATATCAAATTAGGAGGCAATATCTAAGACAAGTATTAAAGAACATAAAATGATAAAATAAATTAACATTACTACAAGCTAACAAACCATGATCAATAAACTCTTTTTAATATAAAAATATGAAATTTAATTCAATATTAGATATCCAATATATTTACAATAATTTATTTCCCTTGTTTACACAATTGTAGGAAGCCAAGTGTGTAAATTCAAATAAAGAAACTTTAAATTTTTTTATAAAATAATGGATAATTATGGAGAGCGAACATATGTCAGAGGAGCCTCAACATCTATCAAGGATGATCTTCAATTGATACTAGATCGAAATGTGAGAGACAAAACAAATAATTAATTAGAAGTATAATGGGTTCCTTTTCATGCATGTGCCACCTATTGCTTCTTAGAGAAGATGACTTGTGTGATCTAGTGAAGAATAAACCTTAGCTAGCCATAATAAATATTAGGTGGTGGCTCGCAATCAATATTCATTATAGATGGTAGGGTGAATTCTCAACATCAGATGATATACACCAAATCAAATCAATATCAATTAATTGAAATGGCCAAAAATATCTAGTAGAAGTGGGAAGAAGATGGTAGAAGTGAAGATTTTCAAAGAGATGGGTCTAGCCTAATTTGACAATGAAAAGGACCAAGAAATCCAAACTATCAAATGCCACCTTAGAATGAACAAATAGTGCACTCCAACATATTCTAGAATGGAAAGAACTTAAAAAATATTAAAACTATTAAGAGTAGTCTAAAGTAGGCCCCCCGCTAATATCATATAAGTGGGGATGATGCAAAGGTAGCATCATCATAATATGCTTTTAGAAGAACAATGGCTAGCACATCCAAGAAGATGCCAACATGGTTATAACCATCACACCCTTATAAAAATGAAAAGAAGGTGAGAAAAGAGGCAAGTCCCGTGTGAATAGGATGTTCAAAGGAAGAGGGGATATATGGAGCTAATGAATATGAAAAGAAGCTCTTTAGAGATGCTAAGAACATGGAATAAATATGGGAACAAGGGGCTACATATTGAATTGAGAAACTAAAAGCTAAGGGAAAGCTTCCTATAACATCATGACATCCACAACTAACCACTAAGTCACATGGATCACAAGGAATGATCTAGGGATTAGAGAAAGGGAACCCAAAAAATCTAAGAGAGATCTAGAGCTCAAATGAATCTATTTAAAATAACCCAATGTATCCATATATATTATCAATGATACCTCATAGGGAGTGTGTTTAGGAAATAATATAAGTCTCAAGGAGAAATATGATAAGAGAAACACACACTTAACACACATTATTTCAATATTTGATGTAAGTATTGTAATATGAAATGGATGAATTATTATTTACCTTATTTGATTGTGTTTTCCCTATTTGATGTATGAATCCATAGACATATATTTTAAAGGTTTTTTGAAAGTTGGGGAGTGAATAATTATTTTAATATTCAAGGAATTAAGAAGGGGGGTTAATCTAAAGCATAATGTTGGATATTAGAGAGATAATTATGGATTCCTTGGCTCTGTTGTTGGTAATTGTTTTAAGTCAACTCTCTTAGATCTCTAGTGGTTCAAAATATTTTGGTGTTTGTGTTATTTTTTGTTAATAGATAAGTGGTTCGAGTGGTTACACTTGGGGATGAGTATCTTATAAAATTAATTCTATGCATTTTATATAAATTATTTAATATAGTTAGTAAAATCATTATAATCTACATCTATCTATACCAATGCTTCCTATACCAATCTATGTTTATTTATAATCATTTTAGAAAGATACACACAAATGCTTCCAATACCAATCTAATATTGAGATCATTATGAAAATTATTTAATTTTCATAACTTTAAAAGTAAAAACATATATGAACATAAAAAAATAATATGCAATTACAAGTATATGTGGGAAAAAATATTTTAGAATAAAACCCCATACTCCAGAGGAACCCAATGTATTATTTAGTAAATCAAATGGTAAATAAAATACACTTGCAAAGAAATTATTTATAGGAGTGTCACTATCATGTAAATCTGTAGTAATTATGGTAACATAACAATACCTAAAAATCAACCATACAAACTATAAATTCAAGCATCAAATAAATCGACAACAGTTTAAATTAGAAACCACAAAGGTTTAGGAAAACCATGAAGAAAAAATAGAAGAAATATGTCTCCCAAAATTGGGTCCAAATTATAATGTCATCTTCTTGGACTTGGTCCTCTTGGCTATTTTTAGCATATTCTTGAAACATCTTGCAACTATCATATTTTTCATATTTGACCAGCCAAAATTGGGAGCCCTATTTTGTTCTCATTCAACCTAATCAAAGATTATCCATGACAAGTGTACCAACCTATCATAATTATGGTCAAGTTTATATTGTAACCTCCATCTTATATGCTCTTAAATCTCATATAATGTATTGTATGTAACTCCCTTCATGATGACCTTACACACACCACAAGATGTCAATACATCACCAAACCAAGCCACCTCAAAGTGAGACACCTACCTTCTTGTTAGAAGAAAAAACTCACTAAAAGAAAATATGCAATAAGCCTCCAAGAGGGACAACTACTCTCCACAAGAAGAAAAAATCACTAAAATATGATTAGAAAATATATACAATTTTTTTAAATAAACATTAGGAGTTCAACATTGAGATGCATTTTTTTATCATTATCCCACTTGTCAAACACCTTACAAAAGAAATGGGGAAACTTACCAACACAAAAATACAACTACCAGGGGCCAAGAGGCCCATAGAGTCACTACACCATTTGAAGTTTTATTTACTCATAGGCCTTGTCAAATAATTTAAAGAACTCATCAAAGTGTCAACCTTCTCCAACATCATCTCCCATTCTCCACCATGTCATAAAAAAAATGGTACTAGACATCAATATGCTTTGTCCACACATGGAAATTTGAGTTCTTTTCTAGGCACATGGCACTCTAACTGTCACATAGAATTATAATAGTCCTTTCATCTAGACCAATATTAGAACATATTCTCTTAGGACAAATAACTTATTTACAAGCATGTGTAGTTGCCATATACTCTACTTCTATAGTAGAAAAAATAACATGTTGCTTATTCATCCAACCAATGACACCACTAAACATTAATAAAATATATCCACTTGTGAATACTCTACTATAAATATCACCATTCTTATTAGAATCTACATATATATGAACACATATTAAATATTGGGTCCCTATACAATAACCATGATAATATAGAGAATACTTTGAAGTACTTTACAAATATCTGAAGACCCTCTACATCCTAATCTACTTGTCTAATAGTAGTCATAAATTGGCTAAGGAATCCCACTTGTTAGGAAATGTCTAGTCCTAAGCACAAACCATAACTTGCATCAAACTATCAACAACACTAAAATTATGAAATTTTCTCATATCCTCTATCTCACTATAATGTTTTAAAGAATTATCAATTGATGACTTCATTCCCATCATAATAGGAACACACAATGTTTAGTCTCCAAGTTCCCATGCTATATATCTCCCTCTAAATTGTAAGAGGGAGTTACACTTGTTGCCTAACTTATGACCCTTGTTATGATGTTCCATAAGGCACCTTTGAATAGAGATATTGGAGTTAAAATTGAGTGCCCAAGTTAGTGAGTGCATTATGACTAACTTATGGTAGGTGTAAAAATATGTTATTTCTAGCATACAGACACATCTTGGGATTTTGGTGGGATTTTTTCACTAGGGATTTGAATGCCACCTTTGTTTAGTAGTTTTATCACACAATTTCTTAATTACCATTTGATAGTTTCATGCATTTTCCTCATATTTATTAATTTTTGAGATAGAGGTTTGTTAGGAAAAGGTGTGTTATGCACATTACATAATGTTTATAACATAAAATTGATATTTATTTATGATGCATGTATGGAATTCTTGATGAGTGCATCACATGAGTTAGACATTCTCAGGGACACTTTATATGTTGTATGTAATATTAGGATAAAAATATAATGTACAGGTTACACATTAAAACTATATTTAATATTAGGACATGCATGGTTTCCCATTACGCTTGGACACATGAAGGATGCATTTGAGGAGCTTGGTGTTTTAGAAATATTGATGGAGGCTATGTAAGTGCATTATAAATTTAATTATTGGATAATACATTGATTGTGGAGTATTTGGAGGTTATATTTTTTTCCCATGAGGTATTTCCTAGAGTATATCATGTGTTATCTTGATGGTATATTTTTCTATTCTTTTGTATGGTGGATTCTAAGTACTTGTTTGAATATTTATCTCTCTAGGGGTTATGTGGAAATGTTTATCATTATTGTAGTTTTTCCTTTCAAATTTTAGTGTTTTATAAATATTCCACAAGTACACAAGAAGTTTTCAAAAGGCTATCAAATTAAAGAAAGAAATTTGTTACATATATGTACTCTTGTGTTGAAGATTAATATATACTTGTACCTCTCTTTGAAAAAGAGTTTTTTCTTCTAAGAATTTATCCACATTCACTTGGTTTCATCTGTTTATTTATCATGAGTTGTTGATTTCTATGTGCTTCTATATAATTTGATAATGGACAAATCCAATTGTGCATTAATAAATCATATTTTCATATTCTTTTGAGGGGTAAAATTTGTAGTTTACCTTTCTTTAACAACAGGGGAACTACATCCAAGGGATCTTTATCTAACCCCTTTCAATAAAGTCCCCTTAAATAGAACCCTTCTAGGCTTAATCATTATTTTTCTAAAAAATATGTTCAGGAAAAACTCACTTGATGTCCCACAAGTGGGACACACTATCATGGGATTGTCCTCTATCAAAACCATCTATTTAAAATTAGTTTACCCAAGAGAACTACTACTTTCCATGTATGTGGGATAAACCTACTATGAAAAAGAGATGAATCACAAATCATATGTGTCGAATTTTTTTATTAATAGAGATTAATACAAAATTAATTAACTAAGAAGAAATAGTTGATACTACATGTCCTAACAATAAAAGCCTTGAAATGATCTTAATTTACCTTATTGAATAAATTTTGTATTAGAAATATAGTCCCTTTTAGAGATTGAATGATAGTAGTTGTGGAAATCATTCTTATTCATCTTCATATCTCTTAAGATATCTTGATAAATATTGATGAATCCAATCCTAAATATTTGTGTAGGAAAAAGAACCAAAAGAAAAGAGAAAAAAAAAATCCAATTTGATGGAAGGGGAAGGGCTAAGTAGAGGGCACATGGATTCCTAAAGAAGAAGTAGATTGAATTGGGTAGTTTAAGCAATCCTCCCCACTTTCTTAACTTTGAACACCCATCTCATAATTTTATTTCTTAAGGTGTTTGATGTAGGAGCATGTAAGGGGTCATGTAATCTTGCATCACTTTAAAATATTTTCCTTAATGTTTTTTTTTTGTTTTGTATATTTTCTTCCTTATTACAAGTGTTTTGTTTTGACCATAGATCCAATTTCCAATCATAATCCTCTAACTATTCACTTAGAAGTATAATAAGTCATCTTTCTTATACAATATTGCATATTTATGTTGTAGCCTCCAAAATAGAACCAAAATATTTTATGGGGCCTTGAGCATGTCCAAATATCTTGATTTGTATCTTGTCACTTATTGTAAGTTGTAGCATGCTCCTTTTGTAAACTAAGCCTCATTTAGACAATACACTAACATATATTAATCTCGTTCCAAATTGAAATTATTTTTAATTGTATCTTGGTCCTAGAGAGTTCATTGGGCCTAATCTCACTTTTGTCAGTTTAAAAAATTATTGAAAAATGATCATACTTTTTTTAGTAATATGTTTATTTCAATAAGGTCTGAATATTATATAAAACTAAAACAAATTGGAAGATTTTTTTGTTCTCCCTAGTTTAGTTTTTAGAAAGGTGTCTAGTTTTCTAACCTAGAAGTTCTCACCAAATAAGGCAAGGGAAAGCTTATTTTCACCAAGTGAGCAAGAGCTATCTTAACCTATAGAAATAGGGTTGCAAGATCTAATGTTTATGGAAGAGCATATTAAATACTCATGTAAAGCGAATGAAAGTGACTTATAAATAACTTTACAAGTAAAATCAAGCTTTTAGTTACTTCATAAGTCCGACCACCAAAAAATAAATCATGTAGTTGAAGTAGATACATAAATGCAATTATGAAATGAGAAAATCTAAAGTAGAAATACTTGTTTAACTCACAGGCTTACCTGCTTTCTCTGGATAGACAGGCTCTGTTATAGGAAGGTAAGTGGGTATGTCCTTCCTCATATTTGTGATACTAGTCAACACAAGATCTGGATACAACTCATTTATTCTTTTACGAAGATTTGTCAATTTTTTAGAGTTGACCGAAGATTTAATAAACCTACAACATAAAAAAAAAATGTTAACTATCTATAAATTGATAAACCTACAACACAAAATATAGTTAACTATCTATAAATTGATTAGTATCCCTAACCCCATCATATAATTGTTCTAAACTGAAAAAACATTTGATAAACCTACTACACAAATAATAGTTAACTATCTATAAATGATTGGTATCCCTCAACCCTACTACACAAATAATAGTTAACTATCTATAAATGATTGGTATCCCTCAACCCATCATATAACTGTTCTAACCTGAAAAGCATGTTATCCTTTAATTGATAGAGGCATGTTATTGAGCCTTCAACAATCAACTCAATGCCTTTCCTGAATTTTTCCTCCTCCTCTGGAATCATTTTCTCCAAATTTCGAAGATGCCGAGCAAGATCAATCAGATCTCCCAACACTTCTAAACATTCAGGTTGACTATCTCGCATTTTTTCATATTTAGATAGCACAAATGCAATTGTAGACAACCCTGCCACGGCTGAATTTATTTGACCTACTTGTTGGAGTGTTTCTGCGGCAACTTTTATCCCTTGATGCAACCCTTCCTGTAATGAAAGAAATTGTAAATGGTAAGCCCTCAGTCTAAAGACAAAGAAGCGCACATCACAGATGGAAAAATAAAACACAACTGGAAAAGGATCTAAAAAAATTAGAAGTTAATTATTTTGATCTTAAAAAACTTACAGAGGACCCAAACTTATTTAAACACTCTAGGAATTGGGAGCCTTTATTAGTAATGTACGTCCATATGCCACTTTTTTCTTCTCCTTCCTGGGTTGGTTGAGAGCTTGTGCTGGCACTTTCAGGGTTATTCTGTTGCTCAGACTGCAACAGGTAGAAGTAAATAAAGGTTAGAGACTCGATTATTGCTGTAGGACAAATGAAAGCAGAGTTACATTCCAAGCTTTTGAATGGTGGGGTGTATACTGACCTTTATCCTTTGGAGGAGTTGGTGGATCATATGGATTAATTCATCAAGGTTGCCTGTATCTTTGGTTTCCTTAAAGAGGACAATGCACTTCTGCAGCTCCTCTAGAATCTCCCCTGGAAGATTTGCTGAGGATGAGGCGGCTGCTAGGTTCTCCCCTGGAAGATTTGCTGGGTTCTCCTGTGGGAGCTCTGTGAAGCAGCTCTTGCACTTTGTGAGGCAGTTACCCATGGTAAAACCAAAGGATTAATAATTTGCAGAAAGGATCGGGCTTGCAAGGATACCGATCAACAAGATACAAACCTGCAATAGGGAACTTAGAAATTCTGGTAATGGAAAGAAGTGGTTTGAAAGGCAGAGCAACGAAACATTAAAGCGGCAGAACATTCAAGGGCATGTGCAACAATGCCACTTTAACGTCTTTGAAGAATAAGTTTTCTCTTTTCAAAGGCACTTTAAAAAAAGTGGTCAAGATGGTGCGTGAAATTATTACAACGAATGTGATTTCCCTCCGGTTTGGAAGACGCGTGGAAACTTTGGATCACATTCTTTACTTTGGTCATTGTCGTGCGGAAAGGAATCTTTACTTTTGAAAGATGTAACCGGCAAAGATAAAATGGAATAAAGTAGGCTATAAACAGAAAAAGATTGATTCCCCAAGTCCAACAAGGAACGCATTTATATTTTACTTATTTTTATTGCGTTTAAATTTGATTTAGGTAATTTTTATTTTTAAAGTAAGTATACATACTTATTATATAAATTATTGTATACAAATTTTATTTGAGAGTTCATAAATTTATTATTAAATTTTGATGTATTCATTTTATTCAATATTAATGTTTTAAGCATTGCAATGGTTTTGCCTGATAGTAATTATCATTTAATTTTGGATCTATTTTGATGGAATGACTTAATATGATTTCATATTTACAAATGTTGCAATCTTAAACAAAGTTGAACTTCTTCATTAATCCTTGATCTATCCTAATCATCACACATCACCATACATTCAAACTTATCCATACTTATACATATTCTAATATATTTGTCATTTTTATGCCCCATGTCTAGACATGCATTCCTCATATTAAAATTCATATTTCTCTGGCTTGGGCCAATCTAACAATAGAAGATTGATCTCAATCAAAATTAGCATGGATATTCAAACTTCACTATTACATACTTAACCATGATATATTTTAGGTCAATAAATATAAATATATATCACTTTTAGGTTTAGCCACAATATAATTCACTAAAGTAGTAGATAACCAAAATTTATGGTTTCACATTCAAAAACCTAATCTATAAATTGATTTCCTTGGTGATTGATAGATATGACCTAGGGTGATGTTTATACATGACTTAAACACACAATTTGAATGCTTTCATGTAGTATATAATGATTAATTACAAATGAATCAACTTGGTCATAATATAAAATAAATTTGAAACATGTGTCAAATATGCATTGTGAAAATGACTTACATCATTTTTACTTTAACCTAGAAGAATGTGAACTAATAAACATAAAGCTACAAAATATCTAAATAAGGGTTAAGATCTCTTTTGAGAGTTAAGTCAAAGGGAGCACCAAATTAGTTAACATTATGCACTAGGACCAAGTACATAAAACACTCATATAAAGTGGCATAAAATGAATAGTAAAAGTGTTCTAGGTATGTACTTTTCATCATTAGTTTTGGTTTGCATTAAAATCCACAAGAGTAAAACATACCAAAGTAGAAAAGTAAAAAGAAAACACAGTTGATAGCAAACTAATTGGATCCATGATCCAAAGGCAACATGTGAACCACACGTAAACTTGAAAGTGATTAGTAATAATATGCCCCCTTAATTTTGTTTGTGACCCTTATAGGTTGTACACAAATTAAGGAGACAAATAGTAGAGAAAATAAAGCATAATAACATGATAATGCGAATAAAAATTATAAATAAGTATGCTATCTATAATTTAGAAAATAATAAATGAAATAAAATATTAGATATGCATATATAAAATACTTTACCTTTGTGGTTCAATGTGCATGTGTAAATAGAGGATAACCCTCATAGTTGATGGATATTCAATCTAAGGTTGATATTCATTTATACTTGAGTTACACATGGAAAATGATAAATAATAACTAATTTGAAATGATTTAGCTTGGGCTCATTATAAAATTTTAATTTTAAGCATAAAAGGTCAAATTTGAACCATAGATTCAACTCAAGAATACGAAATGATAAACAAAGAGTTGGTGAGTGTCTCAATAGGAGTAAAGTTCTATTTCTAAAATCAATTTGAAAAATTTAGCCAAAGGGTTAACAAGTAAGTCCAAATCAAGCACTAAGAGCAAGTACTTAGGGCACCCAAGCAAGGTAGTGTAAAAGTAATGGTAAAAGTATAGGGTTTATGATTTTCATCATTATTTTATTGTAATAATGAATTATAACATTATAAATGGGGAGTAATATATGGAAAACAATAAATCTTTTTTTTAAGAAAAAGGCATAATACCTAGATATATTTATATTATAATAGTAATATGTAAGACCCCGTTTCACAAGTGATTAATGATAAACATAATTTGTGACATGAATTTCTTCAATTTATGATTAGATATATGGTGAATAATAAATAAGGTGATCTCTTAGCAAAATCCTTGTAATTTCATTTTGACATTATGTTCTATTGTCACTACCTTGAAGGTGGAATACACTAGTATACTATGCAATGTAGATTGAAATTTAAATGGATTATTATATGGTTGAAGTTTAGAAGATTCACCTAATAGATTAATGTGATATAAAATGTTACTTATGATCATGTTGGTAATGTGCAGGAATGTAACGGTGTTAGCATGAGAAGGGAGGACCATCGAGAGAAAATCAAAAGACATCTTCTTGAGGATTTAAAGTTAATATGTTGATAGAGTAAGAGGAATCAAATAAAAAAATAAGGGGATAGATAAATGTTGGAATCAAATAAAATACATCCTTGGGAAGTTCTAAGTGTAGCCCTATTTGACTTGGAAGGGTTGAGGTTTGATATTTTGATTGGGTGATTATGTTTGAGTAAGAATCCATTTGTAGGACATGTGATGTGAGTATAGTTGGGGTTGGAACCCCTGGTCAGGATCAAAATTCGTATGGATTCTTGTGTAGGTTTTGAAAAGGGATTATGGAGTCAATTTCCTTGGTTTTTGAACAAGAATAGACCCCTAGGACCTATACCTATGGGTTTGGAACCTTTTTAACATGTGAACTTATCCTTGGGGTGTGAAAAGACCCCTCAAAAGTCCACATTCATGAATGTGGCGAATTCAAAAGTGTTGGGGCTTGGGAAGAGTGACTTGTCACTCTCAACCTTCTACTCCTCAAAAAGTTCTTGGAATTGGCACAAGACTCACACATGTGAGAGAACTTGTGGGAAAGAGTGTGGGTTTGGAGGATCCCTATATATCTCAATAGGATGGAAGATTTGGGCATTGCCCACTTCTCCTTATGGAGAACTCTAGTTGAGAAAGAAGAAAGAATAGGAAGAAGAAAGGAGGGTGATCAAGAGAGCTTGGTTGGAGAGGCAAGAAGGGTAGAAGAGTTTAATCTCTCATGAAAAAGATAAGTTTTCCCTTCTCCCCACTCCTCATTGAATTAATTGTTGTAAGAAGATAGTATGCTTGTAGGAATGTTCATTGAGTATGGTGAGTGGAGAGCTTAGATGTTATGTTATCTTTAAATCTTGTAAAATATTGAGAAGACTCCATTTATCATCTTGGAGTTAATAAAATCCTTGCTCGGGGGTATGGCTAGAGCCCATGAGGCTCCATGACGCCATTACGGTAGGGTGGAGAGCAAGACCTTGTTCAAGAGTTTGTAATTCAATTATTTCCTCAAATATTGTGGTAATATTTTAAGTCAAAAAAAAGGGATGGGTTTCATATTATTTTTTTTTAGAAGAAAATTATAGGAAAAGAGCAAGGTCATTGCATTCACATGTAAATCATTTGTTTCTCAATGTTAAAAGAAAAGAGAAAGCCTTATCCTTTTGGGTGTTGATTTATGGTATTCCTAAATATTGTTGGTAATATTGAAAGTTAGTATTGTGTTTTAGAAGAAAGATACAAAAGAAAACAAATTCTAAATGTTAACATGTTATCTTTTTTTTATTGCAAGTTTTATTCATTGGCATGTTATTTGTGCCATTCTTTTTATGAATAAGTTGTAATATGGAAAGTTTAGATAATAGGATTTGTATCTTGTTTCTATGAATAACAAGACACTCTATGAAACTTTAATTGACTCAAGAAATGTATAGGGCATGGAAAGGAAATCTTTTGAAAATGAAGGAGAAATTGTACCAATCTAATTGAGTTTCCTTTTGTATTAGCCATAGAAAACGTATCCTATGTGCTTGTACAACTCATTTTACTCATCTTTGTGCAAGATCATGTAAATATACATATTCTTCATTTATAAAGTTGATTTTTATTTAGTATATATGTAAACAATAAAGTATATAAATAAGGAAAGAGAGATATTAAGTATTCATGTTTTTAAATACATATACATTGATATTTATACTCTTAAATATAAAATATAATAGAGATTTAAAAAAAAAGAAAACTATGGTGTATTCATATATAATATATGCATATTATATATTACACCGTATATGAAATATATATAATAAATTTATTTAAACTATTAAAATTTTAAAGATTAAACAAAACAAAATTATAAATGGAAGGGCTCATTTAGGTGGCTTCGAATAAGGGTCACAGTGTTGTTTTGGGTATCTGGTATGCATTCATTTCCAGAATAAATAATTGAGGGTTTGGAAATTACAACGTACCTAACTATATAACATGGTACATTAAATAATGTTTACACCTTTGCATAAAATAGCTCCTTGACTTGTATTCCGCTTCTCTTATAGGGATGATCTGAACAATTGTCTAAAAAAAACAACTCTTATTTGAGGCAAAATGCATGCCTTGAGGGTGCTCAGACTAAATGGATGGTAGGATCATATGGAACGCCTTGTAACTCCTTCCAGCCTTTCATGGCCGCACATTAACCATCGACTTGCGAATGGAGAACACATGGTTTCTAGCCTGCAATATGTTGATGGGAGGAGTCAACAGTAATTAGCACACTTGGATCGATGGGTATGAGGAGATAGTTAAATAAACCAATAAATAATATATACAGTACCTGTGTAGGTTGTGCAAAACTATTTTGTGGTCAGTGTAGTAGTTGCAGCCATATGCGTGGTCCTTTTTGAGAGACCCTGAAATGCCCCCTAACTCAGAAATGGGTTAATAATATTGAGTTGCAGTCTATATTTTAGTGAATTTTTAGCGTGCAACAGAGAACCAGTAAGAATATGCAACAAGATAAGCAAATTTAAAAACCAAGAACAATAATAGAGATCTAAATTCTCTGTATTCCAGACAAAGGTGAAAATTGAGCGATGCACCATGTCCAATGCTGCAAGAGAAACGTTCTTGCTTGAGTAAGTCAGATTTAGAGTATTAAATAGCTGAATTAGCAAAGTTGTGAAATACAAATGAATTACAGCTAAAGGAAATGCCTTGCTCATCGTGGTCTGGAGAGCAATATTAACCATCTTGAATATGCTTTCTTTTAAAATTTGGTTTGGGCGGAAACTTATGGAGACCCCCAGTCCATACGGTTGCCTTGGGCTCACCAAGAAACTCTTAGATATGGGCAGATGCTGGGATTGACTTCCAATATTATCCTCTAGTCTTTCCTCTATAATCGTCTCCCAAGAAATCAGATTAGCCTGCAAAGACAGCTAATGTAAATTGTCTGTGAATAATCTTGTGGGTCAGTGTCGTGTGGTGTAGGGTAAGTTTCCAGAAATAGTGCCTAAGTGCTTGGAAAAGTTGGCGCAGCTAATAGGGAGAGCTATAATTTTATTTACTGCACCACTCTTAAAATTCCTTTCTATCAGTCGTGTCTCCTATTGACATCTCAAATCAATTCTTGTGTTGACGTAAAATATTAAAAAAATATATATATATCGATCCCATCCTAACGCAAGGTACTTGTTCCAATATTTTATTTTGACCCATCACTTTCCCTCTGTCAGCTCATATTCCCTTTTTGGAACTGCTAAGATAGTTGGTAATATAATGGCATATAGGGTGGACAATAGTGTTGTCATCTGTTATTTTCATCTTATATAGTTTTACTCTAGGGGGAGATCGAGCCACATTCCCTCTGACCTAAAAGCATGGTGTTTTCGAGATCATACCAGGAAGTACTGATTTTGCGATGCACAAGTAAGGCCCATCATTTCCTTCTGACTAAATAACCACTCAGAGGAGGGCTATGTCTCGGACCTCTAGGTGCCTGCAGAAGTGGCAGTGTGGGCCTACTTGGAAGTCTGCACATGGTCAAATTTTTCTATCGATCATGGGTTTGAACTAAACATTATTCAACATTACTCATTGTACAGTTTAAAAAAAACAAAAAAAACTAAAAGAAGTCTTAGTGCTTATTTATCCCAATCTAATCCTGTTCGCCGATCCAATACAGTTAAAACTGAATGTTACAACTAATCTCCTAATCTACTGGAAGGATAAGCAAAATGAGAATCAAGTATTTTGTTGATTTTGCTCAAGGAAAAATGGTAATCATAAACACAACAGTTCGGGCAAGTAAGGTTTCTCATATTGTTATTTTTTTTATTTTCTTGAGCGTGGAAGGCATACCACTGTTTTAATAATGTTACCGAGAAAATTCTTTGTTTAGTATATTTTTTTTTTTTTATCGAAAAATGTTGGTGAACATCATACACAGCGATCTTACCAGTTATCATGCTGTCCACTCGTAGTAATCAGAAGTCTTCGTGGTAATACGTGGAATATAGTTTTCCCTCACTAAAAGAGAAGGGAGATATCCCCGTATTCTTAAAAAGAGATTCTATGAGTTTAAATAAGATTCCACACAAGGATAAAGACAAGTAATAATAGATTTCCATTAAAAGAAAGAAAGACTACTCTTTATTCGATATCCTCTCCCCTTTCTCTTAAAGGAAAATAATACTAGGAAATGTGTGAATGAATCAATATAAATAATTATTTATATGAGTTATTCCTTAAACTTATGATTTTATTTTAATTTATCTCTTTTAATAAAAGAAATAATATTCTATTTTAATTTGTCTCTTTGAATAAGTAGTATATATATTTGTGTATTTATTTAATCAAGGGCAAGAAAATAATTAAATTAATAAATATGAAAATTTAATAAGAAAAGCAAAGTATGAATGTCTCATTCACTTATATATCTAAATTTTGAGATTGAGTGTTAGTGTGGATTTCTCCAACTTTGTTACGATGGATCAACATGATAGGACGAACAAGAATAATATTGTTATATCAAGAAATCCCTAGGTTTCAATAATACAAGCTAGTACACTCATGGGTATGAGATCCTTGCTTTAACCTAGCATCTATGCCTACTCAAATAGCTCTTTGACCTTTATCCTTAATGTTTGAGGGTTTCTTTGATGGTCACCACCCACACCTGCTCATGTGATTACCCATTTCTCACCCTCGAGAAATTAGTCGATGATGTTGTTCCTAGGAATTGTCATTCAATGCACCTAGTTGGTTAGCAAGTTCAACTCAATATAGTATGTTTCAATAGGTTTATGCCTTTTATTGAAAAAAAAATTGTTAGTTGCATTTTTTTTTTACAGTGAATTTTGGGCATTACATATTCCACTAATTTAATTTTCCATCAATGTGTAGTATTCATTTTGTTTGAGGTAATTTAGTTTGTACTCAAAAGTATGTTATTGGAGGGAGATGGCATGAAACATTTGTTTCACATTAATATATTTTGTATATCCATTGTTTAAATGATATTGTTTCTCTAAAATTAACTAGGAAGATCGATCAAAAGATTTAAAGGTAGATAATATCATAGCCTCTTTGTTGGAAATGGGCTATTATGAAAAATAAGTTCTTCAGCAAATGAAATATATGGTATGTTCTTTTCTAGGTGACAATGAAAAGATTTAGTGCTTTAGTTAAATTTGTATTGAAGTTTTAACATGAACTTTGTCCCTTCTAACTTTGTAGATTCTTGAATATTAGGTTTACCTTTATTTGTATCAAATTTTTAAACATGCAGTTAAATATGTATTGATGAAAAATAGGATATTATATTTTGCTTTTGGGGATTTTGGATGGTTGAATTTATGCTTACTCAAGGGAGCAATGTACATATAGTAAGATTTATTGACGTCAATGTAAAATGTCATACATAAATACATTTGAATAAGATTTAGCTTATTTTACTATTTTTGTAATTACTTTTTTAGATATTAGTACATTCCCTCATCCCCACATCTAAAAGACTGGAACTTTGGGTTCCTCATAGGCTCTTTTATGTTGTTTTAAACTTCTAACTACTTTAAGAACCCTGTCACTTTTTAGCACAACTATTCCCAACATTGTGCAATACTACTTTAGACTTTTGTTATCTTGAAGCTAATGAGCATCTTCAATATTAGAACCCAAATAAACCATACCTATAATGGTTTTTTCCTGCAACATGGTTTATTTCCATCATCACAATATCTTGGGACATAAGTACTCATTCAATAATAGTGACGGGAGGAAAAATTTATGTGCAAAAGATTATAATCCCAAAATGGTGCAAGTAAATAAGGACAAGTTCTTCAGTTAATCATGGCTAGGGTTCTAAGGGCTAATGTAACTCCCTATAGATTCAAAGCTCTTGCATGAGCCAAAGTAGAGAAGATGGTAGGAGAGGGAAGCACATAAACAATTGTCAGATTGTGGCTATTTAGGTGGGGAGAGGGTGCCATGTAAAGCACAACACACCAGTTGTTTACTTTCAGCTGTCGAGTGCTACAGTGATGTTGGAGATCTAGAGTGTGTAAAAGGCATAATTAAAATCCTTACAAAGGGTTTAAAGTGATGCTTAGGCACTATAATGACATGAAAGTCACTAGTTGCACCCCACTTCCCATCCCATCCCATTACAAATTATGTAACATAACCCATACCTAGAAATTGTAATTAAGAGTGGTCATGGATGAGTCATGACTATGAGATGGCCTATCAGTGCCCAGCCAATGTGATGACCTAGTTCTCTTTATTTACTAAATTGGCCCATTTCATGTCTTTTAGCTGATTAATTGAATTTCTAATTAAATGAGGACTCCATGAAACCAAATATGAGCATTGTTAACAAGATACATAAGTTCCTATGCAATCATTAATTAAGATCACTAAATTTATCATTTATGGTCTAATGAGTAAAACTGATTAAGCATCTCACATGTATTTCATAGTATTATGTCCTTTTATCACTGACTAAACTGCACATATAGGGTGAGTGGATAATCACATTTTCAAACCATATCTTGTTTCACTTTATATTCTACAGCTTTGCATTTGCAATTAATAATAAAGCTATGAATTTCATAAGTATAATGCCTATCAAACTTATTCAAAGAGGTTCTTCAAATCCCCTTTCAAATTAAGTCTGAAGCCCACTTAATGGCCTCACTCCCATAGCTTATTTTTCATCTACCATTCTCTCTTCTCCTACATTTCATTTGCAATGTCATCCTTCAATTTTTATGTCGAGGAGGGTTCTCAAACTGATGGAACCAAATTTTAAATATGATAAAAACATAATAGATTAGTCAACCACTGAACTACAATAAGATGAAGAATATATTTATGAGGTTTTTAAGGACTGGTTTGAAGCTTGTAAAAGCTTCAAAAATCAAAGTGACTATGTATCCATTTAGTTCCTCTGTGCCCATTATTAGAGATGCAATGATTTTGTTGAATATACTATATAGATTACTGGAGGTAAGCTTGCTTTGAAGCATATAACATTTGTAAAGATGTGGTTCTACTTTTGTGGTAATCTTTCATTATAATAAGGATAGAGGGAATTTTGACAAGGTAATTAGTTGGAAGCAGCTATATGGACCTCCAGATTACTACAAACAATTGGCATTTCCTTGTCTCATAGGTTTCTAGTTCCTCAACTACCAAAAGGAACTAGTTCATATATAGCCTTGTCCACTCTCTAAAGTGACAAAACCTACCTATACAAGGGCAGAAAAACTTGCATATAGCGGTTTGTATCTCATTGACTATAAGATACCTAAGTACAAGAAGAGAGCCCTGCAAAATGTTGGGATGTAGTGCCTAAGGAATTGATATTTGTTGTGCTCACATTGTTAGATGGGAATACAGTTCATTCCAACAGTTTTAGTGACACAAAAGAGTTTCTAAGATATCCAGTGGATGACTAGTTTTTTAGCTTGTTGCTTAGACAAAAACCTGATATGCATATAATTTTTTTGCCATTCCCAATTTGTCATTTTGATGTTTATCATTTGTAGACTATAGTTCTAATTCTCTAACACATTTGTATTATGAACTTTCAAAGTTTGTAACTCTCAAGTTTCGACTTTCAATCTTTCCTTGATAAAAAAAATTAAATATATTATATATAATTGAAAATTCTTATTAAGGGAATTTTGACCAAATCCCCCCTGCTTCTATATTATGCCCCATAAAAGTTAGACATCATTAAAATTTGTTATCAGTATGTTAATGGATTGGCAAGATTATGTGGATCTAAATTTTAGGGTACACTGGTGTTTGCACAGCAAGAGTTCAACTTTTACAAGGTTGGTTTTGAAATTTTTTTCTAAAAACCCCAATATTTAAAACCCCAAATTTCCATTTTTATAAACTGGAAACTGAAGACCCATATTTCTAGTTCACCATTGCAAGTTTTTTACACAATTTAAATCATTTAAAATATTAAAGCCAAAAAAAATTCCTTTGTAACTTCATGGTAGCAAGGGTTTTAATTAAATACGCCATTCACCTACTTCACCAAGAAACAAAATAAAAAACCAAATTTTCTATCTATTATTCCTCAATACAAATCACAAACTACTATGTATTTATTTCATGGAAATCACAAACACCCGTATAGCTACACCATTCGGCCAATAAAACAACCAACAACATGTTTACTATTCACAAATCACAGGAACCCTCACACAAAAACCAACACCTTTACCTGCCAACAAAGCTCAAAAACTCGTAGCATAAGGAGAAATGAAATCGGAACCTGGGTATTTATGGACTATTGGGTGATCTCCTCTTTGGCTAACAACCTCTCATTACAAACCATTTTTCCCGAGCGTGCAAACTAGTCAGGCCCTATTATTTTATTATTATTATTTGTGGCGTTTCCAGTTGAAACCCCTTCGGTTGAGTGGCTTTCAGCCGAAACCATTCCGATTGGAAAGATATTGCCATGTCAACACCATGTCACTGTCGTGTGGCTTTGGCCGAAGACCACTCAACCGAAAAGGTACCGGCTGAAAATAATTCGCTTGCAATTATTATTTTGGCTGAAAGTATGACATAGGTTTGTGGTTTTACCGACAAGTACCTCAATGGTAGGCCTCTTCTTGTTCTCTACCTTAGCAGTAGGTAGTGTTGATGGTCAAAGTAACACAACAACGTTAAAAAAAATATTCCTACCTTATTTCTCCTGAAAAAGATAGATAACCTAAAGCAACCTATCTTCCGAGGTCTTTGTAGTTGGTTCTCAATTGTGCTAATGTTGTTCAGTGGCCAATGCAACTGTAATGTTCAAGGGGCCTGCTGGTAAAAGGGATACAAAATGCATCATACAAATTAATCTATGTTTGGGGGGTGTAAATAAATATCAAAAGATAGGACAAAGCTCAGGACAACAAAACATGAATATAAATTTCCTTTAATTCAGACATAAAAACTTCATAATGAGCATTGTTTCCAAACAACTAAACCATAAAATGATACAATCTATACCATTGCATTCATTCATAGTTCAAATTCAAGACATACAAATCATTCACCATTCACAAACTTCAAAATCCATAACACACCATATGCTCATCATCAAAATTTATAGATCAACAAACACAGAAAACCTCATTTACAGATAACTCAATGAAAATAGCCTCAAATTTGAAATCTTCTATTGATTTTCATCAAATAAGAGACATTTATGCACAACATCCACTGGCATACGAATGACTATTGTTCACTAACATTATCATTAAGACTGAAACTTGCAAATAACATAAAACAGTATTGAAAACTGTAAAAATTTAAGTGTCTTTGCATAAAGTTGTAAAAGAGTTTCTGAAACTGTAAAAATATCTAACTTTTTCCTTAGGTTGCTATCTCTCTTCAATTAGCCAACCTTTACAATATGGAGAGAAAAATTACATATAGACCAGCCCTAACACTAATTTCTCTAGTCAAAAATTAAGATCCACAAATTTAGGGAACCACTGGAGCTGCTTGAGATGACTACCCCGCTAATCTTTAGTTCGCTTGTTGATGACTTTGTTACAAAAACCTGACACACCAAGAGGGAAGGTAGAACTGGAGGGGATCTTCAGTTAAAGTGAGGTCATGATCCTACAAAATAGGAGGGAAAGAGAGAGATTTGTCCAATAGACCATGTCACCAGGTGTCCATTAGGAACAAAATGTTCATTTCCACCGTATTCCTACGTTTTCCACTAAAGCATGTACTCATCATAATTAGTGAACACTTGTTGAAGCATGTCTTTATCTAGTCTGTCCACCCAACTATCTGCAAAATTTATTATTTTCAATTGTGCAGAAGCAAACTCGTGCATATCCCCAAGTTTAATAAGTTCTCTTCTAACAACCTTTATTTCCTTAGGCTTTCTTGGCCTTAAACTTTCTACAACCTGGCTCACTCTTTGAGAAGCTTCTTCTGACACTCATGACATTTTTCACTCCTGCAAAATAGTCCTATATTAGATCAACAAAGACTTGGAAACCATTACATCGATATTACCTTTCATATCATCTTATATTCATCCAAGGCAACTCTACATACTTAGTCAAATTTTGCACTTACTAGAAGTGGAGCCAAGAGAGAATCAAGAACAAAAATCCTTTTAACATAAGCGGGATCGGGATCAGAACCAGGACAAGACCAGAACCGAGATTGGAATGGAAACCAAACCCAAAACCAACTGATAGTTCCAAGTTCATTTCCCACTCTGGTTTCGCTTCCACCAAAAGAATAAGGGTGTAGACCAAAATCAATATTCATTAGAAGCGGGATCATTTTGGGAATTGATTCTTATGCAAACACTTATGGCACGAGTTCATTCTCAGATCCGCTTCTGCTAGTTTATTATTCAAACGAAGCACATTTAAACACATGGTCACACCAACTTCAGACTTAGGTCACATGAAACCATAAGGAAACTTTAAATAAGGGGTTTAACCTCACCCTTAACAGGACAAAACCAAATTTGAACTTTTTAGGGCACAATATTGTAAAGTTCAATGCACAAACCCTAGTTTGTGCAACTTGTTGACATATAGAAATTAGGACATCAAAACCCTGACGTCAAAACCATTAACTCAACACGATAATAGGAACAAATGGGTCATCAAATAGATTCAAATACTTTTAAAGCATAGAAGATCCCTCAAAATGAAACCCTAGTTAAAACTAGGGCACAGCAATACGGATACCACCAAAATGAGAAAACTACAGTAGACCAACAAAAATGAACAAAAAAATACAAAAAAGCAAATGGGAAACGGAAGGAAAGACAAAACAAAAACAAAAAAAAGCAAGCGAAACACAAACAAAAACACACGAAGATTCACAAGAAAGGTCTTATGAATGCACGACAAACACCACGAACAAGAAACAAGAAAACAACAAAATGGAATGGGGGCGAAGACCCACCTACCTCAAAATGCTACCAAATAGGATGAAACTCGATCTGAATCCTCTTGTAGATGCTTGCCCCCAACCAAATCATGCTCCTCTTTCACGCTTTCTCGGCTCTGGTTTGCTAAAAAAAACTTAGGCATAAATAATAATGATCCAATTAACCTTAATTAAAGTTTAAAATCCATTTCGCATGTGTGAGGAGGCTATAATTAATGCAATAAATGTGGTTGGTCGGGTATAGAATTGAAATGGGACAAGTACACAACATGAACATACGTTTAGACGTAAAATGGAAGCAGAAGCGGAGTTGAAATGGAATTAGGAACTTGATGTAAGCTCCACATTCCATTCTAGTTCTGGTTCTGGTTCCAACCCCATGGAAAGGGAAAAAACAACAAAGGAACAAGGGTAGAATCAGAGTCAAAACTAGATTCGGAACTTTTTGCAAAGTTCCAAAGTTCGGTTTCATTTCTAGTTATGTTCCTGCCAAAAGAACGAACACTGAGACAAGAAAAGAAAAACAAAAGGAAATGGGACCGAAACAAAACCCATCCCAAGAAAGATGCAAATAGGGACAAAAACACAAAGCAAACGAGCGGGAGCGGGATCAAAACCAAAACCAAATCTAGAACTTTTCGCAAAGTTCCAAGTTTGGTTTTGTTTCTGGTTCTGCTTCCGCCAAGGGGAAAAGAAACCACAAACAAACAAAATACAACTCAAGGGAGAAATGAACCCAAGAGTGCAAGGCGAAACAAATAGACAAAGAAAAACAAACAAGACAAGAATGGGGCCGAGACCAGAACCGAATCCGGATTTGGAACCTTCACAAAGTCCCAAGTCCAGTTTCCATTCTAGCTCCACTTCCACCAAACAAAAGGAACAAGGACCTAAGAGGAAAAAGAACAACTCCTAAGACCCAAACAAAAACACCAATGACAAAAAAAACACAAGGGGGACCCATTTTGACCAAAAACAAAATGGGGTGGTTATGCAAGGCATAAAAAATGGTGACTCGACTGGGAAAATGGTTTACCCATTTTCAAGACACTAAAGAATTCAATCACCTAGAACCTCTGGTTCATGAACATTTTAAACTTCAATATGATTAGTTATGGCAAACAAGGTTGAGCTAGAATCTCAAAATGTAAATCAACATTAACCACTTCGAATCTGAGTGTGTGCGTGCATAGTGCATTTGTTTTGGTAAAAACTCTTTCTACTCTTAAATAACTGTATTCAAGATTCAAGTTACATGAGTTGAATCCATATGATTGTCATGCAATGATATCTTGGTTATTGGTATACTCCCAAACAGGCATCATAGCCCTGACGGAGATGCCTCTAGTTCTCTCAAAGTATTGCTCTACTGCCAAATAGGCATCCATAGCCCCGATAGAGATACTTGAATTACCCTTTCTTGTATTGAGTTTGTCATTATTCAATTATTCTCTTTTCTTCTCATTTTATATGATTTTTATGAAGGAATTCTTTATTAGCTTTTCTCAATACTTAGATGTAGCAACCTGAAATTTGGTGTTGAGAACTACAATGGACTTCATGACAGTGTCAAGATTCGGATTTTTCACCTGGATCTAAAATACAGTCACCTAGAGACAAAATGGGATTTTATGTCGAATAGTTGTTTTTATCTATTTTTTGACAGAGTCAACTATGGTTTATGAGATCTCTTACAATATACCTATTTTTTTTTAACCTTTCAAACCATTATATAAAAAGAACACAAGACACAGGTCTTGAAATGAACAATTTCCACAGACGTACCTGAAAATACCTAAGCCAACTTCTCTCCTAGTACCTTCAACATATAGTGAATAACCACTTCATACTTTGAAATAGAGCAAAACGGAAATCACCCCAAGACACGAGAACAAAAACACAAACCAAAAGAACAAAACAAAACAAACAAACGACAAACGATCCAACTAATTACATATGTACAACCAATCATGACAATCAGACCCTCATGGGCCAAAGTAGTGTTTGAGAAACTACCCATTGATAGGCAATGGAACATGCTCTCCTGTTAAAGTATTCAATCGAAAGGCATTCTCACCAAGGATTTCAGTGATTTGATAGGAACCCAATCAAAGTCTATCAAACTTTTGATGGTCTCCTTTCTTCTCCTTAACTTTATCCCATAATAGCACTAGGTCTAATATCCTAAAAGCTTTGATCTTTTCTCTTTTTTCAAACCAACATTTGACATCAGCTTGATGTTTAGAAAATTGTTGTAAAGCAACATCTCTTTGCTCTTCCAGATTTAATAAATTGGTTAGCCTAACCTCTATCCTATCATCTTTTGAATAGAATTCTTGCATAAACCTAAGAACAGATATCTGTAGACACATAGGAAAGACCGGATCTTGGCCGTAGACTAACTTGAATGGTGAATTCCCTAAGGCGGCTTTAATGCGAGTTCTATCTACCCATAAGGAAAATCTCAGTTGGGTATGCCAATCTCTAGGGTTGCTTTCTACCAACTTCTTAATCACTTCCAATATATTTTTGTTCATAGAATCAGCTACTCCATTCCCCTATGGGTAATAATTAGAAGAATATTTTAATACTATCTTATGTTCATAGGCCAATTCAATGAAATCCATGGAAGAAAAAGCAGGGCCATTATCACATACCAAGGCAAATGGTACTCCAAACCTAGTAACGATGCATTAAGGAACCTGATGACCACATCGGTGGTGCTATTTTTACATGGTTGAGCCTCAGTCGAGCGTGTGCAATAATTTGTTGCTGTCAAAATAAATTTGTACCTTGTAGATGAATTTGGATTAATGACTCCTACAAAATATAATGCCCATTGGGCAAATGGTTTTACCTCATACACTGGCTATAGGGGCATTGTTGGATTGTGTTCCCTAGATGCAGAAGTCTCACATGTGTGACATCTCCTCGCATGTTGATGAGAATCACGAAACACATGGGGCTAGTAGTAACCTGATCTCAAGATTTGGTGAGCTATGGAATCGGCATAACCATGTCCAGTACCATGTCTTCCATGAAACTCCTTATGGATTGTTTCACTTGTTGTTGATCAAGGCAGTGTAGATAGACGCCCTCAAAGTTTCTTCCACATAAAGCTCCCCCTTTGAGCATGTAGTGGGAATTCTTTAGCCTAAGTGCTCTCCTCTAGGTGATGTTCATCCCATCTAGGCATTTATTATTTAGCAATAGAAAAATCAAATCATCATACCAAGGATCATTTGTAAATGATTGTATTGTGTACTACTAACAAGTAATTTTAGAATCCACATCTGCCATATCCTTGGATAAGCCTTGTCCTCTTACTAGCTTCATCGGGTGGATCTCAAGGTCAAACTCTTGTAAAAATTTCATCCACTTTCCTCATCTCTCCCCCAGTTCACTCTGCATAAGGGACTTTACAGTAGGTTCAGGGACTATGGCAATAATTTGGCTACAGATGATATAGTGTTGGAACTTCTTGACAGCTCGCACCAGTGCAAAATCTTGTTTCTCCAAAGGTGGATATTTAACTTCAACATTCTTGAATGGAGAACTCATAAAATTAATTGGCCAAGTTCATCTCCTTCACCTTTTCACTGTGACAAAACAACAGCACAAGAATGATCAAATGCAAGAGTATATATAAAAGGGCTTCAAATAATCAGGGCTAGTTAGAACTGGAGCCTTTGAAATAGACTGTTTAATCTATGAGAATGTAGATTTAGCCTCATTTCTCCACTCAATTTTAGCATCCTTCTTCATCATTTCGTTGAGGGGTTTGACAATCTCCGCAAACCCAGTTATCAAATTCTGCACAAAATTTATCTTTCTAAAAAAGGATGTCATCTCCTTTTTGCTACCAAGCATGGTCAGTTTCAGAATGGATTCCACTCTGTCTGGGTCAACTGAGATTCCCTTCTCTGATATTATGTGGTCTAGTAATTTTCCTTTTGAAACTCCAAACACGCACTTTTTTGGATTAAGGGAGATTCCATAACTTATGCACTTTTGAAGAATCTTCGACAGATCTGCAACATGCTTTTCTCTATTCTTTGAAAAGACAGTTAAATCATCCACATATATAATAATACACTTACCTACTAAATCCTTGAATTCCATATCCATCGCTTGTTGAAAGGTAGCTCCAGCGTTGATAAGACCAAATGGCATCCTTAGATAAGCAAATTCCCCCCACTTGGTATTGAAGGCAATCTTCATCCTATCCTCGTAGTTGACCATTACCTAATTGTATCCTGAATATCCATCCAGGAATGACATAATTTTGGAACCATTTACTATTTGCAGTACCTCATCCAAAGAAGGAAGAGGATAATTGTCTTTCTTTGATGCTTTGTTAAGGTTTCTAAAATCAAAACATAACCTAATCTCTATGCTCTTCTTATGAACAAGAACCAAGTTAGCAACCCAAGTCGAATGTCTGACTGGAAAGATTATCCTTGCAGATAGCAATTTTTGCACTTCTTTCTGAATTAAGGGCTCAATCAAGGCATTCACTGGGCATTTCTTTTGGTAGAAAGGTTTTGCTTCAAGATTCAAGGGGATAGTATGTGTCATTACTGATGTATCGAAAGTTTTCAAGTCTTCATATCCCCAAGTGATGGCTGCTATGTCCTTCTTTAATGCTACCAAGATTTTCTCTCGAATGTGTTTCGGGCAGGTTTTGCCAATAAAAACATTCTTCTTAGGACCTGAATCCGCCAAATTAACTGACTCGTACTTTCCCCCATCAATGTCAGTAGGAAGCTTTTCACAAGCTCGAGGATCATAGTCAATGATCCTCTCTAATGCTACCATTCCCTTAGGAATGTTGTTTGTTTCTAGGTTCATTATCCCTTCTGCATCACATGTTTATGGATCCCACCACTATTGGATTTGACACCATTTTCTAATGGCATTCATCGGTCATTCGACAAATCTCTATCGGAAGAGTGACGCAATGGTGAATATATTTTCGTCATTTTTTCGTCGGAAGGCCGACGACAAATTAAATGTCAAAATAATGGCGAAGAATCCTCGGTCGGCAGCATCGTGAAATACCTCAGGATTTTGTCAGAATATCGATGAAAACTTTGTCTATCCACCGACGAACTGCACTAGAAGTTCATCGTCGGTTCGACGAAATGGGCAAGCATTAGCGTGGAAACAAATGTAGGACGCTCGTTGAAATAGTGACGAAATACTAAAGTAGTAGCATCGAAAAGAAC